>CM018575.1:7337500-7962500 GCA_009078335.1 Salix brachista
CAATTGTGAGCTTATCCACCACAGAGGCAGAGTTCATTGCAGCAGCTTTCAGTGCATGTCAAGGAATTTGGCTGAGATGAATCCTTGAGAAATTGGGACACATTCAAAGCAAATGCACAACCATTTATTGCGATAATAGCTCAGCCATAAAACTCTCAAAAAATCCAGTCAGCAATGGGAGGAGTAAGCATATAGATGTCAAGTTTCATTTCTTGCGTGATTTGACTAAGGAAGGAACTATTGAATTAATACACTGTCACACACAAGAGCAACTTGCTGATATTATGACTAAGCCCCTCAAATTGGAAGCATTCTTGGAGTTGCGTAACAGACTTAGTATATGTTCAAATATAGGTTAAACTAATTGCATTACTGCAATTTAGTTTAAGGGAGGGTATGTTGAGTAATTGGGTAAAGTTGAATATTGTTCTGCTAACAATATTCAATATTGTTAGGTCTAGCTGGCAGTCTGTTTTCAACTGTTTCTGTTAGTATTACTTCAGGAAAGTTTGTTTTTCATTTCTGTTTCAACAGACTCTGTTTTTCGTCTGTATTTCTCAGTGTAAAGGCCTATATATGGGGTCAATACTTATTGAATAGATTGTGTGTTCCATTCCTCAAATATTGTGTGGGCAAGTTTTCTTTACATATAGCTGGTTGATGGAGTCATGCCTAATGACTACTTAGGATGAATTCCTAATTACTCTCTAAGGTCCGATTTGGACCATCAGCTTAAGAAGTTCAGTGTGGAAGAATACTAGATAAAAATTGAAATTTTGCCTAACAAAATCACTGGCCTCAATGAGGAGTTTCGTGTTAGCACCTTTCTAAGTGGGTTACGGGATGACCTGAGGATAGTGGTGGTCATGTTCAACCCTACCACACTATCAGAAGTTTGAAGGAGAAACCAAAGTTATCGTAACCCTGCCCCTCATATAACAACCTACACGCCATCATCCAAAACTACCACACCAGCACCACCTAACTATAATTCCATCCTAAAACTAGCGGCTCCACCACCTCTCATACATGTTCAAAGCAATTCCTACCAACCACAAAAACCTACTTGCCCCATTAAAAGAATCAGACCCAACCAAATGCAAGAGAGAAGAGACAAGGGATTATGTTAAATTGTGATGAAAAATACAAACCGAGGCACAAATGTAATCGTCCAAAAATTTATTTGTTTGAGGGTATGGATGAAATCCATAGAAAAGAGGTAGGAGAGGATGATGTTATGGCCACTCTACAAGCTGAAATAGATTCTGATGAAGTTGAGCATCATGGTGAATTATTAGGCATATCACTGCATGCCATTGTAGGTACACCATTTCTGAAAACAATGAGAGTGATGGGGAGGCTAGGACGACAAAAAATTGTTATCTTGATTGACACGGGAAGTACGCACAACTTCTTAGATCCAAATATAGCAAAGAAAACTATGCTACTAGTGAAGAAGAGTCGATTGGCAGTTTAAATCACTAATGGAGATACATTTTCTTGCCAAGGGTGTTGTAAGTCAGTTATTCTTCAGCTCCAAAACTTTCAGTTTACAGTTGGTCTTTATATTTTACCAATAGAGGGGTGATATTGTACTTGGAGTTGATTGGTTGTGAAGTTTGGGGACCATACAATGGAATTTTGTTGACCTTAACATGCACTTTTCATTCAACGAGACCATTATACAACTGCATGGAATGAAACCACCAGACGTTATGCTTAAAGAAGACCCTCTGATCAATAAATTAACCGGAGTTGAACAAAGAGGGATGTGGTTACAAGTACTAGAGGCAAGTCCTATTAAGAAACAAACTCCATTATCTTCAGCTATGCGTGTAATCCTTAATGAATTCTAAGGTGTGTTTGCTGAGCCAATTGGTTTACCGCCACAAAGGAGCCATGATAATAGGATTCAACTTCAGGAAGGAGTCAAACCTACTTGTGTAAGGCCCTACAAGTACCCCTACTATTAGAAGGATGAAATTGAGAAAATTGTTCATGAAATGCTACACATGGGAATCATCCAACCAAAGCTATAGTCCATATTCATCCTCGGCGCTACTGGTTTGGAAAGCTTATGGTAGCTAGCACTTATGTGTTGATTATCGGGCATTAAACAAGGACACCATCAAAGATAAGTTTTCGATACCTAACATTGATGAACTTCTAGATGAGTTACATGGTGTTGAATGGTTTTTGTAGCTAGACTTAAGATCGAGATACCATCAAATCATGATGAAGCTTAAACATGTACCCAAAACTTCTTTTCGCACATGCGAGGGTCATTATGAATTTTTGGTAATGCCTTTCAGACTTGTTAATGCACCATCGACCTTTCAAGGGTTGATGAATGAAATCGTTAGACCTTACCTTTGAAAGTTTGTGTTTGTTTTCTTTGATAATATACTTGTTTAAAACCAAACAAGGGAAGACCATTTGCAACATTTAAAGAAGGTCTTAGAAACCTTACAAAAGCAGCAACTTTATTCCAAGTTATCCAAATGTATTTTTGGCACCCAAGAGGTTAAATATCTTGGATACATAATCTCAAAAGAAGAGGTCCAAGCCGCCTCTAAAAAAAAATTAACCATGCTTGAGTGGCCAATTCCAAAGACCCTAAAGTCTTTGAGGGAATTTCTAGCCTCACCGAGTACTATAGGAAGTTCATAAGAGGATATGGAGGGATTGCAACTCAATTAACATCACTTCTCAAGAAAAATCCTTTCTACTGGATAGAGGATGCCACCAAAGCATTCAATGCCCTCAAGGCAGTGATGATGAACCCTCCCATGTTGGGATTGCCAAATTTTTCTAAAATGTTTGTCATTGAATATGATACTTTAGGTGACGGGTTGAGGGTAGTTCTTATGTAGTATGGAAGACCATTGGCATATCTTAGTCAAGGACTCAAGGGACGTAATTTATTCTTATCAACATATGAGAAAGAATTGTTAGCTCTAGTACTGCTATAAAGAAATGGAGCCAATAACTGCTGGGGCAAAAATTTAAAGTTCAGACGGATCATCAAGCCCTCAAGTATCTCATAGAACAAAGAGTTGGCACTCTTGTATAGCAAAAATGGATCTCTAAGTTACTTGGGTTAGATTTCATAGTGGAGTACCAAAGTGGGAAGGGGAACAAAGTCGCAGATGCACTGTTAAGGTTACAATCTCAAAATGATGATACTACGGGAACTCCAGTTCACATTAAAACCAAGGGATTGAAAGTGAAGGCCATCAGTACACTCCACTCTACTTGGATGCATAAGCTTTGACAAGCATACTCCCAAGATCCACACTTGCAAGAACTAATCAACAGCTACCATAAAGGGGTCCCTAATCCAAACAAGTACCATTTACATGGTGGATTGTTATTTTACAAGTGTAGGATGCATTTGGGCACTCTAGTACCATTCCAATAGCAGGTTTTACTTCAATTTCACAGAAGTCCACTTGGTGGTCATATGGGAACACACAAAACTCACGCAAGGCTCCAACAAAAATTCTTTTGGCATGAAATGCTGCAAGATGTCAAAAAATTCATCCATAAAAGCTCTGTGTGTCAAATCAACAAAACTGAGAATTTGCAACCTGCGGGCTTTCTTCAACCACTACCCATCCCCATTCAAGCATGGGAAGACATTAGTATGGATTTCATTAAAGGACTGCCTTTTTCCAGGGGACACAATGTCATCATGGTGATTATTGATAGATTTAGTAAATATGCTCATTTTTTATCGATATCGCATATGTATACTGCTAATGGTATTGCTCGTTTTTTTGTGGATAACATCTTCAAATTGCAAAGAATGCCAAAAAAACATTGTCAGTTATCGCGATCCTATTTTCACTAGTACCTTTAGGAGGGAGATGTTTCAAATTAGTAGAATTGATTTGCTTTTAAGCTCAGCATACCATCCACAGACGGATGGCCCAACTGAGGTTATGAACAAAGGTTTGGAATGTTTTCTTTGATGTTTTTTAGGAGATCGATCAAAGGATTGGGCGCAGTGGCTTCCATTGGCATAATGGTCTTACAATACTTCCACCCACACTTTCAACCAAACTCAGTCCCTTTGAATGATTTTCGATCATCCACCGCCACCCCTCCTTCCGTATAAGCCAGGATCAATTGCAGTTTATGTCATAGAAGCAAAAATGAAAAGTCGTGACTACATATTAACTTTAGTTCGAGAAAATCTATGTGATGCACAGGTAAAGATGAAATGTTATGCAGACAAGAAAAGAACGGAGCGCGAATTTGAACTTGGAGACTAGGTGTACTTAAGATTGCGACCATATCGCCAGATGACAATGGCCATTAGATGAAACTTGAAGTTATCCCCCAAATATTTTGGTCCTTTCCAAGTGGTTAAACGTATTGGACAAGTGGCATACAAGCTTAATCTTCCAAGTGACTCTCGAATTTACCTAGCTTTTCATGTCTCATGCCATCAGAAAAAACTCGGAGCTCACATTAATCCCATTCCTTACCTTCCACCCATCATGGAAGATGGTACTCCCGTTCCTGAACCGGAACAAGCACTGGCAAAACGACTTAAGAAAAAAGGCAATCGTGTTAGCGTTGAGTTATTGATTCAATGGAAAGGCACATCTGCTGGACACCACGTGGGTAGACCATGATGAGCTTAGAAAGAAGTTTCTCGACCTTGAGGACAAGGTTTTTTAAAAGTGAGGGGTTGTGTTATGACCTAGAAGAAGCATGTTGGGTCATGTGTGTTCAGATTTTAATTTGTTAGAAGTTATTGCAGTCTATTTCCTTTGAAGTTATTACATTATATTATTTTGTAATTGCACTTAGATCGAGGGAAAACCCACCCTGAGGTCATTAGGTCACGTATTAGGTTCCCATTGGGTATTTATTGTTGTCAGTTACGAGAGGTGTATATTTAAGTTGCAGAGATATGAATAAAGAACTCACTTTTGAGCCCAAAACATTACCGAGAGTATTCTAGAGGTCTTTGGCTCCTCAAATTGCCTTTATTCTTTTTTTATTCTAGTGTGTTCGTAATAATTTTTTTAAAAAAATACATTTCTAATTTATTTAATTATATATGTAAATTTTTTAATTAAGATGTTATTTTTTTAGAATATTGGTGTTTCAATCATCTTCTAAAAATAAACTTCTACGCCTTAGAGATATTCACAACTTCATACTTTATTTATTTTAAACTGAGTCGTGTATAATCACATCCTATGAAATAAAATATTTCCATAAATCATATAAAATATATTAATTTATATATAATTATTAATTTCAATAGACAAAATATGAAGGGATGATTATTCTTAGAATACTTACATTCCTCAATAAAAAATTAAACAAATTATCATGTTGAACATTTAGTATATTCACACTCAAAAAAAAAAAATTGGTGCGATCTTTGCTAAGATTTTAGAGCCACACAATAAGGTTGGAAATAAACTAAGGGTGTGTTTGGTATTGTGGTTGCTTCTATGCTTATGTTTTGAAAAAAACAGTGTTAAAAAATCACTTTTATTAAGTTTTGTTTATTAAAGTTAAGTGTTTGGTTAAAATTGTGATTGAAATTGAGGTTGAATAAAAAAACAATATCATATGTTTGGTTAATATGTTTGTCACATTGAGGATTGGTTGTAAAATTACTTAGAATGACACAAATACAAAATACATATACATGTGTGTGTGTTACGAATCGCATTAAAAATATTGTAGATATATAATTATTATTATATACGAACATTAATAATCCTTATACATGAAAGATGTGTTTGTTATTATCCCATCAAATTTATTGCAATTTCATCACCTATAAAATTCATGCATTAAGGCCTTTGTAATCCTTAGCTATCTTCGCGAGCTACAATATCTTGTAAAAAAATCATTTGTGATGAAATTAGGATTGAGATCATATTTAGCAAAAGCAACATTATATTGTGATCTCCTTCTAATATAATTATGTAGTAACTGCACAAGGTATTGAGATAGAAGAAGAAAAGGTCAAGGTCATCCGGGATTGATCCACACCCAAATTTGTAACTGAGGCAATGAGTTTTCATGAACTTGCTAGCTTTTATAAGAGGTTTGTGAAAGACTTTTGTACTATTGCAGGACCTTTAACTGAAATTATAAGAGAATCTATTAGATTTAAATGGGATGGTGAATAAGATAAAACTTTTAATTTGCTGAAAGATCAACTTTGTTCGACACCTGTTTTAGTTTTGCCAGACTTTACAAAAGCTTTTGAAGTTCAATATGATGTCTCAGATATGAGCTGTGTTAATACAGGATAGGAGACTCATTGTGTATTTTAGTGAGAAACTTAATAGGGCAGCCTTGAATTATCCTGCATTTGACAAGGAGTTATATGCCTTGGTAAGAATTTTAGAGACATGGCAACATTACATGTGGCCCAAAGAGTTTGTGATACATTCAGGTCATGAACCCTTGAACCATTTAAAATGACAAAGTAAGTTGAGTACGAGACATACCAATTTTGGTTGAATTTATTGAAACATTTCCATATGTGATCAAGTATAAGCAAGGGAAAGAAACATTGTTATTGATGCACTTTCGCGTAGGTATGCTCTTTTATCTACTTTAGATGCTAAATTGCTAGGATATGAACACATAAAAGAATTGTATGATGATGATAATGATTTGCTACTATTTTTTATGCATGTAAGGTTTCAACCTTTGAAAACTATTACAAGCTTGATGAATACTTGTACATAGATGCAACTACAATTTCAACTTGCGTTTTGTATGGATAAGCTAAAATATTTTGTAAAATTCTTCACCTTTGTTTTCATACTCTAAAAGAACATTCTATCACGTTATATAATGATGAGTATTCACGATTAAGCACTTCTTCTCAACCATTTGGTTGTCCACGATACTGAAAATCTTGTAAGTGATATCTCGCACCTTTATATGGACCTGAATACCCATATTCATTGGGATATTGACAACAATTAAATAGTATTTTCCAGAATATATGAATAACATGCTACTTTCTCATTAAATCAATAACAAGATAATAATAGTAATTAACTTAAATTATCACCTCTTCAAGATATAATAAATCCAACCTTCATATGGTTTTGGAAAATTTATACTCCTACTATCAATAGCATAGTGTGTATTACCTCCTTGTCTTGCCCATACAAACATGAATTGTATTTAAGAACTACATATAATCATGATGTTTTGTGTTGGTACACATTTCTTCCAATAAATGGAATTTGATTTTCAGATGATATTATGGCACGAACATGTGTGTCATCAATTGCATCGACATAATTCTACATGGAAAAACTACAGTGTAAGTATAAAAAATATTAAAACAACTTATTTTATTTAAAAAAAAAAAGATTTTACCTTGAAATATGGCATATATCTCAAATTCATCGCAATTTCTATTGAGGTGTAATGGAATAGTTAGTTTGACAAAGATTGACCTATATTCTTGATTTCCACCACTCATCGCTAGCCGATATTGTTCTTAATTCATTACTCTAACCCATACCAGTTTTAGCAATCAATTTTTTCCATATCCTTTTTACATTCATCCCATTTGTTTTTCATATGAGTTTTGGTGAAAACATGCCAAATTTATTCATTATTAGATGTTGTAAGAAACTTCCAACTTGTCTTATCAAAATGAGTATGAGGTCTCACTCTCATGTCAATGACCTTAATATGCAACATTTCTTTTGTTCAAATAGCTTTATCCATAGACTTAAAACCTTCCATTATATATTTTAAAACTTTTAAAACAAAACAAATCAATATTAAACCAAACAACAAATACTATAAAGTAACTAACTTGGTTATGCAATGTCTTAATAAAATATCACTAAACAATATGAATTTCAATTTAACACAGTTAACATGTTACACAAAAGCAACCTCTTTCATTACATATAACACTCGACCATCAAAACATATACAAATGTCATCAACAACCAACTAAAGAGACACATAAATCAATTATTGACAACAATATCAATACATAACCTTTGATATTATAATTTATTGTTGCTATTATTTTTATAGAAAATGGATGAAGCACTTCAAAAAATATTTTAGTATTTACAATATGTAGCAAACTGAAAACATCAATTTCAATGACATTCATACAAATAAGTTTCAAGATTATTATTAAGCATAAGTTGTTAAAAATATCAAAGAATTAATACCATATATAACAAGACCCCAACAATTCATACAAAATGTTTGGAGTAAGTTACAATAAAATTTAGGCAAGTCACATGATTAATGACTGCTCTTTATTTAAAACCAACCAAAAATTCATCAATTATACAATGAACTAATTAAATCATTACAGAACAACATATTACACTATTTTCCAAATATATAAAAAACTAAATTAGAAAGCAACACTTAATCCAATCAATAAACTTGAAAAGGAGTATTTTCAAAATACATAACTCATGTAAATAAACTAAAGAAACTTGCAAAGCTCTCCATCACACATGAATTTGCAAAAAAAAAACAAGAAATTAACACAATTAAAAATCAAGAACCTTTGAGAACAAGTTTCAATGTGAATTGTTAAACACGGTGGTAAATTATATATTTAAGTTGTACGCAAGTGCAATAGTTCATAGGTAATTAACAACACTGGAAATTAATCACAACCAAAGTAAATTAATGAGGTAGCATTTAAAGTAAAATTTGAAGTTAGTTAAGGAAATTTCTAGAATTAAAATAAGGATGAAACTCACAATCAAAATGTTATTACAAAATCTTGGTTCCTTAACTTTTCCCAACACATATTTGCTACTTATTCATACGAAGAAACAAAACACAGTAAACAATTGTCATAAAATTTAAATAAGAAAATGAAAATCACTACATGAATGAGCTTCCAAGAACAAAAGGAACAAGTATAACGAAGATAATTTCTGGAGTGGAGATAAGTATGAAACTCATGGTTGAAATGTTGTTACAAGATCTTGATTCCTTAACTTTCCTCATCATAGATCCGGTGTTTATTTATCAAAGAAACAAAACACAATAAACAATTGTCAAGAAATTGTTATAACAAAAGGAAAAATCATGACATGAATGAGCTTTCAATAACAAAAGGAACAAGTATAACTAAGACAATTTCTGAAATGGAGATAAGGATGAGAGTCACTGTCAAAATCTTACAAGATCTTGATTCCTTAACTTTTTCCATCACAGATATGTTGTTTATTCATGTGAGGAATCAAAAAAACAATAAAGAAAATGAAAAGGGAGAAGCAAATATAACAAGTATAATTTGTGCTATTAAAGCAACAGATTAAAGTCCATTGTTTGTTTTCTACAATTGTCATTCGTTGAGGGTTCTTTAGGCAAAAAAAAAAATCAACGATAATTAATTATTTTTCTATTGGTGGAGAAGTGATGAGAAGAAGGATTAAAAGTATGTATTCATTGCTTTTTACAACTTGTGGTCCAACCTCAATTTTTTATGGACCCATAACAATAAAAATTATGGTTCATGTGTAACCAAACAGTAGTTTTTTTTTTGTGTTACCCCAACTTCGCACACAATCTCATTACCAAATGTCCACTAATTGGTCAACTTTTCAAAGTTAATCCAACAACAATGTTCACTCGAATTGTTGTTAAAATAATATTATGGTCAACCCAACAACAATATTGTTAATGGAATGTTTTGTTTCCTTTTCATTCTTATTTAGATGGTGAATTTAGGTAGTTTGGTGTTGTGGTTGTAATTACTAAAAAATATTTTAAAAAATAATTTTAATATTAATACATTAAAATAATTTTAAAAAACTTAAAAATAATAATTTAAAGAAAAAAATGAAAACACAATTTAACCACATATCAAGAGGGGTGGAGTTTAACTCGACAAGGCAAAATTTTGTGATCCAGACATCAATTATCCAGGAAAGAAAAACTAAAACCTAATAAAACAATCCCATACATCTGCATACGTGGGATGGATTTTTTTCATTATGTAGCTTTATCAATTATGTGTGTTTAATAATGTAGTATTTTTGCACAAATATCTTTTAATTAAAATAATATTTTTTCTGGTTTTTTAAAAAAATTTATATTAACATATTAAAATTATTTAGAAGATAATATTTTTAGATAAGAAATAATTTAAAAAAGTATTTTGAAAAGTGACTATACGTGGTGCAAGTAAAGCAGGATGCTAATTGTTTTATGTTTTAAAAAAATTATTTTTATTTGAAGTTATTTTTTGCTTCAAAATTAAATTGTTTTAGACTATTTTAATATATTGATATCAAAAATATTATTATAATATATTTTCTAGTTAAAAACATTTTAAAATTATTTTTTTTTAAAATAAGTGTTTTATTAATAGTGGATGTTTCAAAAAATGTTTTTTAAAAATTCAAAAAAATATTAATTTTAAAAAAATGATGTTATGCGACGAATTACTGGGCTTCTGGCAAGGAAACGACTATGGTTCCTGATTGGATACGAGCCATGCCCAGCACTGAAAGTACAGACCTAAGCAAAAGGTACCGTCAAAAAACACTGCACGTAACACCTTATGACTTTCACACTTCTAGTATTATCAAAAATATTTTAATGAATTTAATGATATAAAAAAAAATTATCAATGACAATCGGTGATTCAATTATTTTTTTATAGCAAGTGTGATGATTTTGTTTTCAGATGTGAGAAAACTCTACCTTTTAGGAAGCGTATTTTTATGTGATTAGGTGATCGAGTAAAAACTCAGTTATTTTAGATTCTTACAAGAAGTGCATGCACCGACTCGAACGCAAAACTCTCTCTCAGAAAATGCATTTTTTGTGATCAGGTGATAGAGTAAAACTCAATTATCCTAGGTTTTTACAAGAAGTACACACTGATTCACACTCAAAATCTATTTTGTTTTAGATTCTTACAAGAAGTGCATGCACCGACTCGAACGCAAAACTCTCTCTCAGAAAATGCATTTTCTGTGATCAGGTGATAGAGTAAAACTCAATTATCCTAGGTTTTTACAAGAAGTACACACTGATTCACACTCAAAATCTATTTTGCAAATCATAAATGTCATCACACCATATCACACCATGCTCTCTGAGAACACTTATGATGACATTAATAAAAGTTATCAATGATGATGGTTTTGATTGTTTTTCTTTTATAGCAAGTGTGACATACTCGGGTCATATTTGATGACTTATATAGTATTATGATTGATGATTCAATTGTTTTTTTTACATCACACCGGTCACACATTATCAAAAATATTTTAACAAATTTAATTATTTAATATTTGATTGGTGATATAATTGTTTTTCTGTAGTAAGTGTGACCACTTATGGTATATGAGATGTTATAATACAAGTTTCTCAATATTTCTCTTTTTATCATTTAATATTTTTTATTATTATCATTATTAGAGCGAGCAAGATACAAATACAATGTTTTTCTCTTAACACCTCACCAAAAATTTCTTTGTCTATACAAGTTCACAATTGTTTTGTGTTATTTCACCAACAAAGGTTTTTTTTTTTTTTTTAAATGTGCTCATGGCCAAAAATAACCCTAACGCAACAAATACCAACAAAACTCATGGATTCCAAGCCTTTAATTGTTATTCAAAAGGAATTATTTTTAAAAAATCAGTTTTAATATGATATTCCATGACTTTTGGAAACTTAAACATCAGAGTAAGATTGAACATTCTAGTTAGTTGAGACTATTTCTTTTGAATTGCTCGTGCCTCCACAGATGTCGTCGGAGGTGACCGTCGGGAGCAATCGGCATCCATCGTCAAATCCCATCTCCGGCTCAAATCTAATGGCTCAAAAGCTAAGCACAGTTAGAAAGATCCCTCTATTGATCATTTACCGTTCATGTAAACACCAGATTTGTACAGCTCTATTTTCACCATAAAGGACCGCAAAAATAAACCAAATAAATTACACCAAGGAACCACCCCTCAAAAATAAAAATAAAATGGGTCCGCTCTCCTGTGGGCTTTCATCGATTCAAGCTGAATAGTCAAGTCCCAGCTCCATCTTACACGTGTCAATATCACTAGACCCGCAAGCTTCGATTCTTCTCTTCTTCACCGGAACAACGTGATGCGCACGTGACACGGGCTCAAGGCCCAGAGTCAGGTTGAGCCCAAGCCCGGCAATTTCGCTGCTAGAAGCATCGTGGGTCGCCAAATCGCTCTTGGACTCCGGCTCAGCTCGGAACAGCAATGACTCCTCGGCTGTTTCCACAGACACCACGCTCTCATCTGTCTCTTTGGTTTCACCATCCACCATTGCCAACCCGGACTGGTGACTCACCGAGGAATCGTGACTCGTGGACCGAGTCAAGCCATCCCGTGTCGCCGACATGTCGCCGACAATCGACCCCAAGCCATTATCGCCACAAGCCGGTTTGCTAGCTTTGGGCTTCACAACTCGCCCGACTCGACAACGGGACCTGACTCGGTTTGCATCATTAGAGGCAGCCGAGTTCTCATCTTTCGAAACGTGCCGAATATCATAAGCTTTCAGCGGAGGTCCCTGAGCATTAGCTGCGATTTCAGAGTTAATTGGAGTAATCGGCACGCCTTTAAGCACGGCTTCAACAGCTGCCTGGCAAAGCGGCCAGCTTCCCGACCACATCAACCCAACTGATCCATAAATCGGGTTCACTATCCTCCCACATGCCTCGTAAAGCAAAGACCTAAAAATTGCTGCTCACAAAAAAAGAAAGAAAAGAAACCCATCAATTTTGAGGCATCATAAAGTTATCTTAGCTTTGAGGCAGTTCTTATACATCAAAACTTTAAAGGGTCATCAAGAACTCTTGAATTTTCACAAGCATTCAAAAAAATTCGAATTGCTGGGATAAAAAAAATAAAAATCAAGAACTTTGAGTCGTTTCACACACCAAAAGACCTAAACTTGAGTTTTTTGCCTAAAAAATTAAAAAGAGTTACTAAAAGAAACATTTTCTGTTGTGTAGATTTTTGAGAGCCCAGATATTCTTAATATGCAAACTAACCAGGGCGGAGATGTTCAGGGCCAGCGTTGATGAGGTTCATAAGGCCAGCACGGCCATAAAACTTGGCAAGAAAAACAGTAGCGTTGGCTTGAGACTCCGCACTCTTGATCCACTGCAAACAAGGTCTAATACTGCAATTTTCACTACAACCTTTGCGCAAAACTCTACATCCATTACAACTCATCCGCATTTCGGCTTCCGATTTGGCAACAAAAGACTACAAAACTGCTGAAATGAAAGGAGAGAAGAGCTTTTGATCTTTGTTTTCGAAGGAAGGAAGAGGGAGGGAGGCGAGAATTTAAGAGGAAGTATTGTGCATGTGAATGTGCGGAGCGAGAAGAGGAAGAGCCGGTGGGTTTATTAAGAGATACAAGGGACGGGACTAGTTTGTTTTATCATCCGAGACAATGGTTTCCACATTCAAGGAGGTTGGAGTTCGTACTACCATCACCACTCCATCTTATAATATTGATTTTAAAATGTTAAAATCTCATGGCTACTTTCATTTACAGAGCGTGACGAAAACTCCCCATGGTGGATAGCTTGGCCATAGGCGGGTGCTGTTGCATTGCGTGACAACATGGGCTAGAATTTTTCTTATTTGGACTTTCTGATTACTAATCTGCCCTCCAGTTGAACTGAACGAAAATTACACTCTTTTCTTCTAAAACACGTTACAGTTATCAATGTTTTCCCGGTTTAACATTACGTTACAAAAATATTTTAAAAAAAATTGATTTTTTTATATATTTTAGATAATTTGCATGTGACATTGTTTAAAATAATTTTTAAAAATAATAAATATATTACTTTAATATTTTTCTAAATATAAAAAATATTTTCAAAAACAATCTCACATTATCTTGATTTGGACGTGTGAGATGTTTTCATATTTTGTACTAATTGAGATGAATAAATATACAAATAATATCCATTGAAAACTAGCTCCCTGTCACTGTAAATGAGCTCAAGCGTGCTAAAATACTGAATCGTTTTGCTGTGGAAACTTATTTATTTTCAGTTTTTGAATAATCATTTCGTTTTTTCTTTTTTTTCTTTTTGGTATTTCAAAACAAATTATTGATATATTCACATTGCAAATCACATAATTAAATTAGCAACATGATATATTGATAAGTTTAAATAGCAATATTATATAAAAGGTTGAGGTTAAATAATTAAACAGTTAGTAATATATATTTAATTATATTAATTTTGTTGAGAAATATATTTTTTTTTTCAAAATTATAAGAAACAATCGATAAATTTATAAAATTTGTTGGGCATTCATTCAATGGATTTATTAGTTATTTTATAATAACATCTTTTATTTATTCTCCTCGTATCATTCATCATATTTTCAGTATGTCATCTATCAAAACATAATATATAGCTTCTTATAACTATTATCTTTGAGGAATAGATTATGACTGAATCACATGAACTTTTTATTTTATTTTTTAAGTTTGATACTTAAACTTTAAGAAATGTTTAAGTTATATATCAAATTTTAAAAGTTTTATACAAGATAAAGCAAAAATTATTGTGTTTCTCACTTTTAAAATTGGAAAATATTTTTTTAAATTTAGAGATTGTTTGTTATTATGATAATTTTATTTTTTATTTAATTACAGAAAAAAAAATTAATTAGTTAACATCTTTTATTATTTGCACTCGACTCCACACATAATCGTTTCAAACATTAGTTTTTATATAAGCTAAAATAATATGTTTTCTTATTTTTCTTGCATGTAAAAATTTATCTTGCAACTATTTTAACCATACATATATTTTAAAACAAATTTTTTTAACAAAAACTATAACTGTAAAAATAATAAAATTATTTTAAAAAAGCAATTATCAACCCACTACACTATGTATAAAACTATCATACAATACTATATAATTTTAGTTAAAAACAAATTGAGGGCAAAAGCGTCCCTTGAAACAATATGAAAAGTATCCTCAAAGAGGAAAGGAAAATGTTAGAGCAGGATTGCGAGAGGGTCCAAGTTTTGAGAGCAAAAGATAAAGCGCGTGTCTTCCACGTATCGGTGTCAGAGTGCGGTCGAATCGCCACATAATCGGAAAAGAGCGACTGGGACCACAGGAAGCTCCCGGTATTTAAAAACAAAATAAAAAAAAAAGCTCCCGGTTTTCGGGAGGTCGTGTGCTAAAACCGCTTGTGGGGAAAACAAGTAACCGGTTTCTGGTTTTGTTTTGTTATGGGACTATGGGCGCACTACATGACCAATTTAGCCAACGGTTTTTTGGAGGGGGGGTTTTGCGTTGTTTCCTTGTGCTTATCCTCTAACAACTTGGATTGAATTAGATTATCTGATTAGACTATAGATTAGTTAAAACTCAAAGTTAACCTTCTCTTCTTTTTTTTTTTTTTTTATTAATTTGTGGGTCTGGGTCGATTGATCGAACCCAATCTTGCAAAATTAAACCGGTGTTTGTCATTGTGTTTCAAAGTTGTTTTTCAAAAAACTTGAAAATTTTTATTTTTATTTTTTTGTTTAAATTAATTTTTTTGATGTGCTTATATCATTTTCATATGCTGATTTAAAAAATAATTTTTAAAAATAAAAACTATCACTTTAATATATTTTTAAATAAAAACACTTTTAAAAACAATTTTAATCACACTTCCATACACCCTCTAGGTATTTGAAACCGAACCAGCTTATATGATTTAAGGTGTTTTATTTTATTTTATTTTTGTGATTAGTGTTGTTTTTTAAAGTATTTTTTGCTTTAATATAAAAATAAAATAACATGATTATAAATATATTTTTAATTTAAAAGCATTTTTAAAAAAACATCATGTATCACATTAATAAATATATACATGTGATAAGAAATATATTTCAATAATGGTTTTATATTAACTTTCAATGTATTTTATCAAGTAAAAGCTTTGAAACTTAAAACTTTGTATAGAATTGCTGGTTTTAAAGCAGTTTGGTTCATGATTTATTTTTTCAATCAATCCTCAAGTATCCCAAACAAATTTGCTTCTATAGCAATAACAGTCTAACAAATATATCAATTAAACTAATTACCACTCATAAATATAAAACCGTAATATATAAGTAATTAAAAATTATTTTGTATTGTAGTAGCTTCTATTTTTATCTAATTTTCAAGAAAAAATATTTTATTAATTGGACAACTTATAATTTTTACAGCAGATAAACTCATATATTATTCTAGTTTAGATTTTGGCTCTGTAAAAAATTAAATAAATAATTTTTTATTTATAAGAACTTGTTTTTTTTCAATCAATTGAGATATTATCTAATTAAAATGAATAATTTATAAAATATTAAGATTATTCTGTAATTATTAAATATTTAATGAACGGGTGGCTGCTAAGAATTTGGAAGACAAAGACTCCCACCTTCATCAAACACCGCATGTGATTTTATTTTTTATTTTTAGATTAAGACATGTTTGTTATTAAATTTCAAAAATATTTTTATTTTAAATTATTTTTTTATATATTTTTAAATTATTTTCATATGTTAATACCAAAAATATTTTTTTTTAAATATCATTTTAATACATTTCTAAACAAAAAACACTTTCAAAAACAACTTCATATCTATCACAAAACAATAAATCATTGAACTTGACCATTACTCAGCTCTCCCTTTTATTTTACAATTGTTTGTTTAATGTTATATTTTAAAAATATTAAAATGTTTATTATTATTTTAAATTACTTTACATGTATTACTGTTACAAACGAGTTCTGAGAGTGAGTTTGGCCCCGTCTTACGGTTCAACTTGGTTCCTTGGCGTGAAATGATGATCTTAATTTATTACCAGTTGCAGAGAATCTAACGTGAAACAGCTAACTTCTAGCTAGCAATTTTATATGCTTAGATGTTTCTCCTTATAGTTTCCTCTACCTGTCCCCTGCCCTGCCCCATTACACTTTTTTTTTTTTTTTTTTTAACTAATAGATGGGATCTCCGCTAATAGAATCGTGTGATCTACGCTTCCAAATTTGAATCAGAGTTTCACATGTTAATCATCTCACACGTACTACTGCTTAATTAATTAATTAATTAAAAATATTAGAAATAAATGTTTTTCCAAGTTCTTATTTATTTATTGCTATAAATTATTTTCTTATTTACGTTGTGTTTTCTTTTTACATATTTATAAAAAGTAAAAAAGATTAATTTTTGTTAGTTTTTATTAAGTTATGCTGGATTTGTTTAGCGTTTATTTTTTATTTTTAAGCTTAGAATTTATTTTATTTCAAAAGATGAATAAAAAGTAGGAGGAAATAAATTTTGCCTACATATTATAAAATCTTGAACATATAAAATAAAAACCTTCATGAAAAAATAAATTGAAAAACCATGCCTATGAAGAAAATGTAAAAACTATGTCTTCGTCTAATCCTCAATGATAAAGTAAACAAATATAAGAAAATAAACAAAATCTATAATATATTACTAAAAATAAACAATTTTTTTTAAATAATACCTTTTATTAAAATCCAAGAATATAGTTTTAATACACTAAACTGGTATTTCCAGTCACATGCCAAGTTTCTAACATAACATGTCATCATTTTAGGGGCATTTGAGAATTTTTTAAAAAGATAGTTTTGATAAAATTTTATTTTTCACTTTAAATTTTTATTTATTTTTTAAAATTATTTTGATATGTTGATTTTTAAAATAATTTAAAAAATATATATATTTTAATATAAAAATATTTTAAAAAATAATTATAACCACACTTGCAAGATGCACTTAACAAACCTCCAAGATTAAAGGATTCGAATGTAGTATACAATCAAACTAACCTCGTTAATTATATTTGTAGTGGAAGGATTCATCTAATCAAATCGCAATAATAAAGCAACGTCAAAAATAATTAACCCCAAGTTTCACCTCAGATCAAGTTTTGGCGTCTTGAATCTTTAATTAATAACTAACAAGTAACAAGTCACGCAGTTTGCTTTTAAGAAAAAAATACGAGGCTTCGGTTAAGTGTATTTTTTAAGAATACGGTTGAGATTGTTTTTCAAAATATTTTTTGTTTATAAAAATATCAAAATAATATTTTTTTATTTTTTAAAAATTATTTTTGATATCAACACATGAAAGTGATATAAAAACATAAAAAAATAATTTAAAATAATAAAAAAAAAAATCAAAAATATTTCTAAAATACGGTGTCAAACAATACCGAAATAATGTAGAACAATGTAATTATTTTTTTTTTCTTTTAAAAAAATCCTAAATCTTGTTGTTAGGGATAAAACAGTCTTTTTAGGAAATCCATAAAGCATCAGCAAATTATTCGAGGACAAAATGGGCTTTACACAGTTTCCTATCACAGCAAAATTATATTGTTACGCTTAGAAGCAAGGAAAATATGTAGTTTACTTACATTTTTTTAAAAAAAATATTAATATTTTTCGCACAATAAATAACACTAATACTTTTTTTAAAAAAAAAAAAACTTATAACCAGGGGCTCTTTGATCTTTTGTATTTTTTCATAATAAAATAATTGGTTTATCCTTGAAAGCAAGCAAAAATAAGCTTCTATGGCTAGGCGTTATAATCTCTTCCCTGTATATACAGATAGATAGATAGATACATTTAAAACCTAGATGGTAATTTGATAAATAAATAAATTATTTTAAATAAATATTAAATAATTATATTATGTTTTTATGCATAAGCACCCTCTGAGTAATTTCAGTCACACATGTTGTTCGACCATTAGAGATTGCATTCACTTGGGTTTACTTGATTTTTATTTCTAGTCTTTAAGCTCATGATTTCAAATTCATAGGGTGAAAAATATTTATATAATTTTAGATAGGGTGTTGTTATGTTTTTTATTTATTTTTTATTTTAATTTTTATTCATCTTGAAATTATTTTAATTTTATATATTATTATTATTATTTTAGTAATGAAGCTTCATAGTTATATTATCTCAACATATTTTTTTTATGTTAAAAACAAATAGCGCAGCCCAAGAGTGTAGCAAAGAAAATCAATCTAGTATATGCAGTGTAACACTTCATCCGCTTTTTTAAATGGAATAGTTTTGAATATTAATTATTTTTAATTTATTTGAGTATTGTATTATAAAAATAACTACTGGTGCTTTTTTACATAGAATCCAATTACTGTTTCAATGAAAAAAAAATAGGAATTTAGAAGCTGAACAAATCATATACTCCTAATTTATTTATTTTCAGAGATAAATGCTTTTTATGCTAAACAAACGTAAGCTAAAGAGAAAGTGACAACACGCCATCAACTCTAGGTTGCTATGTATATATCTACATTATAGCCTAGCACTTTTATCAATTGTCCTATATGTATACAAATTCACACGTGTATCTGTATAATCTGTGCATATACACGTGTCATTTTAACTTATTGAACAATAATATTTTAATGAAATTCAAATAAATTATTGATCGTCACAGTATTTTCAAGGAAACAAATTTATCTGACAAATCATTCCACTTCCATTGACAAGTGTTGCTCCAATAAAAAAATAATGCGACACTTTTAATAATAAGATATGGTTTCAAGGGACATCATATGATCGTTTAAATAGTAAATTTCGAATTTAAATTAGAAAATATAATTTTTATAAAAAATTAGAATAATTAAGGTTTTACTCATTTATTTAATCTTATAAACTATTTTTTTTAAATAAAATTTTTTTCTCTCATCCAACAAAACAAAATATAATAATTTTTAACTACCAAAAAACATCACTCACAATACCTGAAACGAGCAACATCTTCCATGGTAATAACGAGTGTTCTACACGCAACTATATATATATATATATTCAAAAATCAATTTACTCTAAGATGACAAGATACTATTAACTAAATTATTGTGAAAAAAACTTATTGATTTCAGTTTTAATATTTTTGTTTTTAAAAGATTTTGTTCATTTCATTGTGATTTTAGTTTATTTTATATTTGTGTAAATAACATATTGTCACTCATCTAACTTGATAATAACATGAGAATATAAAAATATCAAATTGTCTTTTTTTATATATTAAAATAATATTTTTTATTTTTAAATTTTTTTTAACATTAACATATAAAAATAATCTAAAAATACTAAAATATTATTTTAAAATAATTTTCTTTTTTAATTCTTCACAAGAATATTTTTTGAAACACAATGCAAACTTCTTAGCTAACTTTAAGATTTTTAGCAATGATTTATAAAATCATTATTACAATGTTACAATTACCAATTTGTCCAAGATATCTTAGCTGTGGTTGATATTTTCGTGATGGATTTATTTCTAGCTGCTGGCGATGAGCAAGCTCCAACTCAGCTTGACGTCAATCAATCATGCGAGTCCAAAACCTTTTCTTGGAAACTGTGGCTTTTGTGATTCCCAGAACGATGCCATAAAACGACACCAAAGAGATGGTTTCCGTTACACTTGGAAGCCATAGACATGACACGTGTACAAGTCCAGATGCTAAAGTGCTTAAATTCTCATGCAATAGTGTCCAAGAATGCCATGCAAATTTTGAAGCCAGCGCGTGGCAATTACTTTTCAGACTGTCAGCGACTCCACTTGCCACATAGCCTGTAATTAATTAAACGCAACCTTCCAAAATTTATATTATGCCTTTTGTTTTTGTTTTTAACATATTTTTTAATATATTGGTAAAATAGTATAATTTGTTTTTAGCAGAATAGTATATTATAAATATATCATGAGTGTGAACACAAATTCTATAGCTTGTCCGTATTTAAAATAACAATATCTAATAAAGAATATTGAATAAACAGAGAGAAGAAATATAAGATATAAAAACAATAATAAAAAGATCTTAAAGACACAATGAAGCTCGGTTACAACATTGATAATATCATAGAAAAACATATTGACTAAATAAATTCAATGTCATAAAAAATAGTAAAAAAAACAATGATACAAGTGGATCATATTTGCTTGTGTTGTTACCAAAGACAAGTAATCATCCTTCATTTTTGTGCACCAAGTGTGACCCACTCGGATCACCGTTGAGTGATGTTGGTTCATCTCATCAAGATCTTTTTATAGTATCAATAATGTCATAATTGTAGCTTTGATGTGTCTTCTAAATCTTCTTATTTTCTTTCTTTCTATCTCTCTCCTCTCTTTAGTCAATTTAATATTTTTCATTACATGTCATTATTCTAATATTGTGTTGTTTTATCAATTATTTTCATTTGTGTCATTCTACTAGTGTTTTTAATTAATGGTGCTATTTATAAAAAAAAATCTTAAATTCAAGTTCCATATATTCAAGAGAATCTAAGGATCAAAATAAATAAATATATAAAAACAGGTGGCTGATTTCTAATTTTTATTTTTACTTCTAAGGGTAAAGACTAGATGGCTTATAACTCCGATCATAACGTGGGAGTTTTTTTTTTCTAAGACATTTAAGAGATTTTTTTTCATGTTACTAAATATAAATTTTATTTGATCATTTGATCATATTGGAATTTTAAAAGAGAACAGATCTTCAAATAAAGCTTAGAGGTTATTGATTGAGATTTACAATACTTTTGTAGTTGATTTTAGTTTCTTTTTCTATTTGATATAAAACTTCTTTACTATTTTCTAGCTTTTTAGGATATTTTTCACAGTATAAATATGATTATTTAGCTTATATTGTAAGAGATTACATGAACAAAAAAATCAAATAATAAAATTCTAAATTAGGGTTTTTGTTGTTACTTTAATATATCTTGTATCAAACCGGTTGGTTGTACGTGACATTATCATCGTCAAGTGCTAAATTACTTTAATTATGTGTTCTAGTCTTGTTCTTTTTCTTATGTTGTTTTCATCCGTGTTAATTAATATCAGAGCTTAACAATCCAAAGCTATTGCTTGTTGTGTGCTGGAATCATAATTATTTTGCTTGTTGAGTTAAATAACCATGGTTGAAAGACACAGTAAAATAGAATATATTTAGTTGAAGCTCAAGATATTTTGCTTGTTTAGCTTCTATTTCAAGAGACAACCCTTTAAAAAATATCTAGTAATAAAATATTGAATTAGAGTTGTTAAACCTAATTTTTAACCCTTCATTTTTATACATATTTCAAATAAGAAATCCCAAAAATCAGTCTTTTTAGAAAATTCAGTCAATTCTATTTTTTTGGTTATTTTAATTAAGTTTTTTATGGTTATAAATAATGATAAAAGATATAAATTGAAAAGGTACAAAAAAATAAGACAAAAAAAAAAACAATTACATAGCCAAGATTGAGATTGAACTGGTAATTGAGTATCATAGGAAGAAAAAAAGATTTTGAGAAGTCTTAGGTCATAATTAATGGTTGAATTGAAGAATAAATTGAAAAGATAGCTTAATTTGATTAAGATTGAAAGTTTTTTGAAGTTCAAGGATGAGTTTGAAACAGATAGCCAAGTAAGTAAATCAATTAAGAACTTAATTAAAAAAAATGAAATTAGGCACCAAATCAACTTAAAAATAAAAAACTAAAAGATTGACGAACAAAATAAAAGTAATAGAAAAGTTAAGGGGTTGTCTTACTTCAGCCTAAGATGAAATTAAAAGAACCAAGGGAAACAAATATGAAATTGGTCAAAATTAAAAAAAAAATCTAAAAAACCAAGGATTAAAACAGAAAAGTAATTCAAATAAAAGGATTGTTTTTAAATATAGGCCGATTCAATTAGACAACCTAATTCAAATTAAGGAGCAAAGACAACTTCGTTACATATTAAATGAAAGGGTGTGTTTTACTTGGAAAAATAAAGAACAAGCTTTCAACATTTAAGGGAAAATGACATTGTTTAATCTTTAAATTTATAAAAAACCAAAGTTTTAACAAATGTTTATAGAAGACTAATCTTTTGTGTATATTTGGTCTCGATCTCATCTCTTGATTGATATTCCAAAAATATAAAAAAAAACTTATGTTGATAATTTCAAGCATGTATATGGATATTAAATTATGCTTTTCGTAACACACATCTTTATAAAGTTTCTTTGATTCTTGGCGCACGAATGTATATGTATCAAATAAAAAACCTTGGACCTGACATCATTAGCTTTGATTTTCTAAGATTAGAGAGCTATTGCTTTTATAAGACTAAAAAACCTTGAAAATTCTTGGGTTTAACTTATATAAAATAAAAGGGATCTTGATTAGAAAAGGAACCGTATTATCAAAATATACTTGAGTTAACATGATTTGTTACTAAAATTAGAAAAGAATATGTTAAATAGTCATTCAATTTCATGTTCCAGTTATAAATCATAAAAAACCATTACTTGTGCATATGATCATTTATTTTAAAACACTTTGTAGATGTTTAATGTTGGTTGTTCCAGCTATAATTGTAGCAAAGGGAGGGTCAATTATATGGTTTATGATCTATGATTTCTTTGACATTGCGTTCCAATAATATTTTTGAAACTTGATTTGTAGCTTCAAATTTATATTTTTTTGGTATTTCTAGATCGTTTTAATATGCTTGTATCAAAAATACATTTTAAAAATAAAAAAATAATATTATTTTAATATATTTTCAAATAAAAATATTTAAACATAAAATAGCAAAAGTTTGGGTTTCCTAGAGTTTTGTTTGTGGTTCTCATTGTATTGTCTTGTCATGGATTTTTGCCAAGTCAGCCCTTACGTGTTTTCCTTTTGACAAATTTCTCCCCAAAGTATACATTTACATAACTTGCAAGAATAAATTAAAATAAAACATGGGTCAAACATAGTGAAGAATCACGCTTTTTTTTTATATGGTAATAATAATAATAATAATAATAATAATAATAATAAAAAGAATAATTGGTTCTTTTCGTTCCTGGAGCAAGAGCAGAACGATTCTTTATTAGTGCCGTGATACATGATTTCTTCATTAACAGGAATGTCAACAAAAACCTGAATTAGTTGCTATTATAAAAGTCAACTTTTTGATAAAAAAAAAGTTGACGAATTGTGTTTTAAAAGTTTTTTTAATTTTTTTTTATTATAAATTAAATTTTTAGTAGTTTTAGATCATTTTGATATGCTGATGTCAAAAATATTTTTTTTTAAATAAAAAAATTATTTTAATATATTATTTTAATATTTCAAGATCGTTTTGTTTTAATATTAGTGTACACCAATAAAATGCTAGAAAGAAAATAGAGCTTGCAAAGGTTCCTTTCGTTGTTTTTATTTTTGTAGCATTGATTCACTTCCCATTACATTTGTAGATATAAAATTACTTTTTCGGACTGCTATAAAGATGAAGAAACAAAATTCGGGATTTCAAGTCATTATTCTAGAAATTAGAAACTGGAACATCAATTCATAGTTCTTACAGTTGTGATTCGAAAAATAAGTTTATAAAAAAACTATAAATTATAATTTTCAATAATTTTCAACAATTAGCTCGAGTTATATATATTTGCTTACAGCAACCCAGCGCAAGAATTTGAACGCGTCTGGCTCTTAAAAAAATATTCCCCAGAAAGTTTTTCGCCCCGCTTCCGTTCTTGTAATTAATTGGAGAGACGATAAGCTAATAGTATGATCAATACAGATATATAAAATTTATATACGACACCGTTTAAGAAAAAATGTGAACGGACTGTTCCTGCTGTTATCTTGTATTCGAGTTCTGCGATCGCTAATATAATTATTACTAAAAATTTATATAATTATTAATTTTAAAAATTATGAGATTAATAAAGATACATAAAAGGAAAGTGATGAAAAATACCCACAATGATTTTAAACAAATGTGAACGGACGGCCCATATTTTGCATCATATTAAAATATTTAAAAAATCATTATAAATGCTGTTGGACAAATTAAAAACAAACAAAAAAAAAAGTTATGTTACATCAGGGCGGAAATAAAGAGCATCAGTCAATTCTGGATTGGTTAATCAAATCACACAAATCCATAAAATTTCATTGCTCGGCTCCCCTCTTCACTTATTTTCTCCCGTCTGATGAGGATCACCATGTTTAGACATGCCGTTTGAAGACACTATGATGATTCATCTAATTCAAGTATAAAAAGGTCTCAATCTATATGTAACATCAGCATGATGTGTTAGCCCTATGATAGCTTTGTTTAGGCAAGATTTCCTAATATTATAAGGACTAAAAATCAATAATTATTTTTCTTTTCCACATTAGATCCTATTAGTATTTAGAAAGAAGTTTTTTAGGGAAAAAAATCATTATTTCTGTCATAATAAAACAAGGAAACCAAGCTTCGCAAGGGAAAGCTAGAGGTGACAACAAAGACTTTCAAGTCATAATTGATTCTGCTAGTCTATTTAAAACTCTCAAAGTTGGCAATTGATTCTAGAGCTACAAGAAGGATTATTCAACTAAGAGAACTATAACTTTTTTATTTTATTTTATGTTATTTTCTTTGTTATTTATAACAACATGCTTCAAGCCTTTATTTTTAATTATTATTATAGGAATTTATAACTGAAGATACAAGGACTGACTTAAATGTCTAAAATAGTAAATGAATATCATAAAAAGATAAAAATAAAAATAATTACGGTCAATGTTTTCTTTGTAAGGGTGAGTTTTCGTTTCTATTTTAGTTCCCTAATGAACTGGATTGAATCATTGAAGATTAACCATTTTTATGGTGTCATTTTATATATGTTGTTTTTGAATTGCTAAATTCCAATTGTGTTAGTGATTCCGTTTAATTTATTTTTTTTGTTATACTTTCAAGCCCGATTTCTTGGCTTTTCAGAAAGTATATCGTTTGTGTGCGGTTTATATAGCCAAGCTCTCGCAAGATTCGCATCGCTGCTATCACTCTATTCTTCTATTTAACTTTTTTTACCCCCACTCTATTCTTCTATTTAGCTTGTCTCTCTCTCTCTCTCTCTCTCTGTGAGATATCTCCTCACAAACCAACAATCAAGCCTAGTCATTCCATCAATCAAAGACGCAACTATGAAAATTGTATCCAGACAAAAGTTCTCATCAATTATATAATCCTCAGTTATTGAAAAAAAATTCCCGTTTAAATTCTGTCGAAGTCTGAATATTTGATAGTTGCTAGAAAACAAAAATACACAAGGTTTCTTTTCTTCTCAGAAAATTAATAAATACACGAGGTAAAGCTTATTTTGAATACTTTCCTTTTTCCGTCATTCATAATTATACGAGGACAGAAATAAGCAGGAAAGTAGTGAAGCTCTGAATGTTCTCAAAGGACGAGTTGGAGTGAGAATTTCATGCAAGACTGTCCAAAACATGCATGCAAAATGTGAAGATCAAGCATGGCAATTCCGTTTTTTGAGCAAGATCATGTCGTTTTGCAAGTGAGAAATTATTTGGAAACCACCACGATGGTATATGATGGTGTCTAGCAATCAGCTCCAGGTTTCAAGGAAAGCAAAAACCATCTTTCCGAAAACCATTGGCTTTAGAATATGGGGCATGTGCTATGGGACCAAGGGTACTCTGCCGCCACAAATTAATAATTAATCACCATCAAATCGATCTTTAATTACCCAAAAGTGCTAATTTTTTTTATGTTTTTGCTAGATAAATGATTCATTATGAAGAAGATAAGCGATATACGTATCAAATGCACTCGCAAAGTTCTACGTCAAGGTCTCATGGCTGACGCAGAAACTTGACAAGCACTACATTGTTTGGAGCCTTTTTGACCTACTAGTTGCATCACTTTCGCCCACCCCACTCAACTCATCGCTCCGATTTCATGCCCTTTTCCTAACCAAGATCTCAAGAACGTTTGAATTATCAGAAATAAAAGGAAAGATTGTTCGAAAGAATTATACAGCTCCACTAGTTAGTCCCTGGCCTTCCAAAAAGAGCATGCTCAAGAATATTTCTTTTACTAGACTTAGCTACGGCCCGTACCTCGATTTCGTCTATCAAGAAAATGATTTTACTTACAGTAATCACGTAACTTGAAACATATCTTAACAAATATTGAGATGTGAGAAAACGTAGGACCTGATGTCATAACCCAAAGGAATAATTGCACGTTTAAACAGCAATTAAGGTGATGAAATTCGTGCAAAATGTGAAGGTAGCACATGGGACGGCTTCTAACTATTTGCTTATAATTTAGGGTTTTTATTTAGGAATTTCAAATTTAAACCTTTTGAAAATGATGGGATGAGATTCACTCCAACGCTTATTTAACCTTCCCGGGAAAGCAAGGTTACTGTTTTTTTTATGTGCATAACCATCATTTTTCCATTGATTTTAGACCTTTCAGCTGCCAGATGATCTCATTAAATATGGAATAGAGGAATCATTCCCCGTTTGTTTGCTGGAAAATGATTTCTTTTTGAAAAGTGAATTCCGGGGAAAGTGAATTCCTGGAAAGTGAATTCCTGAAAAGTGAATTCCGATGTTTGGCAGTGTTATGGAAAATGAACTGGAAAACACTTTCCAGTGTTTGTTTGTGTTATGGAAAATGAACTGGAAAATAATTTATTAATAAATGAATTTTTTTTTCAAGTTTATTAAAATAATGAGGAACAAATCTTACAAATTAAAAAGTTGAATGAGAATGAAATTGAAAAAAAATATAATTTCATAAATTATCTCAAATAAAATAAATAATAATCAAAATAATAGAGATCAAATCTAAAAATTTAAAAAAACAATGAAAGGTGAATAAATTAAAATAATAATAATTAACATTTCATAAATTATTTCAAATAAAATAAGTAACAATAAAAAAAATGAGGACCAAATTTGATAGATAAAAAAATTCAATAAAAAAATGATAAGAAAAAAGCAAATAGCAATTATAAAAATAAGGACTAAAATTAACATAAAAATTAAATTTTAAGAGATGGAATTGAAAAATAAATATTCAAAACAAATTATATATAGCAATAAAAAGTTTGAGGATCAAATTTGATATAATCAGCAAATAATGACATTTATAAATTTTTCACAACTTCCAGAAAGTGTTTTCTGCCCAAATTTTCCGGAAAACACTTTCCTGAAAACCAAGCCAAATTTTTCTTTGACTGGAAAGTGTTTTCCATTGAACAACTTTCTAAAAGACAAACAAACACATGAAAGTTTAGAAAATGATTTCCCGGAAAGTGAATTCCAAAAAACAAGAAAATATTTTGCATGCTGACACACACACAAATATAGCTGCCGCCTATGCAGCTATATTTGTCGTGGTTTAGCACATGGACGGCTACTAGCTAGATAATTGGAAGATCACCTATCTTTTCAATGTTAGTATATATTTTTTTAAGTTATTTTTTGTGCTAATTTTAAAAATAAAAAATATTATTTTAATATATTTTTAAACAAAAAATATTTTTAAAAACAATAACAAATATACTCCCAAAGCCATCCACAGCGGTAATTTTTAATTGCTTTTCAATGATATCAACATCTTGTTAATGAACTATTGTTAGTTTTGATTTCACATTTAATCATATGTTTGTTTTTACAAATTTTAAAAAAATTAAAATTTCTTAATTTTTTTCTTTTTGATAGTTCCATGCGGTTTAATATGCTAATATAAAGAATATGTTATTTTAAAATTAAAAACACTTTAAAAAAACTAACTTCTAGAAGCTCAAACAACACAGCAATCTTTCCCTCTTGTTATTTTCTTAATGTTTCTTTTTGTTAGGTTCACCCCCCCTGAAAATTGCTGAGCCAGTAAAGGTGTTAATTAGACCAAATTAAGAGGCCCACAGATTATTCTCGTATTTAATAACCATGGGGCACATTATGACTTGTAATACCTAAAACAATTCACCCATTTATGCTACGCTAAAGATTAAGATCTTCAACCAATTATTCCATGGAACTTTTCAACACCCCCACCACAAACAATAAGATTTCCAACCAATTATTTCCATCGAACTTTTCAAACACCCCCTCCACATATAATAATAATAAATAAATAAACTCCAATTTCCATATATATATATATATATATTCAATTTGTGGGTTTCAAATAAATTACAAGAACCAACCATGGATTAAATTCATGCTAAGTATTAGCATGATTTAATTCAATAAAAGGTGAAATTAGAGAGATGTGGCATCCATGCAAGAAAAGGTCCAAGAAAACATGAAGAGGTGGCAGTGCGTTCAGACATGCAAACCGGGGAGAATTTGAGACCAATCGCCACATACACCCCTTCGAAAACGCCATCTCATAGCTCCCGGTTTTCAGGAAGTCTTTTTCGATGGTTCCATCCCGTTTATTGAGCTACGAAACAGGTGACTGGTTTCTGGTTTTTTGTGAAGGGACATTGACGATTAATATTTTAATCAACACTTATGAATATAATTAAGGGGACACCGTTGATTAATTTAGTTGATCTAGGCTATATCTCAATTTCATCACGTAATCTAAGGACACCCACCATGGATTAAATTATGTATGTAACATAGGACTTTGCAGAGATTTGTAGTCGAACCTCGATGGTCGGTGTATATATATATTTCTTACAGCTAGAGGGAATATTTATGCCTTTTAGAAATATATCTATCTTGAGACAATATTAAACTAATATTTTTTATAATTTTGATGGGTTGATATTAAAAATAAATAAAAAATCTATTTTTTTTTTGTATTTTCAAGCTAAAAATACTTTTGAAAATCAATATACACCACCACGATAACAAACATATATCAAGTCATCTATCTATACTATATTTATTTTTGGCAGGGGTGTTGTATTGAAGTGTTTGTTTGAGAGTCTAATTGAGGTTATTTTTTAAAGTATTTTTTGTTCAGAAATACATTAAAATGATATTTTTTTTATTTTTTAAAAATTATCTTTAACATCAATACATGAAAATAATATAAAAACATCTAAAATATTTAATTTAAAATAAAAAATAAAATAAATTTTATTTTTTTCAAAAATATTTTTAAAACAAGGGGTCAATCAGGGCTATTGGATCCCAGAACTACAATTTTTCCCAATTGAATTCCTAAGGCATTGGACATTTCTTAGTCGAGTATTTCAACTATATTTATTGATATTTTTCCGGATATCGGGTTAGTTTTGTGCACCTTTAGTTAAATTTTCAGGCTTTTATATCTCGTTTTTATAGAATTTTTTCATACAAAAATAAATTTAAATCATTAATTTTTTTACCAGAAAATATAATCCCAAAAAATATAGTCAATGAAATTCAAACACTACAACTAATTTATTTCTTAACTCAAAATCTTTATTGTATACCCAAATTTTGTTTTGGTCCACGAAAATTTTTGAAATCTTCTTTCTTTTTGACCCACTTGCAAATGATCTTGCTATAGCAACGAAGGTGTTTCTTCCACACAAAGAAATCCCGAAGAGAGAGAGATGCAGCTACCTAACTCTTTCTCTCTTCTAGTTTCGTAGTTTATTTCTCTAATTATGTGCTACTTTTAAGCTAAAAAAGGAAAAAATGCAGGTTTTGACCAAGAATTGCTATATACTTTGTGCGACCTTAAAATGGAGAAGAGATTAAAGAAGAGGAGGAAGAAGGAAAAGAAAGAGAATGCCCTTAATTTATTCTCCAGAGGTTTTACTTCAATTTTATGTGAATATAATATTAAGATATTAACTCATATATTATGTATTTAGTAAACAACTTAAATAAATACATTAAACAAATTACATATTTGATAAGAGCTATAGAAAAAAAAAAAAAAAGAGAAAAAGAAAGGGAGTTGCTGGGCTGAGTAATGTGTAATGGCTTTAGCCCAACTTCTCTGCAGAAATAGCCATGGCATTCTTCTTTGGGCTAATTTGAACTCGTTTTCCCTGAAACACTAGCATTGGGCTTCATAAAAGAACTGGACCGGACCGTCAAAACCCAGCCTTACTGGCTAATTTGCTTAACGATCCAATCCAGTTCACTGGCTAATTGGTTCATGCATGAAGAGCCAGAATGTCGAGCTGTCAGCAAGTTTTGGTTTTACTTCCCATAATGAAACTGCTCCTCTCCCTTTTCATATTTTAAATCTCAAGTTTTTCACCTAAAAGCTGGTCCATTATTCATTTCAAGACCGAGTGTATAAAAATAAAAAGACTTTCTGGCACAGCTTTGCAATTATATATATCAAGTGCTATTCCAAAGGTTTGTGAGTTGTTGTGACTCCTTTTCAACTTAAATTTAGTTATCAAATATAATTCTAATTGATGAGTTAATATGAGAAAGTCACTATATAAAACTTATTCAGATTATATTTTAAATTGAATAGAAAAAAAATATTAACTTCATAGAATCAAGCTAACTAGCTAAACTTATCCGGTTAATTCCAATTATTTTTTAAAATATAAAACAAATTTATTTATAAAAATTATGAAACAAATTAGCTTAATTACTTGTATAGTAACCTAGTGTCCCAGACTATTTTTAGTATTTTATCAACTAGGAATGATTACTATAGCTCCCACGTGAGAGCGTAGTAACGCAACAACTCTCTTCAGGAGCAGGGATTCATGTTTTTTTTATTATTATTATTTTGTGAAGAAGGGAGTCCCCACCTAGTATTATGATCAATAGAAAACCTAACTGGTTTTTTTAGAAATTCTAAGGCAAATGACTGGTTGCGTAAAGAGAAGGTTTTAACACCCATGGTACGCTCTACCTAACGTAAGTTGCTTGATGTTTTGATTTGCCTTATGATTGCTATGGTGTTGGTGTTATCTAATCAATTTTCCTAGGATAGGTTTGCTATGATGAATAGATTTGGGTTCAAAGTCTAAGAGAAAGTACCCTTGACCAAATAGACCATATCTTTAGATATGTCTATATAGTGCCAAGGAGAATCGATGCAGATCTCTTGAAATTCATGTTCGATTTAAAATAAATTTACAACCTATGAATTAAGAGACGGTTATGATAGAAATATAAGGAGATATAAAGTGCTTAAAAGCTCATTTTTTCCTTTAGTATTTTAAGTGTTCGTGACTCGTAAATCGTAAGAAAAAGAAATAAAAATTTAGAAATCTAAGAAAATTCAAGCGCTTTAAAAGCCTATCTTTGCCTTAATACTGATACTTTCATGGCTTATAAATTGTGGAGTCAAAAATTAAAATGTCCCTCATTATTATAGTCAGGGCTTCTTTTAAAGATGTGTTGATTAGATAAATATAATGACTTATTATTCCTACAAAAGTATTTTGGATATTTACTGCTTAGAGTTTTTTTACCCAAATATTAACAGTGAATAATAATGAATTATCCCTAATAATATTTTAGATATTAAACCATTTAGAAATTTTTTTACCCAAATAATAACAATGAATAATATACAAATCCTACAAAGATAATATTTTTGTGCTTTTGGAATATTGGCCAATACCCCTTGAAATTTACAAATATGTTGTAAAATCCAAAAAAGCAAGAAAATATTTTGTGTTTACGAAATCCATGCCAAAACAATTTTTTTCTTTTAAACTTTAGAATATATATTTTTTTTATAAAAAGAAAAAGAGAATGCTAAAGACATGTTAGGATATTGGCCATATGCATGAAAATATTTTTTTATTTATATGTATATTTGTCGCATTGGGCTGAAAATCGGGTATTCTAAATATGAGATTGGTATTTTTTTTTCAATATAAAAATATAGACCTTAAAATAAATATGTCAAAAAATCATAAATCTCTTTCTTTTTTTATATTTTTAGAAGAAAAAGAAAAAGAAATCAGAGAGAGCTAGGTCACTTGCCCAAACCAGTGACCTAACTAAGCAAACAAGAGGCATGCGTGAGCTTCAAGTGACCAGGTAAGTTCTCATGCATACCTTTTCACTTTGCATTTTAATTACATAGTCATTGTGCATGCTTTTGTTTTATTGTTGAAGTGAATTATAATTCACTTGAATAATTCACACATATCTCTCCTTAGTTACTATTCAAGTGAATTATAATTCACTTAAACAATAAAACAAAAGCATGCACAATGACTATGTAATTAAAATGCAAAGTGAAGAGGTATGCATGAGAACTTACCTGGCAACTGATGGGACGAAGACGATGATGCTGGAGCTCCTGCACGACCGATGGTCACTGCTTCTAGGGATAATGACAAACACTGACAAAGCTGGTGGCGACCGACGGGAGAAAGTCTAGTCGGGAGAGGCTGCAATGAAAGGGGAAGAGCTGGTCAAAAGGAGGTTCATCTTTTTTGTTTTTTCTTTCTCGGTTTTTCTGTTGGTTGCTTTCTTTTCTTTCTTTCTTTCTTTTCTCTCATTTTCTCTCTTTTCCAGGTTAGTAGGGGAGGTATATATATAACCTATACATAGCTCTATTTAGAGAAGAATTAGTGCACTAACCTAGGATGCAAATCACGTTTTTATAGCAATATATCCTATATATAACTATATTTAGGGAAGAATTAGTGCACTAATCTAGGATGCAAATCATGTTTTTTCTGCAATTAGATATAACAAAATACAAAAACAAATATTCTCATTGACATTCTAATAATTATGAGACAGAAACAACATGATTTGCAGCTCAAAAATCAAGTGAGATAATCATGGAAACCAAATAGGAAATTGCAAAGAAAAGGAAAGATTTTTACAGGCGGGGGGGTGTTATAAAAATGATGATGAACAATACCATGCTTATGAAATCGCGGTAGAATTTTTTGTTTTTACACTAGACATTCAAACAAGAATATCTTGACCTTCTGATATCGAAATCAAATGATTCAAAAACCCAAATTCATCTATTCATACAAGAATACAACTTCATGAGGGATCCAAAGTGAGAATTGTTTTTTGAAGAACAGAATCATTTTGTAAGCTGCTTGGTCAAAAACAATTTTGAAGAAAAAAAATCGCGATGGCGACAAAATCATATTTAGTGCAAATTCTGAGGGATTTATCCAACCTTAAACCTATGATAAGAAAAATAGTGTTGCTAGTTTTGTGAAAAGAAACAAAATATAATCTTGTGCGACAATCAAGTAACATAAATTATTGTGACGGTTTCTGAACCAACCTCTTGTGTTTTTTCCAACGAGACTAATTAACTTACCCAAATTAAAAATTGGTTTTTGTTTATCCCAACAAATCCTTAAATCAGGTATCTCAAATGAGATTTGCAAACTCGAGTCAGAATCATTCTCACGATAAGGTTCTCAACTTTTACATTAGACATAAAAATATAAATATCTTTAGCTTCTGATATCGAAACCAAGTGATTCAAAAATCCAAATTCATTTATCCATTCCTCATAATTGATTTGTATAATGACTTGACATCCCCCCAGGATTTTGTTTTGGTTTTTATTTTGACATGCCCCCCAGTATTTTGTTTGGGCTTTCTATTGTCGTAACCTAATTTTTGGGTTACTCCCCAAAATAAAATATAAAAAAATAAAATAAAATAAAAGGAGCCGGCGTGGGTAGAAAAATCAATGTGGAAATTTTGGTTGTTTTCACGAGTCCAATCGTATCTCTTTGGTTCCAAAAATAGAGAAAAAATACAGATTTAAGGCAAAAATAGTTTATCGTTGGATGAATCTGTGTAAAAACTAAGTTAAATGACATAATTATATTTTTTATGGGTTGATTCGATTTTATGATCAGGAATTAATTTAAGGTCCAATTGAAGGATTTAATTAAGTGCAAGGACTTAATTATACTTTAAATTGGTCATATTAATTTTATTAAGGGCTTAGTCAATGAGAAATCAATTTCTTGAATTTAATTCGGGCTCAATTGATCAGAATGGAATTTTCGGAGACCGATTTGAATTTTTAAGTCAATTATGCGAAATCAGGGACTGAATTGAAAGAATTGAGAATCTATTGGTCAATTGAGGGTTAAATCGCGCAAATCAGAAACCAAAGACCAAAATAAAAAAGGCGCGCACATTTAAGGTTGCTGTTGAAATTTTGACGGGGATACGATTGCGTAAAATTAAAAGTTTAAAACTAATCGGGGGCGCGATTGAACCAATCAAACATTGAGGGACCAAATTGTATTTTTTTAACACAAATTTGGCATGTCCCTGCACTGTTCCGACAACTGAACAGTGCAGGAACAACCCTGCATCCCCTCGGCCCTCTGCAAAAATGCAGAGGCCACAACACACCCCTCAGCCCTCTGCAAAACGCAGAGGGCAACAACGCGCACACACGCAAAATGCATGTCTATTTCCCTATAAATACCGTTCGCAGCATGCAGAGAAAGAAAAAAGGGGAGAAGAAGAAAAAACGAGAGAGTTTTGGCAAAGAAAAACGCAGAGAACCGAAAAACAGAGGAGGTTTACAGAGGGGAAACGAAGCAACAATTCAGACACCGTGACCAAAAAATTGCACACGACAGCTGTCCCTTCATCTCCCTCGGTTCTTCTTCTGCAACGCTAGTAGATTTACTCCGGCAGAGCTCTCTCTCCTTCGTCATAGCCTGTTGCAGGTAACTCTCTCTCTCCTTGACCGAGTTTTCTCTCTCTAAAAAAAATCCAGTTGCAGCTCCAGCTCCCGTCGACCACCACGCTAAAAGCTCCTCCTTAGCTCCGTCGACAGCAGCTCCAGCCCAGCCTTCTTCTCCAGCTCCGGCGAGAAGCTCCAGCCGTGAAAGTTGCAGCGGCAAGCAACGAACACAGCACAGACCGGCATCTTCAAGAGCTCCCTCCGACCACCACAGGCCGTCATTTTAGACGCCACCAAGACAGGGAGAACCGCCTCGACGTCCTCTACCCGGTGGCAGTGGCAGGTGAACCTCTTGCGGTAGTCGGTCGACCACCGTTTACTGTGCACGCTGCATGAATTCAGCGTGAATATATATATATATATATATATATATATATATATATATATATATATATATATATATATATATTCTATGTGTGTGTGTTGGGTGGGCTGGGCTGCTCACGGCCCAGCTCAGTTGGTTGGGCCGGGTCCTGCCCATCAAAGCCCAAAACCCTTTGGGCTTCCAGCCCATGATGGCTGGAAGCCTAGCCGCCCCTTTTGGGCTTCAGCCCGTGAGTACTGGAAGCCCAGTCCACTAGGGCTGGGCTGGAAGCCCACTGTGGCTGACAGCCCGACCCAGAAAATAAAGAAAAAAAATACAAATTGACAAAAAAAAGTATTTTTGTTTTTTTTACTACTATTATTATTACAAAAAATAATTCAAAAATACAAAAAAATGTATTTGTGTTTGTGCATACGGCCAAATTCCATGATTTTTCCGCCATATTTTTCGTAAAAATTTATGTTGCATCTTTCTCATATTTTAAAACGAAAATTGGATATCGTAACCGGTTTATGATTATCCGTTGGAATTGGCCAAAATATCAAAAATAATTTTAAATACTTTTGTTTCATCTATTAGGGTGTAAATTTACATTGTAAAGTACACCCGCGGATAAAAAGAAATTTTACTACGGTGTAAATTTACATTGTAAAGTACACCCGTAGATAAAAAAAGATTTTTACTACGGTGTAAAATTACATTGTAAAGTACATCCGTAGATAAAAAAAACTTATAACTGCGGTGTAAAATTACATTGTAAAGTAAACCCGCAGACAAAAAAAATGTTTTTTTTTTAAAATGCAGTGTAAAAATTTTAACTTAGAAAAACAATCAAACAATAATGCAGCTTACCTTAGGTAGAGTGCATTGGGGGTGATGCGTCTTCCCGTTGCACAACAAGTCCCCTTACCCAAGACTCTCGCAGACCAATAGGTTTCCTAGTAACCGTAATACTAGGTGGCGACTCCCGATAATTATAGTCGTAAATTTTACGACTATAAAACACCCCTCATTTCACCGCGCACCGTTGTCTCTCCCAAATCACAGGGGAGATGGCGGGGCACGAAGCGCGTAGAAAAATCGTCGTCGCGACATCTATCATGGGTTTTTAGCACTAACATAATGTTATCTTGATTTGCTATGGTGTACTAAAACTCTTTTTTGTTTTTGCCCACAACTTTGTTTGGGTATCTTTTATCATTGAGGACTATTTTGTGATTGAAAGTTCTTCTCTTTTTTTTCTTCGCACTTGCCCCCAGTATAGGGTGTGATACTTGTCAGGGTTAATTAACAAGAAATAATTATTAGGCTCAAATAGGGACTGCAAATGATATTTGAGATTTTGTGAAGGCATATCAAAGATGGTCTCTCTTCATTTAAAAAACATGCATTCTGAATCGATAAGCTTTGCTTTTCCATGCAAAATGATTTTTTTTTAATTTTTGGATTATTTATTTAGCTAAGGGCTTAACTTTATTATGTGGTTTTTTTGAAGGTATGAGATCACCTTTCAATAAAATCATTTGAATTCCCAGAACACATTTGTTAAACAAATATCTATTTGACATTTCTTTTCATACTAGACTTTGATTTGCCAAAAATCTTTATGAAATCATGGGATCATGTAAACACAAGAAAATACATTATCACTCAAGAGAAAGGCTTGCTTAACAAAAAGGTCTTATGACATAACGAGCAAAAATTGTCAACAAGTCAAAAGAGGAACATAATGTACGGACATGACCAAAACAAAAAGGCAATCATAAAAGCAGACTTCATTTCCCTATACTAGTGCGCTCCCTTCTTCGAAAGCTTTTGTTGAGGTTACTTTAATGGTGCAGACACTTGGTACCCCATTTTTGTGAAGCTTACTTGGGTGTAGGACCTGGATTTTATTCGAATGTTATCCACCTCGCTTTAATCAATTGCATGAGCTTCTTCTTGAAGGCACCACAAGTGTGAATGTTATGCCCTATAAGCTTTATATCTGGTCTCAAAGGTCTATGAACTGCACAGTGACCACCTCACATGAAGGTGGTATAGGGGTTTATAAGAAATGGTTAGGGCACTATATGACCGCCATTATTAAGTAAACACTCAGTTCATAGTTGGACGTTTCACGAATCTAAACCCCAACTGAAAGTCATGAGGCAGATCGCTAATCCCCACCTAACTTAAAATTGGGTTTATTCAAAAATTTAAAATGTATAATGACATTAATTCAAACTAGATGTTATGCATGAATTGAAAGTAAAATGTATGCGAAAAAATTAAAAATGTGTGGAAAAAAATGAACTGAAGAATAAACAATCAAACAAACAAACCTCAGTTTGGCAATGTCGCCATCTATCATGATGACGTTTTTTTTCTCGATTCGCGCCACGCCATCCCAGATTGGGGGGACAACGACGCGAGGTAAAAAGGGATGTGTTTTATAGCCATAAAAATTACGACTATAATTATCAGGAGTCGCCACCTAGTATTAAGGTCACTAGGAACTTATTGGTCTGCGAGAATCTGGATAAGGGGACTTGTTGTGCAAGGGGAAGACGCATCACCCCCAGTGCACTCTACATAAGGTAAGCTGTATTGTTGTTTGATTGTTTTTCTAAGTTTGAATTTTTTTTTACACTGCATTTTCAAAAACCATTTTTTTGTTTACGGGTGTACTTTACAATGTAATTTTACACTTCAGTTAAAAAACTTTTTTTCTTATCTACAGATGTACTTTACAATGTAATTTTACATCGTAGCTAAAAACTTTTTATCTATGGATGTACTTTACAATGTAATTTTACACCATAATAGATAAAACAAAATAATTACAATTTTTTTTTTATATTTTGGCCAAATTCCAAAGGATAATCGTAAACTGGTTACGATATCCAGTTTTTGTTTTAAAATATGAGAAAGATGCAACATATTTTTTTTTACAAAAAATATGATGGGAAAAAGTTGGAATCCGGTCGTATGCACCAAAACAACACATTTTTTTGTTTTTTTTTAAATGCAATTTTTTGTTTTTTTTTCAAATAAAAATAAAAATTAAAAATATTTCGGGCCAGGCCGGCCAAGATGGGCCAAATGCCCAACTCTAATGGGTTGGGCTGAAAGCAGCCCAGCCCAACAGCCAATTCACGTGAAGTGAATTAATTTACTCAGTTCACTTCACGTGAACAGTAATACGTGGTCAGCTGACCATGACGAGAGGGTCACTTGCTATTGCCGCCGGGTAGAGGAGGTCGAGGTGGTTGTCCCTGTGGTGGTGGCGTCGAAAATGGTCGCCCGTGGTGGTTGGTGGGAGCGTTGGAAGGGGCTGACCTGTGCTGTGTTCACTGTTGCCTTTGCTTTTGCGTCACCGGCGATGGAGAAGAAGAGCTGGGCTGTTGGGGAGCTGCTGGTGTGGGGTTCACGGAGAGCTTTACCAGTGATGATGGGAGACCAGGTGGTGGCCGTTGGCTGCTGGTGGAGGAGAGAGTTGGAGCTGCAACCATTTTTTAGAGAGAGAGGGAACGCTGCAAAAGGTGAGAGAGCTGTCGATGCTGACTTTGCCGGAGACGAGGAAGATGAGCCGAGGGAGACGCTGCTGGAGTTGCTGATATATTTTCTCCCCCTCCTTTGTTCTCCCCTATTCTCTGTGTTTTTCCTCTATTCTGTAAGCCTCGTTGGTCTCCTAGATTTGCAAACTTTTCTCCTCCCTGTTACAATTTTTTCCCCTCCTCTCCCTCATCGTCCCCTCTGTAATTTTCTACTCTTGTTTCCCCAGTATTCTGCCTAGTTTTCTTCGTCGATCTCCCCTCCGTTTGGTCCCCCCTGCATGTACTTTGCATGCAAGTAATTATAGGTAAGAGGCAACCCTTCGGCTGCCCATTGCATACAGCGATGGGCTGCCTCTTCACTTGAACCTGTAGTGGCGCGCCTGGACTGTTTAGGTGACTGAAAAGTGCAGGCATGCCTGCGATGATGATTTTTGGGAGAGGGTGCAAATACGATTTGCTCCATCAATTTTTAATCGGTTCAATCGCACCCGTAATTGATTTTAAACTTTTTAATTTTATGCAATTGTATCCCCGTCAAAATTTCAACAACAACCTTGGCTTTGCGCACCTTTTTTATTTTGGTCCTTGTTTTCTGATTTGCGCGATTTGACCCTCAATTGACCATTAGACTCTCAATTTGTTCAATTTGTCCCCTGAATTCGCATAGTTGGCTTGGAAAAATTCAAATCTTCTCAATTGAACCCGAATTAAGCTCAAGAACTTGATTTTTCATCGATTAAGCCCTTAATAAAATTAATTTGACCAACTTAATGTATACTTTTGTCCTTGCACTTAATTAAATCCTTCAATAAGACCCTAAATTAATTCTTAACCATAATTACACTTTAAATTGGTCAATGATTAAATCAAATCGACCCATAAAAATATAATTATGCCTTTCGACTTAATTTTTACGCAGATTTATCCAATAATAAATTATTTTTGCCTTAAATTTGTATTTTCCTTCATTTCTAGGGGCGCAAAAGAGGTACGATCAGGCTCTCGAAACTGTCTAGATTTCCCACTTACAGATATACCTTAATGGGTCTAATTTGAAAATTAACCATGTAGTATGACACAATATATATTGATGTACCCTACAACCCATGCTAGTGCACAATACAACTTCTCAATCACAATATGCCTAGACTCCCATTTCGTGAACTTCCTACTTAAGTAATAAATGAGCCTTTCCTTCCTTCTACTTTCATCCTGTTGTATAAGCACACAACCCATTGTTGTTCAATTATTGTTAAGTACAATATCAACGACCTTTTTGATATAGAAGGAATAAGCATCGGTGGATTTAGCAAGTACCACTTGATTTTCTCAAAAACCTCTTCGCACTCTTCGTTCCAATTCCCAGGATTCTTCTTCCTTAACAAACAAAAGATTAGGTCACAAGTCATGGTTAATTGGGATATAAATTGGGTAATGTAATTTAATCTTCCTAAGAAACCTCTTCTTTCTCAATCGTCAGAGTTGGCATAGCTTGAATAATCTTTACTTTGTCAAGATCTACTTTTATCCTTTCATCACTCACCACAAATCCTAACAACTTCCCAGATTTCATCCTGAATGAACACATTGCGGGATTAAGCCTCAACTAATTTTTCCTTAGTCTTTCAAACTATTCTTCAATATTTGGACATGTATTGTTTTCTTCAATAAAAAAATACAGACCTTAAACTAAATATGTCATAAAATCATAAATCTCTTCCTTTTTTATTTTTTAGAAGAAAAGGAAACCCATATTCATCTATACGTATGGGAATACAACTTTCACGAAGGGCCCAAAGGGAGAAAAAAATCATTTTAAAGAACAGAATTTGCCCGCCATCTGCTTGGTCAAAAACATTTTGAAGAATGAAATCGTGATTGTGGCAAAATCATTTTTTTTAGTGCAAATTCCGAGGGATTTATCCAACCTTAAACCTTTGGTATAAAAAAGGGCATCGCTGGTTTTGTGAAAAGAAAAAATATAATCTTGTGTGGCAGTCAAGTAACATAAATTATTGATATCGAAATTAGGCGATTCAAAAATCCAAATTTATATATATATATATATATATATAGGACTACAACATTCATGAAGGACCCAACATGAGAAAAAAATCTTTTTGAAGAACTAAATATGCCTGCAATCTGCTTGGTCAAAAAAATCTCCAGATTCGATTCCAAAACTAACAATGATGAGCACCCCATCCGACATAAGAAAAGTGGGCTCTATGACCCAATAAAGGTTCATATCAATTCCTTAACATGTCATGGATGACAAAATATAGTTGGGTTTGTCAGATATTGCACGAAGCCAAGTCAGAATCGAAGTCTAAGTTGGAAGAAAATTTTTGTATTTGAACAGAATTGCGACAATAACAAAATTAATGCAAATTCTAAGGGATTTATCCAACCTTAGAGACTAGAACAAAGAAAGAAATAATTTAGCATTATGAAGACTCCTAATTAATCTAATAAACTTGATGATCTCGATAGCAAAGGAGGAGAAAAAGAAAAAGCAGAAGACATCAAAGACAAGGGTTAAAAAAAAACATTTTTTTATTTTTTATTTTTGTCAATAGTATAGTAACCATGAGATAAACTCTTGCATATAATTCAAAAAGGATATACACCATCCCAAGATGTGGGGCCTAAAAATGTGTAACAACAATTACTATGGCTTTATATGTAAAAGCAAGTCTTAGGATAATGTTACAATATTGTTTTTCCAAATAAAAGTTTTCTTCTTCTAAACAAATCAACCTGTGCATTTTAAATTTCTTATAATAAATTAATTTTGAAAAAAAAAAAGCTACAGTTTATTAGTAGCAAGAGGTTCACTTTTGTACCCTCCATCTCTTATTACCCCAAAAATGATGTGAACTTAAATTACTAGGGACCATATATATGTGTGTGTATTAACCTAACCAACCCTAAAATCCCTTTGTCAATAGCTAGCCAAGAACCACAGAAATTCATAAATATCTTAAAGGGACTTGGAAGAGCGAGTGGAAGCCAAAGGCTGCCTCAGCAAGAACCATAAAGCCATAAATTAACTAGCATCACACATCCATGTCCTCCATAGGATGAGATAAGGTTATGGAACTTCCTCCACGTGGCAAACTCATTGTGGTGGTAACGATGAGGCTAACGTTCAAAAAAATTCCACCTTCATGTGGACAGAATAGTGTCATGTTATCACTTATCATATCCAACGGTCAAATTCTGCTCAATATCAACTCCAATGATTTGTGACCGTAGGATATGAGGAAGACAGGATGAAGCACTATATATAGGGAGTGGCAGTGAAGCTAGTTCAGTATTGAGATTCTAGCAGAATATCACATCCATAGGGAGCGCTACACAGTAAAGCTTGTGAGAGATGGCTTCATCCATTGTGTCCTCATCGGCAGCCGTCGCCTCCATCAAGCGCACCCCGGCACAAGCCAACATGGTTGCACCATTCAATGGTCTCAAGTCTACCGCAGCTTTCCCAGTCAGTACCAGAAAGGCCAATGACATTACTTCCATTGCAAGCAATGGTGGAAGAGTTCAATGCATGCAGGTAACCTAAGAAACACATTAACGTCTTCATGCTTCAATATCAGTGTAGATTCAGTACAATTATCACGCTTAATTTTATCTTACCAACTTGGCAATAACTAGTTTTCTGTGCTCCCTGTTTGTTTTTGTTGTTGTTTTAACCAAAACAAAATGTTTGTACATAAATATATATACATATATATATATAGGTGTGGCCCCCGAGAGGCAAATTGAAGTTCGAGACTCTTTCTTACCTTCCAGACCTTGATGATGCACAATTGCTCAAGGAAGTAGAATACCTTCTCAGGAGCAACTGGATTCCTTGCTTGGAATTCGAGTTGGAGGTGATCCTAAATCCATTCTCATAATCACACAATTTTCACTAATTATTGTTATCATTAAGGTATAATTAAGGACAAAGAGTAGAACTGGAGCCCTGCTTTGTGCTTTTTACTCAAACACAGCGATACGTGCTTGCATGAACTAATCAATTTTTCTCGATATACATAATAGAACTTTAAATTTGTTGGATTACAAGAATATTTATAATGTAACTACTTAATTAAGCAGATTCTTAATTATCCCTCAATATATAAGGTTTGTGATTAATTAATTATGAAAACTAATTAATTTTCATCTCATCTCATCTAATCTAATCGAATTGAGATACCTGAATCTGAAATGGTTACTGAAAGAAGCAATTAACATGAAGCTCAAAATTAATTATGAATGTACAGAAAAAGGAACCAGCTAGTCTATGGTCGATTCAGTAATAACCAAACAGAAATTTTTAGTTGTACCTTGTAAAAACAGGCTCATTTCATTTTCTTTTGTGAAATTAATGAATTAATTATGTTTGATTATGCAGAAAGGTTGGGTCTACCGTGAGCACAACAGGTCACCAGGATACTACGATGGACGCTACTGGACCATGTGGAAGCTGCCTATGTTTGGTTGCACTGATGCTTCTCAGGTGTTGAAGGAGCTTCAAGAGGCTAAGACTGCATACCCCAACGGCTTCATCCGTATCATCGGATTCGACAACGTTCGCCAAGTGCAGTGCATCAGCTTCATCGCCTACAAGCCCCCAGGCTTCTAAGTCCCAGAACTTATTGATGTGTCCCTAGCAATCTGCTAGCGTTGGTTTGTTTAAATTGTACTTAGACCTTGGCAAACTTTACCTGTTCTTTTTTTATTGGGTTTTTGGCGATGAATATTCTACTTTATTTTTGCTTTTAGCTTCTGGATATTTCGGATGCTGAACCGGACGAGAATTGTTGAATAAAAAGTAGTTTATTTTTATATTAATCATTTGTTATGCTTTGATGTTTATGCATTTAGTGTTAATTTGATTTCAAGTACCCTTAGTCTTCAAAAGGGTATTGAATGAAACTGCTTACTATAATTATCTTGGTTTTTAACCTTAGAGAAGCTCATTTTCTTGGGGATTTTCGAGGGGTTGTCCCTTAATCCTCCAAGACACATGAGCAATTATGTCATTATATAGGATTTGGACAAAAGATTAATTAATGTTCTTGATGAAGAACTCCAACGTACATTATTTTTGCGCAGCCTAAGGGCTTTTCAGCAGTATCGATCGAAGGTTTGCATCCCTTCCCTGTGCCTGAGAGACAACTTGTCGAAGAAAAAACCATTTTTAGCTTACAATCACATTGAAGCAGAAGAACGAGTCTCATTTTTAGCTCATCGATCTTCTTCATCAGCCTGCAATTAACTTTCTATTCTAAACCCAGAAGATCAAAGAAATTGAAAGAGCACAGAACACACAACTTCCAACTCTCTTAAATATAAAACCATAGCAGCAAATGGAGAAATATTCAAACTCAGCTCCATCTGGTAATTTGATTGACTAGATTAGCTAATTTTACATGAAAAAGTCGTATCCATCATGGCATTTAAGCATCCTGTGTATTGTATATCCTGTGCAACACTGACCCTAGGGAAAATAACAGCCTCAAATTACGAAGTCTATGGACTAGTACACTCCCTTTTGTTTTTCTTTTCTGGATCTCGAACTTCAGAAAATAACTTTCTTGATTAGAAATGGATGGGATATTCAATCAGCCAAGTAAGCTAGAGACAATGTCCATGATAAATATAAAAAGGCGGGGGGGGGGGGGGGGGGGGGGGGGATTCCCATTTTCTCAGCCCTAAGTTGAGCGGACAGTGTTCTTCCGAAATCTTTCAATAGAGAATTCTATGGTCCAGTCAACTTGCATTGTTTCAGACATTGATAGCTACACTTGTGGACATGCCATAAATAAGATAAGATGAAGGTATAGATAAGAAGTGTTCCTTTCTTTTATTTTTGTTGTTTCCATTTTGTGTTTAAAATCTCAATGTCAAGGTGTTTTTCACCATAAATAATTTAAAGTGATAAAAATAAATTTATATCTTTAATAATTTTGAAATAAATTTATAATTTATCATAGCTTAGGTAGTAACTAAAAGCTATCTACTAGAACAACAATCTTATGTCTTGTGTATTAGAAAGGAAATAAATAAGTGGTGTCATCACTAAATAATTGTTATTTTTTTTCTTATACTTTGCCATCTTGTATCGGTCAATTCATTCCTCTATTTTTCTTTCATTAAGTTCATTATAGATATACTTTTTTTATTAAAAATAATATAAATTACATCTTGTAATCTCACTTGATAACTTTAGTTTTTAAGTTAAGTAATTTTTTCTTGTATAATGTGTTAAAAATAATACACACACACACTAGTATTATAAGATGTTTATCTGAATGCGGATTTGTCGAAATTACTATCATTGTATGTTTTTTTTCTAAATTATTAATCCGAAGTACTCAATAACCAATTATGTCAATTGTCGATCGAGAATCTCTTTCGCATAAAACTTGAAAAGGAAATGCGAGATTTCAATTTATGCTTGTGATTGCAGTGCTAAAGCAGGTCACTGTCATTCCAACGGATGAATGTTACAATAACTTCCAATTTTGATACAATTTTTATTGAATAATCTAAACCACTACCACAAGATGTTCCTCACGAGGCTCCAACATTATTACTAAAGAAACTAAAACAGATCACACATTTACTATTCATTACTGTTCAGGCACTCACATTGGCACTGTGGACTTGCACTTTACTCCAATGCTTCGCGCGAGTTTGTGCTCTTTTTTTTTTTTTACACTGGTCTTCTTTTTGTATTTTTTATGGTGAAAATGACAGATGAGGAGTTGTGGCCGAGCGGTTCGCTGCGCGCTGGAAATCCAGCGCGTAGAGGTTTGAACCTCTCAGCCTCCGTTTTTTGTTTTATTTACTTTCCTGGCTAAGTTGCTTCTGTTTTTTCAGTTTTATTAGCTTTCTTTTTTTTTTTTTCTGTAATCTGTTTTTTTTTTTTGCTTTCCCTTTTTTATTATTATTATTCTTATTATTATTTTTTTTAAACTCCTGTGTTTTTGTTTTTTTCTTCTACAATCTTGATTTTGAAAATGACTGTCTGGAAAATTTGTTTTCCCTGTTATTTTAATTGTTTTATTATTCTTATTATTATTCTTTTAAACTAAGATATCAATGACAGTTTACGCGTACCATGACTAATCTCCGGATCCATTTTTTTTTCCTTTTTTGGTTCAACTTATATATGTCAAATTAATTATATATTTGTATATTTATGTCAAATTAAAGTATGTTAAACTTATTATATGTTTAAATATTTATTAAATATTATCGCCTAAAAATATATAGAGAGAGAGGAAAAATGACCTAGAATTTTTTGAAGAACAAAAATTCATATCAGTATTCTTAAATACATTTAATATAATAATATGATGAATAAATCTTATAAAATAAAAATACAAATTGGCTTCAAAATTAAATTTTGTGCTCTTTTGTTTGAGTTTATTTCTTGAAAAACATTTTCAATGTTTTGATTTTTTTATTAAATATTATCGCCTAAAAATATATAGAGAGAGAGGAAAAATGACCTAGAATTTTTTGAAGAACAAAAATTCATATCAGTATTCTTAAATACATTTAATATAATAATATGATGAATAAATCTTATAAAATAAAAATACAAATTGGCTTCAAAATTAAATTTTGTGCTCTTTTGTTTGAGTTTATTTCTTGAAAAACATTTTCAATGTTTTGATTTTTTAATTATATATTTGTATATTTATGTCAAATTAAAATATATAAAATCAATTATATGTTCTAATATTTATTGAATATTATCGCCTCAGAATATATATTGAGAGAAAAAAATGGCCCAAGATTGTCCTTTAAATTAAATATATTATTGAAAGTATGTCAAATTAATTATATATTTGTATATTTATGTCAAATTAAAGTATGTGAAACTAATTATATGTTTGAATATTTATTGAATATTATCGCGTAAAAATGTATAAAGAGAGAGAAAAAATGACCTAGGATTTTTTAAAGGGTAAAAATTCATATTAGTATTCTTAAATACATTTAATATAATAATATGATTAATAAATCTTATATAAAAAAAAATTGGCTTCAAAATTTAATTTTGTGCTCTTTTATTTAAGTTTATTTCTTTACAAAAATTTTCAGTTTTTTTATTTTTAATATTGTAGATCTGATATTACTGGAAAAAAAATACATCTAAAAAAAAAAGCCTGACAAATTTACCTACATTATCTACAATTAAAATATATACGAGTCACTTCCCGTTTCCATTAGACTGTCTTTTTAGACGAAAAATAAATAATTATAGCACGCAAAAAAATTAAGTTCATATTTAAAAACAAATTACAATATTTTTATTTTCAATATGTCTGATCGAATATTACTGAGGAACAAAAGCAACTCATGAAAATAAATATTGACAAATTTACCTAGGTTATCTACAATTAAAAAATATACGAACAACTTCTCATTTCAATTACTCTATAAAGTATGTGAGACTAATTATATGTTTTAATATTTATTTAATATTATCGTCTAAAAATATATAGAGAGAGAATAAAATGACCTAACATTTGTTTTTTGTAAAAAAAATAATATCAATATTCTTAAATATATTTAATATAATCATATGATTAATAAACCTTATATAAAAAAAATTGTGGCTTACAATTTAAATTTGATACTCTTTTGTTTAAGTTTATTTCTTAAAATTTTTTTCCAATATTTTCATTTTTAATAGTTTATATCTAATATTACTGGGATAAATAAACAACTCAATTTTTTTTAACAAGTTTACTTAGGTTATCTACGATTAAAAAATATACGGAACATTTTCCATTTCGACTACACTATTCCTGTAAAAAATTTTGCGAATCACTTCCCGTTTCGATTACACTATTCCTTTTATACGGCAAATAAGTCATTATAGCACACAAAGAAATTTAGTTTATTTCTTAAAAAATTTACAATGTTTTTATTTTTAATGTGTCAGATGTAATATTACTGAGGAAAAAAAGCAACTAAATTTTTTTTGACAAATTTACCTAGGTTATCTACAATTAAAGAATATACAAACCACTTCCCATTTCGATTACACTATTCCTTTTAGGCGGGTAAAAAAATAATTTGTTGCATATTTTATCTATTATAATGTTGCTAATTAAATATTTAAACAACTAATTACAGCATGTAATTGATTTTTCTACATAGAAAAAACCCTGACGCAATGCGCGGGCAAGCATACTAATTATACCACGCAAAAAACTCATTTCTAACATATTTGATCTATTGCAATTTTAGTAATTGAACATTAAAATAACTAATTATACCACACATAAAATATAAGTTTATTTGTGGAATTTTTTTTATAATGTGTCAAATCTAATATTACTGAGGAAAAAAAATCAGAAAAAAAAATTACATACGTTATCTGCAATTACAAAATATACAAACCACTTTCCATTTCAATTATACAGATTTTATCAATTATAATTATACTAATTAAATATTAAAATAATTAAATACAATACATATAAAAACAATCAATTTTCTGCATAGATAAAAAAAAACCAGCGCATCGCACGGGCATACAGCTCGTTTCACACTATATCTTATCATCATAACAATAAGAATAAAGCTTTTATTTTTATGGAATAATGGCTGCCACTTGGGCTCTTTCTTACTTCTGTCATGGGTTAGACCCATATGTTATGGCTGCCAATCGGGTTCTTTCTTACTTGGGTTTGCCTAAGAAGAGACCAGAAAAAAGGGGGTTTTTCAATCGAGGTTAATATGTGAAATTTAAAAGGAATTTTATTTATTTATAGGGTTAATATTTTATTGCAAAATATTTTTTATATATTTTTTTAATATGATATATATATATATACAAATTGATCTTAGTGAAACTCAAAGTCTCACATAAAAAAAATCTAGATTGTATTGTAGTTTATTTTGAACTTAAATTTGAGTTTATTATAAAATAACTCTTTGTCTCATAAGAAATTAGTTTTGCTAACTCATTTAAGTATATTGAACATTATCATGTCAATTAAATCGCAACAGGATTTTCTGCTTTTACACTGAACATTCAAACAGGAATATGTTGAGATTCTGATATCGATATCAAGTGATTCAAAAACTCAAATTTATCTATATGTGCAGGAATACAACTTTCATGAAGGACCCGTAGTGAGAAAAAATCATTTTGGTGAACACAATCTACCTACAATCTGCTTCAAAAACAATTTTGAAGAACCAAATTCGCGGCAATGACAAAATCATTTTTTAGTGCAAATTCTGAGGGATTTATTCAATCTTAAACCTATGGTAAAAAAACATGGTGCCACTGGTTTTTGTGAAAAGAAACAAAATATAATCCCACACAGCAATCAAGCAACATAAATTATTGTTACGTTTTCTAAATCGACTCCCTCAATTTTTTTTTCAACAAGACTAATTAATTTTCAATATAAATTAATACTCTACTTTTGTCCATCGTCTAATAACCATGAGCTTACTCTCACATTTGATTCCAAAAGGGTGTACACCATTACCAGAACGTGAAGTCTAAAATGAGTAACAACACATCTATGATTAAATATGGACCAACATGATCCCAATTCATTTTCATTGCTTACATAATCATATTCTTATTAGAATTACTATTGTCATTTATAACTCCATGTATGTTGCTAGAACTAGACGTTGACCCAACCATCGTTTCTATCGTGGTCTCGTAAGGAACATATGGTTCTCTATATGCATACCAACACAAGTATTCCTCCATGTGAAAGGGAAAATTAGCCATGTCATCCAGCTCACTTAGCCACGTCACTTTGCAGCTGTTGAAGATTGTTTGTTATTTCCAGTTTTTCTGTTTTCTATTAGTTGTATTTCTGTTATTCATTTCTTGCACATGTTTTGTATGATACGAATCAGTTACACATGCTTATTGCATGATGAACTATTTCGTCAATGGCTATAAAGCCAGTGGTAGTATTCAATAACAAATTGAACTTCCGTCATCAAATTTCTTGCGTCAGTTACTCTTTCATTGTCAAAGTTGTTCGTGTGCCTGTCAAATTGGTATCAGAGCCTTAACAAGGCTAAAGCCAAGAATTGTAGAGTCCTGTTCTTCACAGAAATGGCAACAGATCCAAACAATTTTGCACAGCCATGTATTCCTAAGTTTGATGGGGATTATGATCATTGGTGCATGCTCATGGAGAATCTACTACGTTCAAAGGAATACTGGAGTGTTATTGAGGTAGGCTGTGGGGAAACAATTTCTGGGGAGACATTGACACCAGTGCAAAAGAAAGCTGCGGAGGACATGAAATTGAAGGACTTAAAGACCAAGAACTATTTGTTCCAATCAATTGACAAGTCAATATTGAAGACAATTGCTCAAAAGGACACTGCAAAGCAAATTTGGGATTCCATGAAGACAAAGTATCAAGGGAATGCTAGAGTTCAACGAGCACAGCTGCAAATTTTGAGAAGAAGTTTCGAGGTTTTGGAAATGAAGGCTGGAGAAACAGTGACAAATTACTTCTCAAGGGTGCTGTTGATTGCAAATGATATGAGAAATTTTGGAGAAAACATGATAAGTGAGAAGATTGTGGAAAAGATATTGCGCACCTTGACTGAGAATTTTAATTACATTGTCTGCTCAATTGAGGAGTCAAAGGACATCAATTCCCTTACAGTAGATGAATTGCAAAGTTCACTACTGGTTCATGAGCAGAAATTTCAAAGAAGTAGAGAGGATGATCAAGCACTAAGGGTCTATGATGATCGATTTGGGGGCAGAAATCGAGGGAGAAATACTTACAGAGGAAGAGGCCGTGGGAGAGGAGCTCAAGCATACAATAGAGCCACAGTTGAGTGTTTTAGGTGCCATAAACTGGGACACTTTCAATATGAATGTCCCAGTTCCAACAGAGAAGCAAATTTCGCAGAGGTGAATCAAGAAGAGGATTTTCTCCTAATGGCACATGTTGACCTGGACTTGAGTGAAGAAGATGAGATGTCATTGATGGTGCATGTTAACCAACAGAAGAAAAACTGCAGTGATGCTTGGTTCTTGGATTCGGGCTGCTCAAACCACATGTGTGGAGAACAAGGTATGTTCACAAAACTAGACTACACATTCCAGCATTCAGTAAAATTGGGGAATAGCAGCAGAATGAAAGTAACTGGGAAGGGAAGTATTGAATTGATACTGAATGGCATGAATCATGTAGTGAATGAAGTATACTATGTGCCAGAACTTAGCAATAATTTGTTGAGTCTTGGACAATTACAAGAGAATGGTTTGGCAATCCTAATCAAGGGGGGAATGTGTAGAATTTATCATCCCGAGAGGGGATTGATAATTGAGATAGTAATGAGTGCCAACAGAATGTTCATTCTGTTGGCTGAAGCTCACAGAACATCAAATGTGCAGAGATGTTTGCATGTTAATTTCCAGAATTTGTCACAATTATGGCATAAAAGATATGGACATCTAAGTGCTAAGGGAATGCAGCAATTAAAACAAAAGGGGATGGTGCGTGGCCTTCCCTATTTCAAAGTGGCAGATATAGCATGCACAAATTGCTACTCAGGGAAACAGAAAAAAGAAGCAATTCCAAAGAAGAGTGTGTGGAGAGCATCGCAGCCATTAGAATTGGTATATGCAGATATATGTGGACCAATTTCTCCTAAGTCCAATGGGGGGAAAAGATACATATTGTGCTTGATTGATGACTATAGCAGAAAGCCATGGGTGTTCTTATTGGCAGAAAAGAGTGAGGCCTTCGGGTGTTTCAAGGTTTTTCACAAGCTGGTTGAAAAAGAGAGGGAATTGCCACTGAAATGTTTGAGAACAGACAGGGGTGGAGAGTTCAATTCAACAGAATTCAGTGAGTATTGCACACAAAATGGGATTAAACGACATCTAACTGCTGCATACACGCCACAGCAAAATGGCGTGGCTGAAAGAAAAAACCAAACAGTGATGAATATAGTGTGGTGCGTTTTGACAGACAAGAAAATCCCAAAGAGCTTCTGGGCAGAAGCTGTGGTCTGGACTTTCTACGTTTTAAACAGATGCCCAACAGCAGCTCTCAAGGAGAAAACACCACAAGAGGCTTGGAATGGGGTAAAACCAACAGTGGAGCATTTTCGCATTTTTGGGAGCCTTGCACATGTCCATGTCCCACATGAAAGAAGGGGAAAATTGGACAATAAAAGCTTGACCTGTGTTCTGCTGGGTTTGAGTGAAGAGACTAAAGGTTACAAGCTATTTGATCTAGTTGCAAACAGAGTAATTGTGAGCAGAGACGTGGTGTTTGAGGAGGATAAGGAGTGGAATTGGGGAGCAAATTATCAGGAACAGGTCCTGCTTGATTTGGAGTGGGGTGAGCCACATGAAAGGAGTGATGATAAGGGAAGTGAAACCACTAATAGTGGGGAAGAACACTGTGAAGAAGGAGACGAGTCCAGTGAAGATGAAGTGAGAAATGTTGAGCCAGAAGAGAGTGTAGAAACAGTTGGGGTAGAAGAAACTGTTGAGGCAGAGAGGGGAAATGAAAGTGAATCGGTTGAAGGAAGAGCAAGACATGCTCCAGCGTGGATGAGTGATTACGTGATTGGGGAAAATTGCAGTGAAGATGAAGAAGAAGCGTATGTTGCGCAGATCACAAAAGACCCAATTTATTTTGAAGACGCAGTGAAGGATGATAAATGGGTAAAGGCAATGGACAGTGAAATTAAGTCCATTGAAAAAAAAATACGTGGAAATTGATTGATTTACCAGCTGCGGCAAAGAAGATCGGTGTTAAATGGGTGTATAAAACCAAATATGATGAAAATGGGGAGATTGTCAAATATAAGGCACGTTTGGTAGCAAAAGGTTATTCGTAGAAGGCTGGAATAGACTATAATGAAGTATTTGCACTGGTAGCCAGACTGGATACAGTAAGGATGATTTTGTCCATGGCCGCGCAGAAGGGTTGGAAAATTGGGCAGTTGGATGTTAAATCAGCATTTCTTCATGGGGAATTAAATGAAGATGTTTATGTTGAACAGCCTAAGGGATACGTAAAAAAGAGAAGGAGCATCTGGTATATAAATTACACAAAGCCCTGTACGGTTTAAAACAGGCCCCACGAGCTTGGTTCAATCGAATTGAAGCTCATTTTCTGAAAGAAGGTTTTCAGAGATGTGAGAGTGAACAGACTTTGTTCACTAAGCAAAACAGCGAGGGTAAGATCATTATCGTTAGTATCTATGTTGATGATCTAATTTTCACTGGTGATGATAGTGATTTGCTGTGTGAATTCAAGAATTCTATGCTGAGAGAATTTGATATGTCTGATCTGGGAAGCATGCATTTCTTTCTTGGAATTGAGGTGTTACAAAGAAAGGATGGTATTTTCATATGTCAACGAAAATACGCATTGTAAATTCTGAAGAGGTTTGGGATGCTGGAGAGTAATGAGGTAAATAGTCCAATTATCCCAGGTTTTAAAGTCAGCAAGGACAAAAATGGGACTTTGGTGGATGAGACATACTTCAAGCAACTAGTGGGAAGTTTGATGTATCTGACAGCTACAAGGCCGGATATGATGTTTGTTACAAGCCTTGTAAGAAGGTATATGGCAAAGCCCACTAATCTACACTTGCAAACTGCGAAGAGAGCTCTTCGGTATCTCAGAGGGACAGTGAACTATGGGATTTTTTATAGAAGAGATGGAAATGGTAAATTGCGAGTGTATACAGACAGCGACTATGCTGGAGATGTGGAGGATAGGAAGAGTACAAGTGGGTACGTATTCCTATTAAATTCTGGAGCGGTGTCATGGTGTTCGAAGAAACAACCAATCGTCACCTTGTCGACGACCGAAGCAGAATTTGTGGCCGCTGCAGTATGTACATGTCAGGCCATATGGATAAGAAGGGTTTTACAGGAGCTGAGATATAATGATGAGAACTGCACTCATATCTGGTGTGATAATAGTTCTACTATCAAACTTTCAAAAAATCCAGTGATGCATGGACGCAGTAAGCATATAGACGTGAGGTATCATTTTTTGAGAAATCTCACGAAGGAAGGTTTGATAGACTTGGTTCATTGTGGAAGCAAGGATCAGTTGGCCGATATAATGACCAAGCCGCTAAAGGCTGATGATTTCCAGAGGCTTCGAAGTTTGCTTGGAGTATGCGATATTGCAGAATTAAACTAATTGTTTTACAAACAATTTAGCTTAAGGGAGGGATTGAAAGGGAAAATTAGCCATGTCATCCAGCTCACTTAGCCACGTCACACACAATTAGCCACGTCACTTTGCAGCTGTTGAAGATTGTTTGTTATTTCCAGTTTTTCTGTTTTCTGTTAGTTGTATTTCTGTTATTCATTTCTTGCACATGTTTTGTATGATACGAATCAGTTACACATGCTTATTGCATAATGAACTATTTCGTCAATGGCTATAAAGCCAGTGGTAGTATTCAATAACAAATTGAACTTCCATCATCAAATTTCTTGCGTCAGTTACTCTTTCATTGTCAAAGCTGTTCGTGTGCCTGTCACCATGAACCCTTTTTATAGAAGATGCATCATTACAACATCTGGATCGAGAAACTTTTATTTTTACACGTCTTGCATGGACATAATACCATCTTCACTAATATTTCTCGAATTAGATATTATGCAATTAATAAAATCTTGAACTCCATTACAATAATTCATCCTCTGCAGTCCTTGGGGTGAATCTCGATACATCCATAAAGGATCATCCATCATTTTCATCAAATCTATATAAAATAATGATGACAACATGTATTAATTAATGACGTTAACTATATAAATTTGCAAAGATACTAGTTTAAATTAATCTTATTCAATCTATTTTACTACGTCTCTTAATTCGTTATCAATTATCTACATAAATGCATATTTTTACCGGAAATTATAACTCAACAATAAAATTGACAAAATATAAAACAAACCTGTTAAATAAGTTATTGTTTATTTCATAATAAAATACTAAAGTGGAGATATCAACATATTGTTTTTAACAATTTACAAACAAATACAATTTTATAAAATCTAAACAAACTCTTACATGTACAAATCATAAAATCATACAACAAGTTTGTTTGGGAAACAATCTATGAAACAATTAAACACCCAAACAAAATACATATACTACAAAAATACATAAAATAATAACATTTTAAAATTGTGTTCAAGTTTTAAAAAAAATGATAGATTTGTTTACTTAAGGTGGAGAATCCTCAATAAAAATTGGATAAGGAAAAACTAGAAATGGGGAAGGTAGAGAGGAGGGTCAAGCACTAGGTCATATATTAAATATTACCAATAATGATATCAATGACATTATTTCAATTGCAACTTTGTCAGCCATTATTTCATTAAAATTGCCACATCACCATAAAATATGTCTCTTTGATTCCCACTATAGAATCATCATTATGTCATTGGTATATACCGACAAACAACTTCCGTCGTGTATTCATGAATGAATTTTACCGTTAGTATCTTCATCTATAGAGCTTATACATCATCATATTGCTTGAATTTATTTATTCCTTCTATTCCAATTGCGACTCCCTTGGTATATACCGACGATCGACAGATTGCACCAAAGTAGTCAAATCCGTTCCGGGTGCCGTTCCGGTTTTGTGATTGGAACGGAACATTCCGGTTTCGGTGCATTCCGGTGTGCCGTTCCGGTTTTGTACTGTTCATATTTAATCTGTTGTAATTAATAGAAATTAATTACACAAGTTATAAATTAATAGAAATTTTAGTTCAAGATAACATGTTGTCATATCCTCAAGGAAGAAAATTCATAATCAACGACAATCCAAGTACTATCATACATAAATGTGTTCTATACATGTGTTCTATACATAAATGCCCAGTTTTATAACATGTTATCCAAACAACCTTACACATATATAATTACACATGCATCCATAACTTTACTATGAATCCATAACTTTACTGGACCAAATCCACAATTTTCATCACAGGGAAGACAAGAAACAATAAGAAGACTGATGAGAAGTGGAAATCCACAGCAAACTTTACAACTACAGAACTAGCTAGCAGAGACGACAATTACTACTTGTTTCCTCATTTTCCCAGCCATAGATGGCCTCGAAATGATATCTGTCAACGCAAAAAGATACAATCATGGCATTCATCGACCTTTTTCTATACACGGGAGCTTTTGAGTTCATGAAGAAAACAATCCAACAAAACACTTTTCTACATATAGAAAACAAAGATAAGCCCAAGTTAATGCATCACATGCAGCAGTACTCGTTCAAGAAATGCATGCATCTTCTTTCCGTTACTGTTTATGAACACCTTAATTTCCTGATTTTAATCAATCAATCTATCATGATCTCTTATACGTGAATGATTTTGTTTTGAAAGCAAGTGATCGAATTTATAAACCCCTTGACCCAAAACTTAAGACAGAATGCACTAAATCAATCGCCAATTGCCAAACAAAATCTAGCCAATATTCAAAACCACATTATCAAACCTAAAACTCGAAAGTGAACTAAAAGTTATCCTCCTGATAGGAAGGAGGAAATGATCAATGTCATGAAAAATCGGCAAAAAAAACAAGGCCACCTCAGTTCTAATGCTGAACTGAATCGGTTCAGCATTAATAGAAATTAATAGAAATCTGTTGTCATTTGTCAAAACTAAAAACAAACCCAATAATTTTACACCCACAGAAATTGATCAAACACAGCTAATAACAATCAATCAAACACAAACCCAGTTTTAACAATATCATTTATGCCCAGTTTCATGATTCATCAGTTTCAATATCATAATAAATTCAAGGATTTGGGGACTGGAATGTGTACCTTTCACTTGAAGTTGCTGCCGTGAGATGATTTGGGGAAGAAGTGAACAACCGTTGAATTGAAATTTGGGGAAGAAATGAAGATTGGTGCTGCTGTGTGGATGAAGAAGAACAGGTTCGATGTGGAAGAAATTGAGAGTTCTTCAGGTGAGAGTTACAGATTAGGTGAGGGAACAGATTAGGGTTCGAAAACTTGAGATTTCAGTCGAGATTTGGGTGGATTTTTGAGGGATTACAGATGATTTGCGCAGTTGAAGAAATGAAATTGATTTGGGAATTATGGACGGGGGTTGTTGCTTCAGTGTATTTTGTAAGGCATGAAACGACGTCGTTTTGATATACCCGGAACGGTACGCCCGGTACCAAACCGGCGCGTTCCGGCCGGAATTCGCGGAACACCCCAGAATGAAAACCGGCACAAAAACGTCGCCGTTTTGTGCCGGTTTTACGCCTGGAACGGCACGTTCTGGCCGTTCCGGCCGGAACGGCACGGCATTGACTACACTGGATTGCACGACAGAAAAACTCAGTCGGTAAATGTCACCGTAATATATCGACACAAAAATATTTTCGGTATTTGCATATTGTTACAGAAACAAAATCAATTAGTTGACTTACCTTATTCATGTATCTATTATAGGCTTGATTAGAGGATGTAAATATAGAAGACTTACCTTAGATAGACCAGCATAGAATGTATATATACATGTGTTTATATGATGAATAAAAAAAAGAAATACAGATAATCTCTCTGAAATTACATGGTATCAGAGCCACGATCGGCTCAAAGGAATTTCTGGGTTCTTGGGTTTTGTTCCTAGGATTTAGGAACAGTAACCTGGTATACTTTTGAATTTGGATTGTGTCACCTCCGACCCAGGGAGGAGCGCACTCGTGTTTCTTCACCGATCAAATTTTTCAACGTCTCCCGTCACTGTCCGTCCATTCTCAGGTGACACTCCATCTTCTCGATCAACCATAGATCAGCTGGGTGTGATGAGAAGAAAACTCACGTGACAGTGGGTTTCAGAAATTGAAAGTGGATTGGCTGTAGATCTAAAAAAAAAATAGAAAGAGAAACAGAGAGAAAGGAGTTTGCTTTGCGAGAAGATCTCTTCTCTCAGTCAGTGGCAGTGCAGCATTTATCGCGCCATCTCTCTCTCGGATAAGGGAATCCGCCGTCCGTCGCAGCGCGACCAAATTTGCTCTCTCCCACGACAGTGGGTGTTTAGAAATCAAAGGCTAATTGGCAGGTTCTATCCTTGACTTGTTCTCTAAATTATCTGTTGGTATCAATTGGCAGGTTCCATTATCTGTGTTACTGGAAATATATTGTTAGGGATCAATTGCTTCTAGTTTATTGCTGGAATTATTTTGCTGAGATTGAATATTGCTGCTGGAATTACTTTGATGAGATTGTTGCTGGAATTATTTTGAAAATTACTGCTGGAATTATTTTGTTGAGATTGACGATTGTTGCTGGAATTATCTTGGTTGAGATTATTTTGTTAAGATTGAATATTACTGCTGGAATTATTTTGCTGAGATTGAATAGCAGTTGTTAAAATGACGGATAACAGAGCTACTATAACTGAAATAGTGCCAGCAATGTCCAAAATAACTGATCATAAACTAAACGACACTAATTATTTGGAATGGAGCAAGACAATTAGAGTTTATTTGCGTAGTGTGGAAAAAGATGACCACCTGTGTGAGGAACCCCCTGATGATGAAACTAAGAAAAAACCTTGGATGAGGGATGATGCGCGTTTATTCCTACAAATTAGGAATTCTATTAACAGTGAAATTGTTGGGTTGCTTAACCATTGTGAGTTTGTTAAAGAATTAATGGATTATCTTGAGTTTTTATATTCTGGTAAAGGTAATATGTCCCGGATGTATGATGTGTGCAAAGCCTTCTATCGGGCTGAAAAGGAGGCCAAATCCCTAACCTCTTATTTTATGGATTTTAAGAAAACTTATGAGGAGTTGAATGTACTCTTACCTTTCAGTGATATTAAGGTGCAACAGAATCAGAGAGAGAAAATGGCAGTAATGAGTTTTTTAGCTAGCCTTCCATCAGAACTTGAGGCTGTTAAATCACAAATTCTTTCCAGTCCTGAGATTGGCTCACTTCAAGAAGTTTTTAGTAGAATTTTGCGTACTGAAGGTACACTTTCTATCCAACATACCAATAATGTTCTTCTTGCCAAAGGAAGAAGGAATGACACTGGGAGGAAATTAAACATCAGGGGAGGAAGCAGGACTCTTGATAGCTATACCAATGATTCAAACAACATTGTTTGCTACTATTGTCATGAGTTGGGCCATACCAAGAAATTCTGCAAGAAATTACAAAATCGTAATCAAAGAAATCAGTTTGCTAATGTCATTACCACCTCTAGTACCTCTTCCAGGTCATCTGATAAGACGATCATGGTCTCAGCTGATGACTTTGCAAAATTTTCTCTGTACCAAGATTCATTGAAGATTTCTACTCCAGATACTGCTCCTACTGAGACAGGTAAAACATGCCTTATCTCCTCTTCAAATGAATGGGTAATTGATTCAGGTGCCACTGATCATATGACAGGTAACCCTCAAACATTCTCTAATTTTGAATCACATTTAGCCCCTTCTTTTGTTACTATTGCTGATGGGTCAACCTCAAAAATTGTGGGTTTTGGGACTGTAAAACCAACATCTTATATCACTTTATCATCTGTTTTAGGTTTACCTAAGCTTGCTTTTAACTTGATATCGGTTAGCAAACTTACCAAAGACCTTAATTGTTGTATCTTATTCTTCTCCGACTATTGCATATTTCAGGATCTTATGACGAAGAAGATTATTGGTAAAGGTCATGTATCTGATGGTCTTTACATTCTTGATGCATGGGTACCTCGGTCATTTGCTTGTTCTAGCATCCTCTCCTCAGTTGAAGCTCATTGTCGTTTGGGACATCCTTCTTTACGAGTATTAAAGAAGTTATGTCCTCAATTTCGTAATTTACCTTCGTTTAATTGTGAGTCATGTCATTTTGCAAAACATCATCGTAGTTTGTTAAGACCAAGAATTAACAAAAGAACTGAATCTATTTTTGAGTTAGTACATTCTGATGTTTGGGGACCTTGTCCTGTTACCTCAAAAGCTGGATTTCGATATTTTGTTACATTTGTGGATGATTTTTCTCGGATGACTTGGATTTATTTTATGAAAAATCGTTCTGAAGTTTTCTCTCATTTTTGTGCATTTTATGCTGAGATTAAAACACAGTTTAATGTTTCTGTTCGAATATTGCGAAGTGACAATGGCAAAGAATATATGTCTAACTCATTTCAAACTTATCTGACTCAACATGGGATTCTTCATCAGTCCTCTTGTGTGGATACCCCCTCTCAAAATGGTGTTGCTGAAAGAAAGAACAGACATTTACTAGAAACAGCTAGGGCACTCTTGTTCCAGATGAAGGTTCCTAAACAATTTTGGGCTGATGCAATTTCTACTGCTTGCTTTCTAATTAATCGCATGCCGTCTACGGTACTCAATGATCAAATTCCATATAGTATATTGTTTCCAAAGAAATCTCTATTTTCAGTTGAACCACATATTTTTGGAAGCATTTGCTATGTTCGAGATGTAAGGCCATCTGTGACTAAGCTAGATCCTAAAGCCCTAAAGTGTGCATTCTTAGGGTATTCTCGTCTTCAAAAAGGTTATCGATGCTTTTCTCCTGATCTCAACAAGTATGTGGTCTCGATTGATGTGGTATTTTTAGAGGATTCTTTTTTTCAATCTTCAACCCCAAATTCTGATAATGAGGGGGAGGATGAAAACTGGCTCATATATCAAGTCACTATACCAAATACTCTCACTGATTCTTCTGGGCCACCACACGATGGTGTGGACGTACCGCCTACTCTAGCTCGGCCACCTATTGTTCAGGTATACTCCAGGCGTCAGGAGACAACAGATACATGTCCAGCACCGACTCCTTTGTTATCTGATCCTCCTTGTGACCTTGACCTTCCCATTGGTCTCCGTAAAGGTAAACGTCAATGCAAGTCCATTTACTCCATTGCTAATTTTGTTTCTTATGATCACTTGTCTCCTTCCTCGAGTGCCTTTGTTGCCTCTTTAGATTCTATTTCTATTCCCAAAACTGTCAAGGAAGCCCTAAATCACCCGGGCTGGCATACTGCAATGCTCGAGGAGATCCAAGCTTTGGAGGTCAATCACACATGGAATTTAGTGGATTTACCAAAAGGAAAGAAAGTTGTAGGTTGTAAATGGGTCTTTGCAATCAAAGTCAATCCTGATGGATCCGTGGCACGACTAAAAGCCAGACTTGTAGCTAAAGGCTATGCTCAAACTTATGGGGTAGACTATTCTGATACTTTCTCCCCGGTAGCCAAACTTGCTTCCGTCCGCCTGATTATATCAATGGCTGCTTCTCAACACTGGTTCCTGCACCAGCTAGATATCAAAAATGCATTTCTCCATGGAGATCTCCATGAAGAAGTGTATATGGAGCAACCACCTGGGTTTGTTGCTCAGGGGGAGTATGGAAAAGTGTGTCATCTCAGAAAATCTCTTTATGGATTGAAACAGAGTCCCCGAGCTTGGTTTGGCAAGTTCAGTGAGGTGATTCAAGAATTTGGGATGAACAAAAGCAAAGTTGATCATTCAGTCTTCTATAGACAATCAGAAAAAGGTATTATTCTTCTTGTTGTTTATGTTGATGATATTGTCATTACAGGAAATGATTGTGCAGGAATTTCTTCTTTAAAATTGTTTATGCATTCCAAGTTTCACACAAAGGACTTGGGAGAGCTAAAATACTTCTTGGGAGTAGAAGTATCAAGAAGCAAAAAGGGAATCTTCTTGTCACAAAGGAAATATGTCCTTGACTTGCTCACAGAAACTGGAAAGATGGAAGCCAAGCCATGCAGCACACCGATGATCCCCAATGAACATTTAACAAAAGACGATGGTGATCCTTTTGATAATCCAGAAAGATACAGAAGATTGGTTGGGAAATTAAATTACCTTACAGTGACTCGTCCAGATATTGCCTACGCAGTTAGTATTGTCAGTCAGTTCATGTCTACACCTACAGTAAAGCATTGGGCAGCCCTGGAGCATATTTTGTGTTATTTGAAAAAAGCTCCTGGTCTGGGCATATTATACAGCAATCATGGACATGATCAGATTGAGTGTTTTACAGATGCGGATTGGGCAGGATCTAAGACTGATAGACGATCCACCACGGGCTTTTGTGTCTTTGTCGGTGGGAATCTTATATCTTGGAAGAGCAAGAAACAGAATGTGGTCTCTCGATCTAGTGCAGAGTCAGAATATAGAGCCATGGCGCAAGCCACGTGTGAAATTATGTGGGTATATCACCTTTTAAGTGAGATTGGGATAAAAACTCCCATGCCAGCAAAACTTTGGTGCGACAACCAGGCAGCTATTCATATTGCCTCAAATCCAGTGTATCATGAGAGAACTAAACATATTGAAGTAGATTGTCACTTTATTCGTGAAAAGATTCAAGAAAACTTTATTTCTACAAGCTATGTGAAGACGGGAGAACAACTGGGAGATATTTTCACAAAGGCATTAAATGGAATTCGGATTGAATATCTTTGTAACAAGCTAGGCATGATTAACATTTATGCTCCAGCTTGAGGGGGAGTGTTACAGAAACAAAATCAATTAGTTGACTTACCTTATTCATGTATCTATTATAGGCTTGATTAGAGGATGTAAATATAGAAGACTTACCTTAGATAGACCAGCATAGAATGTATATATACATGTGTTTATATGATGAATAAAAAAAAGAAATACAGATAATCTCTCTGAAATTACACATATGTATTCGTTAATTTTCCGATAGTGTTTGTGATATCTAATACGTAGCTTATCCTAAACAATGAGAATATACAATAACTATTGCTGAATTCTTTTCATTTACACGTTCATAGATTAATATAATGGTGTTATTTACAATTTCTCTTTGGAATTATGATCTCCAAGTCCTAGAGAAAATAAGATGCATTGGGAAATTGTTAAATCATTATATTTGCGGAGTAACGTTTACTCGATCCCATCCATGGCTAATAATCCAAACGATAATATTTTTTTTTATTTATGTCTAATTAAAAATTTAGTTCTTCAATTTAATAATTTCTCAACTTTGAACTCTTTTTAAATTATTTTTCGGAAAAGGAAAAACGTCATGATAATGTGATTGATATGGTACACAAGCACCATGTAATATAATTGAATTGATTCACATGAACTATGAACATCTAATAATTTCTTAATTGCCTCTTGCAAACAGTTTTTGTCCATTGGTATGAATTATGGTCAAAATGAGATTTTTTTTAAGAAAATTAAAACTCACAGATTCACGTAAAAAAAGGTGATAAGAATTAATTAAACTCTTAATTATTTAATTATTAAAAAACCAATATTATGTTAAATACAAATTTTGATTTGATATGATTTTATAATATTTTTTTAATAAGTATCACTCATATTTTTCAGCAATTGATTTTGTTTCATAAATCTAAAGTATTATATAGCCCAAAATGCATTACGGTTCTCATCTTTTGGCTACCGGCCGGAGAAGAAAGTAAGAAAGCAAGAAACATATTTTAAGAGGAATTTAATGGATGTTAATTAATTATTTAATCAAACCCCAACGTATTTTTTATTGAACTGGGAAATATTTTCTAACTGCTTCTAGGTTAACAATGATGAACTTGTCTTACATGACAATTTCGATGAATTGGGAAATATATGCATGCAGCTGGGTTATATTTGTTGATATCATGTAGTTTAAAAATTTATCTTGATCTGGAAAAAATAATATTTAGTTATAAGATATATATTCGATGTTAATTACGAGGTATGTCTAATATTATTATTTTTATTCAACATTAAGGAATATTCTCAAGTGAGTTTATGTGTAAACCGATCGAGACTCATTTCCTTGTGTGATCTAATAAAAAAAAGCAACGCCTACCATATTAGTTTGGTGCATTAAAAAAATGATAAATTTCTCTGAATCGAAGATCAACATTTGAGATCAAAACATGATATATTTTCATGTTACAAAGGAAAAACATTGAAGGATTCTAGTTTATATATATATATATATACATCAAGCATAATTAAGGAGGGATTGGTGAAAGACAACAACATTAGTTATATATATTCTACGTTGTTACACAGCAGAAATTACAAATAAAAGACAGAAAAACATTAAAATGAGCACATAAACAGAAAATACATAGGATATTATACACAGCAATTCATGCAGCTGCGTAGGTTTATTTATTTAATGCATACAGCATTTTTCTTTCTTACTAAGTGAGGCATAACCTCACCCTATAGAGCTCCTTCCCTTTCTAGATCCGTTCTCGTGCTTTCTGAGCCTTTGGGAAATTATCATCCATGTCTCTAAAGTTCCATATGTCATCCCACCAGAGTTCCTCTTCAGTCATTCCACAAACAAAACCATTCACCAGCACCTCCATCGCTTGCTCCTCGTTGGTTCTTTCCCTCACTGGCCAGAACTCCTCCCACCATGCTGGCCCTTCTTCTTTTTCCTCCACGTTCACCTCACCGATCGTATTTTCAGCCACCGCATGGTCAACAGCTTCAGGATCAAGGATGACTGCAACGTCAGGAACGGGTTCATCATCAATGATTTCATTGACTTCAGCATTATTGTCAACTTTCTTGCCCTGATCTTTCACCATGCACGCTTCTTTGTTTGGTGGTGTTTCCACCTTTCTCTTGGTGTTGGATCTGGCCTTTCTTCGCCTTCCAGTGACCACAAAGCAATGAGTTTTCTTGGCTCTCGACCCGTTCTTTCTGGCTCTTGCATTCATTCTTGCGATCCTTGAGTCGTTCTTACTCTCTTCCTTGCTCTTCTTTCCAATCCTTCCTTCATAAACTGCGCTCACTCTGGCTTTCTTCATTTTGAGAGAGGGAGAGGGGGTTTTGTGAGCTAAACAGGGTGAGAAACAAAAGGAGAGAGCAAGATCTTTTGATGGTGACTAGCTAGTGAAGAGAGCGTGAGTATAAATAGGCCATTAGCGTTTGGACTTGCATGCAGGTGTCCACACAAGTGGAAATTTTCCGTTTCATTTTCTAGGGCTTCATTTTTTTCTCGAGAAGATATCTATATATTTTACGTAATCCTTCCATAGTCTATTTAAGCTACGAGATATCAGGTTTCAAAATATCAAAGGAATCAAGAGAGAAATTAATGACCTTGCAGAAAAAAATAGAAAAGAATCGGGAGAAGAAATTAAAGGGACTACGAGCGTTTCATTTGGTTCATCTATACGTGGCCATGCACATAGGGCACGTGGAGATCTGCCATGCAAAGTGAGGGACTCACCACCGGCCGACAAGGAGGTTGGCTGTGAAATTTCCACTCCTTTTTGGGTGTTTTCCTTGGTTTAGTGAATGGTTTTGTCTTCTCTCTTTTTTCTGCCGTGAGTAGAAAGGGAAAATGGAAAAGTTCGATGATTCTTGTTTGTTGTTATTAAACATGGTTTTTCATGTGATGACCACGTTGACACTGATGCTTAAGGTTGTTACAACTCAATCTCTTTATGGTATGTTCGGTTTGATTTGATTTCAATGTATTCAATGTATGATCTTCTTTATCATGAAGGTTTCAGGGAGAAAAGGCAATGAAAGGAAAAGGCTTGGGGATATAATTACGCTGGTTTGATTGCTGACTCAATTTGCTCTCTCTCTCTTCAAACCTTCTGTCACCATAAAAAAATTGAAAAATATTTATAAGAATAAACACTATTTTGTTACCCATAATTTATATTGTCAATGGAGTTACGACAGAAATATGATATCAAGAAAATGTTTTATCGGGGATTTGTCATTTAATGTTCATTATAATATTAATTTTGCAACAATAAATACATCGAAAGTGGAGGTTGGGGGGCATCTTGAGCTAAAAGCCATATACTTCATCATTTTCTCCAAGTTCTGCCTATTTTCTTTTTCTAATGTGGCTTTTATTTCTTCTTTTAATTTGGCTGATCGCTTCTCAACCTCCTAGACCTTCAATTTAAATTCCAGCATCAACTGACTTGGGCTAAATTATTATATGCGTAGAGTTAAAGTGGTATGACCTTACCTCATTTATTTGGCCAATGCCATAGGCATCCACTAAACCTAATTCATATTTGGTCCATTAGTTGCTCTGGCCGAGGAGGATGAGTGGAAGCATCTCCTGCATGTTTTTCAAACATTGTACTGATTTATTTTTACAAGGAAACAAAGAGAAAAAAAAGTCAATTATAATTATGAGAATTACAAGAACTTTTTCTTAAATAATAAAACTTGCAATAAATACCTCACTCAATTATCTATATATTTTTTAAACCTTTTCCCTATATTCATCTTCCTTGTATGAGTTTCCTCGTATAACTTGATTGGAGTGGGCTCACCTAAACTGTCATTACTGTGAAATAAATAAATTGTAAAAAGTATAACAAATAAACATCATATCGAGAAATAAAAAAAAAAAAAATTAATTTTTTTTCCCAAACACTTTGCCTGGTTGAAAAATGAAAGTGATTCACCGGCCGAATTGCGATGGCCTTAATAAATTCTTTCGATGTCACAAACTCTCGAAATGGCTCTTACTTATCCTCTATGAAGTGACCTCTTCCATACATCGACGTCATTAGACCGAGTTAAATATTTTGCATTTTTATAAGCATTATAATACAAATCACAAAACTTGGTAAGAAAATTAATCATGTATATTTAACAAATGTTCTTGTACCAAGTTGTGTGATTTATAAAATAATGCCTATAAATATGCAAAAACCTTATCTAGCTCGATGTCAAGGCATAGAAGACAGCAAAGGCAGCAATTAACAGATTTTGTCGCTAGTTCATAATGCCATGAGTGGTAAATTGAAAAAAAAATAACCCACCCTAATGAGATTCTCTGTCCTTAATCAATTATGGCCATCAGTATGTAACCCATTTAAGATCAATTAGCTGATTCCCATACCAATTTAAGCCATTTTATGAGTTTTCCCTGCAAAAATCCATTACATTTTCGCCCAGGTAGCTCTTCTTTCTTTTGATTCTTTACATCCCATCTCATTGTAAAACATTTGCAATCATTAACCGATATATTTTGGAAATATCATATTTGTTTGACAAAAAAAAACCATTTCTTAAGAGAAACTGTTTGGAGAAGGCATTGTAAGACCAGATTTTTTCAAAGACATTGCGAAAAAAACCCAGCTTTTGATAATAAAAAATAGCCAAACACCGACTTCGGATTTCGAACGACTCCTACGTAATCAATCACCAGGAATCTCGAGCCTTTTCTTCACATGGAAAACAACGTGCAAGAAACATTTTCTGTATCACAAGAAAACAAGTCAACTAAAATCGGTGCTATAAAAAGCCATATCCACCAATTTTTCACTCGGTTACTTGTCAAACTTACCAAGCAAACATCCCCATGTTATGCCACAACAACAAGCTGATGACCGCTAATACAACCATGCACCCAGTCCCAAATTATTACATGGTTTTCTTCTTTTTTTGGCCATTTTGCATGATATTGTTGATGTTGGTGGGTGATGTTTTAAATACAGTTTTATATTACTTTTCTCTAGATTCATTATTATCTTGTCCATACTTTTATTTATTTCACTAAATAAAAAGATAATGAGATTCAAACTCTTCACCACTCGGTCATCAACTACTCGGTTATCAAGACTTTAATTTCATGTTAAATATAATGGTAATGAGATTCAAACGGTCATCAATACTTTATTTTCATGTTAAAAAAACATATCACCAAATAAAATTATTATAGTGTACTGGTTAACAAAGTTAACCTTGCAAAACACCTAGTGGTAAAACACTGGAATAATATCGGACCTTCCTCGAGCTCTAGGAATTGTGATGGGGACATCAGACCTGACATCGTTCACAAGCCCGTGTGATTTATGCTGACAGATAGTCCAACCTTTGTGTTACTAGATTTTATTTAAGTTTATTTGTTGAGCTTGATTTAGTTATTGGTAAATATTTTATTTAATAGACTATATGCCTAATTGTTTGCTCTAGTTAGGTTTTAGTATTTATGTGTTATTTTTCTAAATGTTTGATAGTTTTTGATGAACTGAGTAAGAAATACAGATTTGCAAACCTTTCTAACCCTTATTCTCCTTTTCTTCGACTTTTTCTTCTCTTTCTTTGGTTTTTCTTTCTCTTTTGGTTTCAAATCTCTTTTGCCCCGCATATGTTTTGGTATCAGAGCATGGTCTTTTGATTGTTTTCATAATTAAACAATGTATGGACTTATGCAAATCCTCAAAATCTAATACAATACCTAAAACCTAGAAACTATAGAAATCTTCATCAATAATGACCTCAAACATGATTGTGAATGTGCATCATGATTTTTTAGCCAGGTAAAAAATCCTAGTATGACAAGTCAACATGAAAGGACAGTCAACCAAAAAAGATAATGCAATGTATGTATATTTTCAGATGTTACCTTGAGATTTAAGGATAACAAGCTTGACAAAATCATTTCAGATTGCTCAACTATTATAATCTTTACAAGCATACCGGTAAGACATTATGCCCACTCTATAGAGAACAGAGCATGACATAAAATCAAAATACTAATCTTTTAAGTTTAGAAAAAAATAACTCCATGCTCATTGGCAGCAAGACAAGCCTTCCAGACTCGAAAAAACCCTCTCCCACCTCACACAAACTCTTTTTTCTGCACACCCTGTGACAGTGAACTGGTAAGAAAAAAAGACTTTCAGCCTACAAGAAGTTTTTTATACTAGCCTAATATCTATGATCAAGACATTGAGCATGCAGAAAAACAACCTGACAATGAAAACATGATACAAATACATTTAGTTTCGGAAAATATATTATCACATAAAATGCTGAGCTAACCATGATTTAAAATATACATAGAATGCAAAACCAACAGTATGACAACCAACTTTCAAGTAACTCCCTGTTGAGTTGTAAATGGAAGTAGAAAGTTCCTCTATTAACAATACAACAACCACTTAAAGACAACGAGATATCAACTATTCTCACTATGATGGCTGTAAATTTCTGACAAATTGCACGAGAATTCGGCAATATTTCGTATCATATAATGGATAGAAGTAAATCTCTGTCTACTCATTCTGATTTGGAATTTTCTATAGCGTATGCTAATCGACAATTTCGCTTAGATCAGTCACCAAATATTAGACTACGCATTCTGATTTGGAATTTTCTAAAGCATATGCTAATCGACAATTTCGCTTAGATCAGTCACCAAATGCCATAAATAATTAATTATACGTTACAATATGGAATTCATCAATGCTTCTTCTATACTCAGCATAGTGCCGTGCACAATTAGCACATTACACACCACATGCATCATGCATGCAATTGTGTATTGAATTTAGAAGAGGTGCAAATGTAGTAACTAACATTTCCCAAAATCTGAATTACAATACCAGAGTCCTATTTCTTTCTCCATAAAGCTTAATAGATCCAAAAATATTGATAGTGGAGCTCAACACTCAAACCAAACCAATTAACTTCAAAAAGTCACCAAAATGAGAGTGTAAATGAATGGATCCAGCACAATAAAATTGTTTTTCCTTCACTAATAGAGGAAAACATAAACATCACATAAAGCAGGAATCATTGGTAGTTAAAACAAATTGCCGTTGCAAAAGCTGATTAGTACATGCCATGTATAATGGGATAAGATAAAGAATAGTGATTAAGAAACAATATTAACTAGAAATTGCAGAATTTTCAGAAATGAATAATCTAGTTGAGCTTCAAAGCAGAATTTGCTAGTTTAAACTAGGCAGCAATGTTTAAGAAAACTAAATCTAAAAGGAGTTCAAACACAATGGCGTTGTGAATGGTATTGGAAACAGACTATTTAGATCAGCAGATAGAGAAACTAAAAGATAAACTTATGACCACAATTGCTAGAGTCAATTGTCATGGAAAACCTGCGACCAGATCCAATATAACTGCTATAATTGACATTTAACATGATGATTAACCATTTATTAAAGCATAAAAAAACATAGATGTCATTTGTGAGCACAGTGGCAATCGTTGTCAGTGACCAACAACAAGCTGATGAGAAGCTGTTATTTTTCTGTAATCAAGAGAAGAAGCAAATGGTAAAACAATTTGTTCAACAAAATATGGCAACAAAATGACATGCAAGTAAAATTTAATCTGTAAATGGTATTTTTGATCCTCCAATATTACATCTTTAACAATCGTTGACAACTTCATCACTAATCAAGTCGTAGTTCGATTCATATAGGACAAGAAATAGGATTAGAAGAATCAGTTAAACCAAAATGTAAGGACATAAAACCAATCCAGCACAAACTAGCACTTTCTATTTATGCTTCTCCGTACTCAATGGAACGCACCTCCATCAATGATACAATATCGATATTTTGATGACAAGGAGATATGAGACATTCTCGCTACAATGGCTGAAAATATTTATATTTCTGATCTTGCATTAGAAGTCAGAAACATTTCATATCACATCACAGAAAAAAGCAATACTTTACCTACTAATTCTTTTTTGGAATTCCTTAAACGTTACGCTACAGACACAATTCCCTTTTAACAAATAAGTTGCCAAATGCACAAGTAAACAATTAATGGAATGCTATAACGCTCCCAAATGCCAAATTAATTCAAGATACATAATCAAGACCACCCCGATAGATTACAACAATATGATTTTTTTCGAGTGCCTGACACTAACAAAACATGACATAAAAATGGCGTAGAGCAGGAAAAAGGTATTAAAACAATAAAATCAGGCCCTGACATTATTACACCTTTAACAATCTTCAATAACTTAATTACTAAATCTAGCCACCGCTTAATTTATATACGACAAGAAATCGGATCAGAAGTGACAGTTAAACTGAAATGTGAGGGCATCACCAATCCGATACAAACTACCACTTTCCAATTTTGCTTCTCATTACTTCAATAGAACCCGCCTCCATGAACGATACGATATAAACACTTTGATGAGAAGGAGATATCAACTACTCTCACTACAATGGATGTATATTACCAAAAGTTAGCACTAAAAGTCAGCAATATTCCATATCATATCGCAGAACAAAGAAGCTCACAAATCATCGTGAGCTTCTTCACAAATCAGTTGCCAAATGCATAAGCATCAACAACTAATATCACGTCATAAAGCTCACGAATCCAAAATTGATTCAAGATACATAATCAAGACCACAACAAGTGATTATTTACCTTGTGAATCCACTCCAATAATACGATTTTCATTTTTAGTGTTTGAAAATAAAATATCATAAGATAAACACAGCATAGTGCAGTAAAAAGGGTGGGTTTGGGAAAGGTAAAAATTAGGGCATTGCAAAAACTTAATTTCCAACGTATCATGCATGAACAGTAATTACGGAAAAGAACGGCTATTAAATAAAGCACAAACAAAATGAGATTAAAGTGAATTGAACGTATCAAGAAAAAAATAGTGTTGACTTACAACCAATTGAGTAATTTGAGCTTTGAAGGCAGACTCTGCTGCTCCTGTAAACCGAGGAAAGAAAGACCCTGCAAAATGATTTTGATCAACTTTGAAGACGGATGGTCGGTCAGAGAGGGACTAAAAGAGCCTGGATATGGGCTTCATATCAGCCCAGAGAAGAGCCTCAAAAGAATAATTTATATCCTTCAATATCTAAAAATAATGTTTTATTTAAAAATCTATCCGGATTATTCATCTCAATTAAAATAAAACAAATAAATAATTATTCACAATCTTTTCTTCTTCTTTTTTTCAATCCAACTTTCATGTTTCTTTTCCAAGCATAGTTGTAGTTTACTTAAAAAATCCATTACCTACTAACATTATTACCCGGTTAGGTTTGCTTTTTATTTACATGGACATATTAACAATAAGCTAAACCGTGTGGGGAAAGCACTGTAGCTCCCCATACATAGTTCTGTGGATTGCAACAGTGTTTTCTCTTTCTTTTTTTTTCGTGTCTTCTTTTTTATTTTTGCTTTTTTTACTTTTTTTTTGTTTTTTTTCCTAATTATTTTTCTTCTTCTTTTTTTCCTCCGTTTTTTGCTTCTTCTTTTTTTGCCCTTTTTTATGTATTTTTTCCTTATTATATTTTTTTTCATTTTTTTCTTATTATATTTTTTTTCTTTTTCTACTTATATATTTTTTTGGTTTTTTGTTTTTTTAATAATCGGGGTGTCCAGCTTAAACGCACCACGATTAATCTCCATATCCAATATTTTTTAATAACCAGGGTGTCCAGGTCAACTTATGCATACCACGACAATCCCCGGACCCACGTTTTTTTTCTAAAGTGCTTTCCTGCTGGTACATTTTTTTTTCTTTTTTTTCTTATACTTTTGTTTTATTCACTTATACATTTTTTTATAACCGGGATCTCCGACCAGCTTAAGCACACCACGACTAATTCTTGGGCCGAATTTTTTAAAAAACAATATGGATTGCTACAGTGCTTTCACGCTTATACTTTTTTTTTATTTTCTTTCGCTTATACATTTTTTTGTAACCATGGTCTCTCAGTCAGCTTAAACTCTTTTTTTCACTTATACATTTTTTTTATAACCACGATCTCCGGACCAGCTCAAGTGCACCACCACTACTCCTCGGACCAAATCTGTTTTTTGATAATCGGGGTGTCCAGGCCAGCGTGGACAACCATGACTAATCTCCGAAACAATTTATTATTATTTTTTATTTTTTTTCCTTATACGTTTTTTTGTTCACTTGTACATTTTTTTTATGACTGGGGTCTCCGGTCTAGCTTAAGCGCACCACGACTAATTCCTGGACTGATTTAAAAAAAATAATAATATAGATTGCTACAGTGCTTTCATGCTTATACTTTTTTTTTTCACTTATATTTTTTTTTATAACCGGGGTCTCTGGGCTAACTTAATCGCATCATGACTAATTCTCTGATCCTTTTTTTATGATCGGGGTGTCTGGGTCAGCTGATGCGCACCACGAGTTCTATAAGTACGTATATACCTCCTATAAGATAAAATTCAAGAGTTGGTTATAGGGGTGTATTGGTAATTTACCAATTATATTTTCTATAGCAGTGTTATGGGCGTGTCTTTGGGCGCGACGCCAATTTCAGAGCTCATGCACATTTTGGATGGCGCGTGCGGCGTAGAACTTCTAAAAATGTATATTGGTTTTTTATATATTCATTTTATTATGTAAAATGTGTTTTAAATAATATCATGGTATTAGAGATATTTTCAATTTCTTTCATTTCTGTGCATAGTACAATAATCATAATACCCTCAAATAAGACAAAAATCAAGAATTGTCAATGGGGGAGTCCCGGTAATTTTACTTTTTTAGCGTACAATAAAATAACTTTTGTAGCCTCAAATAAGACAAACGGAAGAGTTACCTACGGTGGTGTTTCAAACATTTCACGTTTAACTATATATGCTTAAGAAAGAGTTTCACTCTCATTTTATACCACCAAAGCTAAACTTACTATGTTTTTTAACGCGAGTTGCATTTAATACAAATAAAAATAACAATAAAAATTAAAAATCTAAACTAAGAGCAAAGGTGTATAGATACAAACAAAATATTTAAAACTATCTTAGAAGGACCGAAAAAATCAAGGGATCGAAACAAAACTAAAAATTAAAAGAATAAAAACCAAAATACAACATAAAAAATTATGTGTTAAAACTAGACAAAAAAAAATTTAATCCCTGCGGCGAAGCGCGGGTTGATGGCTCGTTTGATCCAAACTTGGTTGGGTTAACATAAGGAAATTGTTGTTCAGATTGAAATGGCGACACATGGATTAATCTAATGATCTACGTAGAAAGTAGGGATGTTAACAAGTAATTATTGGTCAGATTTCTTGATTTTTATGTTTTACTCATTATTTATCGGGTAAGAGATTTAAATATTCATAAATTGTTTATTGGTTTTCGGGTATTTATTATCTATTATTATATAACAATTGAACACAAAGTTCATAGTTAATTTGATGGAGTTAAAGATGGTGGATTTGGTGGTTTAATGAGTTCATATTTTGTTGGGGTAATAATCAGCGACTGGCCAACCCAAATTTGTGGCTATTATGGTGGTGGTTGGGATGAAAGTTAAATGTCTTGCCCCAAAGCAACCGCCATCAATCCACAGCAAATACCAAACCTACCATTTACTTGCATTAGAAAGGAGTTTTGGCTACGTGGCTCCACAAGAATTCAAGCCTTGCAAAACCTCAAGCTGAAGAGGTCAAGAGAGTGACAATGGCTATAAAATAGAATAAGATAGGGTTTACAAAGAAGGAAGCAACACATCCAGCTTCGGTTTTAGCCCACTGGATTATACTTGACACGCAAAGATAAGTTGAAGAAGCTTCTGAATAATTAAGAGGAAAAAGATTAAGATACAGGAACAGACCAATTCATTGACAATTACCAATATACAAATCACAGGGCGAATGATCAAAATTCACTCACCAATTGGCTCTATACAGGATTTTCTTCGAGGTGATCATCAAAAGAAATCAAACGATCTTCCCAATACTAGCCCCAGCCCCACCTAAACCTTATATTACAATGACCTACGCCCACAAATCCTTGGTTAAGAACACAAGGTTTAGGCCTCTCTTCTTTGTTCAATCAAACTACTTACAGGATATTAGCAATGATCACCGACAGAAACATTTATCATATATACACCAATAAGGGCATTTCTGAAGACTCTCGGCAAAAAGATTCAAAACTCCTCTTTGTTAAATCTGCTGCTGTGTTTGTGACTGGTGGCGATTTAGCTCCCTTCTATATACACTTAATTTTGTGAGATCTAAGCCACAGCAGGGATGCTGGAATTTTGGCGATCCCTGTTGAGACAATCAAATCCTTCTACTCTAACCGTGGCTGGCTTAAGCCCAAACTTCATTCTTGCACACCCTCCTTTGCGTGCAGATGATGATGGAGAAGATAAACCTGCGGGAGATGGAATGGACAATGGTGACATTGGGGTGAGTTTTTCATCCCCAAATCTGGCATCTTGAATTAATGGGTTGCCTACTCTTGACGGAGGAGACCCGCTAAAAATTGGAGGTGGCGATGAGGCCACCTGGGTTGCAGAATGATCTGGCTCAAGACCCCCCTGTCAACACCAAGGTCATAGTCAAGCAAAAAAAACAGAAACATGAAATACAACGCAGATTCCTCTCCATGTATAAAAATGCTGAATGACCAGCAAATCAAAATTGAATAACCACAACAGAAACGCTACGTCACCAAAAGGAAAAGAGATTGAGTTCAGATGCCTCCCGAAAAAAGGATTATGCATCAACAACATCACAAGCACACGTCAAAATTATCAACTTCTACTACACAAATGTCTTCCTAACTTCCACACAAAAAGGACATCACCAGTTTACCTTCATGAGAATGAAGTCCAAAAGCTCCGCCCCAGCTTTTAAATCACCCACTTCGGCTTGATGACTGTCATTAAAAACAACCCCCCACACATTAAAATCATCCAGAGTCACAAAACAACTGAATAACCTAATAAAACAAAGCATAAATCAAACACTATATACCTCACAGGCCATCTCAAAGGCCTAATGGGATTATTGGCCAGAATTCCTACTCGCCGAGGCTTAGGACAGACAACAGGACCCTTGGAATCAGGAATCGAAACCAAACCCTTTCTCTCATCACAAAAAGTAATGGCGTTCTGCTGAAGACTGACTTGATTCATCATCTTTAAATTTGTACAGTATATCAACAGCAGTAGAACGCCTGTCCATTTTCAAAAACAAATCATGAAAATAAGTATTTACTAAAAATAAATCACTCTGATCTAATATAAAAAACAAGAAATAACCCATGCAATCACGAAAAAAAATTTATGAAATCAAATTTTGACTGCACAAAAAAGGGGGGGACGTGGAAATCTTCAAATATGTTTCGAATTCTTTAATTTTCCTCAACTTTCCCAGCAACCAAACAGAAGGAGTCACCGATCTAGACGCAAACCTTTTTAAAACAAATTCCATCAGAATCAAGTCTTAAAAAACAAAACAAAAACATCTTATCTCCCATAAAAACACTGAAAAACTAAAAACAGTGAACGCCTGAATTCTTTTAAAAAATAAGATAAAATCAGTAACAGCTCAAAAATAAAAAAAGCGAAGTAAGCCACATAAACCAGATCTGATCTACACTTCACTTAGCACCCAAGGCTAGATCTGCTTAATTAGTAACAGTATGAAGGCAAGTATATACATACGTATGAAAATACGTAGAGAGAGAGAGAGAGATACCTGGGGAAGATGATTAGAAAAAGAGAGAGAAGGTGCCTGCCACGAAGGAGAGGAGGAGAGGTATGGGGAGCGGGGATGGCATATTTATAGAGGAATGGAAAAAGGGTAGCTGTCTACTGACTGACTAACTTGGTAAGAAAATTATTATAAAAATGTATATTTGCTTTATTAGAAGGTTCAGAATGAGAAATACTTAAATTGATGGATTAATGTTTAATGGTGTTAAAAAAATTAATTGATTGTTTTTTAAAATATTTTTTATTTAAAAATATATAAAAATAATATTTTTAAAATTTATTTTAGATATTAGTATATTAAAAAAATTCTAAAATATTAAAAAATATCAAATTTTGTTATAAGTATAACTAAGCCATAAAAATAAATAGATATTTTATCTATTGAATGAAAAACATTTTGTATGAATTGATATATTTTTGACTATTTCTCTCTATTCTTTGGATGATTTCATGGTGTGAAAAGGGTTTTATGAAAAGCATATTGTATTGAAATTTATTTGGTATTATAATAACGATTATTTTTTAAAGTGTTTTTATTTGAAAATATATTAAAATATTGTAATGAGATTATTGACATTTAATTTATTAAATTATTAATAATGGTGGAGGGTGAAGTAAATTGTCTGGGGATTAGGTTATTATAAGACTTACAAGTATCAAGAGGGCCTAACAATAATATATAAGGGACTAAAATGAAATATATTGATTTTTAAAAATATTTTGATTTTTTAAATTTTTTTAAGGGATATAGAACTCTTAAAAGAAATATACATGTTGTCTTGATTGTTATTTTATGTAATCTTAAAATATTTTTTGCTTAAAAATACATTAAAATATTATATTGAGATTATTGATGATTGATTTATTAAACTTACAACAATGGTAGGGGATGGAATAAATTTATTAAACTTAAAATGAGATATATTTATTTGTTGAATATTTTAAAGGATATAAAACTATCTAAGGAAATATAGTTTTAAAATTTATGGATATCATTTAAGTTAATAAACTCATTGCTTAGATTGGTAAAATTGATGGATGTTGTCAACTTACAATTAAATCATCAATACTTCATCAATCAATAAAAAAGTATAATATCTTTACAATAATCAATTTAAATGAGAATAATATTATATTATATTATATTATATGCCAATAATATTATATTTTCATTAACAATATTTATCAGATTTAAATATAAAATTAAGATCTTAAATAATAAGTTTATTTATGATGATTATCGTTACAAACTATTATTTTTACTGCTTTTCATAACCATATCTTGTGAAATGTGAATCATTCGCAAATTTAAATATGAGAGTGATATCATATATTCTTAATATATATATATATATATATATATATATATATAAACTTATTATTACAATTAATATATATATATATATATATATATATATATATATATATTAATTGTAATAATAAGTTTCCTTAGAATAAATCTAGATATAAACAACCCCATATGACAAGACTTTTTAGATAAGAAATAATCTATAGGTAAATATTTTGAAGAATTGTGCAAAAAAATGTTTAGCACAATTATGCTCTCTTAAATGATATAGGATAGGGTTTTGGAATTATATCTCATTCGTGAAAATAAAAAACAATAATTAGAAAAAGAATTATATTTTTATGTTGCCCCAAGAGGTGTTTCCATGTGGAGTGGACATGGACGAGATTCAAAACAAATATTTTGTGGATTTTAATTTAAAACTAAATTATTATTTAATTTTTACAATCAAATTATTAAAAAAGATAAATGGTTTGTTGTTTTCACTATAACCAAACATTGTCCACTCTCTCTTATTTTATGGTAGATTAAAATAGTATAGTTTTTGAAGATTTTGAATTTGATAATTGAAATCTTTTTTTTTTTTTTGCATAATTGAGCTCAAATTAGAGTCTAATTTCATGTTTTTTAGGATAAGGGTTGAGTTGTAAGACAAGTGACTAAAATGTAATACATGGATAACATAGGTGGCACATTTGAATTTGGTGGTGAAGTATATTTTTGTCCCCCATATTTTTCTTGTTATAAGTTGGTCAGTTCTTTGTATTTTTTTTAAATCATTTAAATATGAAACTTCAATTTCATCATTTTCAATTCTTATTGAGTGAGATAAGAAAGGCGATCATCGGAATCTGACCTAAAAAGAAAAAAAGTGTTATTTCAACGATTTTGCTCGCTACAACATTAAATTCTTGATCCAAATGGTTCTATATGATGAAAGGGGTTTGAATTATGGTTTTTTTACCTTAAAAAACATATTTAAGCTGGGGTAAGGGGGAATTTTAGGTTAATTCTTGGTTTTGGATCGATTTGTTGCATTTTTGAAGGTTATGAATGGGTTGGACAAGGTTATAAGGGTGTTTTCTAGGTGTTTAAGGTTGACAATGGGTTACAAGTTGGTTTTTATAACACAAAAACTAGACGTCTTGATTTTTTAGCTATCATAGTGGATAAAATTTGAATATGCTAGATGATGCGTCGTCTTTCTTCTTTTCAAGTTGAATTAGGGCGATTGACAAGTCGTCGCGTCATTATACAAAAAAGTTCCACGCGCAGACCCTTTAATTATGGGTCAAGCTCTAGGCCTTACAACATTCTTTGATTATAAATTTTTAGCTTTTTTCTGAACTTTTCTTATCTATTTTTAAAAATAATTTTAAATTTTTTGTCTTACTTATCTATGATTTGTTTTCTTATTTAGTAATCATTAGTTTTTCACTATGTTGGATTTATTTAATTTTTTTAAGAGATTTGTATTGCTCATTTTTATATATTAAATTTATATTTAGAAATAAAAATATATTTTTATTATGATATTTTGAATATATACATTATTGAATAGTATGTTTTTGTCTTTTTTATTTTATTCAGTAAATCAGTTTTATTTTTTATAGTGCTAAATGAAGCACTCAAATTCTATTTTATTTGGGATTATGATTTACATTGGGACCACCACATTAGAAAAGTTAAAGGGTAACATATATTGATAACCATTCGCTAGGAATTATACTGAAATGATTGATCAAGTGTGATTTAATTGTGAATAAATTATAAAGTCGAGGATTGTAATATAATTAATACCAGGATTAAAATTTTAGACCTAAAAAGTCAAGGAAGAACTTGATTGATTAAGTTTCAAAAATTATCTCAATATAATATATATGATATTATTCAGAGAAAAATAATTTCAAGCAAAAATAAAAAATCTTGAATTTTTTCCAAAAAAATTCTAAAATGAATTACCAAACACACCCTAATCAGAATTTAAAAAAAAACAAGGAACTCTGGGAGCCCTACTACACCAGCCAAGAAAAGATTCAAACTTACTGTAGTTTTTCCTAACTTCAAATCTTTATCGTTATTAATACATTTCGTTAATGCCACTAATTGGCGAAATCATACTAAAAAAAAGGTGAATGCTTGCAAGTTGCAACCGGTTGGGTGAGGTTTTCCTAGAACCGTAACTCGCCTTATGTTTTTTCTTGGAATATGGTAGTGTCTACTGTCTACCTTCGGCAATCAAATCTCCCTTTCCCCATCATTCCACCCAGAATTCAAAAATAAAGGAAGAAAAGAGAGGATAAAAAAGAAAAAAAAGAAGAAGAAGATAGTTTTGAATAAATTTTTTTAGTAGTTTTAAATCATTTTTTTAATAGTTTTAAATCATTTATATTTGATAAGATCAAAAATAATTTCTAAAACAAAAACAAAAAAAATATTATTTTAATGTATTTTTAATAAAAATTATTTTCAATAAAGATTTCAATCAAACTACTAAACAAACATCTCTCTGTCACGCCCACACACACAAAGACAAATTTATTTTAGAGAGAAAAAAAGAAGCTAAAGCGTGCCTTTTAAGATAACATAAGTATTATAATTAAGAACGTATTTAGTGTTAATTTATGTTACGAAAACATAAATATTCAAATAAAATCAATGATAATTATAGAGATGTTAAAAAAATATATTATTTACATGATAATATTCTTAAATACTTACAATAAATTTAAATAAAAAAATAAATATTTGAGTAAAAAAAAAAGATATTTATGAAAAATATTATTTACATGATAGAGGTTTAACTTTGAATTTTAAAAAAAAAACATCCAGAGTTTGTTTGAAAATGCGGTCGAAACTGCTTTCTAAATTATTTTTAACATTAATTTAAAACAAAAAACAAAACTAAAAAATATTATTTTTTTAAAATATATTTTTAAAATACAGTATCAAATAAATATTTGGTCCTGTTTGACATTACGTTTTAAAAATATTTTTGAAAAAAAATAGATTTTTTTATATATATTTCTTACCTTAAATTAAAAAAATTGATGTTTTTAAATCATTTTCATGTGCTAATGTCAAAAATATATTTTTTAAAAAAATATTATTTTGATGTATTTTTAAATAAAAATTAATTTTAAAAATAATATCAACCACACTCTCAAACAACAATTAATCTTACGAGTAAGACACCATCCCATGAAGGCTACCCTTTCATTTGATCTGGAAATAAAAGGTAGAAAATAGTGGGAACTGTGGAAGAAGCTAATTCAATGCTTCTTTCCAATAGAATACAGCCATATTCCCATATCTACTTTCACTACAACATCTAGAAGGGAAAATAAATTTGAAAGATTCCTAACTTCTCACCAGCGGTATCTCCCTTGACAAACTAAGGAAAAATGAACTTTAATCCACCCTTCCTTTTAAAGGTAAGAACTGGTTTGCCAAATCTTTTTGGCATTTTTTTATTTATTGAAGTTACATTTACATTTATATATATATATATATATGTATATATAACTAAAGCAGTCTTTATAAGTATAAACATTACTTAGATGATATAAACCCGGTTCGGTTTAATTGATCGACCGGCTATTTTACTGACCTTTATGAATCGAATTGAGAAGGGTCAATAAAATAATTTCCTTGTACAGCTGAGGCTTGCAGGCTTGAAAAAGAAAAGGGAGAGCGATTTATGATTTGAGTTCGGACAAAATCACATGATGGAATGAGTAGCCCAACTGGATCTGAGTCGTAGTCAAGCTGGCGCCCATAAACTCAATCAAAAGACTCGTTCTCTCACTTTGACTTTTCAAGGAACCGAAGGTTAGGTCCACAAAAATTATTATATTTTCCGGGAAAAGATGGGATAGATGGACCCGACAGGCAGGCAGACAAAGACCAGGGAGGGGCAGAGAGTAGAGACACAGCGTGTCGTGTGCTTATTCGCGTGGGCGTCATTTATGCACCGGAAAATGAGGAACCGTGTAAAAATGCCAGCTCACTGGACGGGTCCCATTTGCAGTCGTTCGCGCATCATAGACGTTCGCCTATTACTTTGACTTCCCTGCTCTGATTGAGACACGTGTATTGCTCGTGATTAAAGATTCTGTTTCGAGGGTATTAAAGGAAGCACGTGCACCACGTTCGTGGGTCTGTTTGTTTGGTGATTTTTTATTTTATTATCGTGTGAACAGCTTTTGGAGCGTGTTTGGTGAATCTCTATGCAAACTTGAAGGAAATGACCGGAATATCCAGGTTTCGGAGCCTCTATTTTTATTTGGCGAGCTACTCTCAGATCTAATATTAGGCACCTGGATATTTTTTCATTAAAAGAAATATCTTCATCGATTCGTTTCGGAATTCATTATATCTTCATGGTGAGAACTGTAATTAAAAAAAGATTGATTTTTTTTCCCACTCATTAGATTTCAATGAAAAAAGCCCAAGAATTGTCAAACTCTCGCAAATGCAATAAATCGATATAAAAAATCTATTTAAAAACATTCAAAAAAGAAGTTCATTTTATTAAATACTTCTACAAATCAAATAAACGCTCATAAAAATAAGTATAAATCAAGTATAAAATTAAACACTGGATATTTATTTGAGACTGCAATAATAAAAAAAAACAAATCAAAATTATTTATAAAAATAAATTCAAAGTCAAGCAAATATTGAAAGATAATATTTTACAATATAAAAAAATCCAAGTCTATAATAAATATGATAAGTAATCAATAATACTCCTAAAAAATCTGTTTTTTTTTTTTTTTTATATAAAAAAAATCAAGAGTATGTTGTGATTTGTGTCTCAATTCATTCCTTGTGACCCAAATAATTTTAGGAAAATGGATTTGTGATAGGCTGATTGTATTTGCTTTTTACACTGAAGAACTGTACTTGACTGTTTTGTATAGTGTTTCAAAAAGTTTTTTTTTTAAATTAAATTTTTGATGTATTTAGATTATTTTGATGTACTGTTATCAAAAATAATTTTTAAAAATTAAAATAAAAATATTATTTTGATGTATTTTTAAATAAAAAATATTTTAAAAAACAAAATCAATTACAATATCATAAAGGCAAACCTTAAACTCCCAAAACATATTGGGCTCAAGCCCAAGCTGTGAACTGTGTAATCTCTTAACTTCAACAGCCTTGCTTCTCGTTCTATTCTGGGCCTTATGTCCACCCACGTTCTTTTGTCCAGAAATTACTGTACTAAAAATTGAAAGCATTTTCTTAAAACTGATTTTTGAGCAAATTCCCAAATTAATTCAATGAAATTCTGTTTGTTTTTTTTTATCTCAATTTTAAATTTAAAAGGACCTCATTAATTAAAATATAAATTACTTTTGCATGTATTCCACTGGTTTAATTTAGATTAAAAAAACTCACATAAAAAGCTATTAATACTAAACACAGAGTGGTATATGGCACATGCAGCACACGTGCAAGTTTTTTTTTTTTCTTCACAAGCTAGCCACTTTAATAAATATTATATTAGCTCCCAGCTTAAACCGATCAGAAAAAGATTCTTTGATCTCTTTTTAATTCTCACACTCTTTCGCTTTTCCAAGTCCATGTTTGGTCAAGCAGGATCTGCTAATTTAATAATTTACTAAGGTGTGTGGCTGTATTTTATTGAATATATTTGTTCCTCATGCGATTAGTGGAGACCAACCACTCTTTCGATATCTTGTGATTCAAGTTTCATACTTTTCAAACCTATATAGAACTTATAATTTAATTTATCTTGCGAATTTGTCGATTTTTAATAGTATAATTAGGATGGAGTTTTATTTTGAATTATTTTGCATATTGATTAAATAAAACAAAGATTATTAGATAGATTCTTTTTTTTTTTAAAAAAAAGCTAAAACGTATGGTCCCTTTAGCCAATTGCCATTTTCTCATGAAGGTTAGCTAAAGGTTAAAAAACTTGTAACGGGACATCCTTCGCCGCCCGTGACTTTCTTCAACTACCTTTACCGCCTTCACATGGCAACCTAGGAGGACTCTTTCAACTTTCTATTATCGAATTCAAAAGCATTTTTTTTTTAAATCATTTTTTTTATTTTTATTTTGTACTTTAAATTAATTTTTTTTAAAATTTTAGATTATTTTATGTGCTTCTGATATCAAATATATTTTTAAATAAAAAATATTTTAAAAAAATCAACCAACCATGTTCAAACAATCACTAAGGCTGTGTTTGTTTTCCGGAATTCACTTTCCGGGAAACCACTTTTCAAACTTTTCTATGTTTGTTTGCCTTCCGGAAAGTTGGTCAACGGAAAACACTTTCTAGTCAAAGAAAAAATTGACTTGGTTTTCAGGAAAGTGTTTTCCGGAAAATTTGGGCGGAAAACACTTTCCGTAAGTTGTGAAAAATTTAGAAATATCATAATTTACTGATTATATCAAATTTGATCCTCAAACTTTTGATTGCTATATATAATTTGTTTTGAATATTTATTTTTCAATTACATCTCTTAAAATTTAATTTTTATATTAATTTTGGTTTTTATTTTAAAATTGCTATTTGCTTTTTTCTTATCATTTTTTTATTGAAATTTTTTATCTATCAAATTTGGTCCTCATTTTTTTTATTGTTACTTATTTTATTTGAAATAATTTATGAAATGTTAATTATTATTATTTTAATTTATTCACCTTTCATTTTTTTTTAAATTTTTAGATTTGATCTCTATTATTTTGATTATTATTTATTTTATTTGAGATAATTTATGAAATTATATTTTTTTTCAATTTCATTCTCATTCAACTTTTTAATTTGTAAGATTTGTTCCTCATTATTTTAATAAACTTGAAAAAAAAATTAATTTATTAATAAATTATTTTCCAGTTCACTTTCCATAACACAAACAAACACTGGAAAATGTTTTCCAGTTCATTTTCCATAACACTGCCAAACATCGGAATTCACTTTACTGGAATTTACTTTTTAAAAGGAAACCACTTTCCAGCAAACAAACGGGGCCTAAGACACCAATAGATGATGTCTGTCGTTTGAATGTCTCTTTTTTTTGTTCTCATCTGAAATACGTATAAAAAATCCAATGACTCTGTAATTCAAAGTTTAACAATCGCAACCAAAAATAAATCAAACCTTTTATTGTATAATAGTCAGGGGCGGAGCCAGGATTTTTTTTCCAACATGGGCTACCAAAAGGATGTTTAAGAGTGTAGTTATGGTTTTTTTAAAATGTTTTTCACTTAAAAATATATTAATATAATATTTTATTTTTATTCTTTAAAAATCATTTTTTATATCAGCATTTTAAAATGATCTAAAAAATCAGATATTTCTTTATTTAAAACAAAAAAATCATTTTTTTTCAATTGCTTTCCAAACAGCTGCCAAGTAAATCCACAATTTCTCTCTCTCTCTTTCTTGATTTTCCATAAAATTATAAACATATTCGAATAATATTAACTAAAATATAAAAGTCATGCCTGTTTTACTGTGCATTTTTCTACTGTTCACCTAGACACAGTTCACTGAGAATTGCTACAGTGAAATGACCATTTTGCCCCTAGAATCTAAATTTTTTAACCACCGGGACCGAGAGTATTTTTGAATTTTTCAAGGGACATGGATGATATTTCTTGATTTATTGCACAATAAAACTACGCAAATAGCCTCCGAAAACAACAAAAGAAGGCAAACTCGACCGGGGGTAGTTTAGACTTTTTCAAGGGACATAGATGATATTTCCGATTTTTTTGCACAGTGAAAGTACTAAATTAGCCCCTAAAAATGACAAACATAGGCCACGGATTCAGAGGTATTTCTGTATTTTTCATGATGGTTTTTTTGTAGTTATCGATAGGTCCAGGGGTGTATAGGTTTGTGCATTATTTTATTATTATTTTTCGGAGTCATTGCAGGCACGTTGTATGGAGGCGTCTTCAGTGTTTCACGTGCACGCGCCATTCAGGCGACGCGTGTGCATCTTTCTAGTGGTAAAAAACAATCTTCTTCCATGTCACATGGTGTGCTGACATGTCCTTTTCTTCTTGGTGTGTCTGATTATGGTAGTCGGTGAAGCTTCGCTAGACGAGTTTAAGTTTTTTCTCTTTTCTCTCTCCTACTGCCCGGAAATACGTTCGGTCCTTAGGGTTTGCGAAAGTTTTAATTTGGTCCCTGTGCTTCATATTTCACTTTTATTATTGTTGTTTTTAATATAGTTTTTGATTTGTTGCAATTGTGCTCTTCAATTGAAACTGATTATATATGTTGAGTTTCAATTTAGTCCTTATTCTTTTGATTTTTGGTTTGCTTTTGGTTATTTTAATCATTTTGATATGCAGGTTTTAATTGCTTCTAATTGGGTCCTCCAATTGAAATTTGTCAATATTATTTCTTTTAATTTTCTAACTACATTACTCAATAATTTTTTTTAAATGTCTTTATTTATTTTGGTCCCAAAGTTTTATTTATTTCAATTTTTTCTTTCAATTGGAGTTAATTTTATAGAGTTTGTTTTAATTTGTTTTGATTGTGTACTCCAATTGAAATTAGTCATGTATGCTACTTTTCATTTCAATCCTTATTCTTTTATTTTTTTAACAAAATTACACTACATTTTTTTTAAATATATTTATTTTTTTCAGCCCCAATGTTTTTATTTGTTTCAATTTTGTCATTTGATTGGAGTTAATTATATATTTTATTTTTCATTTCGGTCCTTATTCTTTGAATTTTTTATTTGCTATTAATTTCTTTGGTTTTTTTCTGTCATTCTTGGACAATGTTTTATCGTATTTATACATCTATGCTTTTAGTTTTTTATTTTTATTTTTGTCATTTTATTTTTTATTAGGTATTTATTTTTATTTGGTTCAGTCCTGAAATTTTAATTTATGTTGGTGATCATTTTAAAATTAATATTGCTCCATTTTTCCCTTTGTTTTTTTTTTTTGTGTGTTTTCTGTTATTTTTATTTCTTCTTCAGATTAGATAATTTTATGATTTTATTGTTTGCGCCATAATAGTGATAATTTTAGTGATTATTTTTTTATTGTTTTTTTTTGTAAAATTATTTTTCTTTTTTATTTTATTTGTAAGGGAAATTTAATATTTTAATTGTTTGGGAAATAATGTTGATAATAATTTTAACTGTTATTTCATTGAAACCTACTAAATAGATAAATTTGTATCGATTGAAAATTCTTTTATTGTATAGAAAACTTGCATTTAACAAGAATTCTGCACAAATTTATTATTTTACCTAAATTTATATTATAATAAAAAAAATTACATAATTAATTTTTTTTGCGTAGAAAAAAATATGGTGCTGCCCGCAACGAGGTGCATGGACATTGGCTAGTATATTATTATATGAGGAATGAGTGAACATTAGCTCATGTCAGCACATGTGACATATACAATGTACAGCTATACAATCAATATCATATAGACAAATAAAACTGGAATAAAATAATAAAATAATAGTTTTTTGTTTGTGACAAGTGATTAAATATATCAAAATAATCTGAAAAAATATATAAAAAAATATAAAAATAATAATCAATTTTTATTTTTAAAAAATAAATTCAACAGCATTCTTGCATATCCGAATTTTAATCCAGCTATAGTTTAGTTTTGAATTGATTAAAAAGTTGAACCGGTAAAATATAAAAACCTTGTCCCTTGTATATCCCTTTGAAAACATGAATGATGACTCTGACTTGTATTACCCCTGGAAAATTAAAAATAAAATAAGAAAGGGCTGACATTACACTGCAAAACTGTGTGCGGCGTTGTACAGTAAACGTTGTATTGATTCATTATTTTCTTTTTCTCTTTTTGGATGTAGTAAACCCTGGAAAATATATTTTGTGAGTTCATATGAGTAAGTAAAATTTTAATTGTTTTAGACTCTTAAAATAAATGCATGCTCTGACTTGAACTCAAAATTTGTGCATATCATCGATTTTTTTCCATCACACTACGCTCATTGAGGACAATTTATTATTTTCACTCACAACTTGTATGTGTGGAACCAAAACTCATAAATAAATTTGATAATTTATTTTAATTATTATATTTGAAATAAAATGTTAAACAATACAATTAATTTTAATTATATTTTTTTGTAATATTTATAGAAATAAATTGAATTGATATTCAGAAATCATTATTATCACAAAAAAATTTAAATATTTTTTTTCATTAAAACATTGAAAAACAAATTCTTGAAATAAAATAAATATCTAATATGTATCTTGTATGTAATAAAATGTTGTTCACAAAAATAAAACCCTAGAATAATTTTCAACTTTCAAAACTAATGAAATAGGAGGAAAAAAACAGGGGCTATGCTTCATTTACACTCATTAATAACATAGAAATGTTCTCTTGCTTCACTGTATCCATAAACCCCAAATTAAAAAAAAACACTTTTAATAGGTAGCAACAAAAATATGTTTGGTTAAACAAATCTACATAAAGATATAAAAATAATTTTGTTTATGAGACGATTACAAACTATATTTTTATATTTGAAAAACATAAGGTATAGATGTGCCTTGTCTTAGAAGATAATATTTTTATTTATAAGATATTCAAGTAAAAAACTCTCAATTTTAAAAATATAACTAAAACATGTAATAATAAAAATAACTATTATTATAGTTTTGAAACCTAACTTGAAGATTAATTCATAGCAAAACTGGGGTCACTAGTTGAGGATCGAGTCATGAGTTGAGTTGACTTGAGTTAGTTTAAGAATAAAAGTGATTACTAATTATTTTTATTATCATAGTTTTAACACTGAATTAGAAGTTGATCCGGGACGAAGCTCGAGTCATAAGTGAGGTTGATAATTGACCCATATCAATATAACAGAAAAACAATTATTATAGTTTTAAAACTCGACTCAAGAGTCAATTTAGGGTAAGGCCCAAGTCATATATTTGAAGATCAATAAAAAATAATAAAAAAATATTTTTTACCATGAACCTGGAGCAAGACTCGGGTCATGTATAAAGAGGGTCAAACTGAGTTGACTTAAAGGGATCAAAATTGTTATTATTTTAGTTTTAAGACTTAACTCGAGGGTCGACCGGGATAGGATCTAGGTCACGGGTCGAGAGAGTCAACACATGTTGATCCAATTCAATATATAAATAAAAATAATAATTATTATAGTTTTAAAACTAAACTTAAAAATTGACCCGAGAAAAAGTTCAGGTTATTGGTCAAGATGATTAATTCGGCTAACTTGATGTTTTTAGAAAAAAAAAATAATCAAAGAAACATTATCTTGACCATTGTTTTTAAATCAACAAGTTTTTTACCATTATTTTATTATCTTGGGTTGACTAGAGTTTGTTACAGAATCAAATTGAGCGAATTGTTCCTCTATTTTTTCTTTAACTTAGACCATTCGAGACCTCGGGTTAACCAGTCATGTCAGTTCAGTTGTATAACTAGGGTTGTAATAATATTATTACTTTCAACATTCAATATAAATCAATGTAAAAAACAATCTAATTATTGGTTTAAAATATATATGTTTTTTTTTAAAATTCATATTAAAGGTAAAATAGACCCCCCCCGTATTTTACTATATCTTATCCACGATAGTAAAAAACTATATATTTTATTATATATATTATTATCAAATATAACTTTGTCTTGGTATTCTTTTATTACCGCACTTTGCCTGATACTGTTTAGAAGGGCCCAATGTAGCAATTATGTTGGGGTCTATTAAATATTCCACTTGGCCCAAAGTAAAACATGAAGACGACAATGAAGTTAATGTCTTGGCTTGTTGTTGCTCATCAAGATACTGAAGGAAACAGAACCCGTAACGGAGATATTATAAACATTAATTTCTTTATCACCACAAATTTGATTTATGCTTGTTATTGAGTTTTAAAAATGTTTTTTATTTTTATTTTTTAGTTTTTTTAATTTAGATTAATTTTTTATGGTGTTTTTAGATTATTTTCATGTGTTGATGTCAAAAATGATTTTAAAAAATAAAAGAATATCTTTTTGATGCATTTCTAAATGGAAAACACTTTAAAAAATAACTTCAACCAAAATCTGAAACATGCACTTAATTTTTCTCCCAAGCATCAATGAGATTTAAGATAATATTTAGTTATTATTTCAAGAAAAAAAAAAGATAATTAGCTGGTGAGCCTCAAGCTCTCAGTCACTCCTGCATTACTTTATAGAATGCATTTTTTTTGTTTTGTTTTACAACTATTAATTAACAAGCGTGCAAAATTCCAAAAAATTGCTTGAAGAGTAGACTAAACCATACCCATTGAGTTTGAAGCTCTTTTCCCAAAGAAACATGTAGACGTATGTAGTAACCCACCTATCAAAATCTACAAGTAGAAATTTTATACATTATACCTCAGAACATCAAAAAAAGTCGAGGAAGAAACTTGCATAGAATAGAGAGGCTGCACTGTTGTTAAGATACTATAAACTATAGACTAGTTCACACCCTAGTTTAATTAGAGAATCAGGGTTAGAGTTTCAGAGAAAATAAACCTTTTATACCCTAGTTTGATTTAAGTTACCAATTGAACAAGTTAGTTGTTTGAATAGTTTTAGGCTTGTTTATAAGGGTGATTAAAGTTATTTTTTTAAATATTTTTTTCTTGAATATACTTTATGAAACCGCAATGTCTTCGCTATGTAAATCTTCTAGGTACCTTTATTGAGTACTTAATAGCTAGCACAACTTTTTTTTGAATATAGGAAAACACATTTTGTGAGATCAACTAAGCGAGTAAAACTCCGGCTGTCCCAGATTCTCTTATAAGAGATGCACACATTGATTTGAACTTGGGACCCGCTGTGTAGATTACAAACCTTTTGTCATCACGTCGGAGTTTAATAGCACAACATCAACTACTCCTAACTGTTTTACCATATATTCATGGACAAATGCTTGGGGTTAAAACTTTTCATCTACTATCAGTTCGCTTTATAAAACCAACCACTAATTACATGTACAAAGACAACATATTTCGTTGAACAACATAGAATAGCAGCACAAACAGAGAGAGATAGAGAGTGAGAAGAAATGGTATAGCTAGGGCAGAGGAGTTTCTTGGCATCAGTATGAGTTGGAGAAGATCTTGGATGCCAATATGGACACAGCATCAGAGAGAAGGAAGGAGAGCTCGTGAGGCTTTCAAAGAGATCATTGCATAATGAAGGTCGTGTTTAATTATATTGGATAATGACTGATCATTTTTATAATGTGTGTGTGAATGATATATCAATATTTCATGAATAACCTGAGTAAGTTCAATTTCACAAGAAAAGAAAAGGCGTAAGTTTCTTTCTTTTACAAACATTTCATGCTGACAAAGCTATTTCTAAGAATTTTGGTAAGTTGATGAATAGAAATGAGCTTTGTCCAAAAATGGGGTGGCGTATTTAGGGTTAATGCTACTTTCAATATCTATAGAGATCGGGCTAATTGGCTTTCAGACTTTGAAATTTTATATGCTCTGATTATGTTTTTTTGTTGCAGGTACCAGATGAAGGGCTGGTCATAATCATTATGAAAATGAAATCTTTACAGAAAATTAGCTCGACGACAATTGCTGAAAGGAAATTTGAGACGTTCTTGCTCGCTAATTCTCCAAGTAAATAATTTCAGTTCGGATTTTTTTCTTCATGTTAGTCAAGAGGATTAATTGGAAATTTATTCGAAAACCTGGCTTCCAGGGAACTCTCATCCCAAGGCATTGATTTGTTATTGCCATATATGGTTATGGAGATACTTGCATTTTTTTGTTTGAAGGCAAGCAAATCGAGTGAAAGTTTTATGGCGAGCCTTTTGTAGAAATTGCAACTTAATTTACCTATGGAGTTTAATGGCGAGCCATTTGTAGGTATTGCAAGAAAGTTGACAATATCTTCTGGCTATATATGGAGTTTTAGCAATGGATTATCTAGGGTTTGGCCTTTCAGACGGTCTTCATGGCTATATTCCAAGCCTCGATAATGTCAACGATGATGCTGAGCATTGCACCAAAATCAAACTTTTGCTCATCTTTCTTGAACTATATCATCAGAATCTTTCTTGTTTATTGATCTATGCACCCAAAAACTTAAAAATCTATTAAATGGGTATGATTTAAATTCATGATTACTTAGCTGAGAAGTCTTTGATTTATATCATCCTCAAAGATTATTGATTAATTATGATATCTAACCAAGCATGCATGAAAAAGAACAAAAAAGGACAGGCAGAATTATAAGATAGTCTGATCAATAAAACAAGCAACATGGCAATGGCAGCCTAAACATTAATCTAGCACGAACTACAACCATCACTAACTTGCAGTCTTATCTAACCAAACAAGCCCTACTTAGAACACTGAAAGTAAATCTAGACTGATCTTTGTCCCAGTAGATTCCAATTTCATCACCTTCAGCCAGGTTCCTCCTTTTGACGAAGTCTTTTGTCCAGCCATCGTTGAAAATATAGCTTCGAGAAGTGCTCCATCTTTTGAAGACCAGCTGGTGCATGCTCCCAGTATCCACATCCCAAACCCTAACCTTCAAGCCCCGATTGGTTTCTTGACTCACCACTCCGGCCACCTGGTTAGCCTGAGCCGTATTCAAGAAAGGCAAGATGTGTTTCTCCACTAAATCTGAAGGCACAAGTAGCCTGCATAAATTGCCCAGATCACTTGGTTTCATCTTCTTCTTGATCGTGAATGGATCGTAATGAGATAAACTGAGCTCAGTCGAAACCCCACGAGACCTCTCCTCTAGCAAATCCCCCATGGTATAAGACGTTCTCATCCTCCTTAGATTGAAAGCCACCCTTGATCTCTCCATCTCCTCCGCAGATTCTTTGTTTCTTGACTGATTCCACCCATGTTTCTCCATTCTTGCATGCAATGGCAGATCTAATATTTTTTTCTTAAATCTTTTAACTCATATTTTCTTCTCAATTGTTCTATATATATAGAGAGAGGGGCTGAAGTTAATCAATATGGGGTTCGGAATGTGGAAATCAGTCGGTGTGCAATTAGGAAATCAAACAACGAAATTAAAGGATTAAAGTCTGTTATCAAGCAATTCAACGGTAGTGAACGGACTCGTGCTCTATCATCTTTTCCTACCACCTCGCCCAATAAAATTACCATGCATCGCACAAATGTGCTCTTGTTATCTTGCCCTTGCCTCATTGCTATAAATGACCCGTCGGCCCATCGGCTTCTTCTTCTTCTTTTTTAAAAAAACTTAAAAAAAGTATTTTAAATAATTTTGATATTTAAATCTTCCCATATAATTTTTAAATATCTAAAATGATTGATTTGCAAAACTAAATATCATGTGAGACTTAGTCGAAATGATATGTCAATACGTTATAAGATAAAAATTCAATTTTATATATATATATATATATATATATATATATATATATATATATAATAAAAAAGCATCATTGACTCAATCTTTAACTCTTTAACTATATTAGGTTTAATAACTTGATAGAAACATCCCTAAATAGTTTTTCGATACTTCCCTAATGGAAGTATAAATTAAGAACCAAATTAAAATTCCCTACTTTACGACAAAATCTTCTAGAGAAACAAAAATCATTATAGTTAATCTAATATATTTAAAAGAACTTAATAATTATTTTTACTATTAGTTTAAAACTTAAACTTGATTTACAAAAAAAAGAGAAAGTAAATACTCCTTTTTAATCATTGAACCAGCCTCTTATCTCTAAATTTATGACCATTGAATCTCAATATATGTACGGATTCTATCTCCCTGGTTAGGCTTTATTCTCTTATTTTGGTTTGCTCTACGTACTAGAAAATGACCAATACTCATATATACATAAATCGCCACCATTTTTGTTTATAAGGAGCTATAATCTATTCGAATAACAATTGGTTTTATAGATACGAGACTTGATTGGAAAATGACTTTAAAATAAATTTTTGTTTATAAGGTGAGTTTCACAATGTTAATATATATATATTTCTTCTCAATTTAAAACCTAGTCAAGTTAAGTCTTGAATTGCCGAGTTTTCATTTCTATCTATCTATCTATCTATATATAAATTTGCAATATTTTGTGCAAATATTGCAATGCTAATTATATATATATATATATATATATATATATATATATATATATATATATATAACCCTACTCAAGTTATGCCTTGAATTGCTGAGTTTTCATTTTAATCTGTATATGTATGTATGTATGTATGTATGTATGTATGTATGTATGTATCTATCTATCTATCTATACAAATTTGCAATATTTTGTGCATATATTGCCATAACTTTTCAAGTGGTAGGCAATTTTTCGAACACTCATTTGCCATGTTTTTTTCTTTCTAAAACAAACAAACAAACAAACAAATGGTATTGAATTGACAACATATCTTGGTTTATGTGTATTGTCTAACAATAAAAAAAATAATCTTGGTGAGTATGGGTTTAATACTGTGATATAAGATTTGTTTTAAAAATATTTTTTTGGTATATATATATATATAATAAAGCACATCAAAATCATATGAAAAATTAAAAAAATTTCAATTTGATATTTTTTTAACGCAAACACACATTTAAAACACAATTTAAAATGGGATTTGAATGATAAGAAAGTATTTGAAACAAAACTGGTAGAAATCACTTTTAAATTATTTATCTCTTGTAAACTCTTTAAATTAATACATATATTTATTTTTTAAATTTATTTTTAATATTAAAAAAACAAAATAATTGAAAAAAATTATATTTAAATTTATTTTTGTTAAAACGGTGGCGCATATCTGCCCCAAACATGGCCTAAATAAAAAATGGTCTAAATCAAAAAATAACTTCTGCTTTTTCACTAGGCCACACAATTATATTTGAAACCATACAGTTAATTTTAATTATATTTTTTGTTATATTTATAGAAATAAATTGAATTGATATTGAGAAATCATTATTATTACAAAAACTTTCAAATATTTTTTCATTAAAACATTGAAAAACAAATTCTTGAGTTTTTTTATATTTGGAAAACAAAAGGTATAGATGTGACTTGTCTTCAAAAATAATATTTTTATTTCTAAAATATCCATATAAAAAACTTTCAATTTTAAAATTATAACTAAGACATGTAATGATAAAAATAACTATTATCATAGTTTTAAAATCTAACTTGAGAATTAATTCATGGCAAAACTCGAGTCACTACTTGAGGATCGAGTCATGAGATGAGTTGACTTAAGTTAGCTAAATAATAAAAGTGATTATTGATTATTATCATAGTTTAAAAACTGAATCAGAAGTTGATGCGGGACAAGGCCCGAGTCATTAGTAAGATTGATCTTTGACCCATATCAACATAACAAAAAAAATAATTATTATAGTTTTAAAACTAGAGCTAGGGATCAATTTGGGGGTAAGACCCAAGTCATATGTTAGGAAGGTCAATAAAAAATAAAAAATAATTTTTACCAAAGTTTTAAAATTTGATTCAGGGGTTAACCCGAGGAAGACTCAGGTCATGCATAAAGAGGGTCAAACTGGATTGACTTTGGTCAATATGGATAAAAATTATTATAATTATAGTTTTAAGGCCCAACTCGAGGGTCGACTGCGATAAGATCTACGTCACGGGTCGAGAGAGTCAACACAGGTTGATCTAAGTCAACATATAAATAAAAATAATAATTATTATAGTTTTAAAACTCGACTTGAAAATTGAAGAATTAAAACAGAACAAAATATTTTGACAAAAGAAGAAGAAGAAAATAATCACTAAAATTATCATTATTATTGCGCAAACAATAAAATCATAAAATTATCATATCCGAAAAACAAAAACAAAAAAAAACAAGAAAAAAGAACAAAGGGAAAAAGGGAGCAATATTAATTTTAATATGATCACCAACATAAATTAAAATTTCAGAACTGAACTGAATAAAAATAAAACCCAAATAAAAAATAAAATTACAAAAATTAAAAACAAAAACCAAAAGTATAAATGAATAAATATAGAAAAAAAATAAACATTGTCCAAGAATGACCGAAAAAGTAAAGGAATCAATACTAAATAAAAAATTATAAGAATAAGTGCCAAAATGAAAAACAATATATATATATATATATATAATTCTAATTGAATGATAAAACTGCAACAAATCAAAACCTTGGCACTGAAAAAAAATAAAGGAATTTATTAAATTAAAATACAGTGTAACCAACATAAATATATATATATATAATTCTAATTGAATGATAAAACTGCAACAAATCAAAACCTTGGCACTGAAAAAAAATAAAGGAATTTATTAAATTAAAATACAGTGTAACCAACATAAATTAAAATTTCAGAACGGAACCTAATAAAAATAAAACCCCGAATAAAATGAAATGACAAAAAACAAAAACAAAATCTAAAAGCATAAATGAATAAATACAGACAAAAAACAAACATTACCCAAGATTGGTTGAACCATAAAAAATTATTAAAAAACAGGCTAACGATAGGTAAATATTTTAGCTTCTCTACCCAACCTTGGTTGTCTAGATCTCCCCATTATTCTTCTTCCACTATCCTCAATGATTTTTGGTTGAACCACAAAAAATATTAAAAATAGGTTTTTTTTTTGTTTCAATGTGGCTATCCAGCCAGATATACAACAACTGCGTGCAACATCTCATAGCTCTTTTTCCAGTCCTTCTATAATGGTTAAGTGTTATGATGGTTTCAGCCAAAATAGAGGCCACTAGATTGATTTGTGTATTCTAATATTCTACATAAGCAGCAACAACATCCAAGCTTATTACACTTGTTTGACTTGGGAAGAACACAAGGGCAAATATGCCTAAGGCAATCAATCTCTCTTTTTCTGTTCCAGACTTCTTTTCTAGTTAAAATTCTAGCATCTTCAATTTCAGACTAGAAGTATTCTTCTCTAAAAACCTTTCCAAGTTAGGGATTCTGAGCAGCTTCGACAGTTTAGGAATGATTTTGTTAGATCTCAAAGGAAAATAAATCGTGTACAGATCGTTTGGAAACTCATTCAACATCCCATATTCCTCCATAGTAGGACATAGGTCTATGCTCCCAAAAGAAAAAACACCGGTAGTCTGGATCCCAAAAGTGAACTAGAGCTCGCATCGTTGGGCTTAAAACTTTTACCTTCACAATCTCTACCGGGCATCCGTATTTTCTAAAAAATGCATCCTTATCCACATTCTGGTAATGAGTCGTTAACTTGTTCACCTCAATTATTGTCATAACCCAATTTTGGGTTATTCCCCAAATTTATCCAAAAATAGCAAAAATAAAATAAAAGGGCCGATGTCGGTAGGAAAATCAAGGTGAAAATTTTGAACGTTTTTGAGAATTCGATCGTACCTCTTTTGTGCCCAGAAATGAAGGAAAATGCAGATTTAAGGCTAAAGTAATTTATTATTGGATAAATCTGCGTAAAATTTAAGGCAAAAGATATAATTATATTTTTATGGGCTAGTTCGATTTAATCGTTGGCCAATATAAAAGTGTAATTGTGTTGAAGAATTAATATAGGGTCCAATTGAAAGATTTAATTAAGTGAAAGGACTTAATTATACTTTAAATTGGTCAAATTAATTTTATTAAGGGCTTAATCAATGAAATCAAGTTCTTAAACTTAATTCGGGTTCAATTAATAAGATTTCAATTTTTAGAGACCGAATTGAATTTTTTCAAGCTAATTATGCGAAATTAGGGGCCAAATTGAACGAATTGAGAGTCTAATGGTCAATTGAGGATTAAATCGCACAAATCAGAAACCAGGGACCAAAATAAAAAAAGCACACAAAGCTAAGGATGCTCTTGAAATTCTGACGGGGATACAATTGTACAAAATTAAAAGTTTAAAACCAATTGGGGATGCAATTAGAACAATTGCATATTAAGGGACCAAATTGTACTTTCACCTTCCCAAAATACTCAAAATCTGCAGCGTGCCTGCAGTTTTTCGACACCTGAACAGTGCAGAGCACGCCTCTGCAAAGTTCAAAGGAAGCAACTTCATGCAAGGTGCATGCCAAAGGGTTGCCTCTGCCCCCTATAAATTGCACCGTTCGCATGTAGAAAAAGGAGACAGAATAGACGAGAAAAAGAAAAGAAAGGATTGAGAGACAGAGGAAGAGATTTACAGAGACAGAGGAGGAACGAAACAGAGAAGAAAATTTATGTAAAAAACACAGAAAAAGCAGAGAGTTGCAGAGCCAAATTTACTTAAAATTTTAGATAATCTTTTTCCCCACGCTGCAGCTGCTCTCCCTCTCTTAGGCGACCTTATCTCTCTCTAAAACCAACAGCCATCTCTCTCTCTCTCTCTCTCTCTCTCCCTCTCAGTCAGCAACTCCAGCGCCAGCTTTAACCACCTAGCACCACGCTGTCATCGCCAGGAGCTCCCCCTCTACTCCAGTAGCCTAGCCGTGGTCACAGGCGAAGGCAACAATAGCAGCAGTCGTTGTAGTGACACAGGCCGATCACCTTCAAACGCCCACTCCGGCCATCACAGGCCACTATTTTCGACGCCACCACGACAGGAAGAACCACCTCCACCTTCTTTTTCCAACGGTATTATCAGGTATGTTGTTCATCACACTAAAAAATCCTCCATTTTTACTGTAGCACCTTCGTCTTGCATGCAGGGAGTGAATTAATTCACTCCCTACCCACTGTCCACTGCATGTGGACAGTGGGCCGGTTGGGTCGGGCTTTGAGCCTGACCTTACCATTTTAAGAAGGCGGGCAAACCAAAACACCAATCAACTTACCTTAGGTAGGGCGTACTAGGGGTGCTAAAACCTTCCCTTTACGCAACCAGTCCCTTGCCTTAGAATATCAGAAAGACCACTTTAGGTTTTTTAGTAACCATAATACTCAAAGTTGTCAATATCGTTCCGGTCGCCGTTCCGGTTTTTCGATTGGAACGGAACGTTCCGGTTTCGGAGCGTTCCGGCGTGCCGTTTCGGTGTCGTACTGTTCATATATAATTAATTATATATATATATATATATGAAAAAAATAAAATATTAATTTAACAAGTATAATTAAAATTCAAGATAAATTAACTTTAAATTATACAATACAAACACAAAGTCAAAAAAACATAATCTCAAAATTAGAAACATCTCTAAAATTCCAAAACTAGTTATGCTCTGTTATTAATTGAAATAATTTTTCTTAAAAAAAAAAGATCTTGTTCAAGACTTGTTTATAAATATACATAATAAGCTAAGTCGTAGACGAATGGGCTACAAATTGGTCTAGCCGTGATATTTAGGCCCATTTTTCGGAAGCACACGTTATAAAACCCTAATGACAGTATGACACTGTCGGCTATCTTCTTCTTCTAAGTTCTAACCCTCACTTCCTCATCACCCGCCACAGCATATCAACCCATCAGTCAACATTAACCCAGAAGGGCCAGAACATCAAAGCAGCCTCTTTCCAAGTTATAAATAATTACAGTTGCTTCTCAATTGCTCCTGCACCTCCTAAGCTTCAGCCTTCGACATCAAAGCAGCCTCTTTCCAAGTTCTGCATCATGCTCTTCAAAGATTTGATCTTTTTTCATGGTTTTCTGAAAGAGGTTCAAGTTTTTTTTTGTAAGGATATATTGAACGGTGTTGTTTTGATGAACCCGAAACGGAACGCCCGGAACAAAACCGAGGCGTTCCGGTCGGAATTGGGCCGGAATTTCCGGAATGGACCGGAATTAAAACCGGGACGAAAACGACGCCGTTTTGTCCCGGTTTTATGAACGGAACGAAACGTTCCGGCCGGAACGGAACGGATTTAACAACATTGATAATACTAGGTGGCGACTCAGTTTTTCACAAAAATAAGATAAAACCCCTATATGAATTCCCCGGCTCGCGGGGAGAGTCGCCGCGACGCCATGCTCTCGTGGAGGGTGCGACAATTATAATGCAATTCAGATTCTTGATTAGTGATAGCCTCTTAGCATCACTTTTAAGGTAGTCTCCTTCAGTCAATTGTGACAATTCATAATTTTTCCCATTTTCCAAGATAGAAAATTTAGCAGTGGTGGCCATTTCGTTCACAAGACCTGCAAGTCAAGATGCTTTTTATGCTTTTTTTTATATGCAAAAAGATATTATGGAGCATACACCCTAAAGATAAGTTCTAGTTCCTTTATGTGAGACATAGGGTAGGTTTACTACGTGGTCTCTAAAGAGGGTCTCTTGCTGTCGTAGTGATCACCCTCGTAAAGGCGATATGGGGGATTAATAGATAGTGAGATGACACATATACCAATCACTACCAATTTAAGCACTCAACAAAGAGTTGAGGTTTACACAAACTTAAACCATGACTCAAGTCATAAGGTAAGCTACTAGTCCCCCGTTTAAATTAAAGTTTAATGTGTGCCCTCCCTCCCAAAAAAAAAAATAATAATACTAAAAGTGATGCATGAAAGGACATAATTTTTGTTATTTTTGGATAGATTTGAGAAATAACCCAAACTTGGATTATGACGCCTTTTATCATCACGCCACGTCTTTAGAGACCTTAATAGCACATCATCAAGTGCTCCTAACTGTTTTCACATATAGTGATGGACAAATACTTGGGTTAAAACTTTTTCATCTACCATCACTTCACTTTATAAAACCAACCACTTATTACATGTACAAAGACGACCTATTCAGTTGAGCAACATAGAGTAGCTAGTAGCAACACAAACACAAGATTATGTTTGAAATAGTAGTTGCTCTTATTATATTTTTTTGTTACGGGTACCCGATGAAGGGCTTATAAAGATAGAAGAGGTACATTAACTTTGTCAATTATGTTTTATCCTCTGCTAACTTACTACATGAGATGCTAATGGGGGAACACATCTGCTATGAAATGTTTTGTTTCATTAATTTTATCTTCAAAGCACTGGTCATAATCAATCTGAAATTGAAATCCTTACAGAAAATTAGCTCGACGACAATTGCTGAAAGGAAATTTGAGATGTTCTTGCTTGCTAATTCTCCAAGTAAATGATTTCAGTTTGGATTTTTTCTTCTCTTTGAGATGGTAGTCATATATACGAAGTTAAATGAAGAGGATTGATTGGAAATTTACTCGAAAAGCTGGCATCCAGGGAACTCTCATCCCAAGGTTATGGAGATGCTTGCACTTTTTTTGTTTGAAGGCAAGCAAATTGAGTGAAAGTTGTATGGCGTGCCATTTGTAGAAAATGCAACTTAATTTGCCTATGGAGTTTAATGGTGAGCCATTTGTAGGAATTGCAAGAAAGTTGACAATATCTTCTGGCTATATATGGAGTTTTAGCAATGGATAATCTAGGGTTTGGCCTTTCAGACGGTCTTCATCGTTGTTTATTGATCTATGCACCCAAAAACTTAAAAATCTATTAAATGGGTATGATTTAAATTCATGATTACTTAGCTGAGAAGTCTTTGATCTATATCATCCTCAAAGATTATTGATTAATTAGGATATCTAACCAAGCATGCATGAAAAAGAACAAAAAAGGACAGGCAGAATTATAAGATAGTCTGATCAATAAAACAAGCACATGGCAATGGCAGCCTAAACATTAATCTAGCACGAACTAAAACCATCACTAACTTGCAGTCTTATCTAACCAAACAAGCCCTACTTAGAACACTGAAAGTAAATCTAGACTGATCTTTGTCCCAGTAGATTCCAATTTCATCACCTTCAGCCAGGTTCCTCCTTTTGACGAAGTCTTTTGTCCAGCCATCGTTGAAAATATAGCTTCGAGAAGTGCTCCATCTTTTGAAGACCAGCTGGTGCATGCTCCCAGTATCCACATCCCAAACCCTAACCTTCAAGCCCCGATTGGTTTCTTGACTCACCACTCCGGCCACCTGGTTAGCCTGAGCCGTATTCAAGAAAGGCAAGATGTGTTTCTCCACTAAATCTGAAGGCACAAGTAGCCTGCATAAATTGCCCAGATCACTTGGTTTCATCTTCTTCTTGATCGTGAATGGATCGTAATGAGATAAACTGAGCTCAGTCGAAACCCCACGAGACCTCTCCTCTAGAAAATCCCCCATGGTATAAGACGTTCTCATCCTCCTTAGATTGAAAGCCACCCTTGATCTCTCCATCTCCTCCGCAGATTCTTTGTTTCTTGACTGATTCCACCCATGTTTCTCCATTCTTGCATGCAATGGCAGATCTAATATTTTTTTCTCAAATCTTTTAACTCATATTTTCTTCTCAATTGTTCTATATATATAGAGAGAGGGGCTGAAGTTAATCAATATGGGGTTCGGAATGTGGAAATCAGTCGGTGTGCAATTAGGAAATCAAACAACGAAATTAAAGGATTAAAGTCTGTTATCAAGCAATTCAACGGTAGTGAACGGACTCGTGCTCTATCATCTTTTCCTACCACCTCGCCCAATAAAATTACCATGCATCGCACAAATGTGCTCTTGTTATCTTGCCCTTGCCTAATTGCTATAAATGACCCGTCGGCCCATCGGCTTCTTTTCTTCTTCTTTTTTTTTTTAAAAAAAACTTATTATTATTATTTTATGAAAATCACACACATATATATTATTAAACCCTAAGCGCAATAATGTAATCCATTGATTTGAGATTTAACTCGGTGAAGACTTTAAAATAAATAAAATAAAAATTGATCTTATAATACTCGTTAGATCGACATGATAGTTTAATTCGCTGCCGGATTATGATTCAATTTAAATATTTATATTTTTCTAAAATGATTTTTACTTTAATATTGAAATGATATCTTTTTAAATTTGATAATAGTTAATCTATTTAACTTGTGATCCAATTTTAAACTAGCCTAAATTCAATAATTTTGATAAAAATCTTCCCAAATAATTTGTAAATATTTTAAATAATTGATTTACAAAACTAAATATCATGTCAGGCTTAGTCGACATGATATGTCAATTCGTTATAAGATCAAAATTCATTTTTTCTATATATAAAACGCATCCTTCTCCATTTTTTATTATAATATTAAAATGATATCTTTTTAATTTAATATTGATTAATCTATTCAACTTGTGATTCAATCTTTAACTTTACTAGTTTAATAACATGATAGAAACATCCCTAAATAGTTTTTCGATACTTCCCTAATGGAAGCATAAATTAAGAACAAAATTAAAATTCCCTACTTTACTAAGAAAATTTCTAGAGAAACAAAAATCATTATAGTTAATCTAATATATATGTAAAAGAATTTTTTACTATTAGTTGTAAAACTTAAACTTAATTCTAAAAATCAAGAAATAAAATACTCCTTTTTAATCATTGAACCAGCCTCTTATCTCTAAATTTAAAACCATTGAATCTCAATATAGGTACGGATTCTATCTCCCTGGTTAGGTTTTATTCTCTTATTTTGGTTTGCTCTACATACTAGAAAATGACCAATACTCATATATCATAAATCACCACCATTTTGGTTTATATGGAGCTATAATCTATTCGAATAACAATTGGTTTTATAGATACGAGATTTGATTGGAAAGTTACTTAAAAATCAATTTTTGTTTATAATGTGAGTTTCACAATGTTAATATATATATATATATATATATATATATATATATATATATATATATATATATATATATATATATATAATTGCAATGTCAAATTGTTATATGAGATATTTTAAAAAATATTTATATATATATAATATAGCACATCAAAATCATATGAAAAATTAAAAAGTATATCATTTTGATATTTTTTTCAATGCAAATACTTTTAAAACACAATTTAAAATGGAATACCGAATGATAAGAAAGTATTTGAAACAATGGTAGAAATCACTTTTTAAATTATTTATCTCTTGTAAATTCTTCAAATTAATACATATATTTATTTTTTAAAATTTATTTTTAATATTAAAAAAATAAAATAATTGAAACAATTTATTTTTAAATTTCTTTTTGTTAAAACGGTGGGGCATCTCTACCCCAAACATGGCCTAAATAAAAAATGGTCTAAATCAAAAAATAACTTCTGCCTTTTCATTTATTTTAATGTAAAACATTTATATCACAACAATTTTAACCAAACATATATATTTTTAAAACTACAATTATAAATATTTTTCTAAAATAAAAACAAAAATAATGCCAACCATCCTCCTCCTCTCAGCATCCATCCGCGAACAAATACATCTATCCAACCCAAGAACAGAGAGAAAAGAACCCAAAACAAAACTCTATCCATCCAGTTGAGAAACAGCCCGCAAAGCAACAAACAATGTAACTCAAAGTGGACCGTCTCAACCCTGTCCGAAGATTAATTCCTGTCCTTTTACTAGCGCTTTGCTTCAACTTCTATAACTACTACTAGTCCTCCTAAAGATTAGGCTTTAAGTGTACTGAGTGTTACTCTTTGAGTGCGCACACACGACACCTTTAACTCTCTTTCCCTTCTTGAGATGCCCGCTTGTCTGTTACCCATTTTCTCTCTAGTGGGAATTCACCGAACTCTTTTTTTTCGGTCACTTGCATTATTATAGTAGATAGTGATCACCGGATGAAGAGACCATTATTGTTGGTGGGTGTTTTTGTTTTGCTTCTGTCATGGCCTTCTCTTCCCGCTTTTGCCATCCTCAATTCTCACTCAAGGTATGATCTTTTTGCTTTTTTCAATGTTATGGACTATTTGTTTCTCTTCTGGGTGTCCTTGTTATATTTTGAATAAATGAAAGGATGAGTTTGGTGTATTGCGTAGTATAACGAAAATTGAATTGAATTGCAAGTGCTTGCTTGGGGATCTTTTAGCTGCAGTTTCTTGATCTGGGAATTCTTGATGTTACTGTTTTTCAAGAAAAACTGGCCAATTTAAGTGGTTTTGGATAAATTTCTTTGATTGGAAATCGGAAGTTGGCTTACCTTCAATTAAGTTAATATAAACCTTTTTATATATCTGTGAATTTCTGCAAATCCAATATGCCTTTCCCACCCTTTTGATATTAGAGGGGTTATATTTTGGGGTTGCCTTTATGCGAGCCTACCTCTGTGTTGTAAGTACATGAAGTAAATCAGTGACACCCTATATTTGTCTAACTGTTATTGTCTACTCGAAATATGCATCGACAAAAAATGAGTTATGTTTGGGCAATTGGGGTCACTCCACTTGTTGAGGCTTGTGATGATTCAGTAGTATAGCGAGGATTTGTCTCAGAGATAAGCTGTTGCATTGCTGCAGTTTCTATGATCACACTTCACCTAGATGTGGCTCTTTTCTTTTGTAATTTCCCCCCTTGTTACACAGTTGATTTTCTTGGCATTTCTTACACTTGAATTGTTGTTGCTAAGTTCACAGCAATGTATCATGTTACCTCTCTCTATGGTTCACATGCACTGAGCTTATTGTTCTGTTACAATGTTTGTTATATCACGGTATGATCTATTATGTATTCTATATGTCTTGACTAGATCAAATGGGTTCCAGTTCTATGAAATTGTTGTCTTTCCAGTTGAAGTGTTTTATGCATTGAATTTGAGTTTGAATTGTCTCTAGAGTGCACCACAGAAGTGAATTTCTCAGTTTATATTCATGAGCTTGAGGGCTTTTCTCAAGGTTTATTTTGATTTCTTATCAGAATGATTACACGGGGATGACTATAAGATCTCATCACATTGTTGGGAAAGATCAAAACTTGTTTTCTTCACTTAGAAGTAATAACATCAAACTTTTTGGCCAACGGGTTGCAAGAGTGGGAGTTGACTTACACAGAGACTGGAGTTTTCTTGGAGGTTCAAGAATTATCATTCATTCAAAACTAACAAATTTCCTTGTCTATCAAAAAAGCTCGGGAGTAAAAGCATCATGTAATTCTTCTTTTTGCTAGTTGTCCACTTTATTTATCATTTATGATTAAATTTCATGAGAAGTTTCAAGCATTTCATTTCTTCCATTTTTTTACTTGTATTTGGATTCTGCTTGATACATTGCTGAAGGTCTCCAATGTTTAAATGTTTGAAAATCTTGCCTAGTGTATGTACATTTGAACTATGCAAACTTTCTGGTTTTCTTTTCTTCTTCATGATGAATTTGGGAGAAACAAATTCTATTTCTTAGGACATTATCTTATTGAAATACATCCCCCCACCCCCAGGCAGGTCCTGCTTGTCACGGGAATTAATTATGTACTAATTAGGAAAGTAATTATAAGTTATAAGTAGTAGTGTTTTAGTAGAACACTTATACTTTCATACTTAGCCCTAATTTGTAGCTAGGTTTATTGTCTATTTAATAGACAGGACACTCAAGAAGAAAGGGCATTCAGTTCCTATTCAATACAATATTGACACTGCTCATTTCTAGAATGTAACCCAATTTTAGCTAGACTCCCTGCTGTTTTCAATGAAAATTATAATCTGGCTATGGGGGTCAGATGCTTGAGGTCGATTACTTGGTTTGAATTACTTAGTATCCATCAATAAGCTTCTGTTGATGGGTGATCTGGTTCATCAGAGTCAATTTATAGAGCATCCCAATTCTGGATGACTGACTAATTATGCCTGTACTTTAGAATTACTTGCTATCAGAGCCTCATAAACCAGGGACTTTATTGGTTCATGCTCTTTCACAGATACCAACAGGGACTTATGGTCGGGCAGGAACAGTTTCCTTGTCCCCTCTTTCGTCTTTTCTGCGTGACACTGGACAAAACAGGCTTTCTGTATTATAAACAAGCAAATATTAGTATGGACAAGCTTGTTTCGTTGTATGCTATTATTTGTTACTGTTAAGAGTCCAGGACTTCCTTATTTCAAATTCAGTGCTGCTAGCAACATCTACTAACTTTAAGTCTGCATCTTGTGGATATTATTCCTTATTGTTTTATAGCTTTATATTACAGGGTTGACAAGTTCACAGATTGCAAGCAGTGTTTTTACTTTGGGAACAGCAGCTGTTCTCCCATTTTACACGCTCATGGTTGTAGCTCCTAAAGCTGAAGTGGTATACTTTCTGTACCTTTTAGGGACTTCATATGTATTATCTCTTTTTTTCATCTTTCAAGTAACAGTGTCCGTTCCTGTATGAATACTCAACTTCCTGGATTTTGCTGATTTTGAACAGAAATTGTATGGTGTACTTAGTTGTAGGCTTGTAGCTGCATTTATACTCCTTTGAACCTTGGTTTTAAGCTGTTTGGTGTCGTCATTTTTTAATTATGAACACTTATGAATATTGTCTACTATCAGTCACGATTGGTCTTGGTTAGAATCTCTCTCTCCGTGTGTGTGTCTTCACAGCTAGCACTTCAAGATAGTAATCCAGTCTAGATTTTTATTTCTTCCTCCAGTGTTACAGAATCCCATGTTGGTCCTTAACTTCTGTAGTTCTGTTTGCATGTGATTTTCCTTGGAAGCTCATTGATCACGCCTTATTTTCTAACAATCAACATAACTGCTTAAATTTGAGCAAAATGCAGACTAGAAAGTCTATGGAAAGTAGCATTCCATATATTGTGCTGGGACTTCTTTATGCATCTCTTTTATATCTTTCCTGGACACCTGACACAATGAGGCTGATGTTTGCGAGTCAATACTGGTTACCAGAGGTAAGAATGCAATATCCCTTTTCTTTTTTCGCTTAAATTTCTGAAACGGATGTCTATTCAATGGGAAAAGTTAACAAAATCTTCTATCTGGTCTCCGTATACAGCTGCCTGGTATAGCAAAGATGTTCTCCAATGAGATGACATTAGCTTCAGCTTGGATTCATTTGTTAGCTGTAGACCTCTTTGCTGCCAGGTCTGCCCATTTCCTCTCTCTATCCCACTTTTTATCTCTTGCAGTTCTAACACTTCTGCCGATTATCCAGGCAGGTATTTAATGATGGATTAGAAAATGAAGTTGAGACTCGACATTCGGTTTCTCTTTGCTTGCTCTTTTGTCCGATTGGAATCGGTACTCATTTCATCACTAAAGCACTAACCAAAGGTGCCGGAACTGCTAGGCATGACATGTAATTTATTATTGACTTGTGTTGAAACAATCGAATCAGTTTATAAGAGGTTGACAAAAATTGGATTTTCCACTTTGAAAAAATACTATAAAACATATCAGCCTTTTGTGAACTCTCTTTTTGCCAAACTTTGCTGTCTTTTTATCATAAAAGATTACATGGTATTTGTTTCTGTTGGGAATCAAGTCATCAGAATATGGTTGAACATGGTATTATTTCATCAGTAAGTTGAACTCCAAATTTGATCTACCTTCTCCGCCACATTTATGAAGAAGTTGGCGTGGATGTTAGAAATCATAGCTCCACCTCTGAAACCTTTCAATCCAGCTTTCTCAATCAACTCAGCTGCTGCGACTCCCAATTCAGACGGATTTGTAAACATGGAGCCAGCATTACTGGAAATGGAACCATACTTCATAAGCATGATCTATTAAGCAAAAAGAAAGCATGACAAGTTTCTTTTCATGGATACCTCCCCAAGTATTCTTGGAGAAATCCCAAAAAAGAAACTGTTTTGCAAGAAATTCAACCTTCATCCATTAGCTTACAATTTTCTTCCTCATATCCAAGTGGGAGAAATCCTCTCCAAGTATTCTTGGAGGAGTCCTAAAAAAGAAACTGTCTTGCAAAACATTTTCTTTTTTATTGATCAAGTGAGTTTTTTATTTAAGGAGTTGCAGTAAATGAACATTAAATTCTAAGAGTAAAAAAGTTTATTCTTAGTTTATATATGATAAAAGGTGAGAATAAGCTATAAGAAAGTGAAGATGGTGAGTTTTTTCTTGGGCTGTTCAAAAAGTATTTATAACCTTGATTATTTTTAATCGAGGGGTTGTAGGTGTTTTCCTCCTCCATATCCAAGTGAGAGAGAGACGCTTACAATCAACATTAATATTGATTGTAAGTCTCTTTTTTTGAATTTAATTTGTTGTTTAATGCTAAGTTGTTTGATCCAAATATGCATGTATTTTAAAAATACCAATTATTGAAATACCAACAGGATCACCGACGAACATGAAAGCTCTATTGTTGATTTTATTGGTAATATAGACCAATTTTCCTCGGAGAATTACACAGAGGTGTGAATTGTTTTGATACCATCAATGGATTCACCGAAATAATTTGTGTGTCATCGATTATATTATTAGGGAATCCATGAGCAATGCACAATCAATTACCAGGTTACTTTACCAATGGATATGAAATTCATGATGAGAACTTCTCCGATGACAGGTTCTCTTTGAATCAATTTATCTTTTGATAGAAATACAATTTAAACACGAATAAATGTTTTATCAGTGATATCAATTTTCTAGTTGTGATTTGGATCAAAATTACAAAATCTGCATGAGCTAAAACATGGATTAATGGTACTAATCATTCCAGTAATTAACCATTAAGTTATGAACAAATTTCAAACATCATATAAGTATCTTGCAAGGGGACAAATATATATATATATATATATATATATATATATATATATATATATATATAACATTTAAAGCCATCAAATTCATGCGCTATGTAATACTATAGAAATCAGAGGCATTTCATGGACAAACCTTAAATCTTAGGACACATAACTGCGTGATGTATTTCCTCTATGTAGGAACACTAAGATCAGACAGTCAGACACAATAACAAATATGGACAATTGAGAATGGATTCATGTATAATAAATCTGAACACACTATCAAGCACAAACATCTCTTGGGAGTCACTTCAATCTCACTCTGACTCCTTATTGTTAGACCACATACATATGTATCCCTACCTAGAAATTGAGGTTGACTGACATTGTCTCGGTCGGTTTCTGCTAGGAAATAACATGGTGCGAGGTTGAATTATAAGAAAAATAAATATATTATTTTAATAGCACGTCAGATTTGCAGATAAAGAAAAAAAAAGGAAAAATTGAAGTACTCCCATTATTAGTATTGTTAAGATTGTTCACGGGAGCAGTATGGGTGCTATTTCATTCATCACAAGCCTTCTTCACTGACAACTTCTCTTGTGATTTTGCACACAGTAGCAGCAGATTCATAGATCAAATTAAGAGTAGCAAAAAAGGGTTACTGATAAATGTTCTTTCAAATCTGAAAGTTGCTTTCACGAAAGGCATAGTGGAGTTTCAAATCAGGAAGCTTGAGTGGGATATATTTCTTATCCACTGATGTAATAATACACCCTGGATTATTGAATTGTAGCACACTTTGAAACAATTTCCTTTTTATGACATGAACTCTTTGGTCCTTGAAGACACCCCTTTATCAACGATCAAGTCATCTTAAAATGCTATTCTTAGTCAAGTCTAAGAGGTGGGGGTGAGAAAGTAGACTCAATTCCTAATTATTGATTTGCTCATATTGAGTGTGGTTTTCCCCTTTTGAATTTTTTATTTTAATCCATAAGACTCAATGGACATGTCACGCAGACAATTGTCAGTTTCATGTGCATGCACCAGCAAAAAGACCAGTGATTTTCTTCAGAAAGGAGTCAAAAATTGCAGATAGTAGAAGATTTTAAGATTCTTGAGGTCCTTTTCATTTAAGAAAATCTAAGAGCCCATACTGCTCTATCTTCTTGCGAGCATGATATGGCCCACGTAAGCTGTCTTCTGTATTGTATATCTCTGGATTCAATGCATCTGTAAATGTTTCTTCTTTCTTTAGTACCATGAATTATTCTACAATTTACTCATTACAATCATTCAAGTCTATGGATTGGCAACATCTATGAGATTCTATTCATCCATATGTTTGTAGGGCCTGTATTTCGGATAATCCTGGAGATTGTTTGTCTTGTTATCGTTATTGTTGTATGTCACAAAGTCTATTGTATGATTCTATTTGTCCCTTCAACACAACCCGTGCTTTTCACCCGACAGAAACTCATCGTTATGCAGGAAAGAAGTGATTAAGTCCCCAAGGAGCGTGGCATGATGATAAAGGGCTTGTGATCTGAACAACAGGTCCCGAGTTCGAGTCAGGGCGTGCACCCCTGTAAGAATCTGGGACAACCGGGGTTTTTCTCGCTCATCGGGGCCTATAAAATAGGTTTTCCAGGTGTGGAGTTTCCTCGCATCAAAAAAAAAAGTTTTGCTTAGCTTTGAACTATTGTTGTTTACATAATGGAGCTGTGATTGTTGCTTGGTCAATCAGTATTATGGAAGGCATGATAGAAACCTACCACCTACAAGAACAAACACCAGAGAGCTGATAAGAGAATGAGCCGTTTCTTGTAGCTCTATTCAATTGGACTTTATCTTTGTATCATCCCTACAGCTACTTACTGGGAATTGTTTTTTTCTCAAGGATTTTGGCCATTATAGTTTTATTTAGCTGCTAGTAACTAGTTCATGGACAAGAATATTGATTTATGCAGGTGATGGTCAAGGGGAAGTCTCCTTGATTTGATTCATAGGGAAACAAACACCAGTTCATGTTACTCAACAAATATGACTGATTGAGATTGGATAAACATCAGATTTGTCTACATATTTCTGGAATATGCAAGGACTATAACAGTAAATTTCTAGTATTCATGTTCATATAAGATCATTAATTAGATTCCGTTGACTGGTGCAGAAGACTATCTTCTCTTCCAAAAAAAAATAAAAAATAAAAACCCATGAACCATATTGAAGTGTCTGATTAAAAGGGTGTAGCAGATTCATAAGTGGCCCAAAATCCAAATCCAAATCATTAAGTGGGTAGATGAATAATTTTGTCATAAAATGGATAATGAATATACAAGAAATACACAAAGCCAAGAGAACTATTGAATCAAATGGATGGATGAGTAACTGCTCATGCCGACAAGGTCGGTCAAATTTGAAAAGGAGAAAAAGAAATTAGCCCTCAAATTGGACAAGTAAATAGCAATATAATCTTCTTTTTCATGTATTTATTTCTGGACCTTTTGTGAAGTAATGCGAATCTCATTAGCATTTCTGCCACATCAATAAATAGACATATTTGATTTGTGGCAAAGGGTGATAGCCAGGCAGCATATTCATGTGCCTTATAACAACAAAAGAGTAATTGCCAAAAATGCAGTCAAATGGACCATGTAGAGTGGAAGCAAGTGATTTCTCCATATCTTTCTCTCAACCATTTTTGTGTCTCCTGTGCATCTTCAGTTGAATTTGTTCCCTGCAGAATTGATAGTTCACCATCAGTCACTTTTGACATGCACCAGGACATATAGATATTTCTTACAACTGTATTTAATTTCATGCCAGCACAGGTAGAGATACAGTGTATGAACATACGAAAAGGAACTTCCAGCACATACTGACCAAATTATCTAATCTACTGCAATTCAACATATTAATTATTAGGGAAACATTAAGGCAGCCTCCTAATAATCATCTAGTAGATGGCCCAGTGGTAAGAGCTTGGGACTAAAGTGTTTGCTCCCCCTGTGGTCTCAGGTTTGAGCCCTGCGGTAACTAATATGATGGTTACTAGAAGCTTATATGATCGTTAATTTCAGGGCCCGAGGGATTAGTCGAGGTGCGTGCAAGCTGACCTTGACACCCACGTTGATAAAAAAATATATATTCAAGAAGCTAATGTAAGATCACCTGAGCCTTCTTGGAAGATTCCGTGATATTCTTCAGGTCATTAGAACAACTGGCAGCGGCAAGCTCCATGGAGAGAAACTGGATTTTGACAAAACAAGGTTAATCCAAACATGTTATTGCATGGAACTATAAGATGAAACAGTAAAAATGAATGTACCAGATTTTCTCATAGTAGGGTTACCTCAACTTGATTCTGCAATGAGTGTACATAATTGATTATCTCCTCTAGCATAACTGCCATCCCCATTGACTGTATGTTCATGCACTCATGTCAGCTACATCTTTTGGATACAATCAATTGATTTAAAACTTAAATAAACTTCAACTCCGAATAAGCGAAAGTACATGTTTTTTATGATTATAAAAGAATTATAAATACATGAATTATACTCAAAATTAAACTTGTGCAAAGGATTCTTACCTTGTGGCATCCAGGAACAATGTCCTGCAAGCATCTTAACTTGGTATTGATTTTCTCTCTTCTTATCTGACATGACAAATAGTAAATTCACAGTCAAATTCTTCACCTCATGACTTTCATCAGTACATTCATTTTCTTACATGTTGGAAGATATAATTAGCCTAACCAGTGGTTAATAATCAGGCCTTATTGAATGAGTAAACTCTATTCAGTCAAAAAAGTTCAAACTTACCCGTTCTGCTATACTGTGACTGTCTGTTGCTTGGCCTCTTTTAGCTCTAACATGAATAACTTCCTCTGCTTTGTCCCCTTCGTTCTCCTTATTTTTGCCTTTCTTACATCTTCCTGAGTTCTGAACAAATCAAGAAAGAAGTAGTGCTCAACTTACTTTTATCACAAAAACCAGAAGTTAAAAACTGAAATTATAAAACAACCAGTGTAATAACTTCGAGAGACAGACAGATACGCACATTCTTTTTCTCTGTAATGTTTATAGAGGCTGTTGGAGAAACGTTATTGGAGCTTCTGGTTGATTGTTCCACTGCTTTTCGCTTCTTGCTTTCATGGAAGATATTTTGATTCAAGGTGACAGTATGGACAGGCGGTGCTGTACTCAAGATATCGGAAGTACTTGAAAGGTTGTTATGATTATATGTTGCAGGAAATTCAGGCTGCTGGTAGGCCAAGAAAGATCCTGCTGAGAAGTCATGAGTGATGCCGAAATTCTCCAAGATGCTTGGATGCAGCTCTGGAAGGTGCTTGAGCATTTCCATGTTCATGTCCATCATCTGATCTGTCAAAGGTTGAGAAGCCCTAAGCCTCTGCAGATATTCTGCAAACTCAGCCATAAAACTTTCAAGTACCAAAGCTTCTTGAAGGGCCTAATTTTGCTTACACACAAGTGGTTTTTGAAATACAATTTATAAGATACCAACATGGTGCATTATTAACTTAACAGTTTGTATTATTAGTAACTTGGATCTTGGGCCATCAAAACATGGGTATGAATGTAAATTTGTTTTGCTTTACAGATAAGCGAGTAAAAATTGAAAGAACATGAGAATTGCAAGTGGGGATTTCATTTTCTGAATCTAAATTTAATTGGTAGGTCCATGCAAAGGATATACATATCCAGTAGTGTAGGTCATATATGTTTTTAGAGTGGGGTTAGTATATTGGAAGAAATATGATAAAAGTACAATCGTTTTTCCTTTGCCAAAAGAAAAAGAAAAGGTGAAAGTCGAAGGTAAACTTCGTTTCTAGCTTGGCTTGCGGTCAACTTGGGATAACTATTTGATATGTGCTGGAAAAGGCAACGATATTTATGCTGATAGAGTTGAAAGTTTCTGAAAAACCAGACAACCTGGTGAGAACACAGTGAGCCACCACAACACAACTGTCTTCCAGATATCACACATAAGCAGAAACAAAACTATCCAGCAACACTTCTGCCTGCAATAGAATTACTCTATGATCTGCACATAAGATCAACAACTCATTGTTTTGAAGAATCTTTGCCAAAATTTGTTTCATTATAATTATTGGGACCTTTACTACAACCTTTTAGTTAATTTCTGCATATTAGCATGTTTTTTTTCTCAAGTATAGGTGAAACAGTACACTTTGAATTTTTTTTTTACTAAAATAGAACAACTTGTATATCTTAATTGGAAAACTTGACAATCATAGCTTGTCGCTATTTGAAATAGCAACATTTAAAAAAAAAACATGGAATGACTACACATTAGGAGAAAGATGAGAGGATAGAGAAAAAAAAAATCATGGATACATTGAAGCTCTAATTATAACATCATTGATATCTTTAAAAAGATCTTGATGAATTAACATCATGAAAAGTCATCAACAATGATCTGTGTGGGTCACACTTGTTGTCAAGGTCAAGTGAGTCACCCATCATTTTGGGTAATAGGTGTGACGCAAAAGGTTCACCATTAGTAAAAAAAATTATTGTCATTAAATTTGTATGATCGAGATTTTTATAATGGCATCTATAGTGTCATAATCGAAGCTTTGGTATATATGCCTCTAAGATCTATTTTCTTTCTATTCTCTCTCCTGATGTGAGACATTTTTTAAAAAAATACATTATTATTCTGAATAGTGAGAAGCCTTGAGTGTTGCATTTACAAATCCCTACATATACAAATTGTATTATTTTACCAATTATTTTTTAAACTATGTTATATTGACAATATTTAAGGGGGGAAACCTGTTAATTTAAAAAAGATTTAATTAATATTTGGCAAGCATTTCCAGCCTTGTGCCTTGTGGGTAAATATCGGCAGAAAACATGATTTAACTCTTAGTCTTATTATGCGAAACTAAAAACCTAATAAAAAAAAATGATTTAACTATTGCTTGAGATTTATTTACAATACCTATTTTGCTTGGGAAAAGTATTGTACAATAGTCATGACTTGCTACGGATTATAATGGTGGAATTAAAAAAAATCCTTATTAAACAATCATTCAAGGTTGTCTTATAGGGTTTGAACAATATTTTTGCTAGATCATTTGTCATTTTATGTTTTTCAGGGTATCTTAGTCTTTTCATGAATTTTTGCACAGTTAAATTATTTGATTACCTTTTAAACCAAAAAAATACAGTTTAAAAGCTTTTTTTTAATTTCCTTTTTACATGCACAATGTAATTACTATATTGACCTTGGAATTAAAAAGTCTTAGGCTTTGCTTCATGGGCATGTTGGTTTTTTTTTTTTTGTGATTATCATATGATTCCAAGGGTGGTATGATTAATAAATAAATAAAAAGTTATTAACACATTGGTGGGACGTGCCAGTGAGTGCACCACTCTAATGTGTTCAGATGGCGCATGTAGTGGTGAGCAGCAGGTAAAATCCAATTTCCTTGGTGTTTTTCAATTCACAGTGGTAAGGGGGTCATCTCCATATGGCATGTGTGACTTAATTTTTCATGTTTTGACAATAATTGACTTTTTTTTTCATATTTTCTCTTTCTTTTTAGTTTTTGGGTCTACTCTTACAACATTTCACAATAGCGTTTTAAGTGTTTTCCCTATATGATCTCATTCCTGTTCTTTTAGTTGCTATTTTTTTATTTGAATTAGTTTGATAAGTTGGGTTGTTTTTTTATTTCATCCTCCATTTCTTTTTCTCATTTCAGATTTGATCCTCATTCTTTTGATTGTTATTATATTATTTTAGATGGAATTAGTTGGTTTTTACAATGTCATCCTCAATCATTATATTTATGTATCAAATTTTATTTTTATTCTTTTAATTTATATTTTTAACTTTGGCAAGTTTTTAAAATTAATTTTTTTTCAATTTTATTAATCAACTTCTTAATTTGCTCTAGGTCTAGGATTTGACGGGTTGTGAGGTTAAAGATTACCTCAAGTTTAGAAGAATTGTTTGGGTTCATTTGTTATTGTTTTTTTTTTCTTTTTTAAGCTCATATTTTATAGTTTTATCATTTTGCATTTGATTTAATAGGATATTGGGCTCCATAAAACTTGGTTTTGGGCGTGGCTTGATTATTTAGAAATATATATATAGCTACAATTTTTATGAAGATAAGAAACCCATTTATATCATTAACGAACCCAAAACTACTTGTTTTAGTAACATATACAATTTGTCCAACAGGTTGTAGTCTTGACCTTTCTTTAGTTTTTAACTCATATCTAGAGTTTTATAATTCCAAATTAGGAAAACTAGGTTTCATTTCAAATATAACATCGCCAACTACAATTTGCATGAAGCAACTTAGTTCAAATTTTAAGTCTTAACCCTAGCTGAGAGTCAAATGATAAAATTGTCAAGTTCCCGTCTTATAAGTTTGATAAACAACCAAGTATTTATATTAAATAACTCACCATTTACATTCCAATATATCTTATCTCCAATATATCTTATCTTGTTTATCAATCAATCTAACATAACCAAAATATATTCTCATTTAATTTATTCTTAGAGTTAACCGAGTTAACTAGCTAACCTCATGATCATAAGATCAGGATAACATATTAGAAAGGAAAGGGAAAAAATCATGTAAGCCAATTTTAAATATATTAAATATTAAATGATGAAGTTGAAATAAATTAATTTAAAGAAAGGGCAAAAAATATTTAAGTCAGCTTCTATTAACCTTTGAAACCAATTACTCTAGTCATGAACCTAAGACTAACCCAATAAAAAATAAACCATGAAAAATAACATAGCAAAACTCTAAAAAAAAAGAAGGTAAAAAGATAAAATAAAATAAAAACTAGCTTAAAAGAGAGGGAAAAAAAGCAAGCAAACCCTAGGAAACCTTCTAAATCTTGTCTAGTATCTAAAACTCACAACATGTGAAATCTTATATCTGGGTTCAATCAAAAAGCTTGATTCCCGATCACTTTAATTTTGAAGGATAACATCATGAGAAAAAATATATTAATTTACAATTTTTTCTAAAAATAACAATAAAAAGATTAGGGATCAAATTAGATAATAAAAAAACTTGAATGATAAAATTATATTAAAAAAAAATCTAAGAAATGATCCCAAACAAAACAAATAACAATAAAAAAAATAGAGACCAAACTTGAAGAAAAAAAAAAAGTGAAATCCAAAGGACATGGCCCAAATATGAATGAAAATAAAATTTGAGGGGATGGCACAAGATTCTAGGATGAAAGAGAGAAAAATAGGTGTTAATGGCATATCAATAATAAATTTGGCACTCACGCCTCTTGATCATGTAAAAAATTTCAGGATCTTTCAAATATCATCCTAAAAAACAGTGTTTGATGATTAAACGATCTTGCATACATTGCTCAATGTAGTCATCTATTGTCTCGCAATTGCGTAGCATAAACTAATATATTTTTTTGATATATTTAATATATAATTAATTATATTAATACTCTGAGTGATCTTTGAATTAACTATAGAATCAATATAAAGGGACAAAAAAGGTTTTGCAAGATAATTATATTGATTTTACTTTTAAAGACATTAAAATAATTATATTATTTTGAAAAAAATAAAAGGACTAACATCTTTGAGTAATATACATTATATTTTTTTATTCTAATATTAAATTAATAATTTATTGTATAATAAGAAATAATTAATCTAACTTTATACAATTTATAAAAAAAAATTATGTCAAGATAAAAAAATTTATCTTATTAAAAATTATTAGCGCTAAGAAACAATTTTATAATTACACTAGAATTATCATTATTGGTGAACAATATTTTTTTTATTTAATTAATCTGCTCTATTCAGGGGCGAGAACAATGGAAAGGACAAAAGAACCACATAAAATTAATACAAAGCTGTAAAAGGGAAAAAATCACTGGTAATAAAGATCAAGATAAGAAAAAAAGGCCACAGGAGATTACAAAATGTCAAAAGCTTATTCATGAGTGTAAAAACTGAACTTTTGTGAGTTACCCAAGCTGGATAGCAATGGCTGCCTTTTCCCTCCTCTCTCTATTCCACCCAGACCCCTCCATCCCCAAAATGACCACAAAACCCCTTGCTGTCCTCAACAAAGCCAACAAAATGCAGGTCCCTTATGAGTTGAAGCAGGGGCAGAAACGTCTTTTTCACCAACTTCCATCTGGTCTGAACATGGAAGTGATTGAGCAAAAGGGTCTTGTTCTGGCAGGTAAAGAAATCAATAGAGGCCCAAGAAACGGTGAAAGGAACCCGCCTTTGGTTTTTGTTCATGGAAGTTACCATGCCGCTTGGTGCTGGGCAGAGCACTGGTTGCCTTTCTTTTCAGGTTTTGGCTTTGATAGCTATGCTGTTAGTTTGTTGGGTCAGGTCTGTGTCATTCCTTTCTCTCTCCCACGAATTTTTTATTGTTGAATTCTTGGTTTCTCAATTATTGTTATAATTTCTGTATTGAATCTGCCATTTTCTTCAAAATTTGATACCATAAGTTAGTGTATAATAATTTACATATGTAAATAATAAATGGAAGAAAGGCTGGATTTTAGTGGAGCTTTATTCTTGTTGCTGTTTCTCTTTATCTCATTTTATTTGCTTTGGTTGACTGTTGAGAAATGTGTGATATGGGCAAAAAAAATAAAAATAGATATGTAAATCCTTTCCTCATTATATGGATCAATTAGTATAAAATTTACATGATTGATTATATAAAATCACGCGTTTTTTACAGTTCCTGTCTGGTTTAAGTGGGTGTCAAAAGGAGTTTGGAAGGGATTGCATTTCTTCCTATGACTTGCAAATAATCAAACAATGATCTTACATTCGAACATCACCAAATTTCATTGTCCCATACTCTTATGTCTGGCTTGTAATCTTTTTATTGTTTCATTCTTCTTATTTTGAGATATAGAAATTCAGTCATTTATTGCTTAATGACATCCCTGCTGTGTGAGCTACAAGAACCATTTTCCTATCATATGCATTCAAGGGTGTTAATTCTATGAGGGCATTGAGTGCAGTGGAAAAAATGCCTGGAATTATTTCAATTGTCATTATAGCACTGATTAGGCATATGTTGCCTATGTTTATGCAGGGTGAAAGTGACGCACCAGCTAGTCCTGTTGCTGGTTCTCTTCAGGTAATTTATCCCTTCACCAGAGTTGATGAAGTCCTTCACAGACTTGAATGCTTTCCTTCTATATAATGGTATAAGATATCTCACTATCAAAATGCATTTCTTATTTCATACTCATTTTCAAATCTGCAGTAGACGCATGCAGGTGATGTCGCTGACTTCATCGAGAAAAAACTAATGTTTCCACCAGTCTTGCTTGGGCATTCATTTGGAGGGTTGATCATTCAGTGCTACATTGCAAATATAAGGACTAAACAAACTTTAGGTAATTTCCATCTTCTAGTTGATTGATTCTTATATTCAAGATGTTTGAGGTATGTTTAGCATGAGACAGGATCAATAAGATACTCATACCCTTCATGACAACACTGTGATGTGAATGTGGATCAAAACCTAACATATACTTGATGAAATTAATTACACTTAAAAACAACAGTTGTTTCATTGTGATCAAGAACAAATATTTTTCATCAGAGTAACCTTCCCTGCTTTGTTGGTTTGAGAAAGCCCCCCTTCACTTGTACTTTAACTACAATGCTCTTTGGGCTTCATTCTAGAAAAGAAAATGCTGTACCCTGATCTTGCTGGTGCTGTGCTTGTCTGCTCTGTACCGCCTTCAGGTAATAGGTATGTTCACATTTTATGATGGATTTTCTTTTCGCTTACTTGAACATAACCAGCCAAACTGAAATTTTGATTGATACTTTCCAGCGGATTAGTGTGGCGGTATCTGTTTTCCAAACCTGTTGCTGCTTTTAAGGTATTTGCTTTGGGAATTTGAAATTGAAGATTAGTATGCCCCTTTAATATTTTTCTATCCTCTTCAATATTCTTGGAACCTAGATGTTGAAAAACTGGACTCATTACTTCAATTTACACTGCATCATAAACATGACATCAGAATTTCTGTTATTTATTTTCTTAACCCAAAGAGTAAGATTGGCTGATCAAATACATCTCTTCAAATAATAGATATATTTATATGAACCCACAAGCAGGTGACACGCAGCTTAGCAGCTAAGGCTTTTCAAACCAATCTTTCACTCTGCAAGGAAACATTTTTCACATCAACTATGGAGGATCATCTGGTGAAACGGTTGGTTTATACAACTCTTCTCCATATTCTTATAACCCGGTTTACTCTTCATGTTGTTCTATATGACAAATGGACAAAAACACAACATATTTTTTTGGTTTCATGTGTCTATGGTTTTGTTGATTTAAGCATATGGTATCAGACCTGAAATTTACTTTGGGTTCAAAATACTTTTTGCACGACCTAACTACTGGAAGCTTACTTTATGTCAGGAATTTCTAAAAAACTTCAAACTCACATTTCCAAAAAGGTGTTCATCTTAAAGGGAATGAATCACATTTGCACAGCTTATTGATATTGCTAGTAGAAACGTGCTTATATCAATCAAATTTTTGTTAGTGTCACAATAGTCCTTAGGGAAGCATTTGATAGGTGTGACTTCTGCTCATAAGTCCTTTCAAGATGCTCAAGACTGTCGATCAGTATCTTATACCTCAGGGATTGGCCAGCTAAGCAAACTCAAAACTCATCTATGAAATTCCTAGTTGTAAACACTGAATTGCCATTGAGAATGTGCCAAGTCATGACTATATTTAACATTTATGCATTTTTTAGGGGAGTTTATAATGAAAATTTTATGTGCAATTTTGAAACTTGCCTATCAAAGGCCATGCTTTAGGTATTGATTTTTATGGTTTTTGATGCCATAATATGTGTTTTATTAATCTATTATATAAATACTAAATATCTCCAATCAGCAGGAAGCGATGAAAATCATATTTTAAAAAATAGAAGGATGTGTTATTTCCACTTCACTACTTGTTACTCCTACTCCACCATTTTATTAGTGAGTAATATGACCTGTATTAAATGCATATCTTAATCACCTTATAATTTTAGATTCTATGATAAATTCATGTTTGTGTTTCGTTGAAAATAATAAGAAAAAAGACCACAAAAAAATTTAAATATATATCTCAAGAATTTGTTTATATCTTCAATTGATTCAAATTTTATACTTTACAATATATATTTTCTTAAATAATATATTTTGAAGAATATAACTTGTCAACAGTGATTGGTATTTATAATTACTATAAGTTTAACTTTAATGTTGAAATCAATACATTTTAAAATAATACTATAATATTAGTACTAATTTAGAATTTGTAGTATATGTACTTTGATACTCAGAAATAATAGGGTCATCATTCACTGAATACCTTATTCATAAAGATTGCAATATCTACGAGCTCAATTTTAAGGGGAAAAAAACTATTTTACATGACTTGCATTTTTGGAAAATAAATTCATATATAATATGCATAACTCTTTTTCTTGTATTTTCTTTAAAAATAAAATCTTAGAATTGCATTAAATGAGGCTATTTTAGTATTTATAAAAAATAATGCCGTAGAAGTTACAAGTTCTGAAATGAGAATAACACCACCCAAAATTTAAGCTAAGTTCCCAACCCCTAGAAATCTAGCCATTTTCCGGGGGGGGTTACCTTAATCATGCCAAACTAAAAGAATTTGCCCTCTCATATAGGCAGCTACATCCTTAAAAGTGCATTCATTTCTAGGTTTATTTAGTTGACCATCAAAGTTTGAGTCATTTTTTGTTTCTTTCAGTTACCAAGCACTGATGAAAGAAAGCTCAAGAATGCCACTGTTTGATCTAAGGAAGCTTAATTCATCGCTTCCAGTTCCTTCAGTGCCAAAATCATCTATTGAAGTGCTTGTCCTGGGAGCAAATGATGATTTCATAGTGGTAACTTCATGTATAACTCAAGCAACTCATATCTTCCTATAAGTATTCAGATCTAATATGTTGAAATCGTTGAATTACCTTAGTATTCCTCTCTCATACAAAGTATTCATCAGATCTATTTCTCTGAAAAGGTACTGTGTTTCTCAATATGCTCCTTATCAACATACAGTCATAGTTTCTTATGATTACGGAGATTTTGTGGTTTTCCTCTATCCCAACAAAAGGTTAGCCTGAGAAAGCACATTGGTTTAGAGCCCTTTTCCTCTGCATGTGATAGGGCAGGGTATGCTGTCTACATAGTAAAATGTCATGCATGGCATGAATCCAACCTCAGGAATTATGGTTCAACCATTTCAGTGTTGCTGACTCCTTCAGGCCTACGAGGATTCAAAAAAGGAAAAAGTAAAATAAAATAAAGTGAATTTCAGTTGTTGCTGTTTGTCTTAATTCATTCTCTTTCGTATCTGACCATGGCATGTGTCACACTCATCTATTCTATATTCAAAGCCAGATCCCATCCTTGGCAATGTCAGTTGTCATGTTTGTGCTTGAATTTCTGAGTGGGACCTTTCCTTCTGATGTTTTCTTAAAGACATGTCAGGGGTGGATTTCACTCTTAAATGGTAAGGCACCAGCAGTGCCCTTTCTTGATAAGGGTCATCCTTAATATACTGGAAAAAAAAAAATCCTCCTTTGGTGGGTCTGAAGTCGAGACCAAAATCCCCGTCACTATGCTCAACGGCATCCTACTCCTTGAAACGAGCATCTCATGATTTAGCTCCCAAATTTTCTGTATCATTGGCAAAGCATGCAGTCGCCATCTTTGTGGCCTAGGCAATTCATGCATGAATCTAATTACCTTTATTATTATTTTGAAGTTTTTGAGCAGTGATTGTCCTTTTTGGCAGAATGATCTCTGCATCAATCTGAATGTTAAGAGTTTTTCCAGATGGTATCATTTTATCGGTTTTGTAGGGATATATATCCTGGCCATTCTAGACAATTTGCCTGAGGATTTCTTATCAAAAATCTTGCAGCTTCATCCCAGGAGAACAATTGAATTGCCATTGTCCCAGTCTGGCTGGATCACTGCAATTTTCATTTGTTTGCAGTCTGGACCTATTTTATTTCTTGCGTTACTTCTAAGTAAGTTTATTGTTTATTGCTTGATAAAATTTCAGGACACCGAAGGACTCAACGAAACAGGCAGGTTCTATGGCGTATCGCCAATCTGTGTCGAAGGGGTTGCCCATGACATGATGCTAGATTGTTCATGGGAGAAAGGTGCTAGAGCTATTCTATCATGGTTAAATTGTTTAAGCAGATAGGAGTTAGGACACCATTGTTTGATTTTGCTCGAAATTTGCTCATCTGGCAAGAGAAAATTGTGTGGTTCTTGGATCGTTATGAATTTCAAATAACAAAGAAAAAATTCAATGTGAGTCTTATATCATACTCCATTGTGGTTACAGCTATCATTAGATTATACAAACGAATGGCATCAGGTCATGATATCTCGGACCAAATAAAATCCCACATTAAACTGACGAAAACCTTGTAACCATTAGCCATTGTATAATTCCCTTATACAATATCTAACTCTCAGGCTTCTAGCTTTAGCAAAGTATACCATCCTCTATGTCGTTGTGCCATTGTTCCTAATTGTCTCGCCCATGGTGCTAGCTGAAGAAGACGAGGTCGTAGGTCCTTCACCTGAACCCTATCCATCGTAGCCAGCAGCAGGGATTTACCACCATGGAGTACATTGCGCGAATGTAGCCGGCGAGAATGGTGGGGATGAGATTCTGGGTGGAACTTCGCTCGGAAAGCATGGTATCTTTGCTCTTATTATTATTATGTACAAATCTCTTTATTAAGAGAATTAAAGGGCTTCGATGCCACGATGAGCTAGAAGAAGGAGAAAGAAATATATATATAAAAAAAAATGAGCAAAGAAAAATTGTAAATTTCTTTCCAACATTCTTATCATAACCCTTTTAGTTTCACAAAATATATAAATACGGCATTTTGCAATATTTCTCCTTTTAAAAAATAATGGCCTTTTTGTGATTTTTTCGTGGTTTTAAACAATTTTATATATTTGATTAGAAAAGAAAAAAGAAGAGAGAAATCAAGGGCAAAGACCAAAGGAATTGGCAAGTGGTAAGAATTCATGTTGCGAGTAATTTATTTTAATTTTATAAAAATAAATCTTAAATTTAAGTCACATCTTTAATTGTAATTTTAATTGAAAAAACATATCAATAAAATACAAATAGTTTATTTAAAAAAAAAACATTATTCCATTACAGCACAACAATTTGTCACCAAACTATTTAATTTGTTTATATCAACAAATCCTGTATTAGTCACAACATAATAATTACAAAATGAAACTGTTTTTTTTTTTTTTTGTGAGTGGAAAATATACCTTACAAAACTATAATTACAATTAGAACATATTTATCTCAATATCTATTACAATATCCTCAAAAACATTGTTTTTCTTAAATTCATAAATATAAGTAATATGAGTTTTATTTTTAAAAAAACTTGCATATGCTTTTTTTTTACTGTAAATATGTATATATCTTTATTGATTTCAGCTACTATGTTAATTTGAATTTAATATGTAGTGTCAATTTTTAGATTATAGAGTTATTATAAATATTTAATTCAAATAAAATAAGAAAAAAAATTATTATAACACTAAAAACAATTCATTGCTCTATAAAACATTACAATAAACAAGGCACAGTGAAAAGTACAGAATAATGAATAGAATTGGATCTCCGAAAATAAATTAAAAATAGGACAGAGAAATACAGGGTAGATTTCTTTATTTTTATTATTGCTATTATTATTTTACAGCATAAGCTATGATAGAAGCAAGAAAAATATCTATCCCCATCAAAAAAGAAAAGAAAAAAATAAGAACAAATAGGCCTTATACCCAAATCTATTTCACCGGCCCAAATTAGAAATCAGCCCATATGTCTAAGCCAATCCTAACCGTCCAAAAAAAGAGGTAACCCTAAAACTTTCTTATTAAACCCACACTTCATCTCTAACCGTCCCTTCTCTCAAGCAGCAGTACCAACACCAGCCAGAACGACTTCTTCTTCTCGTTGCTGCTTTGGTAAGCTTCGAAGAATCAAATCGGTTCTCTTTAATTTCTCTTTTTACCAGTCTTAGTCTGAGATTCTTTCTGTGATATGTATTTGCTTGTGGTGATTTTTTTAGCTTCGCTGTTTCTTTTCTTGTTCATTAACTGTTTTCTTATATGGGTGGGTTTTGTCTCCGAAGCAAATGGTAGCTTTTATTTTCTCTCACGTTGCACGTATTTGAGAGATTCAAGCTGATGTCTAGTAGAGAAACACTAGATTAGGCCGATGCATTACCCTTGTCTTTTGCATTTGGGTGCTTAGATTTAATGGGTTTGTATTATGCAATGTAATTGGTTTGTTAGTAAATCGACGAAGGACAGTATAGAGGAGAAGTGATAATGGGTTTTTAAGATGATGAAAAATGGCAGTTTTTTTTTTTTTTTTTTGTAATTCATGAGCTGTCTGAATTGGTTCTTGGTTTTGAATTGTTGTGTTTTAGGCATGTATTTGTTTGCTAGGCTACTAATAGTTGTCTCAAGGTTGTGATATGAATGTTCATGAATGTTTTTATGCTGTATCATGTGTGGGTATGCTATGTTTATTTATTTATTAATTTCTATGAAAAAAATCTCTTGAAAACCCTTGGTAGCTTAGCATCTGTTTGCGATAAAGCATCAAAAAAGTTTGGAGTTAGGTCTACCTTACGGTGGGATATCTATACAACGTTGTGGGGGTTTATCAATCATTGATGTTTCGTTCTCCAACTCCTTTTTCATTTCTGTAAAAAATATGTCAAGGGATCTTATTTGTTGATGCATGACAGGAAATTAGGTGCCATTAGGTTGACAACATTTAAAAGAATGTTGTGATACCTATTATGGTGAATTTGGATTGACAATTCTAGTTCAGTTATTGAATGTAATCTCTCGCTGTTTCTAAGTAGATCTGTGAAGATGTTCACCACAAAGAAGAAGATCCAAAAGGACAAGGATGCTGAACCAACTGAGTTTGAGGAGACAGTTGCCCAGGTTAGCTCATTAGGTTTCTGTCCTATTACTTTGTATTCCTATCTTAAATGAGTCAAATATGATGAAATCTAAATGCTTTTCTTTGTAGGCATTATTTGACTTGGAAAATACCAGCTCAGACCTGAAAAGTGAACTAAAAGATCTCTTTATAAACTCTGCAGTGTGAGTACATGATTGTATGCTTGTTATACGTGAAACTGTTCTTCCAATTTTCTTTGCTAAATTTTAGTTTTGTAAATTTGCAGTCAAATAGATGTTGCTGGAAACCGCAAAGCTATTGTCATTTATGTGCCCTATAGATTGAGGAAAGCTTATCGCAAGGTTCATCTTCGCCTTGTTAGAGAGCTGGAGAAAAAGTTCAGTGGGAAGGTAACATCTTCTCAGATCTTAGTTTTTTACATGTGTAATTGAGAGGGGCTGTGGGTGAAGTCTTGAATTGGTAACTACAAGGCTGCTGGTTTCATTCCCTAGATTTGTAGTTCTTAATCTTGGGTGATATACAAGTCAATCCCAGTTTCAGTTGAATATATATTTGAATCTGAACTCTGAACTGTCTTGTATACTTCTCTTTACTGTACAGGATGTTGTTCTGCTTGCTACCCGAAGGATTGTGCGTCCACCCAAGAAAGGCTCTGCTGCTCAGCGCCCCCGCTCCCGCACCCTTACTGCTGTGCATGAAGCCATGCTTGAGGATTTAGTTTATCCCGCTGAGATTGTTGGAAAACGCACCAGATACAGGATTGATGGATCCAAAATTAGCAAGGTAACTTTGAATCTTTCAAGTCAAAGGGAACAAAAAAATTATAGATGGAATTGTATTCTTTATCACCATAATCTCTGCTTCTCATGAAATCTCATTCGTTTGAATTTTGTTTTAGATTTTCTTGGATCCCAAGGAGCGCAACAATACTGAGTACAAGCTAGAATCATATGCTGGAGTTTACCGGAAGCTTACAGGAAAAGATGTGGTTTTTGATTTCCCGGTAACAGAGGCCTGAAAAACTGTTGATGAGTTTTTGTAATGTTATTTTATTCTAGAGTTCTATAACTGGAAGCAGATAGGATACTGTTTGAAATTTTGTCTTGAATTTGATTGAATGTCATTTGAATAGGACAAGGTTTCCTTCACCATGCACTTCTGAGATAAGTTTAATATGGATTCTTATGAAAAGTTTCTTCCGCATTCGGTGGTGGCTGTAGACTATCACACTTTTCTGTTGAAATGGTGCGTGGGATTTTATGTTTATTGTTTATCCATAGCAGTTCGGTTGAACTGAACTGCTGTGTAGTATTGCGGAATGTACTTGGACTAGTTTCGGACCCTCTTGGTTCATTGGGTCGATGGTGTCGATCTTTTTTTTTATTGAAATGTTGTCTTTACAGTTTACAGAGAAAAAGTGAAATTCAAATTAAATTATAAGTTTTTGTAATTATCTTTTATAATAATGAAAATATTTATACTTGATGACTACATTAACCTTCAAGAAAAAAAAGAGGATAAGAAGGAACAAATAAGCTAAAACATTTCCATGGATATATTTTTAGATAGGGCTAGTAAAAGTTTAGATGATTTATCAATTTATTTATTTTAAAGCAGCATCATTTTTCTAGTTGTTCATTACAAGGATTAACTCTAATTTTTAGATAGTGCTTCAAGTGAAAAAAAAATTAGTATCTTTAAATAGAACAAATATTATTTTAATATATTTTTAAATAAAAAAAACATTTACTTTTTTGCCTCCAGTGAATTGTATTTAATATTTTTAAATAAAAAAAATATTATTTTCGTATATTTTTAAATAAAAAAACTGTCAAATAAAAAAACGTAACCATTATCAAACACCACCGAATTATTTTAGACTTTTATTACAAAAATAAAGTAACACTAAACACTTCTATCTAGTTTTTTTTTCCCTATTTTTATGTTCAGAATTAATTCGAAATAGAGAAGGTACAATAACTAGTATAAAGTACAATAAATTAATGATTGCTTTATGTTTCTTGTCATGTAAGACTTGGACTTACTGAAAACTAAGATACAAAAGATAGAATAATGGTACATCCACAATGATTTTATAAAAATTATAAATAAGAGAGAGAAAAAAAAAATTTAAGCTCATTTGTTTTTGTTTAATTTTTTTTAAAAAAATAATTATTATTTTCTTTAAATTAGTTTTTTTGTATTTTTAGATAGTTTTGATATATTGATTTTAAAATTTAATTTTGAAAAATATGTATTATTTTGATGTATTTTTAATAAAAAAATATTTTTTTAAGAAAAAAAAATCTTTATTACACTACTACAAAAAAAAAAAAATGCTATACAAATCAAGAAGATGAAGAGTACAAACTCCTTGCCACCCAGCCAAGCCTCTGAGAGTAAATCTTCTGTGCTATACTTGAAAATACCATCCTTATGATAAGAACCACCACAGGGTCCTCGGAGAAGAGTTGAAAATTGTTTGCTTTTTGGAATAAACATGACGAACCATATCGGGGAGACAAAAAATCCAGCTTAGAACAGGTGCTCAAATTAATATATATATATATATATATATATATATATATATATATATATATATATATATATAGAAACACTTTAAGGTTTCACGGAGCATTTTTATTTTTTACATATTTATGCATAATATAATTACTTCCATACTCTAAGAAAAGACAAAAACGAAGGTCTGTGTCTAGAGGGCATGGTGGTACTTTCACGTCCAGTTTTTTCATGATCATTTTCTAATTTTTTATTATTTGTTTTTAATTTATTGCAGGCACGTTGTACGGACACATATCAGTTTTTCACGCACATGTGCCTCTTAGGCGGCGCGTGCCGTGTTGATGGGTGGTGTAAATGTCTGATCGTCATGTCATCTAATGCACTATCATGTCCTCTTACTCCAAGCGCAACGCGTGTCATGTGAAGATGATCGTGCAATAGTTGGCGGACAATTTTTCTTCTCCCCTTTTCTCCCTCCTGCAACCGGAAATTTCATGACGGTCCTTTATGTTTTTGGTTGTTTTATTTCAGTCTATGTTCTTTTAATTTTGTTTTTTTACTGATTTCTTTAATGAAAATTTTGATTGTTTTCAATTATGTTGTTCAATTGAAATTGATCATATATGGTACGTTTCATTTCAGTCCTTAATCTTATGATTTTGGTTTGTTTTTGGTTCTTTAATTTTTCAGTTTACAGGTTGTAATTTGTTTTAACTTTGTCCTCCAATTGAAATTGGTCATATATAGTACTTTTTTATTTTGGTCATTATTCTTTTAATTTTTTTAAACAATTACACTGCATTTTTTTTCAAAATCCCTTAATTTTTTCCGATCTCAAGGTTTTGATTTGTTGCAATTTTGTCTTTCATTTGAAATTAATTTTTTTTTTGGTACTTAATCTTTTAATTTTTTATTTAGTATTAATTTCTTTGGTTTTTTCGGTCCTTTATGGACAATGTATATTGTTTATCCATATTTATCTACCTATGGTTTTAGTTTTTGTTTTGTTTTTTGTCATTTTATTTTTTGCTGGAGTTTTATTTTTATTCGAATCAATTTTGAAATTTTAATTTATGTTGGTAATCATTTAAAAAGTAATAGTTCTTTCTTTTTTTTCCCTTTGTTTTTTTAGTGTTTTCTGTTATTTTTATTTATTCTTCGGATCATAAGATTTTTTTAAGTTCATAATATTTATTTTAGTTTTATTTCTTATTTTGTTGTTGTTTTTGTTTGCTCTTTTGTTAAAATTTTTTTTTCCAAGATAATTATATGGTTTCATTGTTTGCGCAATAAAAATGATAATTTTAGTGAATATGTTTTTTATTGTTTTCTTGCTTGATTTTCTGTAAAAATATTTTGTTTTTTATTCTTCGAGACAATTAAATTATTCTAATTTTTTTGGCAGTAATGGTGATAATAATTTTAACTGTTATAGTCATGATAATGATGGTAACTTAGCAATGGATTTTCAATTATATTTTCTTCTTTTTATAGGTAGAAAATCAACGATTTATTTTGTTGTTCAGTTATAAAAGATTTTTCCACAATTTATATTTTATTATAGTATTTAATTTAAACTAAATTAGATTAGATTATGAAATGAACTAATCATAATACAGTGAATTCGATGATCAGGTATCTGAATTGTTTTTTTTAATGACAATGATATTTTTATCCTAGTGATTTCGTTGAAACCTATTAAACAGATAAATTTATAACGATTTAAAATTCATATATTTTATTGGAAACTTGTGCTCCTTAGGATTTCTGTACAAATTGATTATCTTGCACAAATTTATAGTATAATAAAAAAAATATAATTTCAGATGCAGCGAAGCACAGGTAAATAGCCAATAATAGTATATACTATATTGCTCCGCAATTTGTCGAGACTAATTTTTTAAATTGTAAAAAAATTGTTAAAAAGCATTAGTAATTTTTCAAGTATGTTATTAAACCTCACAATTTATTTGCTTATCTAATTTTTGAATAAATCAAGCAATAGCTAGCTTGAATTAGATAGATAGATTTCATGGGTCCAATATGATTTTGATGTTGATAATAAGAGATTTAATGTTTAATTAAAATTCAATATAATAATTTTCCTAAAAAAACATTGTTATGACAATGACAAATTGAATCGACCTCAACTCCTCGGTGACACGTGTTATGAACTTCATTGAGTTTTATATGATGAAAATAAATGGTTGTGAAATTAAGCACCAACCTAAAAATAAAAACTTTTTTGAGACATTGATAACACTATAAAAGCAAATAAAGATAAATTTGCAATTTATTTTCCAACTAATCTAATATCATTGAGGGAAAGAAATTAAAAAATAAAAGGACAAAATAAACATATTTAGCCACTGCATGGACTCATCAAACTTATGAATTAGATAACACAGGCTAGCATGTCATACCGTTGAACCAAGTTGTGGGTTCCATTGGATTTGTAAAAACAATTTTCAAAATTATTTTTATTTATCAGGTTGATGTTTGATTCTAGTAAAATCAAACATCAACCTGATATAGAGATGTTGAAAAAAATATTAAAAAAAAACTCCCTAGATTTGTAAAACAGGTCAATTAGCCAAACTTGCAAACATATACATGAATTTCATAAAATTTACCAACATGATTTTTCTTTGAATTTTTTTTTTTTACAATTTGGGTTAAAAAGAGATGAAAAAAAGGTCATGTTCAATAGAAGAAACAAAACAGATAAAATAGACACTCTAGAAAACACATTTTAGATTTGCAATTTTTTTTTTATAAATAATTGGAAAAACTGCATGACAAATATAGAACAAGATATGTAATAACACAATATGAGTCATTTACGTATTGTGTTTAATGCCTTTGTTAATTGGAATCAATATGTAATAACACATAATCTTTATTGAATAAAATAAAAGAAAAAAAATATAATGGAAGACTACATATATTAAAAATATTATAAGAAATAAATATTTTTTATTTTTAAACATAAATTAAAAAATAATTAAAATTTAATAAATCTTAAAAAAATAATTATTTAAAAAAGTATAAAAAACCAAAACAATAATAATAGAGAAGTGAATACAAACTTCAAAATTATTTTTTTAAATAATCAAAACTATAAAAGAAATAAAACAAAAACAATGAAGTCAGGTAACCCGACCCAGCATGATAGACTTGTAATATGGACAACAAGGAGTGTGGTAGTACAAAGTAACTTGATAAACTTTCATTTTAGATCATGTGATGGAGATAATTCGATAGAAAAATACTTTAAAAAAAATACCTCAAAGCCATTTTTTAAAAATGTAATAATATTGAAGGATGATATCCAAAAAGAAAATAAGACAACAAAAAATATTAACCTGTGACCCAAGTCACCAAACTAGAAGCACCATATATGACATAATCATGAAGTTCAGTCCCTAAAAAATAAAATATTAAAGTATGAAATAAAAAAAATTACAAACAAAAATATAGAATTACAAATTGTAGTTAAAAGAATATATGTTAAAATCAAAATAAAGAATATATTGAAGGGCAACAACAAATTTTCACATTGAGGTTTAAACTGAAAAGAACAAAAACATTAACACAAAGAAAAGAGAAATGAGGACAAAAATAAAACAAAGAAAAACATTATACTATCAACTTGAATTGAAAGGTAAAATTAAAATAATTAAACTTTTATAAAGGGATTAAGAAATTATAAGAATAAGGATTAAATTGAAAACACCAATACATGATAAAACATTTTGAGCATGTAGACTCTTTCAATGTGTTTTTCTATATTAAAAAATCATATATATATCTAAAACTTTTGCACACATCCAATTAAATAAATCTCGACTTATTGTATAAATAAATAAAACTCATTAAAAATAACTAAGAACATAAGTGGAAAAATTGAGAGGCAGATAAAGATATTTAGTATCGTAATACAAGTTTTTTACTTGGTTGTGTTTAATGAATTTATTTATTAAAGTCAATTTAAAATAGAGATCAAAACACGTAAACTTATTTAACAGAATAAAAAAATGTTTTGCTAGTCTATACATATTCAAACTATTATTAAAAAAAATTTAATCTAAAAACAATTAAAAACATATAGATAATTTGTACTAACTTCTTAACAAATTAAAACACCCAACATAATTATAAAATATATCGTTATCTAAAAAAGCTAAATAAGCAAGAAAAATCATAGAAAAAAGATATTAATTACATTATTCTTTTTTTTTGAAAAAAAAAAAAACAATACATCTATAAACAAGTATTAATCAATATGAAGTTTTTTTTTTTTAAATAAAAATAAAAATGAGGTCACACCATGCGCATAACCTATATAAAAAGGGCCCGCACATGCGGACGTTTATTTTTTTAATTTAAAGTGGGCGCACGACATGTCTTCCCCCAATGCTTCTTTTTTTTCATAAAAAAAAATGCTTCATCTTCCGCGGTAGATGAAGCATCGTCTGAAACCCTTTTGCCCACTATAAAGGCTGAAAAAATAGGGTTCCTGATTTTTTCCATCCAAAAACTCATTTTCAATATGTTTTTGACCTAAAACATTCCAATAACCTTATTAAACCAAAACATGTCATCCAAAACCATAAATTATATCAAAATGGGATAAGACCAAAATAAAAAAAGGACAAATAACTTTAGGGTACCATTGAAGTTTTATAGAGGTAAACTTGCATAAAATTAACTGTTATTGGTTAATTATAAATGACATTAGAGCAATTAAATATTGAAGAACCAAATTAAAATTTGGCTAAACAACGCGTCAGACAACACATCATCCGGTAGTATTCACTATCTTCCTAAAAAATAGTCCAAATTGAGTAATTGACAATTTTTTTACCTCCTTTGCAGGTACATTAAATGTTCCTACAATTCACAAAATTTAACAAAACTTGCACGGAAATGATCCAATAATATTTGTTTATCATGTCGTATGCTCGGTTCTGTCCAAGTAACAACCCACTCATGATGGAGACACTCCAAAGCTGACAACGCAAACAGTCATGACTGGTCAAAATTAACAGCCAAAGTATCTACTTTGAGTCGATGTATCAAGGGATGAAAGTTTACCTAAATAAAAATCAGATTACTCTCTTCTACCAGCTATGAAGCCGCTTTTCTCGGGGTTTTTTTTCTCTCAATTACCAGCTCCTTCTTTTCTTTTCTCTCTCCACCGTGAGCTCAACCGCTCATTCTTCCACCACGACTATAATCTCATCTACGTCGTGACCAACAAAAGCCACTGCGCTAACTTCTTTTTCTTCCAGTCGATGACTTTTTCCTTCTTTACGACCAACATTAGCCACCCCAGTCAACACCTGCCCCTTTGTTGCAAACAGAGGTATCGATTAATCCTATAGGTTATGAGTTGGACCCGTTCCAGCCTAGCCTATATAGTTGGGGCGAGACCAGCCCAAGAACAAATAAATTGGGCTATCATGGCCCGGTATTATTGGGTTGGCTCAATTGGATGGGTTGGCCGAACATAATATTATATATTTATAATTATATTAAAAAAACAAAACAATTCAAAAAAGCATTTCAAAATATTTATGATTTTTTTCACATGTTGTCCCAAAAGGCTTATGTTATATCGGGTTATATACTTACACTATAAGTTACAAATCCAATATTAAAATACCAATTTTCTTCCAAACTCCAAAAAAATCAATAAACTTTTAAAGGTCATTTCAAAAAATTTGAGATTTTATTTCATGCTTTTCAACCAATTTTATTCAATACTCAATTTGTAGCCTTATATTGTAATATACAGACTGTACAAAATATTTGATTTTTCTAAAATTTTAAAAAACAAAAATCCTTATTTCAAAAAAATATATAGAAAATATTTTTTCTTGCATACAGCTGAATCTTAAAAAAAAAAAATGAACATATTTTAACAAAAAAAAAAATTGCATTTTTTTTCTAATGTTTTAAAATGCAAAAAGAATATTGTAACCAATTTACGATTATCCATTAAAATTCAGTCAAAATATCAAAAATCATTCACCGATCATCTTGTTCATTTTTCTTAGAATTTAGTTGTAGATTTTGATATTTTAAGGTGTAAAACTAAACAATAAAATATACCCTTAAATATTAAAAATACAAAATAAAAGGTAAAATGCAATTCTAAACTTCAAACTTTAGAACAATTGAGTTTTTAACCCAATAAGATAGACTTTCTCATGAAAAAAGATTTATCTTGAACCTTGTAAAAAAACAACAAATAAAAATTTGACCTACAAAAATAATCAAGCAACAATACAACTTTACTTAAATAAATCTCCTTAATCAGACTCTAGTGTAGACCATTAAATTTTCTAATCACTTTAATACTTAAACTACAACTCCTGAAAAATAATAATAATAATTTTATAATTATTCACGATACACTTTTTCCAAGCATGCATCCCATACAAAGGAGCCCGGCAACGCCGTCGCCACAATTATGATACTATAACTTTTACTATGCCTTTATTGCGTTTACATGCAAAATTCGAATATCATATTACATATAATATAATTAATACATATAAATATAATCTTGAAAATAAACGGCGTGAAAACTGAATCAATCCTAAAACTGAAAGCTGCAGTGTCTACCACCTCAAGGTTTGAAATAATCTGCTATTCACTCCTGCCCTATACAGATGCAACTCAGATTGAGTTGATACGCTGATTTCAGAGTTGGCAGGTGCAAATAGGACATCTCCTTCCATTACTACATCTGTGGATGATCCTGCGCACATTGCTCCCTCTCCAACCATGATAAGAAAAATGGATGGACCTGGAATCGCGGGAAATACCGTCGACGCCCCTCTCGGAAGAATGCAGCGATCAACCTCAAATTCATCAAAAGGTGGAAGGTATCTTGTTATATATGGACTCAAAGGAAATCCTTTTAAGATTTCAGGGAAGCCCTGTATCAGAACCAGCAGCATCATTAATGATTTTGCAACAAAAAAATAGCCAAGACAGTCACTGAAAGCAAATTTAGGAAAACAAAAATCTCCCCTGCATTCTTAAAGCTTCAAGTTCCTTCCTAATCTTTATGAAAAATGACAGCAGTTTTGTCTTTTCTTAGATGTGTGTTAGATGCATGCTGATGCCACGCTATCCACAGCAAAATTTTATTGATTCTTAAACCGAGGTCAATGAAGAGCAACACGTGAATATAAAGCACATAACTACAGCAGATCAATCAAACTTCAGATGTTAATTTGTGCAACCCATCACAATTTGGTGAAGATTTATGACTCATGGCCATTGATCTCCTTTCCATTGGCTGATAAAAAATGAGTGCTCAGTTGAAAAAGAAGTTCGAAGTTCTAACACAGAGAGGGTGTCATAAGATAGTATTTTTTTCTCTGTAAAATTTTCCTGTTTTTGATACTAAAAAGTATATTTCTGCAGACTAATCATAGAAATTCGTTCCTAAGATGTATTAATGTCCAGGAATTAAAACTGTTATGCCGGGAAAAATTTCCCATCTTGTTCTTTTGACCCTTTCTAATAAATGACATTTTTAAAAATAAAAATAAAAATGCCAGGCATATTGTTTCTGGAGTATTACATGCTACAGGTGACTGCAAGGGATTTGATTTATCAAATTTAAACAAAAAATAATGCAAATTCACACTTAAAAAAATAATCAAATACATACATGTATGAATATATTACCTGTTTGTATGTGAGCATGGAACAAAGAGTTGGAATATCCCGGAGCTTGGGTGTAAGACCAGCCCGGACAACATTGTCTGAGGTTGCCATGCATTCTATACAGTCACCATATAGATATGCATGGGGTTCATTTGCCCCGAGATACAAAGCTTCACCAGAATTGAGCTTCACGTAATTAAGAAAGAAGGCCGATATGACACCAATATCAGCTGGATATTGCCTTTCTAACTGCAATACTAACTGTTCCTTTCCTGTCAACTGCCTTATCTGACAAATAAAAACATGGCAGAAAATCAAGAATGATATAGCTTAACAAGTTATTAATAAAATACTCTACTTCAATTCTTTTGTTGGATGTCTTACCTATCATTTTTTATACATGAAAGAAACGCTCATCGTGAATGCTTTTAACCCTAATTGCAAATCTATTACACATTCTAGTCACAGCATTCAGATCACTTTACAAGGCTGGCATCTTTAATCAAGAAAATCTCAACTAACCTTGCTTTCCATATACAATCTACTTTTTAATTTTGATATTGCTTCAGCCGTGATCTCTTGGCTTGCGGACATGAGTTGAGTGAAAGCTGATCTCAGAACAGATTTTACTTTTTCCTCGTGATCTTGGTCATGGATTTGCATGACTTGGTTTGCTTCTGCACTACCAACCAGTTCTACTATCTCAGGAACATCTCGAAGCACGCCTTTAAGCTCCTGGGAAATTTATCAATTTGCTTTGAGTAAATGAGAAAATGGATATGACTTCAGCAGATACATTAATAAAAACAAACATTTAAAATACGCATGTGGAGATGCGATAAACAAAGTCAAGGTTGTTAGAAGAAAGTTATGGTGACCTTGATTGACTGAGAGGAACACGGATATGCCTATTCTTAACTAATAGATACAAGATAGATAGATTTCACCCTCATTTTCTTTGGATTAATAAGTACCCAATTAACATTGATAAGTCATGGGTTTTCAAATATGCCTGCAGTCTGCGATAACAATTTCCTGTTCAAGGCTTCTTTTAAAAATGCATGCTTTATCAAAGGAGAAGTTTGTTGATAATTTGGTAATTCTCTCGCAACTTTAAGCAACCAAAAAGGGCAGCAATAAAGGATAGGGAACTCAAAAGTATCCCATCATCTTAAGGAAGAAATAAAAAAAAAATTGTGGTCACAAGATATTAAGATTCACCAGACTGATAATTATTACAATTGAGAACCACATAGTTCTAGGCCATTAGAAAAATTAATAACAGAAGTACCAGGAGATAAGGGTTAAGTTATGGTAGAATCGCATCCATTTGATTGAATCTTTAAATTTCTCATAAAATGAAAAATAAACAATTTAAGGAGACCTATGTGCTTCACATGCATCAGTATGACCTCTAAAACCCTGTCAATTCCAACCAAGATTCACGACACCAATGAACAAAAATCAACTCAGAGAATTTGCGAATTAGATAAATGCAAGAAAGATAGAGATCAATTGACCACCTCAATACTGATAAAACCACAGAGGGCCTCAAACTCTGTTATGGCTAGAGCCATCTCGGGCTTATGGTTGTCATCCTTATAAAGATTTGGCTCCAACTTGTGTAGAACTTCTGCCAATTCCTTGTCTGGGTGAGCCTGAATCGACAATGCTTTTGCCACAGAAAGTACCTATCCGACTCCAAACTTTGAAATCAAACAAAACTTCCAAAACCAAATAAGTTTATGCAATTCATGAAATTCTAACACACCTATCACAAAAAGGTCCTTGAAGATATGATCAAACAAAAACAGTCCATTTGAATTAAGAAAAGAATTAGAGAAAAATCAACCACAAGTAAAAGTCCAAATCTTTATCTTAAACAGTAAAACATAAAAGTAAGAATAAAAACAAGGAATCTGAATGGGAAAACCACTCGTTTCTAGTCAGTGGAATCGAAACAACCTCAAACAAAAAAAGGGAAAGGACCTCCACTTGCCTAAGATCTGATCTCCAAGAACCGGAGAGGCTATTCAAAATCCAGTGCATAAAAATTTAAACTCATCTTGCTGATCCAGAACTCCGCAGAAAACCCTTCCACTTCAACTGCAGCCACAAAATTCAATGCATCCAACATAACAACCAGAAATTCTAAACAGTTCTCCCAATTGTAGTTTTGAACATAACATCTTTGCCTTTTAAGCCTTATTTGACTCACTACCCATTCACAGGTAACCATGAATTCTAATTCAGATTTTGAAAGGGTGATATCAATAAAGTTTGAAAGAAAAATGTTACACGCTTATGACAAGCGGTAAAGGGAATGCCCTCTTGTTTTTTCATAAAATGAAGGCCTGAAAAATAAGGGAAATTAGCTTTAACTGACACTAAATAATGACAATTTTCTGAGTAGAAAAGAAATTTACATAACAAATCACAATTTTCCAATAAATTTGGAACCTCCAACTGTCAACATCTTTAGACTGGATTCTTAGAGCAACCAGTTCTATTACAGAAACATAAATTGCACGATTCCTGAATAAGGATGAGAACATTCAATCAAAACACAGTGGGTTTTTTTAAATCAAACACAAATAAAGAAGTTAATCAAATATACAGACACAAAAACCATAATCATCCTAATCATACATGAACCAACTACAAAAAATCACACTCGTGACTCCACAAAAACATAATTCAAATGCATCACAAACAAAATCATACAAGAAAAAAAGATGTACCTTGAACAAGAAAGGGAGATCACAGCCCCACTTATCCAAAACCTTATGACCAAGCACATTAGGATTCTTAATAATCCATTCTTTCAAGCTCATAGTCCCAGACCCAAATGAGTCGGCATTCTGCACACCACTTTCCACTACAAAAGAAGGCCCAGAACCATGTGTACCCATCCAAAACTCAGCAAAAGGCTTCTTTTCCAATTCCATATCAGGCCCAGAATTCAATTCATACAGCCTTGCAGCCTCAGACCCCTCTGACCCTTTTTTGCCCCAGTCATAGTTTTGAACTGAACATCTCAGTCTCTTCAGTCCCCCTCCTTGATGGTTCTTCTCCAATTCAGTCTCCATTGACACAAGCACAAGAGCTTTACTATATTATATGAAACAAAAAGAAGGAAACTTTAAAGATGTGAATATAAGAAATGCCATGAAGAAAAGGGTGTGTGAATATATAATAGATATTGCTGGTTTTTGAAGTGTTTGAGAGGGTAAAACGAGAGAGGGAAACAAGTTGAGAAGGAGGAGACTTGAGAGAAAAGATAGGGGAACCGTGTTACATAGTGGGGTCTGATCTGACTATCAGTTTTCATTCTCCTCTTCCTGTTTAGTTCCTAACTCCCAAGATTTTCTTTCTTCTTCGGTACTTTCTGTTTTGTCAGCATAATAATTAATGAGTGTTCTTAAAACCTCCCACTTGATATTAATAGTTCTATAACATTTCTTATCGTTGACGTGCATTTAAAAAAAATCCAAAATTTTATCCGGAGGAGATAAATTTGTTAAGTTAAAAAGTGAGAGAAATATTTGATCCAAAAACAAAAACAAAAAAAAAAAAATAGTATATTTGGTCTAGATTTTAACATATTTATAAATATACTTGTATGTAATAAAAAGGATTTACTTTTTCATTGTTAAGTGAGAGAAATATTTGATCCAAAAACAAAAAAAAACTAATTAGAAAAAATCTATGACAATTAAAAAAATAATACTTAGATGTTAACTCAGTTGATAATTAAATTTGTTTTTATCCACTATCTCTAGAATAAAGTTATTACATACAAGTATATTTATAAATATGTTAAAATCTAGAGTCATTTGTCATGAATCGAACATGTTAATCCAAATAAAATGTTTGGATTGAACATTTTAAAAATATTATCTGTTTGAAAATATATTAAAATATCGTTTTTATTTTAAAAAAATTATTTTGATATTAAAATAAATAATAAAAAAATCATTTTTTTTCAAAAATTATTCCTAAAATGCAAAAATTCTATGTCTAATCAGATATATGGACACAAAACCCGATGAACGCCATGTGAATTGGACACAGCGTCACCATCCATCCCTTGATGAGAATATCTAAGAATTATTAAAATTTAAGAATTTTTGTAGTTATCATTTCAATTTCTTATGATGCTTTCACGTTAATTAATATATGAATAATGTTTGACTTCAATAGTATTTAACATTTTCTTTCAGTGAAAAACGTTTGTAGTTTTATTTAATGGTGAAAAGGTCCTTGTATTCTACAGTTTCTCAGTTTAGGACTATTTCCTCTGTACATTCTCAGAATTTGCACAACTTGACTTCTTGTTCGTGGATTCTTCGATCCGTAGTATCAAAATCGTGACGAGCATCGAGTTCAATTCATACGAAATGAATTGTCAAAATTGTTGTTTTGAATTCCGATTCTATCTTCAAGCTATAAGAATAAGATGCTTTTGTCCTTCGAATATAGAATATAATAATACTAGTTATTTAACTTCTTCTTCGTTGACCATATATTAATTTAAATGTAAATTTAAATTTATTTTAAAAACATGATTTTCCTCATTTTTCAGCCAAAAAATGGTAGGAAAAATAGGATCAATATTGTTTTTACCAAAAAAAATCCATTTCGAATCCAAAAACACCTGGAAAAAAGCCTAAATACCTTGCTAAACTCATAAATGATCTTACAAAATAAAAAACTTCCTTGGATTAGATTTAGTTTTCTAGGAAATCTCAAGGTGTAAGAACATATAAGTGAAACTACAATTACCAAATAAAACTCATAATTATTGCGATCGTAATCAGTGTCAAAACTATTTTCTCTTTTTATTGCTGGAATTCAGTGATCTCTTTTATCTCCCAAACCAGGAAATTAAATAATACCTAAATATTTTATTTAATTAAATAATACGCTTACGCTGGTGCACATACCTATAAAATCTAAAATTATTATTTATTTGATCATGGAATGGATATATTAATTAGATTAAATCACAAAAAAATTAAAAAAGAGGGATGAAATATATAAAACACCCATATAAAATTAATAAAGATAATTTTTATTTTCATGATTATAAGAGCAACTAAGAAGTACTAAAATGAAACAGTGTGCAATACATGGGGACTTGAAAGAATTTAATCCTTCAATTACTGTAGTGGGGGCGTCAATCAAGCCGCTTGAGAAAAGTTTTCCGTTTTGTTTTGCACACGTGAAATTCGCAGGACATGGGTGGACGTCGTGCCACAGATGCCAACGAAGCTAAGATCCACTTTTGTGCTGTTCCACGAACCTATAAATTCCTTTTCCTTCCTTTTTTTTTTTCCTCATAAAAAGATATTATGGGTCCCATGGTGTGGCTAATGTAATCTTCCATTCTTAGCGGTATTATCGTTCATATAATATTTATTGAACCGGGTTAAATTTTAAATTAAATCAATTTAGAATCACTAGGTTAAATCTGATTCGATCGAACAAGTAAATTCATCATTAGTTGATTTGTTTAAAATCCAATTTAATTTTTTAAAAAATTCAAAATAATATTGTTATTGTTTTAGTTTTATTAAATAAAGAAATTTAAAAACAAGTTTGAATTGATCTAGTTAACTCGCCTGATCTAAGATCGAAGCTTGTGTATTGAATTTTGGAATGGGATGAAATAAAAAATTAAAAAAAAAGATTTTTTTTTTTAAAAAAAAATGAGCACTATTTGATAAACATTTCTCCATTGAGTTTTAAGAGGTTTGTTAGCGAAATAACAAATTGTTAATTTTCTTCACTCCAATTTATTTGTATAATAATAATCCAACTAATGAGGATATAGTGTCTATTTGAGAATATATTTGTGGTTATTTTTAAAAGTATCTTTCATTTAGAAATGTATTAAAATAATATTTATTTTATTTTTAAAAAAATATTTTTAACATCAGCACATGAAAATGATTTAAAAATATCAAAAAAATTTATTTTAAAATAAAATAAAAATCAATTATTTTCAAAAATATTTTTGAAATACATAATACTTGCAATGTAATGTAATATTGAATGAAAATAAAACAACGATTAATTATTATTTGGGCTAACCTTAATCCTTAGGGCAACTCAATGATTGCAAGTTCCAGCTTCCGAGGGTGAGTAAGAGTCACAATCTTGCCTTTTGATTTGCCAATCATAATTTATTTTTACGCTCAAAATAAATTATAGGAATGACAGAAAAAATTATATTTATTCCAAAAAAATGATAAAAAAATTTAATTTTTAATTTCCTTCCTCCTGTTTCTCTCTCTTTTTAATGTCTGTAAATCTATTTAACAGGTGAGCCACTATCTACTATAAAAAATAATTTAGCTTATAATTTATAAAATAAAAAATAAAATATTGCACAATAATAAGTTTTCTTTGATTTTTTTTCTGAAAATTGTTTTTTCGAACCTTTTAAACAAAAAAACATCATATTTATTTCTCTAAGGAGATCCTAAATCTCTTAGGAAAAAAATTACTTGGAAGTTCCTAGCTAATTTCGGTAAAAAATAAATAAAAATATACAGCATTTTTAAGAGAATTAATAAATTTTAAAAAGTACACAAATTAAAAAAGAAACTTAAAAATCCAAAATTTAGGGCATTAGCAATAATAGAAAAACTCAGGAACCTCAAAACAAAATCCCCCAAAACCTTTTCAAAAACCCTCAAAATTAGGGTTTTACTTGCAGTTCTCAAAATCTCTGAGTCAACAATGGCAGAATCAATGTGCAGAACCCTACGAGACGGATCGTTAGAAGGAGAGCAAGCACCAGCTCTTACTATCAAAGATATTACAGCTTCGCCTTTCGGTTTCCACGTCTTCTCTCACGTGCTCTCCCAGCTCTCCTCCTTCATTTTAGCCTCCAAATCCCAATCCCGGTTAGTCCAGTTCAAAACCACGCCGTTTTTGGTCCCATTTGTTGTTTTATTAATTTAATTGAGATTAATTCATTGATGTTGCAGTGGTATGGTGATTGTTGCGTTTTCACGGAGCCCTTCGTTTTACGTGGATTTACTGAAAAGAAGAGGGATTGATGTAAATTCATCTCATAAATGGTAAAAGTTTTTACTCTATACACACTGTTTATTGTGAAAATGAAGGGAGATGAAAATAAATAAATAATGTTTTTGGTAAAGTTTTGTTACTTTTTTGTGATTGTGGAATTTGTGAAGTGATTTATGGGCGGGGTCATGTGGGCTGAATTATTGTTGTTGTAGGATTCAGATTTTGGATTGTTATTCAGATCCGCTTGGTTGGAAGTATCAGCTTATGGGGTCGGGAAATTGCATGGATGTTTCCCATGAAACTTCTTCGAATTTGAGCCGTGTTTGTAAGGATGTGAAAGATTTGGACAAGTTGTACTCTATGATTCTTGAACTGGGGAAAGGCAAGTTCTGTGTGAATTTTTGCTGCTGCTTGGTTTTGTATGTGAAAGATATGGCAATAATGGAGACAGAAGAAAAGTGGATTCTTCTGAGAAGTATTGTGCTTAAAAAACTGCTTGGTCCATCAGTTGGTTAATTTGTGAGTAGTTTTTTGTGTTTCATACTTGCAGGGTTGGTTGGACAAGGAAAGGATCGCTTTTCTGTTGCCATAGATTCGGTAATTCTGGAACCTGCAAGTTTGAATCTCTGATAACTGTGTTTAGACTATGCAAAATTAGGGCTATGGCCATCATCATTGTTAGGTTTAAATGAAGTTCAGGTGATCCTGCTTATGTGGTCTAATGATTTTCTTGTAAACTGTTGCTTTGGGTCTATAACTTGGTTCCACTTAGTTATGTGTGGTAATCTGAACAAATGGATTGCAGGTTGCTTTTCTGTGTGGAAACTTCTTGTCAAGTACTGATATGAGCCAAGAAGAAGTGTTTTGGGTTCCTATATTGGATGCCTTTGTTAGAAAGTATCATTCTGTTTTGGATGTGACCTGTGGAAACTTCCTGTGAAATGCCAGACTTTTCCAAACAAATCTGATGAGGACAAGCTTAGCCATAGGGAAGGCATTATTAGGGATTGTATGTCTAGTGTTTTACTTTAGAATATTAGGAGGTTCATATGCTGAAATGGATAGATTTGATTGTATTTTTTGTTTTCTCCCACCTCACGTGCAATAAATGTAAAATATGGTTCTTAGACAAAAGATGCCAAAAAGTACTTGCATGGTGCTTTTTTGTCTCAGTTAGTTCAGCAGGCATGCTCACATGGACAGCGCCTATGGAAGCCCAGAGAATTTGTTGATTGGTATCCAAATCGTTCTCCTAATTTCTGGAGGCATGTTGTAATGCAGTAGAATGGATCCTACGACATAGAGATGATGTTGGCTATCCCTGGGAATGGCACAACGCTTCATTCATCAATATGGTTCTTCAAAAACATGATCAATACAAAGTATATTTATTTGCTGCTGAATAACCAAAAGAACCTTTCCAATCTGTTATCATAATTTAATAGTTTTGTTTAACTTGTGAGATATTGAACTTGTGGGAGTTCATCCTTTTATATAAAATTCTAATGACAACATAACATGTCAGAATGCCCAGTTTTAATGTTGAGCAGTCTTTTACGTCTTACAGCTCATATGTTTGCCCCTTTTCTTCTATGATTTCATTGTGATGGTTTCTTCACAATTTTAACCAGATAAATGAAATGCTAAGACATGCATCTACACCAACAGTTGCAGGCCTTTTGAGCAACCTTCGTAGCCATGGTATTAGCATTTTTTTTCTCTGGACTTTCTCTAATTTAATGCACTGTTTTCCTTTGATACTTCTGCTGTTTCTTGGCTGGGAACAAGAACTATATCTTTGGTGTTTAAATACTTAAAAATTAATGGTTTGCCTTTCCTTTTAAATAAATCTGAATCCCTTGGGATTTGCAGAAGGGTTTTGATGACATTGATGTGGTTTAATTTTGAGTATATATTCACTGTTGTTTCATGATTGCAGAACAAATTTCTAGCATCTTTTGGTTGTTACATTCAGACCTTCATGAAGTCAAAGTTACATCTGCTCTTGAATATCTTTCCTCTGTGGTGGCCAGTGTAGAACCACTGCATCAAACTGCTGGTGGGAAGAGAGGGGATTTAGAAAATCTCTCTTTGTTGGAACAGAACTTTGGGAAAGGAAAGCTTCAAGTCCGTTTCAAGCGCCGAAATGGGCGTGTTCGTGTGGTGGTGAGTCTCTTTCTCCTTTTCTCTCATAGATTTTTTTTGGTAGGGTCTGGTGGGATCTGTTGCCCCTGATTATGAAGTGTTGATGTGCTACGATGGATTACATTCTGTTTTTAGAATGAAGGATTTCATATCGATCAGCCAAGCAGCAATTTTACATCTGTTTTATCTGAAGATGGACTAGCTAATCAAATTAATCAAAGCCTTCTTCCAAAGGTCAGTGTGGAGTTTTCTCTCTCTCACACACACACCATTACATGCACCCATGCACATGTGCACCCCCAAGATAGCAGATGTACTTAGTGTAACAGCACTCATTTTTCTGTAACTGGTGCTTCTTTCAACAGGTGCAGTTTGATCTAGAGTTATCAGAGAAAGAACGGATTGACAGGGCTAAGGTTGTACTGCCTTTTGAGCACCAAGGTGTGGAAATATGGATTGATTAATAGATTTGATTCCTTCACTTGAGATTTTATTTATTCTTAGAAATTACAAGTTTGCGTCCACATCAATTCTTAACCTTCGCTTTTGTTTGCTTCAGGAAACGGTGAACCTATTCATATCTATGATGGTCGAAGATCTCTTTGAGAGAGAAAAACAGAGGCAACTCTTTCTTCAAGTGGGAATTCACAAAAAACTGACTCTGGTGAAGGTGAGATAATATATTTTCGTGATTCAGATGATGAGATGCCAGATTCTGACGAGGACCCAGATGATGATTTGGATATTTAATATACACATGCACTGTTTATGATTATGAACCGATGCCGGAGTGCATAAATTGTAAAATATTAGTATTTCAATCTTTGTTGTTTGCACATCCCTTGAAACGGAATTCATTTTACTATTTGACAATGAAAATTGTTTCCCAATTAGTACACCATAGGATAAATTAGAAGAATAAAAAACTAAACCTTCAAATATTACAAAACACATAATAGGCGTCCCGGTTTCACTGTGCCTTCTCTCTGAAATCACTGTGGATTGCGACAGTGTGCGCCCCATTCTACCCTTAATCAGCCGGCGTGTTTGCATTTTTTGCTGGGGGTGTTTTTGGCTTTTTCCTTTTTTTTTAATAGCCGCAATGTGCACAGTATATTAATGAATCTACCCCCCAAAAACGACAAAATAGTGCACAGAAGACAGGGGTGCCCTTGGTTTTTCACAAGTTTTTTGCACAGTGCGCTGACGGAAAAAGCCCCCGATAACGATAAAATTGTGCACAGTTCACGGGGGCTGGGGCGTCCTTTCCCCTCCGGTATTTTCGTAAATACCAGTGGGGGCAGGGCTGTTTTGGTCATTCCCCGGGGGGACAGCTTGCGCGTCAACGGCATTCCACGCGAACGCGCCCTTTAGGCGGCGCGTGCGGCATCTTTCCGCTGTCAAAAATTAACTTCTGCCGTGCCAGAAGATGCGCCTGAAGGTCCTCTCTCTTCCGTCACGGCGTGTTCCGGTCATATATGTCCGGTTAATCGGCAGCGGACGTTTATTTGTCGGCTGTCGTTTTTCTCTCTCCTACCGCCGCAAAGTCAACTCCGGTACTTGATGTTTGTGGTAAGTTTAGTTTGGTCCCTGGGGTTTTGATTTCGTTTTTAAAACTGATTTATTGAAATTAAATTTTATTGTTTTCAATTGTGCCCTTCAATTAACATTGATTATATAAGAAGTTTTCATTTCAGTCCTTATACTTTGAATTCTTGATTTATTTTTTATTTCTTCAATTTTTCCGGTACAGAAGTTTTGATTTCTTTAATTTGGTCCTCCAATTGAAATTTGTGATATATACAAAGTTTGATTTCAGTCCATCTTCTAATATTTTTCTAAAATGACAACAATTATCATTATTTATTTTTGGTCCTCCAAGTATTTGTTTTTTAATTTTATCCTTCAATTAGAATGATTTTTATATATGTAATTTTTCATTTCGGTCCTTATTCTTTTAATTTTTTATTGGATATTAATTCATTTGGTTTTTTTTTTATTCTTTGACAATGTTTATTTTTTATTAGTATTTATGCATTTATGCTTTTTAGTTTTTGACTTTAGTTTTTATCTCTTTTTCTTGAGGTTTTATTTTTAATCGGTTAAATCCTAGATTTTTAATTTATGTTTGTAATCATTTTAAAATTAATATTGCTCCCTTTTTTTCTTTATTTATTTTTGTCTTTTCTGTTATTTTTATTTGTTCTTTGGATCAGATGATTTTTATAATTTTATTATTTGCGCAATCCTAATGATAATTTTTGTGATTATTTTTTTATTTTTTTATAAAAATCTTTTGATTTTTTTTTAAGATTTTCCTGAAATTTTAATTTATATCAGTGATCATTTTAAAATTAATATTCCTCTATTTTTCTCTTTATTCGTTTTTTTTTCCCAGTTATTTTTTTTATTCTTTACATTGAATGATTTTTATGATTTTATTATTTATGCAATAATAATGATAATTTTAGTGATTGATTTTTTATTGTTCTTTTTTAAAAATCTTTTGCCTTTTTTTTGTCATTATTTTTCAGTGCAATTTAATTATTTTAATTGTTTTGACAGTAATGTTATTAATAATTTTAGCTTTTATAGCAATGATAATGACAATAACGTCAGGATCGATTTTTAATTTATGTTTTCGTCTTTTTGTTGATAGAAAATTAACTGCTTATTTTTTTATTTTATTATTATAGGTATTTTGACAATTTATATTTTATTTTTGTTTGATTTAAATTGAATTATAAAATAAACTAATCTTAATACAGTGAACTCAATAATTCAGATATCCGAGTTTTCTTGCTTTTTTAATGATGATGAGAAATTTATACTGGTTATTTGGTTTGAAACTACTAAACAAATAAATTTATTTCGATTTAAAATTCATATACTTTATAGAAAACTTGCACTTGACAAGAATTCTACACAAATTTATTATTTCGGCTAAATTTATATTATAATAAAAAAAATACACACAATTAATATTTTTTACGTTGAAAAAAATATTGTGCCGCCCGCATTCTTATTTATATTGGTAATCATTTTAAAATTAATATTACTCCCTGCTTCCCTTTATTCATATTTTTTTTTCTGTTTTCTCTTATTTTTATTTCTTATTTGAATTATATGATTTGTTTTTTGCTATTTGCGCAATGATAAAGATAATTTGTGTGATTTTTTTAAATTTTTTCTTAGAAAAATATTTTGTTTATTTATTAAATGTTTTTCCAAGGAATTTATTTATTTTAATTGTTTTGATAATAATATTGATAATGATTTTAATTGTTATATTTTCAATTGATTCACATCAATTTAATGTTCATTTCATTGAATAGCTTATGATATTTTTTTTAATAGGAGAATTAGCAAGGAGATTAAATGTCTCATTTTAAAGAAAGGTTTTGGCCTCGTTCTTCATGTCAACATACGTCTTTTTTTCAATGACCCGCAAGTTATATAGTTCGCGCTTTTTTGTGATCTTTTATGACGCAATACCTATATTCTAAAAAATGTTATCTATGTTTGCGCAACAAATTCTACTTAAAAATTTATACATTTTATCTCCTGATCTATAATTTTTCTTAATTATATCATATAAATTTATCGTTGTTGATTTAATTATGTTAAATTATATACACAAAAATGCCCGCGGCAACGCGCGGGCAATATAACTAGTATATATATATATATATATAGTGATTTATGAGGAGTGGTTCCTTTCTTGACTAGTTAATATTAATAATATAATATAGAGCTTGACTAGTTAAGTATTATAACTAAGAAAACTTTAAAAATAAACATTTATTACATACAATTTATACTATTTTAGCCATCATATTTTGAAAAACAGTATGTTTTAATTAATGAGTTCCATAACACATGCTCTTATTATTTATCTCTCTAGGTTATTTTTCTCTTATAGGTTCCATGTCTAGTTTTGACTAAATAGATAACCTTGTTATGCTGCAAACATGATCAAATTTTATGTAATGTAAAAAAAATGTCTAGAAAATGATAACCTGAGCTAATTTAGGCTAAATCTACTAACATATAACTCAGGAAATGATATCAGGATAACCCTAAAAAAACAAAACAAAAAATATAACAAGGTTCAAGGTCCAGTAGCCTATTAAGATTGAAAAAAATAACTTCAAAGATAAATGTTAAAGAAAAACTTTGAGTTAAACCAGGTGCATTCAGCTACCTGCCACACACGATATGGGATTAAAATAATTTCCTTTCTTTTAAAAAAAGACCTAGGAAAAATGACTAGAGTTAAATCAATAAAAAACAATGAAAGAAAAACTCGAGTCAACTCAACTAATCCGTGACCTAAGATAACCCCACAAAAAAATCAGAAAGAACTCATAATTCTCAAGGCCTGATAATGTATTGTCAAAGAATAAAATTGGAAAAAAATCAATTTCAATAAAGAAACACAAAAAACAATTCGAGTTAACTAAACTAACCTATGACCCATGTTAAGAGATTGAAAAAAAAATAGAAAAAAAAACTAATGTTGAATCAATAAGAAATAAAAAATAATGAGTTAACTTGACTAACCTATGATCTAGGTTAACCTCACAAAAAGAAAAATAGAGAAAACAAGTTTCAAGACCTAATAGCCTAATATCAAAAAATAGAATTTTTTAAAAAATATCAATTTTAAAATAAAGAAATATCAAGAAAAAAAATCTAGAGTTAACTAGAGCTAAATCAACTAACAGTGACTTGGGTATGAAGTGGAAAAAACTATGAGGGTCAATTCTTAATATCTAAGGACAAAACAGAAAAAAGAAAAAGAGAAATTAATAGAAAAAAATGTTGATAAAAAACCTATATTAAACTGAGTTAACACAACAAACCCGTGATTAGAGATATAAAATCAAAATAATTGACGGAAATGATAGAAGAAAAAAACGAAGCTCAAGGTTCAATAATCTAAAGTCAAAGGATGAAATTAAAAAAATATATATTATTTTGTAAAAAAAGACATAAAAATACTGAAGTTAAACGGGTTGAATCTTCAAAACTAGTGACCTAGACCGGAAAACCACAATCACATCAGAAGACAAACACAAAAATCACTTAGAAAAATTCTTAACACCCAATAATAAAAAATAAAAACAAAGAGAAATAAAAATAATAAGGAACAAATTTAAAATAAAAATCCAATGAAAGAAAGTGAAGGTAGACTAAATTGAAAACTAAAATAAATAAAAAAGAATAAAAATAGTAATGAAAAGAATGAGTTCCAAAATTGGATTAAAAAATTAAATGAAATAAAATGATGAGAGAATAAATTGAATAAGAGCATCTGCAGCGGGGAGAGCCATTTTGGAGAGGCAAATCTCTAAAATGGCTCTTTGAGTAGTGTATATATGATTTTTTTGTTGATGTGTGCTCCAGTGGTAAAAGCCATTTTGGAGAGCAATTTTTTTATATTATTTTAAATATAATGCAGTTATTTTATATGTAGTTTAATTATGCCATTAATTAAACAATTAATAGGAATATGTTATATAATTAAATAATTGCTTTTAAAAAACCCTCCATCAATATAATTATTAATTTTGTATATAATTTTTTACTCTCTTGTTGAGGTATTTTTTTTAAAAAAAAAAATAAATATTTTTGATATAGTTACATTATTTTCTACTATATATATATATATATATATATATATATATATATATATAACGCAGGAATACAGTGTCACCAAAATTTTGTCCTCTAAATTTTGGCTTCTGTACGCATGAGCTGCTACAAATAGCAGCTCATGCAAGCAAAGCCAATTTTAGCTGTGCATATGGCACTGCCATTGGAGTGTCGAAAACTGCTCAAACTTGCCAAAATATTACTTTTTTATTTTTGGCTCCTCAATTTGGCACGCCTGCTGGAGATGCTCTAAATAAATAAATCAAGAAAATGATATAAACTCATAAAAAATAACAATTAAAAGAATAAGTTTCAAAATTAGATTAAAAAACCCTTCAAAAAAACATTAAAAGCAAAAAAAAGTAATAAAGGAATGATAGCCAAATTGATAGAAATAAAGACCGGAGGACACAATTGGTTTTTTTTAAAATGGCTATCCTAAATTTCTAGGTCATGAGAGAGAAAAGAAAAGAAAAAACCTCACTAAGCCACATCCTCCATGAACACACCCCGTCACCAAGAGGAAGAAGACGTAATCCTTCTAACACCTTCATGGATAACAACGTTTGAACACCAAAAGAAGCAGCACGTTGTATAAAAAGCACTTATACCTCCCACCTGACAAGTGCTACACCTGTGTCGTCTTTTTTTTTAAAAATATATATATTCAAAGATCTAATTGCCCCCACATTAAAATAGATAATTACAAAAAACCATATGGAAAATATCTAAGTGCCCTTAACAATATGTTTATTTATTTATTAGTTAAGGGCAATGTGATTGTTTTATTGAACATGTAAAATGCAAAAAGATAAAAAAAAAAATTGGCCCTTTCACCTTCTTTTAATTTAAAATGAAAAAAATATCAATTTGTACCAAATCAATGTAACAATAATGAATGACTCCCATGAAAAAGACTCATTTACCGTTAATATAAAAAACACTGAATTTTCTTTTGACATGGAAAAATGATAATTTTATCGTTCCAATTCACTATAAATTATGTCTTACTGCATAGTAAATCACTAAAACTTTTTGGTTTTTTTTTTTTTTTTTTTTTTTTTTTTTTTTTTTTTGTAATTCACCAAAACCTTTCAGTTTTTTTGTAATAAAATAAATAAAAAATGTATATATTTCAATGCATCTAATTAATCTAACAAAAGACAAAAATAGACCATTATTTATATAAAAAATAATATAATAATATTCCACTAGTAATGGTTTAGTTTTGATTAATTTTCAAATTATATTATATATCAAGACCAATAAGAGATTTCATCGAATTTATAATAAAAACATAAGATTAAAAATACTTAAGAAAAATAAGAAAAAAAAACATCATTAAATGGTGTTACAACTTCCATAAAAAGTAGGGGTAAAGTCAAAATCATTTTTTTGCTGATATAAAAAAATATTCAAGTGTTACTCGCATGTTTTTTTAAATAAAAAATAATTATAAACTAAATATATAATTTATATTAGATGATATATTCTTTAAATATCAATACAAGATAGATTTGTTAAATTGTTTTCAAATATTAAAACTATGATATATTAAATCCATGTTAACTTGTCAAATATATGACCTGAGTAATAAGATCTTGATAACACTATAAAAAATAAATCAAAATATATTATGAAGATTAATTCCTAATTAATCAATTTAAAAGACAACTAAAAAAACATATTAAATTACAAAAAAAACTACACAAATCAGTTTTGGTTAACTTGCCAAAACTAGAATCCAAGTCATAAGATTGAAATAATTCCATGAAAAGCAAATAAAAAAAATACAAATTCCAACTTTTAACTAACACAATGTTGAATGATGACATAAATTAAAAAAACAAAAACAAGTCTACATGGGCTAACATGATAAACTCGCAACTTAGTTGATAAGATTGATAAAACTTCATCAAAAATAAAAAAATAAAAATTACAATGATTACTGAGAGAAACTCTTTGTTGAATGCTGAATTCTATGATCTTCTCCTGATAATTATTTTAACCAATTATCAAATATGATTGCATGATTAGTGAAGAAGTAATATCCTAATTGCTAAGAAGTAATATCCTCATTTCTCACACCATAGTTAAAATAAAACAATGGCATCCCCTCAATGTCATCAACCATGAAAGAATAGAACAAGAATGCTTCCATGTCAAATATTTTGTTTCGGGGTCATAAAGGTATTTCATAATGGAATTCTAAATTTAAAACAGTTGATTGCATCTAAATTTTCAGTTCAATTGGAAGTGAGTACAATGATATCAGCTTTCTACAAAACAAACTCAAACAAATCATCATAGCCTACTAATTACCCTAGATATAAGGGCAAAAGAATGAAGGGATAAGCAAGATTGGCAGGACCGCCAATATATAATGTTTAAAAAATGATGAAATATCATGCACAGGAGCCATTCCAAAATATCATGTCTTGGTTCATGAGTCTGAAGTCTGGACCTGGAAATGTAAAGGGGAATTAGGAGAACTTGAAGAAATCAATCATGGAGATTCTACAGATGTGGAAATATTAAGTAAAAAACATTAGATAATTAAGCTCAAAGTGGAAATTTTCCCATGAAAAATCCTCAAATTACTAATCACTCTCCTATGTTCTGCTGACATCCTACTTCCCAGTTATGTACAAAGAAAGCTCCATGAATGAAGCAAAACTCACAATACTCAGGGCGAATAACTCATTCAAATGAGAGTACCAATTCTAATTCAATAATGCTAAACACTTCAAGGATCTAACAGTGACCCCCTCCATGAAGTAAATTAAACTTGATGCATCCAAAAACTGGAAAAAACCCTATAATTCATGAATTCCATGGAGATCTTAATGAGACTTTCTCCATGGCATTTAGATCTCTTCCTGTTCTTGATTTAGGTCAAGCATTCTTAAATAATGTTCTTATTTCTATGAACTTCATATAAATCATGCATGTATCACTCAATGAATTTTTCAACATTTGTAAGAGCTTCATTTCTGATTCTCAAGACCTTATCATAGATGACTTGCAATGCCAAAACTTCAAATCACACAACTCCAATAGTCCATAAAGAATGAAATAATAATATTAAAATATACAGTTCGAAAAATCAAATCCTTGCAAAAGCAGGTTATACCTCAGGATAAGATGACCAGTCCAAGATATATGGATGCACTTAGAAATAAAAATGAGATCATTCCCCTGCAATTGAAGTCACACACAGAAAAAGGAAATGCAGAATTGTTAAAAGTGCACAATCTCCCTTATCACAGATATTGACTCTATCAACCTTTTATGGTCCTGTCAAAGGTTGAAAAGCTCACCAAATGACTCCCCAACCAACACCGGTACAAGGGCAAGGGCAAAGTTCCGCAAACTTCTCAGCATCACTGGTGTGGACTCTTCGAGATATTAGATCGTCATAAATATCTGCAGACCATTTATATTGGTTAGATAGAATCAATAATAATATTAATGGCACATGGTTGGTTGAAAGGACAATAGAAGAACAAGAGAATATTTACCATAAACCGAAAACAAACTGTTCATCACACCTGCAATTGCAAGACAGAATATAAGCTAAATCTCTATTTCATTCACCTTAACAGTGACACTATGGTAGAGAAGGAAGTTCAAATTAAAAAGGGAAGATATAATGGGACAAGCATATACCAATGAAGAGAATGACATATCGAAGAATTCGTACAGTTGTTTTTTCTTCCAATACCCAAACAACAGCGAGGAAAATAATGAATCCTGAGAATCGGGTTTGTTAAATACAAGATGTGAGTATTGAAGATAGTGGATATCAACAAAAAAAATGTATGAATGAATTGCTGATGGAAAATCATGAAAACACCCACCAATACAAAGTCCTCGAAGAGTCCACTGCAAGAAAAAATAAATCAAGTGAGAATATACAAATTTAAAGCTTGAGAAACCCTTTCAAATGAATGTCAATGATCTGATATAGATCATTATATTTAGGGATTATAATATAATGAGGAAAATATAATCTTCTCATTTCACTATCTTACATTCTGAGCAATAAAGAGAACAATTAACAAGGCAACAGCCAAGCAACCAGCTGCTATTCTTGCAGTGATGAGATTTGTGGATGCAAGTACCAAAGCCATCCCCCAAAATGACGAGCCAAGATCTGGAAGCACAAGGCAATGACACAAAATGTGAGTGCTGCAAGGAAGAAGCACTACAAAGAACATGTCTAAAATCAAGTATCATAAAAACTAACAGAACGAACATTGAGAGTTTATGAAAAAGAAGGTCCAAAGCAAACTCATGAACTTGATGGTTCCTGAATAAGCTTTTAAAGCATAAACACTGAGAAAGATAGCACTTTCAAATTGATGCTTCACACTGGACTCAGCAAAATTAAAAAAAAGGGGGCTCCACAACAAGTTTGACTCGCATTGTACTTGTCCATAAACATGTATTGGTTATGGAGGCAAATAAGACTTGGAATTGGAGTAGTTCTAGAAACAAACAATAAGAATTTGGCCCACTGTAATTAAAAGAAAGATTTTCAAGGACAAAAGGAATGTACATCCTGCAGGCAATATCAACCAGTATACACCACCACGTGTCTGTGTGACTCCACCTTCATTTGCATGAACTTGAATCCCTTCCACCTGCATAGTGCAGTGGATACTAATAAACTAACGATGAAAATTCCCCAGCAGAGATCAAGAAAGATAGCGTGAAATAACAAACATGGTAACTATCTGTAATTAATTATGCTATATATATATAAATAAAACCCAAAGTCAATCCATATCATAGGAAAGAAAGTTAAACATTCAAGGAAAAAATCACAGGGTGAACATACAACCAAACAATCAGAAGTCAGTGCCGTACTTATAGAACAAGGCAGGATGTCCTTACTGAACATTTCATTTGCAACTAGCTATAACTTTGAAGAACCATTCAGAAAGTCAAATTAAGGTATGATGGACAAGATGAATAACAATGAAGTCATCTTTTTCATTTACCAAAGAATTCACTTAGATCATCATTTCAATCAAAGAAATGGCACTAAAGGCAACTTCATGAACTGCTTACTGAGAAAACCAATTACTTCACTCAGTAAAAACAGAAGTTAAAATACCACACAATCTATCTAATGAGAGTATGTCAAGTTGCTGTTTCCTCATGCATAATGGCATGTTGAATGATAACATTGTGGAAATCTATGAATACAAACATCATATACCTGACTCAACTACAAAGTAAACTATATGCATTCTGTTACATAGCTTAAGGTTGTAAACAAAGAACCCAAGTTCTCATTATATTATTCCTTAATATGTCAGGGAAGAAATCATGAAGTACATCAGGGAATTGATTGTGTAGATCACTTTTATTAGTTAATAAGGAAAAATGATAAACCACACCCTTTGAGCACCTAAAAATCTCATCTTTCAAAAAGCAAGAAAGCATGAAGCATGAAGCATGCCTCAATATACACGTGAATTCACATTAAAAGCAGCAAGCTAGTTAATATTTGATTAAACAAGAATGGAGCATGTCAATACTAATGCACAGAATCCCACTTAAACGATGAGTCAAAATTTGAGGGAAGCAATATTACCTCACAGAAAAAATAATGTGATTTCTTTCAAACTCCCTAATTGTATCTTAAATCACATATTAGGCCATACTGTTGATAAAACACTCAATACTGAAATCAAAAGCATCTAACTTCCCTGACCTGCCAAGAACACACAAGGGCAAAAAACGAGCTTCTTACCTGACCACATGTCAGTTTACAAGCAATCGCATGACTTGCTTCATGCAAAAACACAGTGATGAGCTTAAAGGGTGTCATTACGAATGTCCTCCATAACTACAAGAATAAAAATTCAAAAAACTCAGTGTCAAAGAACTAGTCCAAGACAACCGAACTGCATAAAAAACGACAAGGGCATCTCAATTTTCATCAATTAATGCACAAATCTAAACATGATTGAGCCAATTAGAACTACTTATAACCCATCAAAGCAATTTTTTTGACCAAGTCAACTTGATCTTCTAATCTTTCAAAACACAGAGGAACCAAAAACATAAAAGAGCCCAAGAAGCAAAAACAAGAAACAAGAAACAGAAACTGTACGAACCGCGAGGATAACAACAGAGAAGATTGCAATAGTGACCAGGAAGGAGACCTGGTCACCTTTGCAGCAGTTCTTGAGTTCCCAGTTGGGCATTTTCGTGTTTGGTTGTTTGGAAGGAGAGAAAATGAGAAAAGGTCGAGACAAAAACTAGATGGCTTTTGTCTTCTATAACAAAAGCCTCTCAAATTTTCTCTATTTTAAAAAAAAAAAGAACTTTTCAAATTTTGCTGAGTTGTAATTTATACTTGAAAATATATTAAAAAAAATATTTTTTATTTTTTATTTTTAACATTATAACGTTAAAATATTTAAAAACACTAAAATATTTCAATTAAAATAAAAAAATAGCTTTTTTTTCAAAAGTATCAGTTTTCGAATTTCTGGTTGGAGTCAATTGCGTGTAAGATGAAGATTATGTTGGAGCTGAGGTGTCACCGGTGAAGGAACTAGGCAGGAAATATACAAAGACCTACTGTTGAATTCTTCTTGCAGGAATTTTTATAGCGCGTTTAAATTGCTAACGGCGATATTTATTTTTTATTTATTTTTTGGGGATTTTTTCTGGTAATTAGTGTGAAAAGGGAAAATACAATGAATATCGTGTAATATATAATAGTTATGTTTAAACTCAAAAGAAATTTCCTCGTCTTGATTTGTAAGTCTACCAGCTAAATAAATATTCCTAAATTCCTGTAATGAAAGAAAAAACAAAAAACAAAAATCAAAAATCAATCTTAAGATATCAAACAAGTCGAATTATGATGAGGGGTAATTTTGTATTCTCACTTTAAAATTCAAATTTTAGACGTGTGGGGTAAACTATTGGATGTGGCAGTTGTGATTCCTTTTTTTTCAAGTCAATGCATGGATGCCATAACGGTAGGTTGTCGCGTGTAAGAAGAAGCTCCTGTTTCAAATATTTTATAACTCCATATTTATTAAAATATGGGCAAGAAGGTGGTGAGAAGAAGGATAAAAAAACATGTATATATATATATATATATATATATAAAAGGGATTGATCAAAATGTGATTTGCATTGTATTACAGTGAGAGTATATATAGGATTACAGAAGGAATATTCTAACAGAAAACTGGAATTATTCTAACAGAAATGAGCAGCAATATTGCTGTGATTTACAATAACAGATTGAGGGAGGTTACGCTGCAGAGAGATAGAATCCAGCTGGTGAGGTTGTTATGAGCAGATTATTGTTGAGCTTTTCTTATACACCCCCGCAGGATGGTGCTTCCTTCGAAGACACCAATCTTGTTTCGAAGAAGATCAAACCTTTGTCTCAAAAGGGGCTTTGTAAGGGCATCAGCCAGCTGGTCAATTGTAGAGACATGAGAAACCTTAAGTAGTCATTTGGTGATATAATCACGCACAAAATGGAAGTCAATAGCAATGTGCTTCATGCGGGAGTGAAAAGATGGATTTGCACAGAGATAGGTTGCGCCCACATTATCACAATAGATCATTGGTGATTGAGAGGGAGAGGCACCCAATTCAGTTAATAAGTTTTGAACCCAAGTTAACTCAGTAGCGGTGGCAGCAATGGCGCGGTACTCTGCCTCAGTAGAAGAACGCGCAACTGATTTTTGTTTGCGAGATGCCCAGGCAATTGGATTGCCACCAAAGAAGAGAATATAAGCCGTCGTGGAGGTGCGATCATCAGGATTGCCAGCCCAGTCTGAGTCTGAGAAGGCTGATAAGGAGGCAGAAGTATTTCGTGTGAGAGATAAGCCATGGTTGATGGTGCCTTTGAGATACCTGAGGAGTCTTTTAACGGCCTACCAATGGAGTTGGGTTGGTTTGTGCATGAATTGAGATAACTTATTGACTGTAAAGGCAATGTCTGGCCTGGTTAGAGAGAGATACTGGAGGGAACCAACAACACTGCGAAATGAGCTGGCATCCATGGAAGCAGAGCCATCATGAAGAGTGAGACTGGTTGTGGTGGAAAGTGGTGTTGTGGCTGCCTTTGCGTCTGTCATTTTGGTGCGGACAAGGAGATCATGGATATATTTCTGCTGAGATAAGAAAAAGCCAGTGGGATTAGAAACAACTTCAACCCCTAGAAAATAGTGAAGGGCACCCAGGTTCTTGACAGAGAAGCGAGAGGAAAGGGTAGCCGTGAATGAGGCCAAAAAACTGGTATTGTTGCTAGTGAGAAGAAGATCGTCAACATAGATGAGGAAATAAGCAATGGTTCCACCAGAATTGTAGATGAATAGAGATGTGTCAGTTTTGGAGTTGATGAATTGTTGTGATAGGAGAAACGTGGCCAGCTCTTTATACCAGGCACGGGGAGCCTGTTTGAGGCCATAGATGGCTTTGCGAAGGTGACAGACATGGTGAGGCAGTTGTTCATCAATAAAGCCTTGCGGCTGATCCATGTAGACATCTTCAGATAATGAACCTTGTAGGAAAGCGTTATTCACATCAAGTTGTTGAATAGGCCAGTTATGCCGAAGAGCTAAGCAAAGGACAATACAAATTGTAGTGGGCTTGATGACAGGACTGAAGGTCTCGGTATAATCAAGGCCAGGACGTTGATGGAATCCTTTGGCCACGAGACGAGCCTTATATCTGTCGATTGATCCATCAGGATGTCTTTTGATGCGAAATACCCATTTACATCCAACCAAGTTTTGGTGCTGAGAAGGGGGAATCAAGGTCCAGGTGCCATTTCGGGTTAAGGCATTAAATTCATCAGATATGGCAGCTCTCCAGTCTTGGTGTTTAAGGGCCTGTGATGCACAAGATGGTTCAAGTGTGAGTGGGAGAGGGTGTTTGGTGGTGACATGAAACTGACGGGGTTTGAAGATGTTGTTCTTGGCACGGGTTATCATGGGATGAGTTGGGATAGGTGGTAGTGGATGCTGGGGTGATGGTGAGGTAGATAAAGGCAGGAGAGGCTGACTGGAATCAGTGGAGGTATTTTCACACAGTGGTGGTGGCTGGCATGTGTGGATGTTGGGTGAGGGGATTGTGGGTGGTAAAGCTGGTATGATGGAAGAGGAATTGGAAGAGCTGCAGAGAGGTACTGCAGGTGGTAATGGAATGGCAGACAGAGATGCTTGTTGGGGAACTGATGGATTCTGGGCAGGGAACGAATGAGAAGCATATGGAAAATCTGTTTCAACAAATTGAACATGACGAGAGACAAACAAACGATTAGTGGTTAGATCAAGACAATAATATGCACTTTGGGTGAGAGAGTAGCCTAAGAAAACACAGGGACACGAACGAGGTTCAAGTTTATGTTTGGTGTATGGACGCAGCCATGGATAGCATAGGCACCCAAATTCGCGAAGTTTAAGATAGTTTGGTATGTCACCAAAGAGAGCTTCAAATGGTGATTTTAGGTGAAGGAATGGTGTGGGAAGTCTATTAATGAGGTATGTGGCAGTTTGAAAGGCATAAGGCCATAAGGAGAGGGGAATGGAAGCTTGGTGTAGCATGGTGAGGGTTGTGTTTCGAATATGCTGATGACGACGTTCAGCAATTCCATTATGTTGTGGAGTGTGAGGGGGAGTTGTGAGATGGGAGATGCCATGTGTGGCAAGATAATCTTTCATGGCTATGTATTCGCCCCCATTGTCTGAATAAAGGGATACTATAGTTTTTTTGAAGTAATTTTCAACCGTAGCTTTGAATTTTGGAAATAATGTAATAACATCAAATTTGTGACACATAGGATAGAACCAAGTGTATTTGGTGAAATGATCTACAAAAATGATGTAAAAACGGAAACCCTTGGTTGAAGTTACAGGAGCAGGTCCCCATACATCAGTGTAGATTAAATCTAATGGACTGCGACTCTTTAGGGAGGATACATGAAATGGTAGTTGCTGACTTTTGTGACAGAGGCAGGAGTCACATTTGGCTTCACTGGAAATCTTGGAGAAGGGAAGAGCATAAAAGGTAACAATGTGACGCAAAATACGAGAGGAAGGGTGGCCAAGCCTTCTGTGCCAATTTATAGGTGGAGATTTGACACTAATTAGAGCATGATGGGAGATGTAGGAGGGCAGGGATTGTGGCCATTCATAGACATCATGGTTATTCCGACCGCGAACCAGAGGCACCCCTGTGCAGAGATCCTTCACCAAAAAGAAGGCAGGAAAGAACTCAATAGATGTATTATTGGTTTGCAAAATTGAGAGACTGAAAGCAGGTTTTTCTTGATAGAGGGGACACATAAGACATTAGACAAATTAAAGTGTTTGGATTGAGTAGAGAGAGTGAGTTGTCCAGTATGCGTGATATTCAAACATATGCCATCACCTATGACAATTGCATCTGAACCTTCATATGGTGAAGCAAGGGAAAGGTTGTTAAGGTCATCTGTTACATGGTTGGATGCAGCAGAGTCAACAAGCCAATTATAAGGCTGTGAGGGAGCATTGACAGTGTAGTTGGCAGTGGGAGTGGGGGGGAAGTTGGGGCGAACTCGAGGACAACGCTTGGCACTGTGGCCTTGTTGATCACAGAGTTGACAGAATCCCTTGTAACCCTGACTTGTTCGTTTTCTGTTGTGCTGATTGGAGCCTTGATAGCCATGATTTGGTTGGAGAAGGATTGATGACCACGATAATTTGAGGATGGTCTGCTGGGATGAGTATTGTATTTGGGTTGATAGTTTCCAGATCGAGTAGTAGCATGAGCTGTGACAGTGGGAGACACAACACGTCTCTCCTCATGGTTGAGAAAGTTCTCATACTCAATGAGTTTGTCATGGAGGTCCTCAAAACTTATGAGATTGTCACGAGCTCAAATTGCAGCAGCAATTTCTTTGAATGTAGGACCAAGGCCATTAAGAACATGGACAACCAAGTCAATATCGCTTGGTGGTTCGCCAATAATTGAAAGTTCATCAGAGATGCTTCGCATGGTGTTTAAAAATTCACGCACAGAATTAAGCCACGAGTGGTGGCTATGAGTCGTTCCTTGAGACTCATAACTCTAGACCTTGATCGATTTGCGTAAAGGGTTTTCAGCTTCTCCCATGCCATGCGGGAGGTTGTTGTGGAAGCAATGAGAGACATGATTTGCTCAGAAACTGAGGCAATGATGGAGTGCAGCAAGAGCTGATCCTGGCGAAGCCAGAATGTGTGAGCTGGGTTGGCAGTGTCATTCAAGGTTTTGGATGGTTTTGGGTAGGTGCCATCAACGTATTGCATGAGATCATAACCAATGAGAAGAGCATTAAATTGTGCACGCTAGGTGAGGTAGTTCATGGGCGTGAGTTTGAGGGGCAGTTGTGCTGTAGCATTGATTGCTATCAATGAATTTGATGCTGAAATAGCAGGGTTGGATACAATGGAGACTGAGGTTGCTTGGATGTTTTCTGCCATAGGAGAAAAATTTGGATGCTCGTTGGAGCTTGTATGCTCTGATACCATAAAAGGGATTGATCAAAAGGTGATTTGCATTGTATTACAGTGAGAGTATATATAGGATTACAGAAGGAATATTCCAACAGAGTACTGGAATTATTCTAACAGAAATGAGCAGCAATATTGCTGTGATTTACAATAACAGATTGAGGGAGGTTACGCTGCAGAGAGATAGAATCCAGCTGATGAGGTTGTTATGAGCAGATTATTGTTGAGCTTTTCTTATAATATATATGTTTTAATATGTATGTGATTGATTAAATAAAAATATACACATAAAATAATATGTTTTGTCCCGCTTATTAATTTCCAAGTCTTTTTGCTAAGAACAACATGGATCACATTCAGGAGGTTCGAAGGTGCCTGGATTCACTTTGTGCCTTAGAAAGTCGCAAAAACTCGTAATGTGTTTTTCCTAAGAATGTCCGTTTGGCTTCCGCATATTCTATCGTTCCAGCTTGAGCTTTTACTAAATGTGTTTCGGTTCGTTTTCTTAACTAAAAAAATCTGAAAAATAGTTTTGGTTTTTTGAGATTTTTTTTTACTTTAACCAAATTTTCTTTTTTTTCCATTTAACTAAAATGGAAACAGATAAGAAAATTTGAACTGAATAAAATAAAAAATATAGCATATTTTTTTAATCTGAACTAATCTGGTTCGGTTAACTAGTTTTTACTTAAAACACTGAAAACCAAACCAGATTAGAAATTTAAAAAAATATTTAATCGGTTTTTTTATCGGTTTTGTCGCACCGCATCGCGAGAGCGCGGCGTCGTGACGACTCTTCCCCGTATGCGGAGTAATTCAATGTCGGAGGGATTATCTTTATTTTTGGAAAAGGGAGTCGCCACCTAGTATTATGGTTACTAGGAAACCTAAACTGGTCTTTCAGAGATTCTAGGGTAAGGAACTGGTTGCGTAAAGGGAAGGTTTTAGCACCCCTAGTACGCCCTACATAAGGTAAGCTGCTTGACATTTTGCTTGCCTATGATTTGTTATATTATTTAATCTTTTGAAAATGTATTGGTTAAATGATGATGATGTATTATCCCATCCGAATATTTTGGATATTAACCCCTTAGAATTTATTTATCCAAACACCGACAGTGAATAATAGCATATTATCCCCGCCGAATATTTTGGATATTAACCCCTTAGGATTTATTTATCCAAACACCGACAGTGAATAATAGCATATTATCCCCGCCGAATATTTTGGATATTAACCCCTTAGGATTTATTTATCAAATACCAACAGTGAATAATACGAATCACAAAAAAAAAAAGGTTCTTATATTTTTTTGAATATTGGCCAATACCCTTTGGATTTTACAAACTTGTTGTAAAATCCAAAAATGCAAGAAATGATTTTTCTTTGTGAAATTCATGCAAAAATACATTTTTTTTCTTAAATCTCCAAGATAATATATATTTTTTGAAAGACAAGAATTTTTTTTAAAATATGCTAGTGTATTGGCCGTATGCAAGAAAACCACACATTTTATTTTTCTAAAAAAAAATATTTTTTTATTTGCAATTTTCTGTATTTTTATTTTTATTATTTTTTATTTATAGGTGGGCTGGCTGCCAGCCCATTTGCTGGGCTGCCAGCCCGCCCACTGGCTGGGCTGGGCTGTCAGCCCGCCCACCTTTGGGCCAGGCTCATGGCCCAACTTGTTTCCGGGCTGGAGGCCCACTTAATCTTGGGCTTGATATCCAGCCCATTTATGGTCTGGCCGGGCTCTCGGTCCAATAGTCTCGGGCTGGAAGCCCGTCTCTTCGGTGGTCAGGCCAGGCACAAGGCCGGGCCCAACTGACCGCGGGGATTGAATTTCACTCCCCGCGCATGCAAAATGGAGAAGATGAACAGTGATATGGTGAATTTTCGAGTGGGATTAAAGGCTTACCTGTTAACACCTTTGGGTAGAGGACGTCGAGGTGGTTCTTCCAGTCGTGGTGGCGTCGGAAATGGTTGCCTGTGGTGGCCGGAAATGGGGTTGGAAGGTGACGGGCTGTGCTTTGCTGCTGTCGGTGTTGCTCGGTTTTCTTCACTGGAGAAGGTGGCTGAGCTTCTGGGGTTGACGGTGGAGACGACGGTGATGCCTAGGTGGTGTTGAAAGCCGGATGTGGGTGGTCGACGGTGATGGTTTACAAGCCGAGAGGGAGAGAGAGAGAGCTTCGGGTCTGTTATTTTTAGAGAGAGAGAGAAGAGAAAAACGAAATCCAGAGAGGGAGAGTGAAAAGGAACAGATGCGAGGGAAAAGAAGATTCAAAATTCACGTGAAATTTTCCTTGTTTCTTTCAGCTTTTTTTTTCCGTTTTCTCTCCCTCCCTTCTGGATCCTGGTCATCGGTTTTTATAGCACTCAGCCGGGGTTACCGTTGCACATGGTGGGCTGCTTTCGGCTTGTTGGTGGCTCCGGTCAGGTGGCCTGTCGGTGGCGGGTGCAGGAAACTTGTTGGCGGCGAGTGCAGGGGCTTTTCAGCCGGTGCAGGTGGAAAAAGGGGTGCTTTAGGGGAAAAGTGCATTTTGGTCCTTTGCTTTGTAATTGTTCTCATTGTACCCCCTAAATGGATTTAAACTTGTAATTTTATGCAATTGTGCCCCTGTACAAATTTCAATCATCAACCGTAATTTTGCGCGCCTTTTTCTTTTGGTCCCTTATTTCTGATTTACGCAATTTAGCTCTTAATTGACAATTAAACTCTCAATTATCTTCAATTTGATCCCTCATTGTGCCAAATTAGCTTTCAAAAAAATTCAATTGGGTCTCTAAAAATTCTGATTTTCTCAATTGAGTCCAAATTAAATTCAAGAACTTGACTTCTCATTGACTAAGCACTTAATAAAATTAATTTGGTCAATTTAAAGTATAATTAAGTCTTTTCACTTAATTAAATTCTTCACTTGGGCCCTAAATTAATCCCCGAACATAATAATATTTTAAATTGGGTCATGATTAAATCGAATTGGCCTAATAAAAATATGATTATGATTTTTGACTTTTTTTACCTTGAATTTGTATTTTCTCTCATTTTAGATGTACGATTGAGCTTTCGAAAAAAAACATCCAAATTTTACCTTGATTTTTTTTCTACCGACACCATCCCCTTTTATTTTATTTTTTTGTTATTTTCAGGTAGTTTTGGGGAATGACCCAAATTTGGGTTATGACAGTTGCCCCCTTCTTTACAATGCTTACTACTAAAGTCTTTGTAAAAGACTTTAACTAGTAAGTGTTGTAAAGAAAAATTAAGTTAGTCTCATTGTGACGGGCGACCTACCCTGGTTAGTAGAGTCTCGATAGTGACGGGTGACCCGCCCGAGTCTCGTTATGACGGGCGACCTGCCCGGGTTAGTAGAGTCTCGATAGTGACAGATGACTTACCCGGGTCTGATTGTGACGGGTGACCTGCCCGGGTTAGTAGAGTCTCGATAGTGACGGATGACTTACCCGGGTCTGATTATGACGGGTGACCTGCCCGGGTTAGTAGAGTCTCGATAGTGACGGATGACTTACCCGGGTCTGATTATGACGGGTGACCTGCCCGGGTTAGTAGAGTCTCGATAGTGACGGATGACTTACCCGGGTCTGATTATGACGGGTGACCTGCCCGGGTTAGATGAGTCTCGATAGTGACGGATGACTTACCCGGGTCTGATTATGACGGGTGACCTGCCCGGGTTAGTAGAGTCTCGATAGTGATGGATGACTTACCCGGGTCTGATTATGATGGGTGACCTGCCCGGGTTAGTAGAGTCTCGATAGTGACGGATGACTTACCCGGGTCTGATTGTGACGGGTGACCTGCCCGGGTTAGTAGAGTCTCGATAATGACGGATGACTTACCCGGGTCTGATTGTGACGGGTGACCTGCCCTAGTTAGTAGAGTCTCGATAGTGACGGATGACTTACCCGGGTCTGATTGTGACGGGTGACCTGCCCGGGTTAGTGGATGAAGGTGGTTCTGTTGTAACGAGTGACTTACTTGTCTTGAGGAACAAAGCAGCACTGGACCTCAATTCATATTCTTCTCCGTGGTTTCGTTCACGTGAGATTCTGTTTTTCCATATTTTCCAAAATTTGGGATGACATGCTTTCATCGAACCTTTCCTGTCAAGTTAGTGTTATGACAATATAACATGCATGTTTTTGTTACCTCTTTTGGAAACATAGGTCCCCCTCTTTTTCGTTGTAGTCTTCCTTGATCTTCTGTTCGACTGATAGAATGTGCTCCCCGTGCTATATTTTCATGCTCGGTGAAGAGATTTTTTCCATATACCCCTTTCTTGCTCCATTGAAATTCCCCTTTTATTATACTTTTATCGATGTATAAAACTCACGAAGATATTTTAAAAGAATAACTCAAAACATGGTTTTGTTTATGCAAATTGACACTTTTAATGCAAATCACTATTTTAAACAAATTTTGTAGATGGTGTTTCAGAAGTTATGAATTTTTATTTTTATTTTATTTATTTATTTTTATTATATATATATATATTTATTTTTTTATTTTATTTTTGCCCCCAGAGTGGTGTACGAAACATGTCAAGTTCAAATCAATAAGAAAACATAAAATAAATATTATGAGATCGTGCGTTTTGTGAAGAAAAAGTTTCTTGTAATGAGAATTCATGGCCGGATTTATCTTATTGATTGGGAGGTTACAAAATATCAGGCATAATATTTCTTTACAGAGTCAGAATTCACAGGCCTAACTAGATCCTCTCCGTCCATTCTAGATAATAGCAAAGCTCCTCCCGAGAATGACTTCTTCACCACATAAGGGCTTTCATAGTTTGGGGCCCATTTACTCTGATCTTGCCCTGGTACAAGCAATATTTTCTTCAATACCAACTCTCCTTCTTGGAAGTTTCGAGATCGGACTTTCTTGTCATATGATTTAGCCATCCTTCTTTGGTATAATTGATGATGACAGATTGCGGCCAACCTCTTTTCGCTGATCAAATTCAATTGTTCATATCTGACTTTTGCCCATTCTGCTTCTTCTAGTTCAGAGTCTATCAATACTCTTAACGATGGGATTTCCACCTCTAAAGGCATTACTGCCTCCATTCCATACACCAACATGTATGGAGTGGCTCCTGTTGAGGTTCGAACTGAGGTACGGTATGCATGAAGGGCGAATGGCAACATCTCATGCCAGTCCTTATAGGTGACTACCATCTTCTGAACAATCTTCTTGATATTCTTATTAGCAGCTTCTACCGCACCATTCATCTTTGGTCTATAAGGCGAGGAATTTGAGTGTTTGATCTTCCATTTAGCGCAAAGTTCTGTTATTAACTTCCCGTTGAAGTTCTGTGCATTATCAGTTATAATCTTTTCCGGTGGTCCATACCGACATATCAAATCTCTCTTAACAAATTTCTTCACCACTTTTTGCGTTACATGAGCGAATGACCCAGCTTCTACCCATTTTGTAAAGTAGTCGATAGCCACGAGAATGAACCTATGACCATTGCTGGCTTTCAGGTTAATAGGCCCAATCACATCAATTCCCCACATTGCAAAAGGCCATGGGGACAACAAGTTAAATAGGGGGCCGGAGGGGCATTGATTTTGTCACTGTGGATCTGACATTTATCACACTTGCGAACATAGTCAATGCAATCCTTCTCTAATGTCATCCAAAAGTAACCAACTCTTTGAATTTTCCTAGCCATCATATGTCCACTAGCATGAGTTGAGCAGATCCCTTCATGGACTTCTCGTAATGCATCTATGGCTTCAGTTTCATCTAAACATCTCAACAAAGTCCCGTCGGATGACCTCTTATACAAAACTTCTCCATCAAGATAAAAATCCATTGCTAATCTCCTTAAGGTCTTCTTTTCGATGTTGGATGCCCCCATGGGATAAGCCTGGTTTTGGATGAAGTTCTTGATGTCGTAGTACCAAGGGTTTCCATCTATTTCTCCTTCGACTGAGCAACAATGAGCTGGGTTATTTCTGATATCAATGTGTATTGGCTGTAAATTTTGCCCGAAGTCTATTTTAGCCATAGAAGCTAGTATGGCCAAAGCATCTGCAAACTGATTTCCTTCCCTTCCTAAATGGGTGAACTCTATCTCCTCAAATTCTTCAGCCAATTTAGCTAGGTATTCTTGGTAAGGTATTAACCTTTCTTCTTTGGTTTGCCATTCCCCTTTTACCTGACAAATAATTAGCATTGAGTCCCCATACATATCTATCTTTTTTACATTCAACTCCAATGCAGTCTCTAAACCAAGAATACAGGCCTCATACTCGGCAGTGTTGTTAGTGCAGCCGAATTGCAGCTTAGTTGAAACAGGATATTGTTTCTTGTCAGGAGATATTATCACTGCCCCTGCTCCGTTACCGCATATGTTTACAGCACCATCAAAGTACATAGTCCACCATTCTCGTTTCCCTTCCTCGACTGAAAGCACATCTTCATCAGGAAAATCAAAGTCTAACGGCTCATATTCTTCCACAGCATGGTCCGCCAGGTGATCAGCAATAACACTCCCTTTTACAGCTTTCCGTGTCATATACACTATGTCATACTCAGCTAGTAGAACCTGCCACCTTGCAATTCGACTGGATAGGTAGGGCTTTTCGCAGATGTATTTCAACGGGTCTAATTTGGAAATTAACCATGTGGTATGATACAACATATATTGTCGTAACCTCTTCGCAGCCCATGCTAGTGCGCAACACAACTTCTCAATCATAGTATACCTAGACTCACACTCCATGAACTTCTTACTTAGGCAATAAATGGCCATTTCCTTTCTTCTAGATTCATCTTGTTGTCCAAGCACACATCGCATTGCTGTTTCAGTCACCGTTAAGTACAATATCAATGGCCTTTTTGGTACAGGAGGAACGAGTAGAGGTGGATTTAGCAAGTATTGCTTGATTTTTTCAAAAGCCTCTTCGCACTCTGCATTCCAACTCCCGGGATTCTTCTTCCTTAACAGACGAAAGATTGGGTCACAGGTTGTGGTTAATTGGGATATAAATCGAGCGATGTAATTTAACCTTCCTAAAAACCCTCTTACTTCTTTCTCAGTCTTCGGAGCTGGCATGGCCTGAATAGCCTTTACTTTTTCAGGATCCACTTATATCCCTTTGTCACTCACCACAAATCCTAACAACTTCCCAGATTTCACCCCGAATGAACACTTTGCAGGGTTAAGCCTCAACTTATATTTCCTTAATCTTTCGAATAATTTCTTCAATATCTGGACATGATTCTCTCCTTCTCCAGATTTAGCGATCATGTCATCCACGTATACTTCAATCTCCTTGTGCATCATATCGTGAAATAAAGTCACCATAGCCCTTTGGTAAGTGGCACCAACATTTTTTAACCCAAATGGCATGACTTTATAGCAGAAGGTCCCCCATGGCGTAACAAAGGTTGTCTTCTCCTTATCTTCTTGTGCCATTTTATATCCTGAAAACCCATCCATAAAGGAATATGTGGAGCTACGAGCTGCATTGTCAACTAACATGTCTATATGTGGTAGAGGAAAATTATCTTTAGGGCTAGCACGATTTAAATCCCTAAAGTCCACACAGACTCTAATCTTGCCCTCCTTTTTGGGTACCACCACTATGTTGGACACCCATTGTGGATACTTGACCACCTCTAAGAAACCCGCGTTCCATTGCTTTTCAATTTCTGCCTTTACCTTGATCAAAATTTCTGGATGAGTTCTTCTTAGCTTTTGCTTAATCGGTCTGCACCCTTCTTCCAATGGTACCCTATGCACTACGATATTCGTATCCAACCCGGGCATATCCTCATAAGACCAAGCAAACACATCTACATAATCCCGGAGTAGTGTGATCAAGTCTTCTTTTTCTTTCTGTGTGATCAGGGTTCCTATCTTGAGCTCTCTCTGATTTTCTTCGTCACCCACATTTATAGTTTTAAGTTCCTCTTTAGCGGGCTTCCAAACCTGTTCGTGTTGTTCTATTAATTTGGTGAATTCCCTAATGCTATTTTCATCCTTTCCTTCTTCTTCTTCTACAGCTATTATGAATTCATTAAAATCCGGCCATTCATTCTCAGTGTAAAGTGCAGGTGTTGTTGTGGAAGTTCCGCTTTCAGGGTTCCTGAAAGCGGAAAGTGAGTGTAAATGTACAAATAAAGATAAAAAAAGCAAGATGAGCTAAAAATGCAAGATCTCATTAAAAGAAATATTTGATTCGAACAAAACAAAGATAGAATTCGATTGACCCATTGAGTCTCGAATGTCAAAACTAAGACAAAATGAAAATATCAGAAAAAAATGTTTTAATGCATTACATTTTAAAAACCGATGGAGCTTCTTGGGTCACCCAATTCTGGAACTTCTCTCCTTTGACTAGCTTTCGAATACATGTACGGGCAGTAATTTCCTCAAGAGCATGGATGGTTAATTGTGGCAATTCTTCATCCCATCTTCCAGACTGAGTCTCCTCAGCAGTGCCCTTGACTTTTTCTTCTCCCACAGTATTTATACTCATAGATGAGAGTTTCTGAAGAGAGCTTTCATGTCCCTGGTCAGTTTGCATTATATACGCAGCCTTTGGAAATGAAATCCTGATTGGAGGAATGACTAAGTTTTCTTCTTCAGGCTTCCTTCCTTCAATCTTTGCCATTCTCTTCTCTCTTCTTGCACCAGCAGCCCGCTTGTAATCCTCTTTTCTAGGCTTATATCCCAGCCCAAACCTTTGTTCTGCAGCCTTCAACTTTGTTACACCAATCCACTCGACCTTCCTTTTTCCTGCGCTAAAGCGGACAGGAATCTCATGCTTTAACAGGTTTTTAGCAGCCATTTTGATGGCCTCTGAGATCCCTGGTTTTCTTATTACGGTATTCTCAGGCACCCACTCGGTGTTCACGACTTCGAACGCATGTAGGTTTCCATCCACACAATCTTCAGCTTCAATGAAAGGGACCGCCACATTTTTCATCATCGATATAGTTTCTTCGGCTTTAACGGTAATCAGGGTACCATTGACGATATACTTCAAACATTGATGCAATGAGGAGGTAACTGCTCCTGCAGCATGTATCCATGGTCTTCCTAACAACATGCTATAGGAAGGGTGGATGTCCATCACCTGAAGAGTTACTAGAAAAACCTGCGGACCTACAGCTAGCTCAACTTCGATTGACCCTAACACTTGCCTTGGTGAGCCATCATATGCTCTAGCCATCATCAAACTTGGCTGCATATGGGAGGGGTCCACTGGCATCTCATTCAACATATGCCTTGGCAACACATTAAGGGCTGAGGCATTATCGATGAGAACTTTACCAATGAGACAATCTTTGCATCGGACCGTGATATACAAAGGCTTATTATGGCCAGTTCCTTCAGCGTCGAGTTCATCCTCAGTGAAATACAAGTAGTTTGAAGCATGAATTCTCCCTACTAGATGCTCCATAGTCTTTTGTTCGATATCTTGAGGTACGTAAGCCTCATTCAGTACCTTCTGTAAGGCATTACGATGCGGCTCAGAACTGAGTATTAAAGACATGATGGAGATCTTGGCAGGGGTCTTTTTCAACTGGTCCACCACACAGTACTCACTATGCTTCATCAGCTTCAGGAACTCGTTCGTTTCTTCCTCTGTCACAGGTTTGTTTACCTCCAACTCTTTTTCAAAACCCATTACCTCTTTACCCTTAGCCTTTCTTTGTTTTTCCAGCTCCTCAGGCGTGAAACAACGACCGCTTCTGGTCAAACCACCTATCTCGGGTTGGAAAAAAAGAGCTTCGTCATTTGAGGTAGCAACATAATTTCCCGGCGTTGCCCTATAGTCTGCCTTCTTTGCAAATGAGGGCTTATATAATACCAACCTTGAGAGCCCACTAGCTGTTGATTGGATCCTACACTTCTCTACCCCTGCTATCTCTCCACTACCTTCCATATTCTCGATCCTCAGCTCCCCCAGAGTCAACATCCTCATGACCTTTTGATGAAACTCGGTACATTCATCAATGTGATGCCCTTTCTCGTTATGGAATGGACAAAAGTCATTTTTACCCATGTCGTGCTTGGTTGATCCCATCAAATGTCCAGATTGCACCAACATATCGTATAATCTGGTCATGGTTACTTTTAGAGTCATTTCTTTGCTATCAACTTCCACTGCATTTACCCCACTACTTCCTGCAGCATGCTTGGGCAAGGGATTCAGACTCACATTGGGTGGATCCTCGATGGTGACCCATCCAATCTTGATTAGCTGTAATACTTTTCTCTTAAAAGCTACACAAGTTTCGATGCTATGACCTGCATTACCAGCATGGTATTCACAAGTCAAATTGGGGTTGTACCAGGCAGGGAAAGGTGGGCGTGTAGGTGGTACTAGTAGGGGAGCAACATACCCAATACTTAGTAACTGGGCATATAACTCTTTTAGGGTTATGGGCAAAGGTGGTAGTTGTTCTTCGGGTTGTTGATAATCTCTCCTTTGATAATTATTTTGGTTATTTGCGGGGAATTTTGTGTGAAAAGGCTGGTTTGGGATGGAGGGTTTGGAAAAGTTGATATTGGTGGTTTGGGGTGCAGGTGTTTGGTAGCTTTGGTAACTTTTATCTTTCCCCCTATGCCTATCCTCTAAGCTGTTTACCTCAACTTCCCTTTTCTTCCCAACAAAACCCCTCTTCTCTACGGGCTCCATAATTCTCCCGCTTCGAATTCCTAGCTCAATCCTCTCAGCGATTCGTACTGCATCGTAAAAATGTTGGGCGGAGCTACACATCAGGTGCTCGTAGTACGGGGCCCTAAACGTATTGGCAAATAGAGTCACCATTTCTGTCTCTATTAACGGAGGTTGTACATTGACAGCTTGGTCCCTCCATCTTTGAGCATAAGTCCTTACGGACTCCTGAGTTCCTTTCTCCATGGTCATCAAGCTGGTCCTATCAGGTGCAATCTCCAGATTAAACTTGTACTGCTTTAAAAAAGCATCTGCCAAGTCTGCCCACTTTCTAATCCTGATTTTATCTAACCTCATATACCAGCTAAGGGCCGACCCTGTCAAGCTGTCCTAGAAGAAATATATTAACAATTTGTCATCATGTATGACCTCCGCCATCTTGTTATAGTAGGAACGAAGATGAGTCTTCGGGCATTCTGTTCCAGTATACTTTATAAATTCGGGTACCCTAAACTTCCGCGGGATCACAATGTTAGGCACCAAACATGCTTCGGCTGCCCTAACTGGGTCGGATAGATCATTCCCTTCAACTGCTCTTATCCTTTCTTCTAGTGCAGACCACTTGTCATATCCTACGTGGTCAGAGAATCTAGCATTTTGTGGGTCCTCATCTGTTAAATCTAATGTAATTGGGATTGGGATGGGCCGAGTGGATTCGGGCTACTTCTTTGGTGAACTTGTCCCTAAAATATAGGGTGCCCCCGGGCTTTGAACTGCTGGTGGTGCTTCATCGGTCTGAGCGTACGTGCCCTCTCCATCCCTTGCTCTTAAGGTCTTCTCAAGCAAACTAGTCAATCGTGCTACGTCATTCCGCATAGCTTCAAGATCCCTTTGGTATTGGGATTCTAGTTCTGCCCTTTTGCTGTTTTCCATTCTTTTCCTTAGTCGAGTGTTGTGGACTTTAACAGGGGGACCTATGTTTCGCAGCTGTTATTGTTTGCATGAATGTATCAGAAAATGTATGGTATAATGCATGTGTTATGATAAATATGCTTTATGCAATGCATGGATGCATTCTTCTTGTGAACTATTAATGACCAACACCTCATAAAATATGGGTTTCTGTCACATTGTCTGCTAGGAGAACTGCTTTTCGAGTTATTTGCTTAAGTCATATACACCAAAAAAAAAAACTGATTTTTTTTTGCAAAGAGATGGGTCAACGCCCTTGTCATTTATGTTTGGACAAGCTTACTACATTTTTTTCAGAAAAACATAAAGAGGAAAAACAAATTAGTCTTCTTCCTCAGCCATGGGTAGGAAAGCAGATCCACGGTTCTCGATTTTCTCCAAGAAAGCGTCGGTCTCAGCTAGACTCCGACGATAACGGATGATGTCTCTTCCTACATATCTTGCATTGGCTCTAATGACCCGAGCATGCGCAACAGCTTCATCCATTTGCTCGTCCATCTTGGATATTTTCTCAATGAGTACCATGTTGGTTTTGTTTAATGAAATATTGTTGGTGTCGATTTGATCCTTGTGCTTTTCCATTAAGGCTAATTTCTCGTCCAAATACTTCACCTTTTCTCTCTCTTTGCTGAGCTTTACCTTCAAAATCCTTATCTCATTTTCTTTAACCACTGACTTTGCTTCCATAGCCTCTAGTTCTTTAGACTTTGTCGAACGACTTTCTGACATCACATATTTCTTATACAATTCATCATACTTCTCGATTCTATCCATCACCTCACACTGAACCTCTGCAAATTTTTCCTGGTAGAATTCTATATTTCCCTAGCATTCATTGTGTTCAGTTTGCAATACACCAAGTTCAGAGCAACTTCGCATCAACTTTAAACTTGTCTCTGTTAGTTCTTCTTCAATTCTCAAACTTATGCTCTCCTTTTCGACCAAATCCGACTCAAGCCTGGCTATCTTCTCATCTTTAGACTGTATTTGTTCGTCTAAAAATGCTCTCCTCATATCGCCTTCTATTACCATTTCTTCCATCGCTGCCTTTTCTTTCCTACTCTTGCTCAATTCCACCATGAGCTTATCTACTTGTCTTCTTAATTCTTCTTCATTATCAACTCTCTTCCTTTTAACAGGCTTTTCTTTAGATTGAGGAGATTTGACTTCTTCATTAATCATGACTGTAGAACCTAAATCTCTCCATCTCGCGTATCCTTCGCTTGTACCGGGATCCCTCAAACCTTTTATCTCCATCAAGACTAAGTGCTTCCAGTCTTGTCTAATGACCTTCAAAACTTCTTGTGCAACGGGATCCTTAAACGAACCATGAAATTGGGCGATTCCCTTGGTCCTCGGAATAAATTGCATGCCCCCATGTTGCCTTACCACAAGAGCAGGAGCATAACTCACATATCCGGTAATCCCTACCAACGGAACCCAGCATCGCTGCCCACAACTCATTAGAACATCCGTTGCCTTGATCCAAGGGGCCCTCCATTTGAAACCACCCCTTGGTAAAATTTCTAGCTTTTCTAACCAACCCTGGTTATCTAGATTTCCCCATTCCTCTTTTGCTACTATCTCCAAAGGTTTTTGGCTAAATCACCAAAAATTATTAAAAATCGGTTTTTTAGTTTCTATATGGCTGACCATCCAGATATACAACAACTGTGTGCAACATCTCATTGCCCCTTTCCCGGCTCTTCGACAATGATTAAGCGTTATGATGGTTTCGGCCAGAATAGCGTCCACTGGGTTGATCCGGGTATTCTCATATTCCACATAAGCAGCAGCAGCTTCCAAGCTTATTATGCCTATTTGGCTTGGGAATAACACAAGGCCAAATATGCCAAAGGCAATCAGTCTCTCCTTTTCTAATCCGGACTTCCCTTCTAGTTCAAATTCTAGCATCTTCCATTTCAGACCAGCGGCATTTTTCTCAAAAAATCTTTCCAAATCAGAGATTCTAAACAGCTTTGACAATTCAGGTACAATCTTGTCAGTCCTCAAAGGAAAATAAATTCTATACAAATTATTTGGAAATTCGGTCAACATCCCATACTCCTCCATGGTAGGACATAGATCTATGTTCCCAAAAGAGAATCGACGATAATCTGGATCCCAGAAATGAACTAAAGCTCGTACTGCTGGGCTTAAAACCTCTACCTTTGCGATCTCCATCAGGCGTCCGTACTTTTCAAAGAACGCATCCTTATCCACGTTCTGAAAGTGAGTCGTTAACTTGTTCACCTCATTCATGATGCAATTCAGGTTCTTGATTGGCGATAGCCTTTCAGCACTACTCTTAATACAGTCTCCTTCAGTCAATTGTGATGATTCAGAAATTTTCCCATATTCCATGATAGAAAGTTTAGTAGTGGTGGTCATTTTGTTCACAAGATCTGCAAATCAAAATGCTATTTAGGCTCTTATTTATATGCAAAAGGCTATTATGGAGCATGCATCCTAAAGATAGGCTCTAGTTCCTTTATGTGAGACATAGGGTAGGTTTACTACTTGGTCTCTAAAAGGGTCTCTTGCTGTCCCAGTGATTACCTTCGTAAAGGTAATATGGGGGTTTAGCAAATAGCGGGATGGTACGTATACCAATCACTACCAGTCTAAATACTCAGCAAAGAGTCGGGGTTTACACAAACTTCAACTTTGACTCAAGTCATAGGTAAGCTGCTAGTCCCCCACCTAACTTAAAGTTTAGTGTGTGCTCTCAAGATAATAAAAGTGATGCATGACAAAGCATAGTCTAATGACAAGATGTAAGGATGCATGCTAAAGCTTCTTGAAAAATATAAATCATCCATAACAATATAAAAACAATAACATATTATAAACAAACAAAATTATCAAGCCTAGTCCAAATTCCCTAGTGGAGTCGCCATCCTGTCGCACCCCATCGCGAGAGCGCGGCGTCATGACGACTCTTCCCCGTATGCGGAGGAATTCAATGTCGGAGGGATTATCTTTATTTTTGGAAAAGGGAGTCGCCACCAAGTATTATGGTTACTAGGAAACCTAAACTGGTCTTTTAGAGATTCTAGGGTAAGGAACTGGTTGCGTAAAGGGAAGATTTTAGCACCCCTAGTACGCCCTACCTAAGGTAAGCTGCTTGATATTTTGCTTGCCTATGATTTGTTATATTATTTAATCTTTTGAAAATGTATTGGTTAAATGATGATGATGTATTATCCCAGCCGAATATTTTGGATATTAACCCCTTAGAATTTATTTATCCAAACACCGACAGTGAATAATAGCATATTATCCCCGCCGAATATTTTGGATATTTTTATTATTTTTTATTTATTGGTGGGCTGGCTGTCAGCCCATTTGCTGGGCTGCCAGCCCGCCCACCTTTGTGCCAGGCTCATGGCCCAACTTGTTTCCGGGCTGGAGGCCCACTTAATCTTGGTCTTGATATCCGGCCCATTTATGGTCTGTCCGGGCTCTCGGTCCAATAGTCTCGGGCTGGGCTTCCAGCCCAGACGGGCTAGAAGCCCGTCTCTTCCGTGGTCAGGCCGGGTACAAGGCCCGGCCCAACTGACCCGCGGGGATTGAATTTCACTCCCCGCGCATGCAAAATGGAGAAGATGAACAGTGATATGGTGAATTTTCGAGTATGATTAAAGGCTTACCTGTTAACACCTTTGGGTAGAGGACGTCGAGGTGGTTCTTCCAGTCATGGTGGCGTCGGAAATGGTTGCCTGTGGTGGCCAAAAATGGGGTTGGAAGGTGACGGGCTGTGCTTTGCTGCCGTCGGTGTTGCTCGGTTTTCTTCACCGGAGAAGGTGGCTGAGCTTCTGGGGTTGACGGTGGAGACGACGGTGATGCCTAGGTGGTGTTGAAAGCCGGATGTGGGTGGTCGACGGTGATGGTTTACAGGCCGAGAGGGAGGGAGAGAGAGAGAGCTTCGGGTCTGTTATTTTTAGAGAGAGAGAGAAGAGAAAAACGAAATCCAGAGAGGGAGAGTGAAAAGGAACAGATGCGAGGGAAAAGAAGATTCAAAATTCACGTGAAATTTTCCTTGTTTCTTTCAGCTTTTTTTTCCCGTTTTCTCTCCCTCCCTTCTGGATCCTGGTCATCGGTTTTTATAGCACTCAGCCGGGGTTACCGTTGCACATGGTGGGCTGCTTTCGGCTTGTTGGTGGCTCCGGTCAGGTGGCCTGGCGGTGGCGGGTGCAGGAAACTTGTTGGCGGCGAGTGCAGGGGCTTTTCAGCCGGTGCAGGTGGAAAAAGGGGTGCTTTAGGGGAAAAGTGCATTTTGGTCCTTTGCTTTGTAATTGTTCTCATTGTACCCCCTAAATGGATTTAAACTTGTAATTTTATGCAATTGTGCCCCTGTACAAATTTCAATCATCAACCGTAATTTTGCGCGCCTTTTTCTTTTGGTCCCTTATTTCTGATTTACGCAATTTAGCTCTTAATTGACAATTAAACTCTCAATTATCTTCAATTTGATCCCTCATTGTGCCAAATTAGCTTTCAAAAAAATTCAATTGGGTCTCTAAAAATTCTGATTTTCTCAATTGAGTCCAAATTAAATTCAAGAACTTGACTTCTCATTGACTAAGCACTTAATAAAATTAATTTGGTCAATTTAAAGTATAATTAAGTCTTTTCACTTAATTAAATTCTTCACTTGGGCCCTAAATTAATCCCCGAACATAATAATATTTTAAATTGGGTCATGATTAAATCGAATTGGCCTAATAAAAATATGATTATGATTTTTGACTTTTTTTACCTTGAATTTGTATTTTCTCTCATTTTAGATGTACGATTGAGCTTTCGAAAAAAAACATCCAAATTTTACCTTGATTTTTTTTCTACCGACACCATCCCCTTTTATTTTATTTTTTTGTTATTTTCGGGTAAGTTTGGGGAATGACCCAAATTTGGGTTATGACAGGTTTAATCGGTTTTTTAGTTTTTTTGCTCATCTCTATTGCATGTACAGATGGAGCTTGAATAATCTTAACTACTTTTGAAAAATACTAAACCCTTAAATTGTGTTACTAAAGTTTGTGAGTATATTCACTGTGAATTACAATAATATTTTTGGGTCGGTTTGGTTCCGAGTGTCCGGGTTGCCTGTTTTATTGATTGTTTTTAATAATCATTTTTACACAATAAAATAATCATTCTACCCTCCAATAAGACAAAAGTCAAGAGTTGTCAGGGGGGTATCACAATAATTTCACATTAATAGGTCACGATCATTCTGATTTTTTTTATACAGTGAAATAACCATTCTACCCCCTAATAAGACAAAAACTGAGAGTTGCCATGGTAATTACATTACATTGTACAGTAAAATAACCCTTTTACCCTCAAATAGGACAAAAAATCAAGGCTTGCTTGCGGGGGCGTTTTAGATATTTCATGGTTTTGAAAATGTCTAAATATTAATTCCCCCCCAATAAGACAAAATAGAAGAGTTGGTTGTAGAGATGTTTAGGTAATTTACCATTTTTTATTTATTATTTTCCAGCGATACTATGGGCGAGTCTGACCCACACGCCGACAGTTTTCTTCGCAATGCTCCATGCGTGCGATGTGTGCGGCGTTTTCTGGTGGAAAAAAATGTTCATCCCCCGTCTCAGTAGATTCGTCGTTGTGTGTTCTTCCTTATGGTGTGAATCGTGGTCTCCCACGGTGACCGAAGATGTGACGGTGGTCGGTTGAACTTCCCCTCCCCCCCCCCCATTTCTCTCTTCTTCACGCTAAACTACACGGCAATCCCCCAATTTTATGGTTGTTTCATTTCAGTCCCTAATCATTTAATTGTGCTGTATGATCCTTATTTCTGTTATGTAAGTTTGATTTGTTTCAATTGTGTCTTTCGATTGAAATTGATTATATATTATGTTTTCATTTCAGTCCTTATTCTTTTAATTTTGGGTTCAATTTTAAATTCCTGAATATTTTTGGTACATAAGATTTGATGTTTTCAATTTTTTCCTTTGATTGAAATTGATAATATATTTGGTTTTCATTTCGGCCCGTATACTTTTAATTTTTTATTTTAATTCCTTTATTTTTTTATATTTCTTATATAGTCCCTATTTTTATACATGTTTATATATATATATATAATCTGTGTTTGTGTGTGTGTGTGTGTGCTCTTAGCTTTGGTTTTTAATTTTTATTATTTTCTTTTTTGTTGAGGTAGTATTGTTTTTGAAAAAAAATAATTTTAAATTTTAGTTTGCGTTTATGATCATTTGAAAATTGATATTTTTTTTCCTTTGTTCTTTCTTTGGTTTTTTTATTAATTTTTATTTTATTTTCACATCAAATGATTGTGTTTAGCTAATATTTTTTTATCATTTTTTTTTGTTTGCTCTTTTATTAAAGTTTTTAGGCTTTTTTATTCTTTGATTTTATTTTTTTTCCCATTATTAACGCAATAGTAGTAGTTTTAGCTTGTTTTCTTGCTTTCTATTTTGTTAATGTTTTTGAGTGTTTTTTTTCTTAGGGTATTTTAATAGTTTTTATTGTTTTAGCTGTATTAGTAAAGATATTTTTAGATATTAAGACTTAGTGATGTTGTTGTTATAATAGGGTGTGTTGATGTGTTTCATTATATCAAACCTTGCATGTAGAGATGTTATATTTTATTTCTAGCTAGCAAAATCTATTAATTATTTCAATCCCAATAATTATAAAAATTGTTTACTCAACCTGCAATGTAGTATAACAATTTAACGAGTCATATACCATAACACCATAGAACTTAAAAAAAACAAAAACCAATGTAGGGAAAAAAATATATTTTTATGCGCACAATTTATAACTTATTTATTTCAATTTTATAGTTTATTCAATAAGACTGATCATATCCAGCAAATTTCATGTCCAAAATGCCTTCACCCCAGAAAACTTAAGAGAACTTAAAGGTTGATAAATTACTTTTGGACGTATCAATTTGCCAGCTAGACTGACGAGAAATTTAAATATTATTGTGCAGAAATGTAAGTTTGTCTCCAAGCCATAATCTATAATGTAGAGGTATGTAAAATATTGTATTTATTTTTTTAACCAAGATTTCGGTAGATGCTGACACTCATTTCAACATGAGCCACGACCGTTCGAGGGAAAAACAAATTGGTTGCTTTCTTCACAATGTAACTCAAATTGCAAGCTTCCTATTCCAATAAAATTTGAGTAATTCAACTTATAGGTGGTCTAGTAATTCAACCAATGTAATTCATTGGTTGAAATCAAAGGTGAAATTGAAGATGTTGACATATAATGTCATACTTGTATGCTTTATATATTTTGATGATAACAATAAAAAGAAAATGGACTAATAATATGCTTGGATGAGATTAAGTTATAAACAGGTATTATACAAAGAATACATCAACAAGCATAATGGATTACATGAAGAAATCATTCCAGGAAGTCCAAGATGCAAGCAAGTGAAGATTTAGAATAAGTTTTCATTTTAGTGCTTTATGTAAATCTCAATTTCTAACTTGATAGCACAAATTAAAATGAACTCACACACTTCACAGTGCATGCATTAAAAGGGTTTGATGATTATAGGTTTAAGTCATAATCAATCGGTTCAAGAAATTCAGAAAAGATAATTTGTCAAAATAGGGTTTCTGCATGAACCGGTCGACCGCTTGGGTTACCAAGTGAACCGGTCGACCGCTTGGAAGACAAATTGCCTTTCGAACTGAACCGGTCGACCGCTTGGTTTTTACCAAGTGAACCGGTCGACCGTTTGGACCATGTTAAGTTGAACCGGTCGACTGCTTGTGAACCGGTCGACCGCTTGGTCAAAAAGATTGATTTTCTGGCTTTTAAATGAACCGGTCGACCACTTGATTTATCCGTTGTGAACCGGTCGACCGTTTCAGATGACAGTTGCACTAAAACGGCTAGAACCGGCTAGTTTCTCTTTGAAACTTATAAATAGGCCTCTTAATTGCAAAATTAAAAGAAGACATTTTTTATTATATCTGATATTGAGGCAATTAGTAGTGCATAAACACCTTCATATCATCAATCCTCATTAATACTCAAATTTGTGTTTAAATCTTCATATCCTAACACAAAGAGTATTAAATCTCATTCTCACTACACTTAAACACCTTCAAATATTCTAAGTGTTATTAAGTGAGATAAAGAGATCATAGATCTTAATTTGTAATATCCACACTATTGAGAGTGTATTGTTGTGTTACAAAAACAATCCTTGTAAAACTCTTGATATTGGTGAGGGAACATCACCAAGGAAAAATCTTGAAGAGGGTACATCTTCAAGTGGGAAAAAGGAAAATCTTGAAGAGGGCATATCTTCAAGTGGTGTAAAAGTCTTGGTGTGGATTCATCAAGCGGGAATTGTAATCTTGTTACTTGGACTAGTAAGAGAATACAATACTCAAGTACGGGTTGGTACTTGAGCTGTGGATGTAGGCTTGCCGAACCACGTTAAAAACCGAGTTAGCAATCTCTCTCTCTTATCTCTTTATTTTAAAGTAATTAATTTTAAAATTGCATTAATTGTTGTCTTTACACCTAATCCCCCCCCCCTAGGTGCATAATTGTCTTAATCCTTAAACAACAATTGGTATCAAAGCTTAGTTCTCAGTTATTAAGTTTGCTTAAACTTTGAGTAGAATGGCAACTACAAGCTATAATCTCCAAAATGAAGGTGCTTCAACATCTAGACCACCATTTTTTGATGGTAATGACTATGCCTATTGGAAAGCTAAGTCATTTTTAGCTAATTTTGAAAGGATGTCCATGCTTATGTGACCTAGTCTTCTATGCCATATAAAACTATCATTTATACTAGCAACAAGACAACTTTCAATACTCATACATGTATCTATTTTGATTTTATAGATGTTTCCAATTCTATTACCGATAAACATAATTTTATCATTTTTAAGTATTAAGCAACATGTATGATCAAAAATGATTTTATAGCCTTTGTCACATAATTGACTTATACTAAGCAAGTTATGTTTAAGACTATCAACAAGAAATACATTTTCAATGGAGGGTGAAGACATACCTCCAATGTTACCAATTCCAACAATTTTCCCTTTTGAGTTGTCCCCAAAAGTCACTCTTCCTCCTTTAGTTTTGGTAAGGCTTGAAAAAAGAGTGTCATCTCTGGTCATGTGTCTTGAACAAGCACTATCCAAAAACCACTCCCCATGTTCCCTTGGTTCCTACAAAACAGAATCAAGATGAGGATTTTGGTACCCATACCTTTTTGGGTCCTTTTTGGTTAGGGGTGGTTCCTTTTGGAACCCAAATCATTTTAACAGTCTTATTTTTCTTCATAGGACATGCATAAATCAAATGTCCTGATTTTCTACAGTAATTGCATGTATGACTTGGATCATAAGACTGTTTAGCTTTAACAAAGTAGTTCTTTAAGTATTTTTGGTTTTTATTAGGTTTATAACCTAATCCTCCTTTGTTAAACATACTTCTCTGGCTCGAAAGCATTTTCTCAAAAAAATTTGAGCCTTGTGTGAATTTTGCGATAATTACATTCAACTCATCAACTTTTTCTTTTAAGGATTTATTATCTTCTTCAAGTTGATTAGTCTTACTACTCTTGTCATTCAAATCACATACTTTCTTTTCTAGTAATTCTTTTTCTTCAATTATGCATACATGATTTCTTTTTATGGTACTATATTTTGAACCTAATTTCTTATATTCTACATACAAATTTTCAAGTTGTTCATGTAATTCAATATAAGAAGGATTGGATTCATCATCCGAAGATAGTACCTCATTTTCACTTTCGATTGCCATGAAACGCATGTTAGCCACATGTTCTTCTTCATCACTGGAGCTTGAGTCCGAGTCATCGCTCCATGTTGCTTTCAAAGCTTTCTTTTGAAATCGATTTTTCTTCTTTGTTTGAAGAAGGGGACAATCGGTTTTGATAAATCCCAACTTGTTGCATTTGTAGCATCTTGGAGTTTCTTTACTTGATTCTCCTTTGTTTCCCTCCTTTTTGAAGTTCGAGAACTTTCTCTTGTCATTTTTCTTTCTAAAGAAGTTTCGAAACTGTCTTGTGATCAATGCTACATCTTCTTCAAGATCGTCGTGACTGTCTTCATCATCATCATTATCATCGCTTTCAATTTGATGAACAGTTTTAAATGCCAAGTTTTTCTTTGGCCTTTCTTCTTGATCTTGTTTATCCATAGTTATCTCGTGAGTCATTAGAGAACCGATGAGCTCCTCTAATGGTAATTTTGTGAGATCTTTGGCTTTTCGTATTGCCATCACTTTAGCTTCCCAAGCTTTCGGTAGAGATCTGAGAATCTTACTTACAATATCTGCATTTGTGTAAGTTCTACCAAGAGCATGTAAACTATTTGTAATGCTAGTCATACGAGTAAACATACTTGTTATGGATTCATTTTGCAACATTTTGAATAACTCATACTGATGAACTAACATATCAATTTTTGATTCTTTAACTTGATTAGTTCCTTTGTGAGTTACTTCTAAAGCATGCCATATATCCCTAGCATTTTTACAAGAAGATATTCTATTAAATTCACTTCTATTTAATGCACAATATAAAATGTTCATTGCTTTAGCATCCATAGAAAGTAATCTTTTATCTAGGTCAGTATATTCTATCATGCTTTTCGGAATCTCAATACCATTTTCGGTTTTAATTGGTCTATGAGGTCCATTTTAAATACAAAGCCATAAATCGAAATCTATAGATTGAAGATATATTGTCATTCTAGTTAAAGGTCTTCCTCATATTGCATATATAAAGGAAAAGCTATGTGACGCTTGCCAAATGGGTAAACAAGTTAAAATGTCTTTTAAAAGTAAGAATCACATATCAACCGAAAGACCTTTAGAATTACTTCATATAGATCTATTTGGACCAACTAGAACAAGAAGTTTAAGTGGTAATAGATATGTGTTTGTAATCGTTGATGACTTTACTAGGTATACATGGGTTATATTTTTGAAATCAAAAGATGAAACCATTTATGAATTTGTAAAGTTTTCAAAGAAAATCGAAAACGAGAAAGGATTTTCTATAATAAACATAAGGAGCGATCATGGTGGTGAATTCATAAGTGATTTATTTGAAACATTTTGTGAAGAAAAAGGATACCACCACAATTTTTCAACGCCTAGAACTCCCTAACAAAATGGGATTGTGGAAAGGAAAAATCGGTCTCTTCAAGAAATGGCAAGAACAATGATAAATGAATTTAACACCCCGAAATATTTTTGGGCGGAAGCCGTAAACACTTCTTGCTATGTTTTAAATCGTGTTACTTTGAGACCTGAGTTGAAAAAGACTCCTTATGAGCTTTGGAAAGGAAGGAAGCCCAACATCTCTTATTTTAAAGTCTTTGGTTCAAAATGTTTTATTCTAAACACTAAAGACAAGCTTGATAAATTTGATTCAAAATCCAATGTTGGAATTTTTCTTGGATACTCCTCCTCTAGCAAGGCTTACAGAGTTTACAATAATAGAACACTTTGTCTTGAGGAATCCATGCATGTCGCTTTTGAGGAAACTCAAAATGACAAAATTGTTGAGATTCTAGATGACTTAAATGAAAATGTTCAAAATTTGAATCTTAATGATAAAAACCCAAAGGAGTCATCAAATGAAGACATGAACAAGGACCAACCAAGCTCAAGCAATCAACAATAGTTGGTAAGTAACTCCTTTGAGCCGCCAAAGGAGCTAAGGTATGTAAGTTCTCATCCTCCAGATTTAATTATTGGTAATCCTTTTGAGGGAACTAAAACTAGAGCATCCCTTAGAAACATTAGTGGGCATTATGCATTTGTTTCTCAAATAGAACCTAAAACCTTTCTTGAAGCCGAAAATGATGAAAAATGGATTTTAGCCATGCAAGATGAGCTAAATCAGTTTGAGAGAAATGATGTTTGGGAACTAGTCCTTAGGCCAAAAGATTTATCAATAATGGTACTAAATGGGTCTTTAGAAACAAAATTGATGAACATGGGACTATTGTTAGAAACAAAGCAAGACTAGTTGCTAAAGGTTATAATCAAGAAGAAGGAATAGATTATGAAGAAACCTTTGCACCAGTGGCTAGACTTGAATCTATAAGAATGCTATTAGCCTATGCATGTCATGCCAATTTAACGCTCTTCCAAATGGATGTTAAAAGTGCATTTTTAAATGGCTTTACAATGGAAGAAGTATATGTTGAACAACCTCGAGGCTTTGAAAATTTTGAATTTCCTAATCATGTTTTTAAACTCAAAAAGGCCTTGTATGGTTTAAAACAAGCACCTAGGGCATGGTATGATAGATTAAAAACATTTCTTATTGAAAATGATTTTAACATTGGCAAAATTGACACCACCCTTTTTACGAAAGAAAAGAAAAAGATATCCTTATTATACAAATTTATGTTGATGATATAATTTTTGGTGCTACTAACGAATCTCTGTGTAAGGAATTTGCAAAATGCATGCAAGAGGAATTTGAAATGAGCATGATGGGAGAATTAAATTTCTTCCTTGGATTGCAAATTAAGCAAACAAGAGATGGCATCTTCATCAACCAAAGCAAGTACACCAAGGATCTTCTAAAAAGATTTGGGATGGAACATGTCAAAGATGCCGACACACCCATGGGGACATCTATTAAGCTTGATATGGACGAAAAAGGTAAAACCGTAGACATCACCAAATATCGAGGTATGATCGGTTCTCTTTTATATTTAACCGCAAGTAGACCCGATATTATGTTTAGTGTATGTTTATGTGCACGATTTCAAGCATGTCCAAAAGAATCCCATGTTAGTGCAGTAAAAAGAATCCCATGTTAGTGCAGTAAAAAGAATTTTTCGTTACTTGTATGGTACAATTGATTTAGGGTTGTGGTATCCGTAGGGAAGTGAAATGAGTTTAATCAGTTATTCAGATGCAGATTTTGCGGGTTGTAAAATTGATAGGAAAAGTACTAGTGGAACTTGTCATTTTCTAGGATCATCACTAGTATCATGGGCGAGTAAGAAACAAAACTCGGTAGCCCTATCAACAACTGAAGCAGAATATATTGCGGCAGGTAGTTGTTGTGCACAAGTATTATGGATGAAACAAACTCTGGAGGATTATAGACTTAGGTTTGAAAATACTCCGATTAAATGTGATAATACAAGTGCAATTTGCCTATCTAAAAATCCTATTCAACACTCTCGTACAAAACACATAGAAGTAAGACATCACTTCTTAAGGGATCATATTGCAAAAGGAGATATTGTACTTGAGTTTATAGGTACAGAACATCAACTTGCAGATATTTTTACAAAACCCTTAGGAAAAGATCGCTTTTGCGAAATAAGAAGGAACCTAGGGTTTATCCATGCAAATGATGTTTGAATTATGTATACATCAATGGTTATAAGTTGGATTTATTTGATGTTAAAATGTATACACTTGAAGCATAAGAAATTTGTTCAAAACAAATTTTAGGGAGTTTAAAAATTCTGGGATGAACCGGTCGACTGGTTCATCAAGAGCAAGCCCAACAAGTCAACCGGTTGAGGCAGAAAAACAGAGGATGGCTACTGGATTTTTTTTTCAAATTTCAGAGGAAAATGTTTATGAAAATGATTTTTGGATATAAAGGGTATTTTGAAGTTTAAATCAAGATTTTAAAGTCAAAGTGCAAAACTTTCCATTTTTGCATGGACTGGTCGACCGGTTCATGCATCTGGATCAACCGGTCGACCGGTTGAGCCAGAGGAACAGTAGCCTTGGCTACTGCCGAAAGTTAGCACTTTTAGCCCCTTGATTTCTTTGCCTTTTGGACATAATTTTTACATGAAAAGGCTACATTTTGAGTGCAAAGAAAAGTTCAAAAGAGAAATTTGGAAAATTCTCATCTTGGGAGTCAACCGGTCGACCGGTTGAAATTATCCCAAGGCAACCGGTCGACCGGTTGAAATTATCCCAAGGCAACCGGTCGACCGGTTGATCGATAGTATCAATACTATCTAGGGTTTCAGAAAACATAAAACGGGAGAAAATCAAAATTCTGAAAACCCTAACTCAAATCCTCTCAAAAATCACTTAAAATCAAAACACCCAAAGTCTAATTGAAGTCAATGGCTCCCAAGAAACGCTTGAGGAGGACTGAATCAAGGAGCAAACAAGCCAATGATCCTGCTTCCTCATCAGGTGACAATGTTCAAAGGTTTTTAAGTAATTTCTCAAATAGAGCTATTTGTGTAGAAAGAGGTTTAGGCAATGATTTGTCTGCTTTAGGTATAGATACTCTATTTGCTGAAATGGGTTGGTACTCATTAAATGAATATAAGAAACCTACATACCCTAAGTTGATGAGGATGTTCTTTGCTAATATGAGGGTTAATGTAGAACCAAGGATAATTAGTACTCTTCAAGAAAATCCCATTGAGTTTAATTGTGTTGTATTAGCTGATATATTGGGTATATCTAATGATGGTCCACGAGTTTTTGAAATTAAAATAATTCCGACCATTGAGGGGTTTATCTATGATTATGCTGTTGCATTGCACACTGGGAATACTGAATTTGCTCCAGGTGCTAAGATAAAGAGTCAGGATCTTCTGTTAAAACCTAGACTACTTCATAGGATTATTGCTCACAACATCTTGCCCAAAAAAGGGCATTATGATGAAGTTACCTTTATGGAGTTATGTTTAATTGATTGTATGATTCAGAGAAGGCCAATAAACCTTCCATATATCATGATTAGGAATATGATCTTAGCATACGATAAAAAACAAAAGGCTCTATCATATGGTCAAGTGTTTACCACTATTTTTGAGCACTTTGATATCTTGCTGATGGGTACGGATAAGAAACCATACTCGGATAAGACGAAGATTGATAACACCACTCTCACTAGAATGAAATATGTGCTGAATGAGAATGGTGAGTGGATTCAAGGGCACCAAGAGGGTGCACATGCTGAGGAAGAGCATGTAAGTGCTGAAGAGGAGGAGAATGTGGCTGAGGATCAGGGTGAGGATGAGTTCACAAATTTATTTGAGTCACCACCTCCGGCTTCCTCGCCAGATGAGCCATCTGCGAGTGGCTGGTCGCATAGGATGGAGAGCCGTCTCACGCACATTGAGGCGGATATGCGATACATGAGAGACTCTCACGAGGCTTTTCAGACAGAGATGCGGACTGATATGCAGGAGATGAAGGAGATGATGGCTTCACTTGTCTCACGATACCCACCTCCTTAGAGATTTTGTATCATGCATCTCATTTTATTGTGTTTATGCTTTTTATTTTGGATATATGTTGTTATTGAATATTATTTTGTTTTTTATAACATTGGGTATTACATTGATGTTTTGGAGATTATAATTTTGAATATTATGTTTTTATTTATCTACAATGTTAATTTTCTTTTTGTTGATGCCAAAGGGGGAGAGAATATGAAAATATACATATGCATCAATAATGGGGGAGAAAAATATGAGAATATGGAAAATTTTATATGCATATATTTAGGGGGAGAAAAATGAATTTTTCTTGAAATTGCATATGATATTTGTACTTAGATTAAATTGCTAAAAATGTTTAATGCCTCTTATATATTGCATTACAAAATATAGGGGGAGACTCAATTTTTTATCTAAGTTTTTTTGTTTATTGTCAGCATCAAAAAGGGGGAGATTGTTGACATATAATGTCATACTTGTATGCTTTATATATTTTGATGATATCAATAAAAAGAAAATGGACTAATAATATGCTTGGATGAGATTAAGTTATAAACAGGTATTATACAAAGAATACATCAACAAGCATAATGGATTACACGAAGAAATCATTCCAGGAAGTCCAAGATGCAAGCAAGTGAAGATTTAGAATAAGTTTTCATTTTAGTGCTTTATGTAAATCTCAATTTCTAACTTGATAGCACAAATTAAAATGAACTCACACACTTCACAGTGCATGCATTAAAAGGGTTTGATGATTATAGGTTTAAGTCATAATCAATCGGTTCAAGAAATTCAGAAAAGATAATTTGTCAAAATAGGGTTTCTGCATGAACTGGTCCACCGCTTGGGTTACCAAGTGAACCGGTCGACCGCTTGGAAGACAAATTGCCTTTCGAACTGAACCGGTCGACCGCTTGGTTTTTACCAAGTGAACCGGTCGACCGTTTGGACCATGTTAAGTTGAACCGGTCGACCGCTTGTGAACCGGTCGACCGCTTGGTCAAAAAGATTGATTTTCTGGCTTTTAAATGAACCGGTCGACCACTTGATTTATCCGTTGTGAACCGGTTGACCGTTTGAGATGACAGTTGCACTAAAACGGCTAGAACCGGCTAGTTTCTCTTTGAAACTTATAAATAGGCCTCTTAATTGCAAAATTAAAAGAAGACATTTTTTATTATATCTGATATTGAGGCAATTAGTAGTGCATAAACACCTTCATATCATCAATCCTCATTAATACTCAAATTTGTGTTTAAATCTTCATATCCTAACACAAAGAGTATTAAATCTCATTCTCACTACACTTAAACACCTTCAAATATTCTAAGTGCTATTAAGTGAGATAAAGAGATCATAGATCTTAATTTGTAATATCCACACTATTGAGAGTGTATTGTTGTGTTACAAAAACAATCCTTGTAAAACTCTTGATATTGGTGAGGGAACATCACCAAGGAAAAATCTTGAAGAGGGTACATCTTCAAGTGAGAAAAAGGAAAATCTTGAAGAGGGCATATCTTCAAGTGGTGTAAAAGTCTTGGTGTGGATTCATCAAGCGGGAATTGTAATCTTGTTACTTGGACTAGTAAGAGAATACAATACTCAAGTACGGGTTGGTACTTGAGCTGTGGATGTAGGCTTGCCGAACCACGTTAAAAACCGAGTTAGCAATCTCTCTCTCTTATCTCTTTATTTTAAAGTAATTAATTTTAAAATTGCATTAATTGTTGTCTTTACACCTAATCCCCCCCCCCCTAGGTGCATAGTTGCCTTAATCCTTAAACAACAGAAGAGAGTTTTAAGTTTAATGCTCAATTAAGGGTTAACTTACATAAATCCAAGACCAAAAACTAAAATGAAAAAAACATGTAAATCTAGAGCTGGCTTTAAATTTCATCGGGTGTAACATTGCACAAAACTAAAGGTTGAAGCTAATTAATGGTGTAATTAAAGAAATTATATGTTGAAGCTCTAAATTGAAACCTGGTCAAAACTCAAGCTCAAAACGATATCATTTTTTTTATAAAAAAAAATCAGATGACACGCCGTCTAGTTCACTAAAAGAACTAGATTAACATCTAATTACATGACATCTTATCCAGATAGAAATATAGCTTTATTTAATGACACTTCTTTTTATTCCAAGGCCACTACTCCCTAGTGTTCACTTTTTCATACACTATTTCCCGAAATTATAATTAAAACCCGGTCCATAATTCATTCTCAAAACTAATGAAGTGGTACACCGCATGAAAATGATCTAAAAACACCAAAAAATAATCTAAAAAAAAAAAATTGAAATACAATGTCAAACACCTTCGCAACTCAACTTATACATAGACACAGTTCAGATATCTATCAGAGTAGAGTGTGTAAGATATAGTTTAGCTTCCTTCCATTTTTTCATTTTTTCAGCTTTTAATAGATGTCAGCCCAGAGATGGTGACAAAACGACAAGGTTTCATGGTGGGGTTATTTCATCTTTGATATCAAGAGGCCAGCAGCTGTTACTAGTTTATGTCACATGGCAAGGGGCCTGGATGGAAAAGAAAAATAATTTTATATATATAATTATATATATGGAAAAGAAAAAGGTTGAATTATTGGGCCATTTGTTTTGCTGGAACATCAACTATCAACTGTCTTATAAAGATTCCCAAAACAGAAATAAAGAACCGTCAAGCCACTGGGAATTGAAAGGGGAAAAACTATTCTTAAAGAAAGAGGAAAGAACGAAACAGTTGTGAAATTATATATATAAATAAATAGTAATAAAAGAAAAGCTGATTGTAGTGAATTCCATAACAGATACAACCCACGGTTGACGAGAATAGTATAATTGTTATTTTTTCAAGTAGCAAGATTTACCGAGCTTTAATCCATGGGGGTTTTCATTTTTTCAAGTAGGTTTTTTAGTGGTTAACAAGTTGACTTGGGTTGATTTGGGGTTTTAAGAATCATGAATATTATTTTAAAAAACAAATATTGGCATATGCATAACACAAAGTGGGTATTGCCAACACCCCTCGAGCAGTGTGTGTGATGTCTTTCCACTCCTAAACAATATCTTCTCAAAATTTTACTTATTTAATTATGTTCATAAAAATGTCTTAAGCATGGGTTTGATAGCCTGTAATATACATCAGACAAATCTGTCAGAAAACGATGGTTCATGGAGGTTGTGGTGGTTCACCTGCAAGCTGATGGTTTGATAGCACTAATTTATGCTGTGTTTACAAGACAGATTACCCATTTAAAGATGCGAGGCAAATTTATTTATTTTGTTCATCGTCGACGTCGCCCCACTTCATTCTCCCTCTTTATTTATTTCTTAGCTTAATTCTCACTTCAAATCTCCTTTAACCATCACCACCCCATCAACAAAAGTCAGAGGTGACCGTAATTATTTGCTATTTGTCTCTCCCCACGTTAAAGCAAACATGCCCACCTGTTAGATGGCAGCCGCCGATTATTATTTTTGCAACCAAATTATTGTCTAGTCCCTATACTTTAAGAGAAATAATTAGCTGGTCCTTCTAGTTTAGAAATCCCAACAGCTGTACCAACTCACAATTAAAACAACCCTTTTCTCATGAGAAGCTCACCTCTTTTCGGAATTTATATAATGGAAATATTGTAATTAAACTATGTTTTCTTTGATATCAAATTCAAACACAATAATTAGAAACTAACTAAATCTCTAGGCAGATTCAAGGTAGCCTGAGCCTCCCTATAACAAGTTATTTGTTTTAAAATATTTTCTCTCTAGCTCACCGGTTTGAATTTTGAGACATGTTTGTCCATGTTAATCCTGATTTGATTGTCAGCTAACCCTTCTCCAAAACGACATCGTTTTTTCTCTTTTTTATTCATTGTCAGCTGTCACCATCAAACACCTTGTATCTCCAGCCATCCACGTAAGTTGTGCCTATCTAAATCCTGACCCTACAAGCTAATACTCTTCTTTTATTATTTTACAGACAATCTTGTCGGTGGAGGTCATTTCACCTTAGTTCCTTGAAGAGTTGCGAGCCTTGCCGGACTGTTACAACATCACACTCTTTTTTTTTTTTTTAAAAAAAAAAAAAGACATATTTATAACTTAGTCCCTCCACTAATGCATCAAACTTAACCACTACCTCCTATTAAGAAGGTGACCTGAATTGAGATCAAATATGTCTCAGATCTTGTATGTGATGTGTGAATCTAGCCTTCATTGACTGCAGGCTCATGGGTTGATTTATTTTTCTTTCTAGAATACCATTTTGATTATATATTAATCTAAAAAGAAACCAAGGGATAGTTCATTATTTTCTAGTAAGAAAATATCAGTGCCCTACGAGAATAACAGTCGGAAGTCATAGAAGGTTAAGAAATTAAGATATCGTTTCTGAAACTACAGGGACTAAGTTATCATATTGCTAAAATTACATGTACTGATTATTATTTATTTCTTATAACGATTATTCGTGCTGAAATCTCTCCACACGTCCTCTTGTTATCTCCTCTCCCTTCAAACAGTAGAGAGTAGACCTGGTCTCCATACCCACCTAAACTCATTTATTACATATAAAGCTTGTAGGTTCCTTAATCTCTCCGCTGAATGCTATTGCAATCTGTTTCCGTGTCCTTATCTTCGTTTTTCATCGATACCCCAGTATTGAACTGCTTTCTGAAAGTAGCTTTTGTTAGGGTCCAGTTTTGAATGCTTCTTTCTTGACAAGAAAACCTCAAAGTGGCTGGCGGTCTTCAATTCTATCAGGCCATTGGCTCTCTCGTTTCTTGATATGATCACTTCTATTTCTACTGGGCTTGAATGATTTTCTTGGCTTCTTTGAAGGGCAAATCAAGAAATGGCAATTGAACTTTGCTCGGACGCTTCTGCTGGTCGTAGTCCAAGAATTTCATTTTCTCATGATCTTTGCATATCAGATATTGTCCCTGTTGAACAGCGCCCTCTGCGACCAAATTCATTAGGCAACAGTGATTTCGAATTCTGCGTCCGAAAGAGTTTCGATCGAGATTCATCGTCCGCAGATGAGCTTTTCTCTGATGGAAAAATCCTTCCAGCTGAAATCAAGAAAAAGACTGCCTCTTCAAAGCAAATCGATCCGTCTATTCCCCCAGGACAAGCCCTGCAAGATGATGTTTCGAGCAATGATGGTTTCAAGAAAGATTGCTTGAATGAAATGAAGAGTTCAAGCTACGAAGCAGAATATCAGAAGCAAAGTTCAAAGTCATTTTGGAGGTTTAAGAGGAGTAGTAGCTTGAATTGTGCTAGTGGTTATGGAAGAAGTTTATGTCCTCTGCCACTCTTATCACGAAGCTATTCCGCTGGTTCTTCACCAAGTAGCAAGCGAGCACCACTAACCAAGGACACTAATCAGAAGCAGCACAGGCAGTCATTTCTTAAGCCATCGCAATCGTCGTCCTTCACGAATTATCAAAAGCCTCCATTGAAGAAGAATTATGGACCTTATGGCAACGGTGTTCGCGTCAGTCCGGTTTTGAATGTTTCGTCAGGGAATCTATTTGGTTTAGGTTCAATCTTCTTCAATGGAAAAGACAAGAACAAGAAGAAGTGACTTCCACAATATGTTCTTTAATTAGAAACTACTGTCATCCTAAATTGAATGTTCATCTTTTTTGGTGGATTGGTGTTTTTTATTTATTATTTACTTGGTTTTTGTTTACTTGATTTACCCTCTGAGTAGTACTAAAGATAGGACATTTGAAAAGATCAGTGCCATGAAGACAAAGAGATTGAAAAGTTGAAAGGTTTGAGGGACCAAGAAAGATGATCATATGTTCAGGCACATGGTTTTGGAGCACAAAATGACATGTGACAATTGCTTTCATGGCTGTCCCATTCTGTGTCAGCTTTTGGTATCTGCTCACACATGGTCCTAAATAATTTGATTTTGGTTTCTTCTTTCATTTTATACAGGAAGAGATTATTTAAGCTTGCGAGTATGATTCTAGTACATGAACTGGTGTCTCACTGTCTTCGGTTGGGGAGAACATGAGCTGTTTGTTATTGTTTGGAAGTCGAAGATCCATGACAATAAGCTGTAATTACTAGTTTCAAGATGAATTTTCAAACAACATGAAATAAATATGCCTTCCCAGCTAACCCTTTTTTAGCTATGATATAAAGAAAACGGCAATTGATTTCAGACTCTTTAAATAATGTTCCCTTTTTCAACAGATAGAAGATAAGAACAGTAAGATATCTTTAATGTTTTTAAGAAAGTCTACTGTGTGTACTACATAGACAAAATTCAGACCTGGAAGAGGGATGGCACATGTTGTGGGGCACCAGTAAAGAGACATGTTCCCTTAGTTCTTGCTTGTCCCAAGCAATATGTATTTTTATTTCATGTTCATGGTGTATATGCCTCTCAAATAGAATGGTGTGATAGATTCAAACTCGTGCTTTGATACCATTTTAAGAAACTATCTCACCTAAAAGTTTAGGCTATTAGGTGAATTCCCGATTTATATTATTCTCTAACATAGTCTTTGTTTTGCAAGGTTTTAGCATGGTATCTTCAGCTTCTGTGTTTCCATGTTAAAAAAACTAATGTTCCTCCAAAAACCGTGTGGATCCCAGTTTTCACAACCATCCTTCCAACTACATTAGAGGCAGTATAATTCGTGCAATGAAGATTCCTACCTAATGCCTGAGATCTATAAAAATATACCTCAAAAAGCTTCTAGCAGTACTATTGTATGAGTCCCATCCACATCAGGCACCGCTTTTCTCTGTAACCAAATCTTTCAGCAATTTGAAGAGCAATATTATGAAAAGAGAAACCTGGAATCAACAGCTTTTTTACCTCTAGGGGTTGGAACTTTGAATGCCATTCTGATGTCTGGTCCTGGGGCATCAGTTCTGCCCTCTGTTGATGACTTTTCAATGCAAGCAGCTAAAGTAGACGAGTCAATAAATATATGGCCTTTATGATGTTAGTCAAAAATGAACTGCTCCCATCTTTCTTCCTGTGTTCATCAATCTTTTGTCTATAGCACTAGCATATGAAAGCTCCATTGCCGTGCTTGTTACTGCTGAAGCTGTAACTTTTTCTCTAGTTTGAAAATGGTTTCTGGAGTGAATTTATATATAAAAAAATGACAAGGTAGATGGACTTGGATCTAAATGAAGTTTCATCCATCTTCTTACGTATTGATCACATACCGAATACTTCTGTGATCAAATCCAGTTGTCTATGGATCCATTGGCCACTTGGAACCAAAGCAAAGCAAGCTAGCTTTCCAGCTTCGTGGCAAATCGGCTGCTGCCAATTGTAACTTGGATTCTCTGCAAATTTCTTATCCTCTGATGATTGGTTTCTTTCTCTAGATTATTCATCCACTTGTTTTTCTTAATTGATGTTTCGAAAGCCAATTATGAGGCCTGGTCAACTGACAGTGATTTCAAATGTTTGCCCTGTTCAATGCTAGTTTAATCGGTTAGTGGTTATACATGGTATTATTATATTCATGTAAATATATATTTATTATTAGTAAGAACTTAATTTATTTTTAATGTTCTTTTAATATTAAATTAATAAATCTAATATTTGATTTATGAATCTAGAGTAAAAATAAAATTTACGAGACATAAATACTTTGCAAGGAAAATTTTAAAATTGTTATAATTATAGAATATTTATTAGAGTTGTAAAGCCTAATATATATTGTGTTATTTCTTTTATAAAAAGAAGTAGTTGTTCTCATAAGCTGGGGTATAAAAGATACCTGTAATTAATATGTAAATGTTTGTCATACAACATGTACACTAAACTAACTTGCAAGAAAATTTTATATGAAGATATCATTTGTGTCTATGGAAAGACTCATATGACGGTTATGTAAATGATCTTTAAAATTGAATTCACTAATTTATTTTATATAAAAAGTGTTATGTTTTGATTATGTTACATGTTATCTTAGTCAATATAACAGATGGACAGACATTAAATATAACATAAACTGTATGAAGATATTTGAGTGATTAGTCGTCCTAGTTGATTAGAAAAAACAGTCCATATGTTTTCAATAATATTGATTTTTAAATTTTTATAATGAGATTTGAAAAGAATTTCAAGTCTTATTCAAGTTATCAATGACTATAATGTTGTGAGCAAATATAATTTAACATGACCAACACACTTCATGTTAAATAATTATTAGTCAAAAATTAAACTGAGATAATAAATCAAGTGTAATTTGATTGAAAAATAAATTTAGAAATTAAGCACTAGAATGTAATTAATTCAGAGATTATAATTTTAATCCTAGAATAATCAAGTAGGGACTCAATTGAATAAATTTTCAAAATTATCCTTAAATAATATATGGATATTATTTAAAAGGCAAAGAGATATTTTATCATTTATAAGGTTTGAAGGATTTCCTATGAATAAAGTGATGTCTTTTATATTTTAAAAGATCGTTAGTTATTGAAAGCTAGCACTTTAGAGATAACAATCTTTCACTGCTAAATACTAAATAGGGATTTCTGAGATTTTTCATTGGAGGTTTGAAGGACTATTGTTGAAGTAACAATTAGAAGTTGTGGTTTGCGACAACTAAGTTTTAAAAAATTATTCAAAAAAAAACAAAAAAGATATTCACTTAATTAATTTTTAAACAATTCTAAATCCGTACAACAAGATTTGAAAAAAATTCAAAAAAAAAATATTTTATTATTTTTAGTACGAGTATGATACTGAGGAAGCAATAGCAATATAATAGACTTCCATTCTTCTAGCTAGCTTGCCATTAAAGCCCTTATGTTTAACTACAAAACAGACAACTTTTTGGTGAGAGATGTTGCTGAGCTTGCTTGAAAACTTGCAAGCAATGGCTAATGAATTATGCTCCGACGATTCTTGCACGAGTCCCAGAATCTCATGACTTTTCCCAGACTTGGACGTTGTGCCGATAGAACAACGTCCTCTCCAATCGAGTTCATCGAATTCTGATTTTTGCTTTCGCAACGACACCATAAATCTTGAATCTCCAGCAGCAGACGAGCTTTTCCTCAATGGAGAGAGCATCCCTATTGAAATCAAGAACATTATTTCTCCCTCAAAACATGAAAGAACAAACTCTAAGTCCAACTCCAGAACCATTTCTTGATGCTGCCATAACTAGAAATGATTCAAGGTATGATCAGGGCTCTGTTACGAACTAAAATGGTGGAGAGGGAAGACTACCAGGAGCGGGAGAACCAGGCCTGGAGATTGAAGATTTGATTGCTTTTGATTAAACGGCTGCGTCTTGTGCAGCTTAGTCATAGGGAGAAACGGCTGCGTTTTGTGCAGCTGAGTCTTAGAGTAAACGGCTGCGTTTTGTGCAGCCCCTTTGTCTTTTAATTTCCCTAAACCAGCAGGCAAAACCACGTGAGATGTCACGCTGGAGGTTGTTATTTTGCATGTTTAAATCCCCCCCTGCTATTGACAGAGGGTACGAAGAAATATAACAGATTTGCAAACCTCTCTCCCCTGTCATCTTCTTCCTCTCAGGCACCAACGTGCATTCTTTTCCCCTTCCCTCAAATTCTTCTTCTTCTTCAATTTTAACCTGCAGCAAAGTGGTATCAGAGCCATTAGTCTTCGGATTAACAAGAAAATGGCACCCGAAACCCGATCCCAAGACTTGAAAAAAATGGAGGAATCTTTGGAAGCTGCTCACCAAAGAATCGATGGGGTGGAGACAAGTTTGCATGCCCAATCAGACGATTTAGCACAACTAAAAGCTATGATAAAAGAAATAGCGACCCAACAAATTGCTATTAAACAAACACTGCAAGCCTTGGCTGGAGAAATAAGTTCTTCACAGGGCATTCTCACGCCTCAACATGCTCCCACCCCCAACAATCCAGAATGGGCAAGGGAAGGTTCAATACCTGCCTATCAATCACGCAGACCCAGACGAGACTTCCCAACCTTTGAAGGAGAAGAGGTGCATAAATGGTTGTACAAATGCAACCAATATTTTGACTTGGAAGAGATACCTGAAAATGACAAGTTGAAGTTAGCTTCATATTACCTAGATGGAATGGCCCTTTATTGGCATCAAAACTACACCAGAAACTTGGAAGGACAGGAGCTTACATGGCTGGAATATGTGGATGCTTTGTGTTGTCGGTTTGGTGGTCAGAGGGACCCCTTGGAGGAGCTCACCGAGCACAAGCAGGAGGGTGATTTGGAGGGCTACATCAAAGACTTTGACATGCTGTGGAACCGAGCACAAATCTCAGAAAAACAGGCTTTGGTGTTTTTCTTGGGAGGGCTGGAGATAGAAATCAAAAATTTGGTGAAGATGTTTGAGCCTAAGTCTCTAAAGCAAGCCTATAATTTGGCCAGATTACACAACAACACACTTACTCACCGAAAGGTAACTCCCCACTTTCCTAAATCACAAGGTCAGGTAGCTCATAACCCTTACTCTGCTAGATACAATTATTCAGCAAACCTTAACCAAACAAACCCCATTCCATTGAAAACATCCTCCCCAGCACTACTACCTACCCCCACAAATTTTCCCCCTAACAACCCGAGACCTATAAAACCCATCAGAACAAAGGAGATGGATGATAGGAGGGCCAAAGGATTGTGTTTCTAGTGCGAGGAGAGGTTTGTGCCTGGTCATAGGTGCCGAAATCGTAAGCTGTACTCACTATGCATTGTGGAGGATGATGGGGATAACATAGAAGAGGAAGAACCAGAAGAGACAATGAATATGGAGGACCTCACTCCCCATTTATCACTCCAGGCTATTCACGGCACAACAGGTTGCCAGACCATTAAGGTATGGGGAAAAATAAACCGATCCCCCATTTTTATTCTCATTGATTCCGGGAGCACGCATAATTTTCTTAATGCTGGTCTAGTTGAGAAAATAGGATGCCCTTTGACTTCAATCAAACCTTTAGAAGTTGAGGCAGCTAATGGTGGCACCATGTCATGCTCCTCGGTTTGTAAGAACCTGCAATGGAAGATGCAGGGAGTTCAGTTCCAAGCAGATGTTTTCGTAATGAAACTACAAAATTACGACATGGTATTGGGTATTCAATGGTTGAAACTATTGGGTAATGTAATGTCCAACTATGAAGACAGATGGTTATCATTTTGGTGGCACGGCAGGGAAGTGACGCTAAGGGGAGAACAACCGAAAGTGGCTCAGTCTATACAACTAGAAGAGTTAAATGGGCTGCTGAGCACCAAAGCTTTGTTATCAGAGGTGGGGCTGTGCAGTTTACAAATGGTGGAAGGGTCAGAATTGGGACAAAAGGAAGATGATGTATCCCGGGATTCCAATGGTTCAGTGGATTCATCCCTACAGACCTTGCTATCCACCTACCATCATGTCTTTTGTGAACCTAAAGGGCTGCCCCCTGCCAGGAGGCACGATCACAGAATACCTCTAAAAAATGAGGAGGTAACTATCAACCAGAGGCCTTATCGGTACTCAGGACTGCAGAAGGATACCTTAGAGATTTTGGTGGTTGAAATGCTGAAGGAGGGCATAGTGCAGTGGGTGAGTTGGCTGAGTGATTGCGAATGGTGGTATAATACCAATTACCACACAGCCACAAGAAAAACACCTTATGAAATACTCTACCGCATGGTACCTCCTATCCACATTCCTTACACTCCTAAGGACTCTCCCGTAGAGGCTGTGGATCAATATCTAACTAAAAGGGAGGGGGTATTCAAGCTCATCAGGAGCAACCTCCTGAAGGCACAAGACAGGATGACACAACAAGTTAACAAGGGGAGAAGTGAAAGAGTGTTCTCAGAAGGTGACCTGGTCTACCTCAAATTGCAACCATACAGACAACAATCCGTTCACAAACGCAGTTCACACAAATTATCAGCTAAGTACTATGGACCGTATACAATTATCAAGAAAATTGGGACCGTAGCTTACAAATTGAAATTACCTGAGACGGCAGCCATACACCCAGTCTTCCATGTGTCTCAATTGAAGAGACATGTAGGGAACCATGTGTTGCAGTCGGGATTTCCAATTGTGGCCGAGAACCCTCTGCTACAACCACAGAAAATCCTTGAGAGAAGGATGGTAAAGAGGGGAAACGCAGCAGCCACTCAATTTCTGATAATGTGGAAAGACTTACCTTTAAGCGAAGCCACATGGGAAGATGCCGTGGAATTTGGTTGGCGTTTTCCTCACTTTCACCTTGAGGACAAGGTGGATTTTCATGGGCAGGGCATTGTTACGAACTAAAATGGTGGAGAGGGAAGACTACCAGGAGCGGGAGAACCAGGCCTGGAGATTGAAGATTTGATTGCTTTTGATTAAACGGCTGCGTCTTGTGCAGCTTAGTCATAGGGAGAAACGGCTGCGTTTTGTGCAGCTGAGTCTTAGAGTAAACGGCTGCGTTTTGTGCAGCCCCTTTGTCTTTTAATTTCCCTAAACCAGCAGGCAAAACCACGTGAGATGTCACGCTGGAGGTTGTTATTTTGCATGTTTAAATCCCCCCCTGCTATTGACAGAGGGTACGAAGAAATATAACAGATTTGCAAACCTCTCTCCCCTGTCATCTTCTTCCTCTCAGGCACCAACGTGCATTCTTTTCCCCTTCCCTCAAATTCTTCTTCTTCTTCAATTTTAACCTGCAGCAGGCTCTGTGGTAATCGAGATTAAAACAAGCAAAGAAAACAGATATGATCAAGAATTTCAACGGGCATTCCCTTAATGGAGAAACTAATCATTATTCCTGTCAAAATCAAGAAAAAGATGTTAATGTATAAGCTGCTCACGTGGACTAAATAAACAGATACATACATGACAACTGGCAGTGACAACTGGCAGTGAAGAAGAGGAAGAAGCCAATTCATATAAACACCAAAACATGCATTACGTGTGTGTGTGTGTTGAACATGCATTAAGTGCTGCATTAGGTTCTTTTAAGTAGTTTCAATTCAGTTACAAGTTGTTGCACATGTAAAACACATGCTCAAGAATCAGAACTATATAAGAGCATTTCATCAAGCATTTTGTAAGCAAGAAATACTGAAATACAGAAATACCTTTTGCTCTGCAATCTTCTTGTTCCCAGCTCTCAAAGCTTTCCCTTTCTCTCCCAAATCAACAAACACAAACCTGCAAACAATAACAACAAACACAAATCAGAAATCAACAAAAGAGAGATATTCCGCCACCATTTTCACCTCTAGGCGCATTTCTTGAGGCTGATTGATGAGGAAGATATCACCAAAGGCTCGAATCAAGGGATGGTCAAGAAATAAACCACCTGACGGCCACGAGAAACAAAACTTGAAATCATCTTCACGTTCCAAGAGGAGGAGCAGCTTGAGTTGTGCTAGGATACATGGAGGGAGCTCGTGCCCTTTTCCATTACTCTTTTGTCGGAGAAATTCCGAGGTGTCTGTACCAAATGCCAAGTGAAAGCCATAGCTGAAAAGGTTTTAACAATCATAAGATGACTTCATAAGATGCCAAGTGAAAGCCATTGATTTTTAAGTTAGTGAAAAACTTTTCATATAAAATATAAAATTAATTTATTACCAAATAATACTGGTAACCCAAGTTAGAGAATCCACATGTTACGTTAGACAAGAGAGACTTGATGGTAGTTATTTAGACTCACATTATTGATTGAAAAAAAAATACATAAACCGAGAAAGATAAATTTAAGCTTGTTTGATTCAGTGTTTTTCAACTTTTGGGGGTATTTTTTGAGTTGATGAATTGGATTGTGGGTATTCTAAGGGTGTTAATAAGAAGTTATGCTTTCAAAGCATGATATTAATTAAAAATTAGATACACACCTAATAAAAAAAACACAAAAACCAGACGCCCTTTCTCTCTAAAATTGAACTACGCCCCCTCATAATTTCTCTAAAAATCTGCACCGACTCCTTTTATTTTTGGACTTGGTTTGATGTAAAATTGATTGTTCCATTTGTTGTTGCAGCTGCCACTGTCATTGCTGTCATGGCCACCATCATCGCCACCTCATAATCCTTTTTTCTAGGCTTACAAACAAGGTAAATATACTACATTACTACTATGAAGTTGTGTTTGTTTTGGTTGAATACAGGATTTGTGGAGAAATTAGTGTTTGTTGAGTTCATGCGAAATTAATTGAGAATATCATAAATTAGGGTTGATTTGACATGGTTGAACATGAAAATAAGTTAAATTAATTATTTTAATTAATTATGTATTGTGTTTAATTGATGTTAAGTTATTGAATTAAGAATTGTATGGGTATTGTTGAAACAAACTAATAATATAATTAACTACACTTGATAATTTAATGCATGAGAGCATGAATGTGAAATTTGCGTGATGAAATTACATGTTCCATCAAATTGTTGATAAGTTCACAAATGTGATATTTTCTTTGAATTATATTAATTTGATTTTTTAAATTGAGGGTTTTTGTGTTATTTAATAATCTTAACTCCTCGAAACATTGTAATTTAAGATGTTAAGGTTTTTAATTATTTGAGAGGTGAAAGCATAAACCTTAGAACCAAACTAGTCAACTGCCCGCACTGCATTGCGGGTGTAGTGCGGGCGAAAAAAATAATTTTTACAACTGTTAAGATTAAAATATAATATTTTAATATATAAAATTTGGTATACTAAAAGGTATCAACATTGTCTATTATAATAACAATAATATCGAAGTCTCAACTTCTAAAATTATCATTATTATTATTGTGAAAAAATTATCATTATTATTATTGTCAAAAAAATCCTAAAAACCTCAACAGAAAATAAAACAATTTTTTTTATCATTGTTATCACTGTTAAAACAATAAAAATTATCAAATTATCCTGAGAGAAAAATACCTAAACACATTAACAAAGGAGTAAGGAAAAAAACAATATTATTATTGTAATTATTTTTTTTATATTATTATTATTATTATTATTATTATTGTAATTATTTTTTTTATATTATTATTATTATTATTATTATTATTGTTATTATTATTATCATTATTATTATCATCATCATCATTAGTATAATAACAATAACATCGAAGTCTCAACTTCTAAAATTATCATTATTATTATTGTCAAAAAAATATCATTATTATTATTGTCAAAAAAATCCTAAAAACCTCGATAGAAGATCAAACAATTTTTTTTTTATCATTGTTATAGCTGTTAAAACAATAAAAATTATCAAATTATCCTGAGAGAAAAATACCTCAACACATTAACAAAGGACTAAGGGAAAAAAATTATTATTATTATTATTATTATTATTATTATTATTATTATTATTACTATTATTATTATCATTATTATTATTATCATCATTATTTTTATTGAGAGAAAAAAACCTAAACACATTAACAAAAGAGTAAGGAAAAAAAAAATATTATTGTTATTATTATTATTATCATTATTATTATTATGATTATTATTATTATTATTATTATTATTATTATTATTATTATAATGGAAAATAAAACACAAATATCAATTTATCAAGGGATTAAAATCAAAAATTAAAACTATTATCATTATTATTATTATTATTATTATTATTGTAATTATAATTTTTTTATAATATTGTTATTATTATTACTATTATTTTTATTGTTATTATTATTATCATTATTATTATTATTATTATTATCATCATAATCATCATCATTATTATTATTATTATTATTATTATTATTACTATTATTATTATGGAAAAAAAAACACAAATATCAATTTATCAAGGGATTAAAATAAAAAATCAAAACTATTATTATTATTATTATTATTATATTTTTTTATAATAATATTATCATTATTATCATTATTTTTAGTGTTATTATCATCATCATCATCATCATCATCATCATCATCATCATCATCATCATTATTATTATTATTATTATGGAAAATAAAACACAAATATGAATTTATCAAGGGATTAAAATAAAAAATTAAAACTATAAGGGCCAAAATGAAAATTCAATATATTATCAATTTCAATAAAAGGATCCAATTGAAGAAATCAAAACTTATGTACTGTATTTATTGAATAATTTAAACCCAATCCGAAAATTAAAAGAAGGAGGACCGAAGTGCAACATTGACATTCAATTAATTCCAATTGGAGGACCCAATAAAACTAAATCAAAACTTACCTAACCAAAATCAGGACAAAAAACAAAATCGAAAGCCAAGGAACCGAAAGGAAAAGTATCACAACATGGGGGACTCTCCTGCCCTTTTACGTGCAGTAGAGAGAGAGAAACGTGGTCGGCGCTTTAACCGGCCTCCGGCGCGTCCACGAACATATTTAGTGTACACGCGCCACCGCGGGAGGAAGACCACGCGGAGACGCATCGATCTACACGGCTGAATCTCACCTCCGGCCACCAGAGGACACCGCACGCGCCGCTTAAATAGGGCGTGGGACGTGAAAAAGTCTGGCGCGTGTGACACACGCATTGACAAAACCGACAGAAATTAAAAATAAAAAAGGTCAATTACCGTATTGCCCCTGTACCGAAATAAATGTTTTTGTCTTATTAGAGGCTAGAACTGTAATTAGCCATTGTAAATATATTTTAAAAAAATAAAAAGTGCGGCGGACCGGACCGGTCCGGTCCGGTCCGTACGCGTGCAATTACAGGAATGACCCTCACCCGCAGCCCTTTTTACCGCCAGACCGAGCCCTATTTTGTCTTATTATCGGGGCTAAAAGCGTCAAATCACTGTTCAAAATCGAAAAAAAAAAAAAAACAGGCGGACGAACTCGCGCGACACACGGCCGATAAATGGCCAATCCACAGTGAATTGTCTCTGGTGGTACAGTAAAAGACTGAGCTCTTTTAGAGCATTTTATAATATAATATAGATAGAGGTTTCTGATACTTGCTTTTATTTTCTGACCCCTCACTCTAAAGCATATCTTCTAACTATACCAAATTAAATAGAAAGAGAAATAAGTAGGGCTACATAAAAGAATAACCTATCCCTTACGCTTTTTTATATAAAAAGGGTTACTCCCTAAATCTCGGTCATATTAGCGACGTGAAAAACAAGATTGAGTTTCATTTTACTTATAACCTATTTTGAACCTAAAACACCATATGCATCAAAATTAACCTGAAATAAAAAAAAATTCATGGGTTTAGATTTAGCACTTTAAGAGAAAGAGATAGATAAAGAACTCCTAGTAGGTGAAATTCCTTTCATTGAAAGAAACTCTTTAATACCGAAATCAACATGTTCTGTGGATGTAATTAGTGTCAATCGAGACCGTCTTTCTTCTTCGGTGGAATCTAACTACTCTCTCTCCTCTCTCAAACTAGAAACCTAAAAATAAAAGAAATAAAGTTTCATACTAAAAATTGTATTTTGTAAAATCTTAGGAATTAAATAGTTTATAAATTAGAAAATACAGAGATCAAAATGAACTTTTCACGCCATTTTTAAATTGCCACTCATTTCCTTCCATCTTTCCACTTCAATTTCTTCTCTTTAAATCTTATCTATGCTCATCAAATTTACAATAGTCGAGCTTCAATTTGGTCCTAAAATGATATAATCGGGGAAGAAAGCAATTCAAGTGATTTTTTTTTTGTTCAATGAGTTCCTTTTCCAGCCCAATACTTTAGGCTTAAAAGTATCTTGAATACTTGTTTCAGCTCCAAGTAACTCTCTCAAACGTCATAAAATAAGCAATCCAGGGCTTGCTTTTCCAAAAGAAGAGCCGTTCTTAACCATTACAGGGAGATAAATTAATAATTTACGAGAACCAATATTATCCCACATGGACTAACTATTTCTTTGATCAACTCAAACAGTAATCTCACTATGCCGACAAGACACCCCATATGGTGGACAAGCCGAAGGATAATGGTGATTTAGCGGTCCTTCTCCATTATGTATGCATATATGAAACAGGCCAAGGACCTTTTGGACGTTCATCTGTCCGCATTCCTAAAAAGTATGTATGCAATATGCATGCATTTTCCATTTCTCATTTTACTCCTTCGATTCACGTAGCTTCTGTAAAAAGTAGCTCTAGGTGGGCATATCCCAAATAGGGTGGTCCAAAATTATTTAATAGATTAGTACTACGGGTTTTGTAGTATTATTTGTGATTTACTATAAAATTATATGATTATTAATTTTAAAATTCGTGCAATTAATTAAGATATATATGCAAGTGGCCAAGTGGGTATGGATTTCTCAATCATTTGTCACCAATAAAATGACAATTATTGGACTTGAAGAAGACATCTTAGGAATTAAGAGATTTTTATTCAAATGGTGAGAGTACAAGGTCGAATGTTTCCAAGGTCTTAGACACAAGTGAAGCAAGATGCCGCTAAAGTTGGTGGATATGAGATTTTTATTAAGAAAAGTGCTCCTAGTTTGAATCAATCTTTTTTATAAATAAAAGTGAGATGTTGTCGCCATGAGGTTAGTCAATTTAAAAATTGATGTATGATTGTGTGATTAATTTGATTATTAATCATATTTTTTGTAATTAAATTTTAATTATTTCTAATTTCATTATTAAATTATTATTTTTTTCTAATTGATTATTAATTATTTATAATTTATTAAAAAATGATAAGATTTAAAATAAGATTGTCAAAGTGAACAGCACAAGTAAATTAGATGTGTCTTTTAAAATTAGTGTGAAAGTTAACTTTTATCTTTCTATTTCCATTCTATACATTTTAAAAATTTATATTTGGTACAAAAAATCTTTTTTTCAGACCCTGAGTCTCAGAGATGAGAGAGAGAGAGTTGATGCAAATTGAAGGATGGATGACGCCGTTGTCTGCCCACTAGCCATCCAAGCCCAAGTGTTTGCCCTTTGCATGGAAGGTCAATCATGATCTGGGTCGCGAGTTTTATGGTTGACTTGGATTGATTCTAGACTTGTTAGATTGTTTTTTTTTTAAAAAAAAAATTATTATTCATAATTTGTTGGTTTATTGGGATGAGCTTCATAATTTGAATCAATTTGTTTTTTATAAAGTTATTTTAATTTCATAACCCAAGTCATGAGTTAACTTGTCAAGGCAGTTCTACCCCTGAGTCTCATGTAGACTTGTCAAGGCAGTCCTGACTTTACAGTTAAAATTATTATATTATTATTAATTTCAACACTCGGCATAAATTAATGTAAAAATAATAATATCTAATTATGTTAGAAAATAAGTGCAAGTTTGACACTAATATATATTAAGAATAAAATGTTTTTTATATTTTTTTTGTGTCAATCATTAACCATATAAGATATAATTATTATGTCTTATACATTACCATCAAACACAATTAAGTCTTCATCTACACACACACATATATATATCCACATTTTTAATCGTCTCCGGGTCCAGGACCAAGAAAAACAGTTGTGAAAATACTACCCCCACACTCCATATCATACTCATGAATGTTTCAAAAATAATTTTCAAACAAAATGAATTTTTTAATACTTTCATATCTTTTAATATTATATATATATATATATCAAAAATATTATTAAAAAATAATAAAAATATTATTTTATTATTTTCTTGATAAAAAACATTTGAAAAAGCACAAAATGTTGTTTCACAATTCCAAACATTCACGTGTTATTAACACATGCAATTCATAAGATCAGAAGCTATGGCCCCCACCAGAAATAGAGATTTTCAGCATTTATTGTGGTACAAGAAATAAGAGAGAGGAACACAAAACATTAGAACGTGAAAGTGCCCTCCTACACATTTCCCCTCGTCCTTATCAATACAGACGACGCTCACTTTAGCTCGGTTGATTGCCTTCTACCTCGCTTTGTGTTCACGATGACTTTGCACTTCAAAGTTTAGCTTTGATCATAATTATCTTTAAAAATTTTAAATTATATCTTTTTGGGTTACAAAAATAGAGGCAGGGAGACTGATATTTTTTTTTTATTAATTTGGGTGTCTGAGTCAGGTTGTGCGGATTTCAACTAATCTAACGGGTCTTAAAATTAACAACTATATAATTATATAAGTCTGCAGTGACCATCATATTAGCAATCATAGAGCTCAAACTTGAAAATATAAGAGAAATAAATTCTTGAGTTCCAAAACTTGTATCACTAAACCACCTACTATGATGGTGCATGTGAATTATAATTTTTTTCGGAAAAACTTAGAATTCAAGCCATTTCATTCAATTTTTTTATATATAAAAAACCTAAATATCGTTTTATCACATCTCACCGTACATGGCTAGTTATTAAATTTGTTTAGGAATTGATTTAAGATAAAGTTTGAGTTATGGATCAAGTGGGTAATTTTGGATGATTATATTAAATTAAGATTATTTAAAAAATTAGCTAGCTAAACATTTCTGGCTCGGACTTATACCAGTGCCAGCTGGGTCAGAGTTTCACCATTGTCGCGTGGTGGCCATTTCTACCGCCGTCGTCATTCAATGAATGCACGACGATTTTTTTTTAACGAAGACAAAATCACGCTTCGATGAGGTAAGGGTTAGCTTTCTCGGGGTACCGGTCGGTCCGTCCGCTTATGACCGTTCGGATGGCCCGTTGGCCCGAATTACGGTCTTGGCCCGAATAAACCTTTATTTGGTTCGATGGTGACCGCCACTGTTCACTTTTTAAATTTTCCGGTCCCGGAATGACCCGCCATATCTGATGGGCAACGAATTACGGCAGACGGGCGGTCGTGCGGTACACTCTTCTTTCCTACGCCTTCGACAGCGAGCGGTCGTCCGTCACTCTGATGGGCGAAGACGAGATCGCTCTTCAGACGGGCGGTTCGCACGAACGTCTTCCCTCCATGACGTGGCGGGGGCAGCACAGAGATGGTACTGATGACCTTTCTCTCTCTCCTGCATCGGTTAAAGTGCACGGCAACACGGCCATACTTTGTGATTTTGTTTTCTCTGAATGTCCAACGTAAAGTTGCATTGGGTCCTCCGATTGCATTGGATGTCAATGTATGTGTTTCGCTTGGTCCTCCTTCTTTTATTTTTCGGATTGGGTTTAAATAGATTCATGATGCAACCCTTGATCCATCATTTTGGCCTTATAGTTTTAATTTTTATTTTAATCCTTATTTAACATTAACATAATAATAATAATAATAATAATAATAATAATAATAATAATAATAATAATAATAATAATAATCATAATAATAATAATAATAATAATAATAATAATATATTCCTTGCTTCGGATAATTTGATAATTTTAATTGTTTTGCAATAATAGAACAATAGTTATTTTATATCTAATATTACTGGAAAAAAGACAGAAAAAAAAAAATTTACCTAGGTTATCTACAATTAAAAGTCAGCAGTCAGCCAACTCAGTTTTCATATTGTATATTATTGCCTATGCCCCATCCTACGTGCTCTTTTGTTAAAGCTTCAAAAAACAAAAATAGAATTTTTTTTTTTAAGATCCGTAACTACAATTAAAAATATATGAGTCACTCTCCATTTCGATTGCACTATTCGCTTCATGAATAATTATAGCATTATAGTTATTTTAAAATTAACATAATAATAATAATATTATTATTATTATTATGTAGCTTACTCTTTTGTTAATGTTTATGAGTGTTTTTTCTTTCGGGATAATTTGATAATTTTAATTGTTTTTGCAATAATAGCAATAATCATTTTATATCTAATATTATTGGGGATAAAAGACAACTCAAGAACAAAAAATAAACAAATTTACCTAGGTTATCTACAATTAAAAAACGATACAAGTCACTTTTGTCTCGATTACACTGTTCCTTTTAAACGGCAAACAAGTCATTATTATATGTTTTAATATTTATTGCATATTATCGCCTAAAAGTATATAAAGAGATAAAAAAAATGACCTCGTATTTTTTGCATGAAAAAATTTAATATCAACATTCTTAAATAAATTTAATATAATAATATGATGAATAAATCTTATAAAATAAAATAAAAATTGGCTTTGAATTTTAATTTTGTGCTCTTTTGTTCAAGTTTATTTCTTGAAAAAAAACAAAAAATTAGATTTTTAGTATTTAAGATCTAATATTGCCCGGGAAAAAATACAGCTCAAAAAAACAAAAGGTAAACAAATTTGCCTAGATTATCTACAATTAAAAAATATACGAGGCACTTTCCGTTTCAACTACACTATTCTTTTTTAACGGTAAATAAGTAATTATTATAGCACGCAAAAAAAATATATTTATTTTTTGAAAAAAAATTGCAATATTTTTATTTTTAATGTGTAAAATCTTATATTATTAGGGAAAAAAGGCAACTAATCTTTCTTTTTTACAAGTTTACTTAGGTTTTCTACAATTAAAAAATATAAAAATCACTTCCTATTTCGATCACACTATATAGTATATGAGACTAAGTATATGTGTTTAATATTTATTTAATAGTCTCGCCTAAAAATATATAGACAGAGAAAATAAATGACCTGCAATTTCTTGGAAAAAAAATTAATATCGCTATTCTTAAATATATTTAATATAATAATATGATGAATAAATCTTATAAAAAAAACTTTGTCTTTGAAGTTAAATTTATATTTTAGACTTTTTTTTTTCTTTTCAGAAACTGTGACCTTTTTTCCACATGTATTTTTTATTTTTTAGTGTCCAAGTCAGTTGTTCTTTTTTTACCGCGTTTCTTTTTTTGTTTTTTTTACCAGAGTATCCGTGACAACAAATTTCTAATAAATCATTTAACCTTCTTAGGAAATTTTCTAACAAATTTTATCAAAAGTTTTTTAGCAATAGCAATATTCAATCACATTTTGGTTTTAAAAATTTATTTTTAACAGACTTTATCAATTATAATTATACTAATTAAATATTACAATAATAACACACAACATTTATAAAATCAATCAATTTTCTACATAGATAAAAAAGCCCAACGAAGCAGGCAAATCAACTCGTAAACTCTAAATAATGTCGAGGTTGGTTTAAATATATTTTAAAGTAAGATTAATTTTAAAAGACAATCCATCACGTAGCTTATCCCTCGACGATCCTCAGCAGTCATCAGTCAGCAGTCAGCAACTCAGCATGCCCCATCCCGCTACGGCGTCGTAACTGGTAACAGCTCGTAGTAGGGGACAAGCTTAGACTCCACGATATCAAAAAGAAATTTGTCAGAAAGGATAGATGTCCTTTCATTTCTACTTTTTTATCTTCATCTCCCCGATTTCCTATAGAGATTCCCCCCATGATTTTCTAATTCATTGTTTGTTTGTTTTTATTGCTATTGGATTTTTTTAAAATCATTAACCATGCTTATTAAACATATTCAAAACAATTATCCAAGTCTTGATTTTTCTTGCTCCTTATATCATTAATTTATGTTGATCCAACCTAAAGTGTAATTAATGTGAGCCCCATATATAGTAATTCCTAAACTAACACAGTTTATGAAGGCTTTGTTATTTAATGTTTTTTCTCTTTCATGCTTTTGTTAGTGTGACAACCTATCTTCTTTCTTCTTTACTTGAAATACACTTGATCCCTCTACTTATATATTTAATTAATTTTATTTCATGAAAACTACGAGCATTTTCTCTTATTTTGTTTTTTCCTTTTAATTATAATATATTTTCTATCCAGCAAGTTCTTGTACAACTACGAGTCCATGATCTAGATCACAAGTTTAACAAATTAAGTCATAACTATTATTTTTTTCATTTTCTTTTTTAATATTTTTTTTTAAATAATTTTTAAATTTATGCTTCAATTAATATCACTCATATATGATTTTTATGGATATATATTTTTATTTTTTTTATGTGTGTTTAGTTTTTGAATCAGATTCTCTAGTGTGTGTGTGTGTGTGTATTTAATAGATGGAAATTTATTTCTAAGAACAAAGAAAATTATTTTCATATAATATTCTAATGTGTAGTCTTGCATAATATTTTTTTTCCTTTTATTTTATTCAAGTAATTTAATACATATCTTTATTTTTATTATTGTTTGATGGAATAAAAAAAGTATTATAATTAACAAGATTTAGCAAATACAAATGAAAAAATATCCCATCTTGTAAGATGGAATATCTTGATCTACAATGTTTCTTGATTATTTATTTATTTTTTAGTTTGATATTAATGATTTTTTAATAATTTTTTAATAAATATAGTTTTTGATTTATACAATTACATGCATGCATAAAGTTTTTGATCTGCATTTAAAAAACTTTTTTAGCTGCAAAAATGCATAAAAGAACTTGTATATAATTGTTTTTTATAAAAAATAAAAATACCCTATCTGCAACGAAACATAAATTACATAACTAGTTAAATATATTTCTTGAGTTATCTCAAGTTATATTTTTAATAAATAAATAATTAAAAAAAACAACCTTCCATTTTTATAACCTTACCTTACCTAATCCAATCTAAATTAATTTATATCCAACACAATCTAAATCACAGTATCGTTTTCCTCTTCCATAAATTTACCCAAAAAATGGCACCAGCTGTCTACAGACTACAGGAAACAGGGTGACATGGCAGAGAACATTGGTCCCTTTGACACAGACACAGCAGTGACAGCACAACTGTATCTATCTACTCCTCTCTCTCTCTCTCACGTTTGACCATCCATACACACAAACAGAGCATCCACAGTGAGTGTGAATAACTGTACTGCGCGTGCGTCGCCTCCCTCGCTCTCTCTCTCTCAATCTCCTCCCTCGCTCTCAATCTCTCTCCCTCCCTCTCTCTCTCTAGTCTTTCTGTAGAGAGACGTAGGACCAGCCCTTTTCACTGCGCAGGACCAACTTTCTTTGTCACTCTTTCTCTGCTACGTTGCCAGTCCCTCGAGCTTCATTTTCTTGGTCTCAGTGCATAAACCAGTATCTCACGGTCACATGATTCTCTCTTTCTTTCACATCTTTTCATTTCTCGATTCTCAATCATACCATCCTTCGCTCATTGCTCTTTCTATGTTCAAGAGAATCACTTGTTCCTTGCTTCAAGACATGTAGATAATACTACCAGGTAACAGAATAATACAGGTAGGCCAGTACTGTTTCACCCCACTTTCTTCAGGGTTTTCTTGGTTGTCCTCTCCTGCTTTCTCTCCTGTCTTTTTCACTCTTTCCGTTTGCATCTTTGAAACACATTTTACTTTTTGTTCTCTCGGTATTCCGTTGCTGTTTTGGGGAAACTTGGTTGGCTACATTGTATCATTTTGTCGGAAAGAATGGTTTTTTCTCGTGGGTTTGGCTGATAGATGGTATTTGAGATTCGGGTGTGTTTGGTTTGAGAGAGAGGGATTTTGGTTTAGGGTTTTTAGTTTCTTGGAGAGATGAATGAAACAACAGGGAATCCAGCAGGGACATGTTTGGCGCTGACCGAGAAAAAGGCTCATAGGCCTGGTGGTTGTGTTGGTATTTTCTTCCAGTTATTTGATTGGAATAGGAGATTCGCCAAGAAAAAACTCTTCTCCAGGAAATTGCTTCCTGCAGGTTAGTCCATTTCTCTCTAAGCCAAGAATACCCATTTGAACTTGAATGCTTAAAATTTATTTTTTTAGTTCTTTAATGCGTGTTACTGCTGCTGCTGTCCAGCTCGTGCAAAACAGCCATCAAAGAAGTTTGGAGGGGATGAGAAGATGCCCAAAACAAAACTCCATCTGGTATGCATTTTAGTCTATATAGTTTGATCTGGCTGTTCATAGAAGTTTTTAAGGGGCATTTCTTTATATCTCAATAAAAAGAGATTTAATAATGTGAGTTTGTTTTAGTTTTTTCTATTATTATTAAGAGGGTTTTTTTGCTTGTGTTTGAAATGTAGATTGTTGATGAGAATAAAGGAGGTTTTCCAAATGTAAAGAAAAGTGGGAATTGTAATAATGATATTGTAGTGAAAAAGCATGAAATGAGAGCTCCAAGTTTGGTTGCTAAGCTGATGGGCCTCGACTCTTTGCCAACAGTGCATCGAGATAAGCACAAAAAAGTTTCAAATTCTGTTGCTTGTGATGTTACCGAAGAGAAACTTGTCAACGATAGTCATAGTGAATCTGATAGGTATGATTTGAAAATGGAGAAAAGGAGCGCAAAGGTTGAATCTAGGCCTCAAAAGCTTCAAAAGACAGGTCAGTTTGAGAGACAAGCATTGACTAGGTTCGGAGCCGATGTGTTTCAAATTAACGGCGCTTTGTCAAGGTCGAGAAGGCATCATCATCCAAAACTTGCACCACCATTCAAGAGTCCTAGGATTTCCTCGTCCAAGAATGCATCTAGAACGTCTAGGTTGATTGATGCTGCTACTAGAATTTTGGAACCTGGGTTGCATGCTACCAGTAGGTCAAAAGGTGCTCTTACTTATCCAAGTTCTATGAATTCTTGTCTTAGGGATGAAGTGTCGGCAGAGGAGATTGGAATTATGTTACCAAATATTGTGAAACAACAAGATATTGGAGATTGTAACGAGGGAGAAGGGATGTTTCTCACAGGGCAAACTTCTTGCAAAAATTGCGGTAATTTGTTTGATGTTGTGGATTCTAGACCTAATGTGAAGGAGCGGCAGTTTGTTTGTCCGTCCACACCTTCATATTATATGTCCTGTCAAGAATCAGAAATGATTAAGCCTAGGCCACCCATATCCACACCCGAGCAAGAAAGAAATATATCTTATCAGAGAAATTGGGACCAACAATCCATTGCTGTGGAAGAACAGGATAACACACGAGCACGGAGTCAAACCATCACAGTTATCAAACCTGTGTCTCCAGAGAGCCAATCTCAGCGGCAATTGAGAAGCCAGCAGTGCAGACCTCAACAGCAAGAGTCATCTTCTGTTACTTATAAGCAGAGGATTCAGACTCAAAATGAGATGTTCATAAGCAGGGATAGAACTCCTCCAAGGGCCAAACTAAATAATCTGCAAAGCAGGAGAGCTTCTTCAGCTGCATATGTTATTAATGAGGCAAGAGATTCGGTTGCTTTGAACAGAAACATAATCAGTCGTGGCAGGACAAGAGCATCTAACTTGGCTGAAAATTCTACAATTGACAAAGACAGGAAAGTTTGGAAAGGACAAGATGATTCCTTGTCACCGCTAAGGAGCCCAGTTCGCAAGAGGACTGTTGGTTTCAATGCACAAGTTGAAGGTACTGGATTTCCTAATCTGATGTCTGTGAGACAAAGGAACACCAGGTCTGATAGTGTGAGTAGAAAAGTGGCTGCATCTAGCTCTCGCACCATTGACCGTGCATGTATCAAAACTGGATCTGTTAATGATGGAGAAAGTAATAAAAATAATGGCAGCAGGGAAAATGATGCCATATCTTTAACGTTTAATTCCCCATTAAGGCACAGAACTTTTGTTTCCAAGGGGGGGCTGAACGAGAGGAGCCATCAAATTGATAAGAACACTTCCCACCAAAGAAGGCTGGTGTTGAATGAAAATGATGGCAAAACACCTTTGCAGAATCGATTTCCATTGAGAGGACGTGCCCTGGGCACAATTTTAGAGCAAAAACTAAAGGAATTGGCCTCTCAAGAACAGGAGGAGTTGACAAGTGGAGGTAGTCACCCCATGAGATCTGCTGCTATGATTCTCCAAGAGCTAATATTTGCTTTGACTGAAGATCAGCCTATGTCTCCACATGCTCATATGTTTAATGCAGACAAAACTTACCAGGTTGGTTTGCTGTGTATTGTCATGGTGCTGTCTTTTTATTAGCTGTTTATGGTCCAGAATTTATGTGCTTATTTTGTTTTGATTTGTGACTTAATTAAAGCCTCTCTGATTGAAGAAAAAACTACATAACGTCCACTCCCCTCTGATATTCGTACCTACCTTATCTCTAAGTAATAAACTATTTGAAACTGTTTTAGCTTGCATGTCTGTTTGGAGAACGCTGACTTTGGAGCTTCCTCGTGTTGAGTGAAATTTCTTATACCATTGGCGCAACCAAAATAAGAAAATGGAGAAATTAATGAAATTGTGCATGGATTGCCTTTTCATTTATGTGTTCTCGTTGACTAACGTCCCTTGGGTTGCTATCTTTGCTTGATAGTTGGTCAAGAAAGTTGCCAAATTTGACTTTGTCGTATGACGGTTGCTGTTTGAAATTTGTGCTGTACGGTGTTTGACACTGCATTCCAAAACTATTTTTTAAAAAAAAAGAATTTTTTTTATTTTAAATTAAATGTTTTTGGTGTTTTTAGGTCATTTTCATGTTCTGATGTTAAAAATGTTTTTTTTAATAATAAAAAAACATCATTTTAATGTATTTTTAAACGAAAAGTACTTTTAAAAACAACCTAAACCACACTCTCATGATACTTGTTGTCAATGATTAGGTGTCAATTGGCTTTATGGTTTTGCCCTCTTTTTTCTTTTTGTCTATTTCTTTTTCATGGTATGTGAGAAAACAAAATAAGTTCCCGTGTTCTATTAATTTCAGTGAGAACATTGGCCTTTCTGCATGCAAATCATCATATTAACATGATGGTAAAAAATGAAAATAATATATTACTGAGGCATCGGAATTTTAGTTAATGGCTGCAATTATAAGCTGCTGCCTTTGTAAGTATTTTGAGGCAATAGGGAAGGTTTATCTTGTCAAATAAGCAAGACACATTACTGGAAATAGAACCGAGTAGACAGATTCATGGAACTAGTCTGAGTTGTTCAATTCAATGTCATCTTGAGGCCAAGCAACCTAAACCTATACATTATGAAAATTAACAGTTTGCCTTTTTATGAAGTTACTTTTCCTTGATAGTATTTTATTCTCTAGGTGTGATTTTTAAAATTATTTTTTGTGCTTAATATACCATGACATAGACCTGACATGTCTAGGTTTTGTTCACTCTTCTCAGGAGGAAGGAAAAATCAGGAGGAATTCAGTTGGAATATCAGCTGATGGTGCTCATCTTAGTCCTGGATCTGTTCTTGAAGCTTCTTTCTCAAATGACAGTTGCTTGTCAAGCAGTCTGGATGATAGCTCAGGAAAGAAAGTGAAATTTTATGACAATGCAGAATGAGGGTTTCATGAGTGTTTTTTATTGAACTACTCAGAACCTTGGCTATGAATTTTCTGAAATAGTAAAAAATAACAACTAATTATAAAAAAATTCCTGTTTTCAGTCTCTACTATGTAATCTAATCTTTTATCAAATATCTTGAGCTCTCTTTACGTATACTATTTTGGCTTGTGACTCTAGGACGCAGGATGCTGCTGGACTCCATGGATTGCTCCTATGATCAACCACAACCAGTAGATACTGATGCAGATCTTCTGGATTGTGCGTCCTCTTTGATACAAGGGAGGACAGGTAGCAAGATGGCGACTGATCTTCTTAACCATGTTTCAAGGATATTACAGAGCATCAATCTTGCTGGTGTCGGGTTAGCTGGAAACAAGCTCACTCATGCAAAGGAGGTTATTTTGAATGCTGAGCTGCTGTTTGGTAGTGCAACTCTATGTCATTCCGATAGAACGAAGAGATTTCTCGTTGGACCCTTTCTGCTCGACGGTCTTGAAACTCTGGCTGGTGCTATGCCGAAAAATCTTAACTGCAATCTTGGATTTGAAGAGGACGAGGGCAATCAACTCGGAAAGTTTCTTTTTGACTGTGTGATAGAATGCTTAGATTCAAACTACATCGGGTACATTAACACTGGATTCAAAACGTGGAAAAGAGCGCCACCATCATGCATGAACTCAGAAATTTTGATTAAAGAGATCGGAGAGGAAGTCAGAAGGTGGACAGATTTTGCTGGGATGATTCTGGATGAGATAATAGATTGGGAGATGAGTCATTCCTTGGGAAAGTGGACAGATTTTGAAATCGAAGGATTCGAAACTGGTGCAGAAATCGACAGGGACATACTTCAGACTTTGGTTGAGGAAATTGCTGTCGACCTTTGGAGTGCAGGGTGGATTCCATTTGAGGTGTGACTAACATAATGGAATTTAGAAGTGTATTTTGTTTTTATTATGATGCCACCTTGTCTACTATGAAAGTGGCATTTCGATTTTTTGCTCAAAACCATGGCTAACTTCATTGATGGGTGGTTGTAACTTGTCTTGACAAATGAAAAGCTGCTACAAATGGTCTTCTGCATAATTCTGTAATCTGTATGTATCCTTTAAGATCCATCACTTTTTCAAATGAGTAGGGTTGAAACAAAACAACCAGTTCTCCAGCGTTCATCAAACTCAATTGCAGAATGTTGGTGTCTATGCAAAGCATACAGACACCGATTCTGAATGAATGCATCTATGAGAAAAAAAAATTCTTGCCTTCTCTTGTGCGATGCAAACCTGAGCTGGTACGGTGTGTGTAAGCCAACCTGCCCACTTTTCATGCAAAAGTGCTTCAATATTCATCAAAATTGGATAACAAAATCATCAAGCACTAGATATGAGCACGAATTAATAGAAAACATCAAGTGTATCAAGCAATGCGTGGAAATTGAACTCAAGGTTCCATGATTATATGGAGTGAAACTCTCTTAGGATGCCTTTAGGCCCTTCTTTAGTAGTCTGTCTTCACCTTCATGGCTCTATTATAAAACAGAAAGGAAAGAAGAGGCCCGCAACACGACACAAGTTTGCAATGCAAATAAGATACGATTCTATCTCAAGAGAGAGTTTCTCCAGTACAATTATAATCATTTATGAAGCATGATTACATCCAGAGCTTTACAATCCCAGAGATCTAATCAACAACCAATCAAAGAATAGAACTTACAGAAATTGCAGTGGTAGTGAGAGAATTATCATAAAATAAAACTGAACTAAGCAAAGAAGATAGTTAAGGGATCGACAAATTTCACATGAATTAAGAAACCACCATAGATGGATCAAAATCAAAATTCTCAATATCCCAGAACAGTCTTGCCAATACCAACACCAGCTCCTCTACCTCCTTTGTTTCCTCTGCTATCACCATTAATAGCATTTGCAGCAGCCAAAGACAAACCTTTTAACTCTTCAAGACTTGCATAACTCTTCCTTGCCATTAAAAACCCACCTTTCTTTTTCTCTCCAGCATTTGCAGACTTACTCCCTCTCGAACCCGATAGAAACCCATTATTAGTTTTTGACACTTTCTTAGATGGAGGAGTCAGCTCTTGCCGTGGCTTCCGGTTTTCTTTCCTCAAAGTAGCAGAGAAATTAGGCACTGATTGCGCCAAGATAGAGGGCCCTTTTCTTGAGTTCTCCAAGTTTTCATGAAACTTCACTTGTTTCTTTGATGGAGCTTGTTTCAAATCAGTCTCTTCATACTCTTGTTGCTTTAACATTTTCATTCTTAGTTTTCTCTCTCTTAACTCTGCATACGCTCTGTATCTTGGCCCTCTTTCCATGACATAACTCTCAGTGGTCAGTTTTAGAGGCACCGGTTGATCAGAATCTGCTGAATTTTGAGAAAGAATTAGAGAGATAGGATCAAGGGCTTGAAAGAGAGATTGAAGACTAGGGTTTTGTCGACGGGCTTGGTTAAGATAGCAGTTAGTTTCTGCCATTGTTGATGGTTTCCTCTGTTTTTGTTATGCTTCTTTAACTGGTTTCAGGGTTTCGTGTTGCTTAAGAATTTGATTTTGCAACGGTCAATAAAAGGAGACAGAGAAACCCTTTAGGTTTTGTTATAATAGCTTACCTTACAAACGTTTTTGTTGAGGCTGGTACCTTTTGTAAAGGGGTAAAAGGTGTTGAATCACCCTGGATTCTAGATTGATTCTTTGTGATGGATCAAGAGCCGTCCGATTTGTGATAATTTTACTTATTTTGTGTCCCTTTGTTGACGAAGTAAAAGATGTCATCACCAACGGTAAGACGGCTGTTTCAAGGCTTTACATATGGCAGGCAGCCTGCGACAATTTAAGGAAAATATGAACATGATTGTATTAGACATTTGATTAATGTTTTAAAATATTATGGTTTTAAAATAGTTAAAAGAGATTTGAAAATACAAGACTTCATTTCAAATCTATCTTAACTATCTCAAAATACACTTCGTGCAAAGTACATTTATTAAACCAACCAAATATATAGAATGGCTCTGCAGAAAACAAGCGTGTAACACCGGGCCCAGCCAGATTAGAAGCTTGCATCAGGTCTCAGCAATCAAGCAAAGATTTATGCAATGGCTAGCCTATGACAAGGACTAATCAATAATAGTGTTAAACAACATCCAAAACCTTAAATACAAATTACATAAAAGCAGAATAATCAGAAAACTTGCAGATCATCCCATAATTTGGTTTGGTATGACTTAATGGAACTTCGGCATGCTTGAGCTTAAGAACCTCTGACAATCATCCCATAATATGACGCATGAACGAAATTTCGTAACAATATAACATGACAACGAAATTTATCTCCCATTCATATGACCTCTACTAACATGAGATGCAGACACGGCTGGCCAGAAGGAGCCGAGGATGACATTGACAATAAATGGCTACGCATCCGTAAATCAATTGCTGCAAGGAAGCTCACAAGAAGCTACGTCTTTTGGCTCAACTATCAGAACTCACAACCTTGCTGAGATGGTTTTTGCCTCTCTTTCAGCTATGCCTTTTTCTTGGATTCAAACTTTGTGATACTTGTACTTTTGCCCCAGATTGAATCTAGTAATTTTGTTGGTGAACCCACCAAGTATCAAGGTCCTTACAGCCTCAACCCCTTGTTCCAATGATGCATCAATCTGTAGTAGAGATTAACAGTCAAAAAGTTGCAGCAGTTTTGAGGAAAATACAATATAGAGCAATAGGCACAAAGTCTATACAGCAGTTGTCCAATCGGAAGATGTGAGTACTGAAAAATTGCGCAGACATAGACAGAGCCATAAAGCATTTGACAATAAATGTAAAATCAATGATATCAATACGCGATACTTGCTGGAATAGCTGACATACATATATATTACTAATACAAGAATCAAGTCAATATAGTTTCTTAAAAGATAATTTTGCAGAAGGTGCAAAGCCTGGTGTCTTAAACGTGAAGGAAATAGGGAGTGACAAAATGCTTGAACTTTTTAGTATCAAATACCTTCACCACGAAGCATGTGGAAGAATCTTTGCGCTAGAATCAAACAATGACATACCTGTTCTTGCTCTATTGGGCTAAACTTCTGCAGGAGAAAAGCTTTCATGTCCATTGTGCCAGGTGGATTTCCGATGCCTGCAAAAAATGGATCCTTTTACATTCTATAAAAAATAGACAAAAATGGCTCTTCAGCACATAAAATATTCTAAAAACATGTAATGAGAAAACTACTTGCCTATACACAATCGAGGAAATTCTCGACAACCATCCAAATGGTCCATCACACTCTTTACTCTGCAACAAGTAAAAATATTTGATTTGAGGTGCGTTAATATGAGGCAAAACTGATTAATTGATGTTCTCCCAGGAAATTAATTTGAGGAGGTTAAAAAACATTCATAAATTTAGGAAAAAGACTCCAGAACTGGAAACAATTGCCAAGCATAATAATGCAGATGCAGTGGCTATCCATGAATTAAATAAAAACTAATTGATTAGCTCCTATAGAATTACAAAAGGAAGGTTCCATTTCTCACCTCTTAAAAGATATATGTAAATACATTATGTTTAATGAACCTCCTATTCATCTCTATATCAGGCAAACCAACGAGCAGAAAATCCTTTCTTTAATACAGGTGTGAAATACATGCTGCCCATAAAATTCATTTATCCTACACTAGGTTTTAGATGCTTTTTACTTGTTCCAAGGAAATTTAATTGTGTTCAGAGGCTGGCAGGCCACTACTTGGCAGGTGATCAATAGATATGCCTAGTGCAGTAGCTTGAGCTCTAAATTAAGCTAGGAAAAATGACCCATAAATCTTCTAACAGGAGAATGAGAAAAGCTAACAAGCAAATCATTAGTAAGCAACTCGCCTCTTCTGTAAAGTTATTACATTACAACTTAGCAAATAAAGATCTAAGCTAATAACAAGTTGTGGTGGAATCAAGATATGATAAAACTTGGAAAAAAAGAAAGTCGTTTAAGAACTTGTGGGTCAATGAGGGTTAGTGGGATATAGGTACTGTTAAACAAGGCCAAAGTCATAACAGTAAAGCATACCCATTGTGATGGCCATGTCCACCCTTTGGCTGAACCCTCAGAATGCCATTTGGTAAGTTCATCTCATCATAGATCTACATGTTCAAATCCAAGACCATAATGTCAGTATATCATAAATTGTGAGTAAATAAAACGAAAAGAATTCTTTTAAATGGAAGTGAGGACTAAAAATGCATACCAGTAAAATATGACGAAGAGGTATTTTATAATGAGCAGCAAGTGGTCCAACCTTAAAAACATTGGAAAGAAAAATAGGTTAGTTGAAAAATCAGCTGAATTCTGGGGACAGCAAAACACATGTTTACATCACATCCGAGTGTTTCGATAAATGAGAATAAATGCAAATCAAAAGTAAAATGTTACGACAACAAAATAGAACATGGGACTAACTGATTCCCCACTAAAATTCATGTATGCCTGTGGTTTTGCCAAGAGAATCGGCACCTCTCCGATGCAACCTGTACTGATCACAGAAAGAATCTGAATAAACCATCACCCATATACAAAGAAAGAAAGTAGAAATGGCATAAACTTGAGGGAAGTTAGCAGTGAGATATTTTGCTTAACAACCTATTCCAATCAAAGCTTTCGATTGTATTGTGTTCATCAAAACACCTTCCGCTTGGGCAATTTGATCAATCATTTCAAATCCAACCTGACAAAGATAAAGTTGCAAGATCGTTAAAATAGTAAAAAAACACTATTGAAGCCATCAAATTCATATGCAACGTTAATTACATTATGCCTAGTGCCGTGGTACTTAGTTCCAGGGTTACCCAATCCAACAATTAGCCAGGGCGTATACTCCACTTTAACTCCATTGCCATTATCTGGCAATGAAGCACGTACACAAAGCCTGGTCGAAACTAAATTCCTTCGATGAAAACGAGAACTTCTTGGACAGGAAATGCAGGTTCTAGGGATAGATACTGCATACAACATTGACCTACACATACAATAAGTAGAACTTAATTACGGGTATAAACAAACCAAATGGTTATAAATAAACCAGTCACAAAGAAAGAGAAATGCTATCAGAAAAAAGAAAAAGTTTTGTTGCACTAGGGTAGATTTAACCAGAGGTTCCTGCTTCCAAATTTTAAACCTCCTCATTTTCACAGCATCAAATAAAAGCTTTGAAGGGAAATTTATTGAAAACCCATCATAGTGACCAGCCACCACCACCATTAACTGCCAATGAGCTCTTTAAATTATAAGGAAACATCTATGAATAGGCAAGAACCAATGAAAATGGCCATAAATATCATAATAATCACAGAATTTTGTGTGCCAAATAACTATAATTCCAGCAACTTAAACTCTAAAAAGGATTGAACTTTTCACAAACTACAGTTCCAAAATGAAAACCCATATCCATTAACTACTGAAAAGACACACACAATACAGAGAGAGAGTTACAACATGGTACGTTAGAAAAGAGAGTTGAAAAGATAAGTCACTCCATATTTGAAACTCAAAATGTAAGATTAGTAAACAAGAGAAGAACAAACCCTTTTATGTGTTTTGATACTTGAATTCTGAGAGAAACTTAATTGCTTAGAGGGAAGAGAGAGACCCAGTGAATTAAAGGGGTTAGCTTCGAAGCATAGACGTTGAGTTTTCGCTGGTTTTAGAAGTTGCAGGGTAGCCTGTAGGCTCGTGGATTGATATTTTTGGATATAGAAACCAGATAATTATCAAGTCAAGGATAAATTTGAGGGATTCTGGGCTGTAGTTCTCAATGGGCACTTGCAGTTTAGGGCTTTTAAGATATGGACCCTCAAATGAATTTTGGGCTCTTGAAGTAGTTTTTTTTTACTATGTTCTATTGGTTTGCAGGGTATATATAATGATTTTTTTAAAATGATTTTTTTTGTTTAGAAATATATCAAAATAATATTTTTTATTTTTAAAAAATTATTTTTGATATCATTACATTACAATGATCCAAAATATAAAAAAATATTAATTTTAAAGAAAAACTTATTGGAAAACAAGGTTTCAATCGTGTTCTTAAATGACACCTTAGTATATGATGTGAGTTTATGCGCCATGCAACATTTTGAATGAAATTTATTTTTAAATGAAATAATAAATATCTAGATTATAGAGAATCTTTTGACATTATTATTAAATAAGATCTAGCAGGTTAATCTTAAAGTCTCTCAATTTGATTTCTTATCTATCTCAGATTTAAAATTAACCTTGTGAGAGTTGTTCTAAAGTTACTCAATTAACTTGAATGATTCAAAAACAACCAAATTGATCGATAAAAAAAATTCTAAAGATCAAATTGACAAAAAAAAAAATCACACCATGTGTGAGTTGCCTCAATTTGACCAAATAGACTTGGTTGATACGCAAGTAACTTTATTGTTTCGTTAAAGAAGTCTAAACATCAAAATGAGAAAAAAAGATAAAATTAATTGAAAAAAACCTTTCTGCTCGACTTTATGCTCCACTCAATTTTTAAATTAAGAAAGCGAGACTGATTAATCAAAAAAATCAAAAGATTATTAAACAAAAATATAATGAAGAGAGTAAAACAAAATAAGAAAGAAAAAGAAATAAAATAGAGGGCACCTACTTCATTGTTCAGTGAAGCAAATGCATTGAGCCATAATTAGAATTATTAAATTTCCTTGAATTTATCATATAGATGTATTTTTAAAAATATTTTAAAACTTTGATTATATAGATCTAATAATGTCCTTTACTGTAAAAAAAATAATCTCATATCAAAATTTATGGATATAAAGTGTGTTTGTTTTCAAGGCATATTTATTTACAATAAAAAATGGGCTTATCTCTTTCTCAAAACATATTTTTGTTTCAATAACTCTATATTTTTTTCAAGAACTATTAATGAAAAAAAAAAGGAAACTTTGGTGATTCATTTGTGATGATTGATGACAAACCACTGTTTGATTTAGTGGTGTTACTTTAATATTGTACGTCACTGTTTGAGAATATGGTTATGATTGTGTTTTTTAAGTGTTTTTTGTTCAGAAATATATCAAAATGATATTTTTATTATTATTTAAAAATTATTTTTGACATCATCACATGAAAATTATCTAAAAACACTACAAACTATAATTTGAAGTAAAAATATTCAAATAAAAAATCTCAAATTTTTCAAAAACACTTTTATAATACAGTGTCAAACAGGTACACATGAGACTTACACCCGAACCATTTTTAAATGTTTTTTAAAATAGTTTTAATAAGCTAATATTTTAAAAAATAAAAATAAATATTTAATTTAAAAAACACTTATAAAAATGCAGTCTGAACAATATTACACCTAACCAATTCAAAAGAACTTACACTATGTTATCAACACACATATTTATTCATATTAATCATACAAGTTCCACGAGGATGGAAAAATCAAGCTTACCCTATTTAGTTCAATGCTTTTTTTTTGGTTGTGCCGTGACTATTTAATACAACGAATAATTATGCATATTTTTGTATGATATTGTGTATCTTAGTTTCATAAATAATTATAAAACAAATTAAAAATATAACTATACAAATTTATAATATTGTTTAAAAGCTATATCATAATTGGATGATTTTTAAAATATTATTATATTTATTTATTTTAAAAAGATTTTATTTCAAAATACAAAACATTTTAAAAAAAAAAGGTATTTAGGAGGGCCAAGAGAGGCCTGACGCTAATAAACATATTTTAGGGTTTTAAAAAATATCTTAGTAATTTCAATGACTTCATTAACAATCCAAAAACACTCTAATTAGTCTAAAAACTAGAAAACTAAAATCAAATATAAAATATTTTCACAAATCTTACAGGGTTTCTCAATCACAATACTGTAAATCACTATCTCCATGTGATACAAAGTCTTCTAAAATCCCCAATAAATTTAAAATAAAAAAAAAACCAAGGGAAATTCATAGAATCACCCAGGGTTCTTCCTGGCGGAAATCAACAAGGAGAACTCGGGTCTGTCTCGGCCCTCGTGCTCCAAATTCTTCTTCTCCACCTCATCGTCCAGCCATAACCTGCTATCCAACCCACTTCTTGTCCTAAACATAAAAACAGCACGCCCAGATTGTTCCTTAAAGAACCACTGATGCAAATCCCACATCATATCCACCAGTAAACCGTCCAGAAATATTATCCGATTCCCTCTAAAATTCCACCTTAATCTCTTCACTTGAAAAGTCTCCTTGTCGTCAATCCACACAGACAGTACTGGATTCTTTGATCCATCTTCTTCATCTCCACCGCACTTGATCAAGATGTCATGAGTTGTCCCTGCATCACTGAATTGTGCCTTGGTCGAATACGTCGTCTTGCCTGAAAAATGCTCACTTCGAGAAACCAACGAGGGTCTCAACGGTGCCGTTTTTTCCTTCAAACATTTTTTCCTGACTTCTTCATTATGATCAGTATCTCCAAGGACTAGACCCAATTCCGAGTCCACCATAACAACAACATAAAACCCTCTGACGGGCTGAGGTCCTGCATCAAAACAAGCCGCGGAAAGATCCCAGAAGATATCAATCTTTGAATCACAAGATTGAAATGTGCTGGCGCCTTTAATTTCTTGAAGCTGGTGGACGGAGTTACCAGCTCTTTTTCTCGAGGAAGAGGAAATGCTGTCATCAACGTATATATCAAGGCCTTCGAATACGAATCTGTCGCGCCAGGCGAGGGTGATCAAGAGGTGCTTTTGAGTGGAGAGTTTCACTTTGTATACACAGGAAACTGAATCTGGGATCGAAGGGGAACAGTTTTGGGAGAGGTACGCATGGTTTGAAGGGCCTGAGCAATACGAATCAGATATTTTGATGGCATGCTCGCTGTAACAAGCTGCTATACTCCTCATTGATGATAGCTAGGTTGAAGATGTTTTTCGTATGGATTCTTGTGTCTATATGGCTGCAACTAGGAGGTGGGGTGGGGTGCTTGAGAGGGGAAGGTACCCTTCCTTGCCTGCGATGCAAGAAATTGGAAAGTTTAATGTGGCAGCACAAACCACGTAGCCAGTGGCCATGAGGAGAAGATGAAGATTGAAGGTGACAAAAGAAGGGTTATCTTCTATGTTAATTCCTAACATTTTTGAAGGCAAAGCGACTAAACTAGAGACCAACCTTGCTAGATGCTAAAATATAAAGCATCTGGCATTTAATTCGACCATAAATCTTCTTTATAAAAAACTTGAAAGGGAAGACCAAAAACTTGTTTCTCTGATTCTCATGACACGGGCACTGATTCTGAGAGATTTAATGAAATAATTACTCTTAAGCTGCTAGAGTTGACTTGGTTTACAATATAGTAAAATAAATTAATATTAAACAAAAAAACTACAGCCACTGGGGTTTTTTTACTGTCACTCGTCGCATAATACTATTCACTGTAATTTTTAGATATCTTCGAGATTTAGAAGTGAATGTTTTGATATTGTGAAAACTTTCTCAATTGTAAGTTGGAATGATTGATTGATTTGTTTTTTTAAGATATTCATTTAGAATTTTATAACTTGTAGATTTGATATTTAAGTTGTTACTTGAGCAAATTACAATTGTTATGTGACGTTCACAAATTACAAAAAAGAGAATGAAGGTGAAAGAAAAGTAAAGAAAGAAAAAAATGTTTAGTCAATGACGAACTATGTCGAGTTAACTTGACAAACACGTAAGATATAAGATCACAATATCTTGCAGAATGAAACATAAAACTCAAGATCCAATAACTTAATTTCAAATGATAAAATTGAAGAAAAAAATACAAGTCAACCTGAGTTAACTCTATTAATTTACCATTCCCGACATAAGATTAAAATTATGAAATTATTGTTTTAAAAATGACCTAGACAAAAGTGTCAAAGACCAAATACAAAAGAAAAACAAATTGAGAGGATGAATTGAAAACTTCAAAGGCTAAACATGGAAATAGAGAAGGACAAAAGGAGACAAAAATATCAACACCAAACCAAACACTATCGATGACACACATTGTCCATGATTAAAATAGTATATAAGATGAAACATATGCTTTTATAGAAGACATTGTTTGGTTGTTTAGCAACACCACCACAAACATTTACATGTTACAACCTTAACTATTTTTTTTAATAAAAATAAAGTACAGTATATCCATGATCCCCCTTAATAATTGTCGTAACCCAATTTTTGGGTTACTCCCCAAAATAAAATAAAAATAACAAAAATAAAATAAATAGAGCCGGTGTGGGTAGAAAAATCAATATGGGAATTTTGGTTGTTTTCGCGAGTCCAATCGTATCTCTTTGGTTCCAAAAATAGAGAAAAATACAGATTTAAGGCAAAAATAATTTATCGTTGGATGAATCTGTGTAAAAACTAAGTTAAATGACATAATTATATTTTTTATGGGTTGATTCGATTTAATCATCAACAAATTTAAAGTTTAATTATGATCGGGAATTAATTTAAAGTCCAATTGAAGGATTTAATTAAGTGCAAGGACTTAATTATACTTTAAATTGGTCAAATTAATTTTATTAAGGGCTTAGTCAATGAGAAATCAATTTCTTGAATTTAATTCGGGCTCAATTGATGAGAATGGAATTTTTGGAGACCGAATTGAATTTTTAAGTCAATAATGCGAAATCAGGGGCCAAATTGAACGAATTGAGAATTTAACAGTCAATTGAGGGTTAAATCGCGCAATCGAAAACCAAGGACCAAAATAAAAAAGGCGCGCACATTTAAGGTTGCTGTTGAAATTTTGACGGGGATACGATTGCGTAAAATTAAAAGTTTAAAACTAATCGGGGGCGCGATTGAACCAATCAAACATTGAGGGACCAAATTGTATTTTTTTCAACACAAATTTGGCATGTCCCTGCACTGTTCCGACACCTGAACAGTGCAGGAACAACCCTGCATTCCCTCAGGCCTCTGCATTTTTGCAGAGGCCACAGCACACCACCTCAGCCCTCTGCAACACGCAGAGGGCAACAACGCACACACACGTAAAATGCATGCCTATTTCCACTATAAATACCCATCTGCAGCTCAAGCACGAGAGGGGGGGAGAAAGGAAAAGAAAGAAAAAAAACAAAAGAACAGAGAGTTGCGGGCAAAAAAGAAGAAAAAGAAAGAAACCCACGGGGAAGAAGACGATAACAGAGGGGAGAAATTTTGAAGAAAACCGCTGTGAAACACTCCCACGGTGATTGCCAACCATGGTCATCTTCTTCCGTTGACAGAGTCACCATCGAGAGAGCAGAATCACGTTACAGTGAGGATCAAAATTGACAGAAAATGGGGTAAAAAACTCCCTTCCCTCTCTCTCGGTCTACAAGCCCCGCTCTCTCTCTCTCTAAAAAACCTGTCAAGCTCTTTCTCTCTCCCTCTCGGTCAGCAGCTCCAGCCACCGTCTCCGACCACCGTGCATCACCTTTTCATCGACAGAAACTTTCCCCTCCACTCCAGACGCCCAGCCGTGTTCTCAGGCGAAGCCAGCAGCAACGGCGAGCTCGAACCAGTAGCAGACCGGCGACTTCCAACGCTCCCTCCAGCCACTACAGGCCACCGTTGACGACGCCACCACGACAGGAATCATCACCTCGTCGTCCTCTACCCAACGGTACTAGCAGGTACGCCTTTCGTCACAGTCGAAAAATCGACTGTTCATCATCGTCTTCCTCGTGCATGCAGCGGGACGCAATTTGCGTCCCCTGTTCACGCGGGCCGGCTGGTAATCGGGTCGGGCTTCATACCCGGCCCACATATTAAAAAACTTGGGCTTCCAGCCCGTGAGGACTGGAAGCCCAGCCCACACATACCTGGGCTTCCAGTCCACGAGGCTGGAGGCCCAGCCCCAAAGACTTCGGGCTTCCGGCCCACGAGGCTGGAAGCCCAGCCCAAAAGACCTTTGGGCTTCCGGCCCACGAGGCTGGAAGCCCAGCCCGACAGACCTTCGGGCTTCCAGCCCACGAGGCTGGAAGCCCAGCCATTCAGAGCGGGCTGCCAGTCCATTGTGGCTGGCAGCCCAACCCAGATAAAGGCGGGCTGACAGCCCATAGTGGCTGACAGCCCAGCCACATTCTTCTGGGCTTCCAGCCCGTGAGGGCTGGAAGCCCAGCCCACTAAGGGTGGGCTGCCAGCCCAATGTGGCTGACAGCCCAGCCCAAAAAAAAAAAGAAAAAGAAAAAGAAAAAATAAAAAAAATAAAAAAATAAAAAATACAAATTGACAAAAAAATATTTTTATTTTACTACTATTATTATTACAAAAAATTCAAAAATATAAAAAAATGTATTTGTTTTTTTGTGCATACGGCCGGATTCCAAAGCTTTTCTCATTGTATTTTTCGTAAAAAATATGTTGCATCTTTTTCCATATTTTTAAAAATAAAAAAATTTGGATATCGTAACCAGTTTACGATTATCCGTTGGAAGTCGGCCAAAATGTCAAAAATAATTTAACAATTATTTTATTTTAGCTTTCGCGGTGTAAATTTACATTGTAAAGTACACTCGCAGACAAAAAAATGTATTTTTGAAAATGCAGTGTAAAAATTTTAACTTAGAAAAACAATCAAACAACAATGCAGCTTACCTTAGGTAGGGTGCACTGGGGGTGATACGTCTTCCCCATGCACAACAAGTCCCCTTACCCAAGACTCTCGCAGACCAATAGGTTAGTGACCTTAATACTAGGTGGCGACTCCTAATAATTATAGTCGTAAATTTTACGGCTATAAAGAACCCCATTTTCACCGCGCGCCGTTATCTCCCCGAACCACAGGGGTGATGGCGGGGCGCGAAGCGCGTCAAAAAAATCGCCGTCGCGACAGATGGCGACTCCACTGGGGACATCGCTGGACTGAGCTTTGTTTGTTTGATTGTTTGTCTCTCAATTTATTTTTGCAAGCATTTTATGCTTTAATACATATTTTTACTGCTTTAGCATGCATTTTTAATTTCAGTCAACACATCATTTGATTTGAATTAATTCCATCATGCATTTTAATTCCCAGAGTAAACCCAATTTTAAGTTAGGTGGGGAGTAGCGGTCTGCCCCATGACTTTTGGTCGGGGTTCAGATTCGTGAAACATCCAACTATGAACTGAGTGTTTACTTGTTAATGGCGGTCATACTGTGCCCCAACCATTTCTTGTAAACCCCTATACTACCTTCATGTGAGGTGGTCACTGGGCAGTTCATAGACCCTCTGAGACCAGATAGAAAACTTACCCCTCATGTAATGGCTTAGAACTTGCTTTTGGGTACACCATTCCTGATAATTCACTCATTATGTATGTACATACATTTGCATTTAAATGCATTTATCATTGCATAACATATCATCGGCAAACAGAAATATAGGTCCCCGAAGAGCTCCTACCACAAGACTCCAACAGAGAAATATGGAGGACGAAGAGCGTGCACACCGTGATGCTCATTTCCAAGAAGAACTGGATTCTCTGAAAGCTAGTGTGGCTAGTCTCACCAGCTTACTCGAGCAAGCACTGAGAAATGCCTCTGGCGAGGGTCCTTCAACTAGACCCACAGCGGCTACTCAAGCACAAGGATTGAACCACCAAGAAGAGGTGGTAGGAGTTCAGGATCCGCAACAAAACCCTACTTTCGTACAATCAGCAGTGCCGACACCTACACCAACCCCAACAGTTATAGAAGCATCAGAAGATGTCGACCAAGATAAGATGGCAACGCTGGAAGCCAGGATAAGGGTCATCGAAGGGGTAAATTTATATGACCTAGTACAAGCTGCAGATATGTGTTTAGTCCCGAATGTTGTAATACCGAAAAAGTTTCGTGTCCCTGAATTTATCAAATACACCGGGACACAATGCCCTATCACTCACCTAAAATCATACTGTAACAAAATGGCAGAAGTAGTGCATGACGAAAAACTACTGATGCATTTTTTCCAAGACAGTTTGAGTGGGGTAGCCTTGAATTGGTACATGAGACTAGACAACACCAGGATCCGTAGCTGGAAAAATCTGGTAGATGCTTTCATCAAGCAATACAAGTACAACATGGACATTGCTCTTGACAGAACAAGTTTGTCCAACTTGGAGAAGAAGGATAGAGAAAGCATAAGGGAATATGCTCAAAGATGGAGAGATCTCGCTGCACAGGTACATCCTCCGCTTCTAGATAAAGAGATGGTGACATTATTCGCCAACACGCTAAGAGCGCCCTATTACGAACATGTGATGGGCAGTTCAGCACAGCAATTCATGGATGCTGTAGCCGTGGCAGAGCGAATAGAGCAAGGAATCAGAAGTGGTAGAATATCTGCACCTGCGGAGAAAAGGGGCTTTGAAGGCAAGACAAAAGATGTCGAGCATTTTGAAGACGACTATAAGGGTAGGAATAACCAGATCCAAAACTACCATAACCCTTCATCTGAAATTGCCAACATCAATTTTCAAGCCAAAGATCCACCTAAAAACTTCCCAAAAAGAAATTACCAGAAAACCCAAGAACAACTACCTCCGCTACCATTGCCTTTGAATGAGATGTATGAAAATTTGGTAAGCATTAAGCAAGTAGCTCCTGAACCTCAAACACCTTTGCAACCACCTTACCCTGATTGGTACAAACCCGATCTCACCTGCGAATACCATGCTGGAGCTGCAGGGCATAGCATTCACACTTGTGGTGCTTTCAAGAAGAAGCTCATGCAATTGATTAAAGCGGGATGGATAACATTCGAAGAAAATTCAGGTCCTGCATCCAATTAGGCTTCACGAAAATAGGATATCAAGTGTCTGCACCATTAAAGTGACTTCGGCAAAAGCTGTTGAAAGGGAGTGTGCCGATATGAGGAGATAAAGTCTACTTCCATGATTTCCTTTTTGTTTTGGTCATGTCCGCACATTATATTCCTGTTTTGACTTGTCGGTAATTTTGCTTGTAACACCACAAGACTTTTGTTAAGCAAACATTTCTCTTTAGTGATCATGTATTTGCTTGTGTTTACGATGTGTTCTTGCTTATTGTTTAAATAACACAAACACACCTGATATCCCTTTCATCCAAATTATACATGATCTCATGATTTCATCAAGATTTTTGGCAAATCAAATTCTAGTACGAAAATAAATGCCAATTTGATTTTTGTTTAACAAATGTGTTCTGGGAATTCAAAGGATTTCTTTGAAAGGTGATCTCATACCACCAAAACCCATATAATAAAGCTAATCTCTTAGCCAAACAAATAATCCAAAAAAATCAAAAACTTGTTTCGCATGAAAAAGCAAAGCTTATTGATTCAGATTGCATGTTTTTGAAATGAGGAAAGGCCATTTTTGATATGCCTTCACAAAGTCTCAAATATTCTTTGCAGTCCCTATTTGAGCCTAATAATTTTATTTTCTTGATAATTAACCCCGACTATGATCACACCCTACACTGGGGGCAAGTGCAAAAAAAAAAAAAAAATTACAAAACAGTCCTCAATGACAAGTGACGCCCGAACAAAGCTGGGGGGCATAAACATAAAAAGGGTTTTAGTACACTATAGCAAATTAATTCAACATTTTGGTAATACTAAAAACCCAACATAGAAAGCCCAAGCAAAATACTGGGGGGCATGTCGCGGAAAAAGCCCAAACAACATACTTTGGGGGCATGTCAGTCGACATAACGTTAGTGCCAAAAACCAATGAAAAAGCCCAAACAAAATATTTCGGGGTATGTCAAGTCAGCACAATGTTAGTGCCAAAAACCAATAAAAAAGCCCAAACAAAATACTTGGGGGGCATGTCAAGTCAGCATAATGTTATTGCCAAAAGAACCAATGAAAAAGCCCAAACAAAATACTTGGGGGGCATGTCAAGTCAGCACAACGTTAGTGCCAAATACCAATGAAAAACCCCAAACAAATACCGGGGGGCATGTCAAGGTCAAAGCCCAAACAAACACTGGGGGGCATGCTAGGTCACTATGAAAATCAATCATGAGGGCTAAATGAAGTTCTAAGAGTAAGCACTAAGTGATCCTTAGTCTAAAAAACCTTAAACACTTTTTGAGCCTACAAATATCTTTTTTTTCTTAGCCAGTAACCTAAGCCTACATTACAAGCCTAATAAAGCCCTTTCTGATCAAATACGAGTTATCTGGATCGATAAGCAATGCTTTTCCATTTGAAACAATCCTTACAAATGTTTCACATGACCTGATCGAAGCCTTCTTGACATACGAGACTTGTAAATATCATTTCACATTCTTGTCAAAGTCAACATAAAACCTGACAATGAGATCACTTGAATTCTTTCGAGAACAAGTTTGTTAAACAAACATCAAAATGGTTTGTGTGCTTGGAATGACTTTGAAATTCCAAAAGTTTTGCATGAAAATATTTTTTGCAAATAGCCATCCCTTTCCTGCAAACACTCGTAGCCTAAAACACTGGTGTGACATGACCCGACTAAGGCAATCAAAATGGTTTTTGTGCTTGGAATGACTTTGAAATTTCAAAAATCCCACATGAAAACACCATCTTTGCAAATAACCAACCCCTTCCTGCAAACACCTGAAGCCCAAAACACTTTTGGGGCATGACCAAACAGGGGGGCATATCATCTCCAGTGGTCAAAATCAACAAGTTGCGGCTTGAGTATGCAGAAGCGAGAAGCCGTCAAATCATGAAGTTGACTCCACAATTCCTTTTCAAAGAATCTGGGTCAAACTCGGGGGGCATGTTGATATGGAAAATCTATCATCTCCAGTGGTCAAAATCACAAGTTGCGGCTTGAGTAAGCAGAAACGAGAAGCCATCAAATCCAGAGGTCCAAATCCCGGAAAAGAAGGTCTGGAGGAAGAAAGGGGACCTATACCTCTCAGGTAAGTATACATGCATCATCATGCATTGCATCCCCATTGAAAATCTAAAAAATATTTTGGAGGGATCGTAATTTACGAACCTTCATTCATTTTGTGTGCACACTTTCAAGCTCTTACCTCATTGAGAATGCTTTTTAGCTTTATCTCTTTCTTGATTTTGGATGTCATCATGCATTGCATCCCCATTGAAAATCTAAAAAAATATTTTGGAGGGATCGTAATTTACGAACCTTCATTCATTTTGTGTGCACGCTTTCAAGCTCTCACCTCTTGCATTTCCTTGAGCATGCTTTTCAGCTTTATCTCTTTTCTAATTTTGGGTGTCATCATGCATTGCATCCACATTGAGAATCTAAAAAATGTTTTGAAGGGATCATAATTTACGAACCTTCATTCATCATTTTGTATGCACGCTTTCAAGTTTTCACCTCTTTCATTTTCTTGAGCATGCTGTTCAACTTTATTTGTATCTTGATTCTGGGTGTCATTATGCATTGCATCTCCCTAGGGATCCAAGAAATGTTTTAGAGGAATTGTAATTTACAAACCTCTACTCATCATTTTGTGTGCGTTTTCGAGCCCTCACCACTTTCACTTCCCTAAGAGCTCTTGCGAGCCTTTCATCAGAACAGATAGAGTGTTTCTCAACCCTATCCTTTTCCTTATTTGAGTGCATCAATCAATTCAGATAGTATACTTTTCAGCCCTATCTCTTTGAGTGAGTTTTCCAACCCTCAACCACCAATTAGGATAGTGCGCTTCTTAGCCAATCCTTTCCTTTCATTGGAGTGCGTTTTCCAACCCTCAGCCATCAATTAGGATCGTGCGCTTCTTAGCCATTCATTTCCTCTCATTTGAGTGAGTTTTCCAACCCTCAACTCTCAATTAGGATCGTGCGCTTCTTAGCCATTCCTTTCCTCTGATTTGAACGAGTTTTCCAACCCTCAACCATCTATTAGGATCGTGCGCTTCTTAGCCATTTATTTCATCTCGTTTGATTGAGTTTTCTAAACCCTCGTCCATCAATTAGGATAGTGCGCTTCTTAGCCATCTCTATCCCCCTTGCTTAAGTGTGTTTTCTAACCCTTAATCATAAGCTAAAATAGCGTGTTTTCCAACCCTATTTTTCTTCCTTTTCGTGTGCGTTTTCCAACCACCAATCAATATAGTGCGTTTTCCAACCCTCGACCATAGATCCTAGATAGCGAGCTTTCTAGCCATATCTTATCATCCCTTTCTGAGTGTGCTTTATAGTCCTCATTCTCATTTCTGGATGGATCAACCATTTCTTGGTCTCATAAATCCACTTTTCTTTTTCTTTACAACGCTTACTATCTAAAGTCTTTACAAAACTTTAGTCGTAAGCATTGTAAAGAGGGGGGCAACTGTCGTAACCCAATTTTTGGGTTACTCCCCAAAATAAAATAAAAATAACAAAAATAAAATAAATAGAGCCGGTGTGGGTAGAAAAATCAATATGGGAATTTTGGTTGTTTTCGCGAGTCCAATCGTATCTCTTTGGTTCCAAAAATAGAGAAAAATACAGATTTAAGGCAAAAATAATTTATCGTTGGATGAATCTGTGTAAAAACTAAGTTAAATGACATAATTATATTTTTTATGGGTTGATTCGATTTAATCATCAACAAATTTAAAGTTTAATTATGATCGGGAATTAATTTAAAGTCCAATTGAAGGATTTAATTAAGTGCAAGGACTTAATTATACTTTAAATTGGTCAAATTAATTTTATTAAGGGCTTAGTCAATGAGAAATCAATTTCTTGAATTTAATTCGGGCTCAATTGATGAGAATGGAATTTTTGGAGACCGAATTGAATTTTTAAGTCAATAATGCGAAATCAGGGGCCAAATTGAACGAATTGAGAATTTAACAGTCAATTGAGGGTTAAATCGCGCAATCGAAAACCAAGGACCAAAATAAAAAAGGCGCGCACATTTAAGGTTGCTGTTGAAATTTTGACGGGGATACGATTGCGTAAAATTAAAAGTTTAAAACTAATCGGGGGCGCGATTGAACCAATCAAACATTGAGGGACCAAATTGTATTTTTTTCAACACAAATTTGGCATGTCCCTGCACTGTTCCGACACCTGAACAGTGCAGGAACAACCCTGCATTCCCTCAGGCCTCTGCATTTTTGCAGAGGCCACAGCACACCACCTCAGCCCTCTGCAACACGCAGAGGGCAACAACGCACACACACGTAAAATGCATGCCTATTTCCACTATAAATACCCATCTGCAGCTCAAGCACGAGAGGGGGGGAGAAAGGAAAAGAAAGAAAAAAAACAAAAGAACAGAGAGTTGCGGGCAAAAAAGAAGAAAAAGAAAGAAACCCACGGGGAAGAAGACGATAACAGAGGGGAGAAATTTTGAAGAAAACCGCTGTGAAACTGTTAGAGTATAATATAATCATATTCTGGGGCCTCACCTATAAGCTTAAGCTTTTAGGTGAGATGGTTCCTTTACATGGTATCAGAGCTTTGTTGACCCAGCGGTCACGAGTTCGAATCTCACCACCCCCATTCTATTTGATAAAAACCAAGCACAAGGTGATGTGAGCCTGTGCAAGTTTCAAGCCCAAAGGGCTTTTACTTGAGGGGGTGTGTTAGAGAATAATATAAATCATATTATGGGGCCTCACTTATGTTAAGGAACCATCTCACCTAAAAGCTTAAGCTTGTAAGTGAGGCCCCATAATATGATTTATATTATTCTCTAACACACCCCCTCAAGTAAAAGCCCTTTGGGCTTGAAACTTGCACAGGCCCACATCACCTTGTGCTTGGTTTTTTATCAAATAGAATGGGGGTGGTGAGATTCGAACTCGTGACCGCTGGGTCAACAAAGAGGATGCCATCAAAAGAGAATGCTCACCATGAAGGTTCATGAAGCTGTCAGAGGTATACCATCATTCACTGATCTCCAATTAGACTGTAATGCTTGTCAATTTGGGAAACAAAACAGGATGTCATTCCCACGATCAACTTGGCGAGCAACACACAAGCTCCAGTTAATTCATACGGATGTAGCTGGTCCCTTGAGCACACCATCTTTAAATGGCAGCAGATACTACCTGCTATTTATTGATGATTACTCCCGTATGTGCTGGATATATTTCATGAAGTTCAAGTCAGAAGTGGCTGGCATCTTCTGGAAATTCAAGAAAAACGTGGAGAACCAAAGTGGCAGCAGCATTCAAGCCATACGGTCTGACAATGGCAAAGAGTATACCTCAGCCGAATTCAACCTCTACTGTGAAGATGCTGGTATTGAGCACCAGCTAACAGCCCCCTATACTCCAGAGCAGAATGGGGTAAGTGAGAGGCGTAATCGATATGTCATGGAGATGGTGAGAAGCATGATGCATGAGAAGAATCTACCCAAAATGTTGTGGGCAGAAGCTGCCAACACAGCTGTGTTCATCCAGAATCGACTTCCAACATCAGTGTTGGCAGAAATGACACCCTTTGAGATGTGGTATGACTACAAGCCTTCCTTGCGTTTCCTCAAAATTTTTGGTTGTGTATGTTTTGTACATGTTCCACAGATTAAGAGAGACAAGCTTGACAAGAAAGCCATCAAAGGGATTTTCGTTGGCTATAGCACAATTTCTAAAGCCTACAAGGTTTATCATCCTCAAACCCAGAAAATTGCAATTACGAGGGATGTCACATTTCATGAAGATGCACAGTGGGAGTGGGTTGATTCACATGAGAGTATGCAAATTAATCATCCAATTCAGCCCTTGCAAGACGAATTGATTGACTCCGAATCAATTGATGATGAACCAGTCAGGGGTACTCGATCACTTGAAGAAATTTATCACAGGAGCAATGTTGCTGTGTGCGAACCTGACAGCTATGAAGAAGCTCAACAAAATCCATCATGGCAGAAGGCAATGGAAGAAGAAATCCTCATGATCGAGAAGAACAAGACGTGGGAACTTGTTGACAGACCTGGTGACAAAAATATCATTGGCGTAAAATGGATTTTTCGCACCAAATTGAATGCTGACAGTTCAATCAACAAATTCAAAGCCAGGCTTGTTGTCAAGGGATATGCTCAAGTGTATGGGGTTGATTATTCAGAAACATTTGCCCCAGTAGCAAGGATGGACACTATCCGATTGCTACTTGCTGTTGCAGCTCACAAGAACTGGAAGGTGTTCCAGTTGGACGTCAAATCTGCCTTCTTGAATGGTGTTCTTCAAGAAGAAATTTACGTCGAACAACCAGCTGGATTTGTTGTTCAAGGCAAGGCTGACAAGGTGTATTTGTTGAAGAAGGCACTCTATGGATTAAAACAGGCACCAAGGGCCTGGTATGGAAGAATTGATGACTACTTGACAGGTTTTGGTTTTCAAAGAAGTCCCTCTGAATCAACTCTTTATGTGAACAAAATTGAAGGTGATGTTCTAATTGTGTCACTGTATGTTGATGACCTTCTTGTGACTGGGAGTAATTTGCAGCAAATTGAAAGGTTCAAGCAAGATATGATGCAAGCTTTCGAGATGAGTGATCTTGGGCTAATGAGTTTCTTTCTCGGCATGGAGATCAAGCAAGGCAGAGGAGAAATTTTCATTGGACAAGAAAAATATGCAAAAGAGATTTTGAAGAAATTTCAAATGGAAAATTGCAAGCCAACTGCAACCCCAATGAATCAGAAGGACAAGTTCAGCAAGGATGATGGTACTGCCAAGATAGATGAAGAGAGGTTCAGAAGCTTAATTGGTTGCTTGCTGTATTTAACAGCAACCAGACCTGACATATTACATGCAACAAATCTGCTTGCTCGATTCATGCACTGTCCAAGCGAGCTGCACATGAGGGCAGCCAAAAGAGTTTTAAGATACATCAAAGGAACATGCAATTTTGGGGTCAAATTTACACAGTGTCAAAAGCTGAAGTTGCATGGTTTCTCTGACAGTGATTGGGGTGGATTTGTTGATGACATGAAAAGTACTTCGGGATTTTGTTTCAATTTGGGATCAGCTGTGTTTTCATGGTCCTCTAAGAAGCAAAATATTGTTGCTCAATCAACTGCGGAAGCAGAGTTCATAGCTGCAACTGCCGCAGTCAATCAAGCATTATGGATTAAAAAATTGCTATGTGATTTACAGATGGAGGAGCAAGAAGCAACTGAAATTTCAGTTGACAATCAAGCAGCCATAGCAATTTCCCACAATCCAGTGTTCCACGGGAAAACCAAGCATTTCAACATCAAGCTATACTTCGTTCGTGATGTGCAGAAAAATGGTGATGTTGAATTGATTTACTGTAGAACCGAAGATCAATTGGCAGACTTGTTTACCAAAGCACTCCCTGCAAATCGGTTTGAGTTTCTCACCAGGATGATTGGGGTTTGTAGCCCTTAATACAAGGAGGAGTGTTGAAATGTGTTGCCTTAAGGTGCTGACGTGTTGCTTGAAGACCATTTCAATTTTACATGTGTTTATTGTTCTGCTGGAATAAAGGATTGAACAAGTCCTTAGGTGATTTGTTAGTAGTGCCGAAGTGTAAGCCAAACGTGGCAGTAGTGTTGCTTATTTTTAGTAATTCTTGTTATTTCCCTTCTATAAATCAGTGTAATTGATTGCTGTAAAATCAAGCAATTATCTTGATCAATTATCCAGTTTTTCACGTAATAAACATACACTGTTCAAATTCCATTTTCTGGTGTTAATCTACAGTAACTAACAGTCACTGTAGAGATCAAAGTCCTTCAATTTCTGCTCCTCTGTTTTTCACTTATTCTGCAAAAGTATTTTCACCTAAAAGCTTAAGCTTGTAAGTGAGGCCCCATAATATGATTTATATTATTCTCTAACACACCCCCTCAAGTAAAAGCCCTTTGGGCTTGAAACTTGCACAGGCCCACATCACCTTGTGCTTGGTTTTTATCAAATAGAATGGGGGTGGTGAGATTCGAACTCGTGACCGCTGGGTCAACAAAGCTCTGATACCATGTAAAGGAACCATCTCACCTAAAAGCTTAAGCTTATAGGTGAGGCCCCAGAATATGATTATATTATACTCTAACACACCCCCTCAAGTGAAAGCCCTTTGGGCTTGAAACTTGCACAGGCCCACATTACCTTGTGCTTGATTTTTTTTATCAAATAGAATGGGGGTGGTGAGATTCGAACTCGTGACCGCTGGGTCAATAAGGCTCTGATACCATGTTAAGGAACCATCTCACCTAAAAGCTTAAGCTTGTAAGTGAGGCCCCATAATATGATTTATATTATTCTCTAACAGATTTATATTATTCTCTAACACACCCCCTCAAGTAAAAGCCCTTTGGGCTTGAAACTTGCACAGGCCCACATCACCTTGTGCTTGGTTTTTATCAAATAGAATGGGGGTGGTGAGATTCGAACTCGTGACCGCTGGGTCAACAAAGCTCTGATACCATGTAAAGGAACCATCTCACCTAAAAGCTTAAGCTTATAGGTGAGGCCCCAGAATATGATTATATTATACTCTAACACACCCCCTCAAGTGAAAGCCCTTTGGGCTTGAAACTTGCACAGGCCCACATTACCTTGTACTTGATTTTTTTTATCAAATAGAATGGGGGTGGTGAGATTCGAACTCGTGACCGCTGGGTCAATAAGGCTCTGATACCATGTTAAGGAACCATCTCACCTAAAAGCTTAAGCTTGTAAGTGAGGCCCTATAATATGATTTATATTATTCTCTAACAGAAACACTCCCACGGTGATTGCCAACCATGGTCATCTTCTTCCGTTGACAGAGTCACCATCGAGAGAGCAGAATCACGTTACAGTGAGGATCAAAATTGACAGAAAATGGGGTAAAAAACTCCCTTCCCTCTCTCTCGGTCTACAAGCCCCGCTCTCTCTCTCTCTAAAAAACCTGTCAAGCTCTTTCTCTCTCCCTCTCGGTCAGCAGCTCCAGCCACCGTCTCCGACCACCGTGCATCACCTTTTCATCGACAGAAACTTTCCCCTCCACTCCAGACGCCCAGCCGTGTTCTCAGGCGAAGCCAGCAGCAACGGCGAGCTCGAACCAGTAGCAGACCGGCGACTTCCAACGCTCCCTCCGGCCACCACAGGCCACCGTTGACGACGCCACCACGACAGGAATCATCACCTCGTCGTCCTCTACCCAACGGTACTAGCAGGTACGCCTTTCGTCACAGTCGAAAAATCGACTGTTCATCATCGTCTTCCTCGTGCATGCAGCGGGACGCAATTTGCGTCCCCTGTTCACGCGGGCCGGCTGGTAATCGGGCCGGGCTTCATACCCGGCCCACATATTAAAAAACTTGGGCTTCCAGCCCGTGAGGACTGGAAGCCCAGCCCACACATACCTGGGCTTCCAGTCCACGAGGCTGGAGGCCCAGCCCCAAAGACTTCGGGCTTCCGGCCCACGAGGCTGGAAGCCCAGCCCAAAAGACCTTTGGGCTTCCGGCCCACGAGGCTGGAAGCCCAGCCCGACAGACCTTCGGGCTTCCAGCCCACGAGGCTGGAAGCCCAGCCATTCAGAGCGGGCTGCCAGTCCATTGTGGCTGGCAGCCCAACCCAGATAAAGGCGGGCTGACAGCCCATAGTGGCTGACAGCCCAGCCACATTCTTCTGGGCTTCCAGCCCGTGAGGGCTGGAAGCCCAGCCCACTAAGGGTGGGCTGCCAGCCCAATGTGGCTGACAGCCCAGCCCAAAAAAAAAAGAAAAAGAAAAAGAAAAAAGAAAAAAAATAAAAAAATAAAAAATACAAATTGACAAAAAAATATTTTTATTTTACTACTATTATTATTACAAAAAATTCAAAAATATAAAAAAATGTATTTGTTTTTTTGTGCATACGGCCGGATTCCAAAGCTTTTCTCATTGTATTTTTCGTAAAAAATATGTTGCATCTTTTTCCATATTTTTAAAAATAAAAAAATTTGGATATCGTAACCAGTTTACGATTATCCGTTGGAAGTCGGCCAAAATGTCAAAAATAATTTAACAATTATTTTATTTTAGCTTTCGCGGTGTAAATTTACATTGTAAAGTACACTCGCAGACAAAAAAATGTATTTTTGAAAATGCAGTGTAAAAATTTTAACTTAGAAAAACAATCAAACAACAATGCAGCTTACCTTAGGTAGGGTGCACTGGGGGTGATACGTCTTCCCCATGCACAACAAGTCCCCTTACCCAAGACTCTCGCAGACCAATAGGTTCCTAGTGACCTTAATACTAGGTGGCGACTCCTAATAATTATAGTCATAAATTTTACGGCTATAAAGAACCCCATTTTCACCGCGCGCCGTTATCTCCCCGAACCACAGGGGTGATGGCGGGGCGCGAAGCGCGTCAAAAAAATCGTCGTCGCGACAATAATAATAATAATAATAATAATGATAATAATGATAAGTCAAGATGAAATAATAAAAATAATCTTAAATCAAAGTTAAGGCAATTTTAGCCTCTAGAATGGCCCAATAAAATTAATATGCATTTAAAATTGAAAAGATAAAAATACTCCTACTTAAGGTTTAATTTTTTTCTGCTCTGCAAGGAATCTTATATTTTTTTTGTTTAAAAATTAACATAAAATACTATTACCTCCATTAACTAGGTTAAGTACCTATTTGACATTCTGTTTTTTAAAACCTCTTCTGAAGAAAATTGAAACTTTTTTTATATTAAAAATATTTTTGATATTTTTAAATTATTTTGATATGCTAATGTCAATTTTTTTTTAAAAAAAAAAAACATCATTCTAGTGTATTTATGAATAAGAAATACTTTAAAAACAACCTTAATCACACTCCTAAACAAACTCTAAATGTTTTTTTTTTGTTTTCATGAGGGGTGAAACCATACTTTTATTAGAGCTATAGTAATTGACATTGTGGGATTCCCTTTTCTTTTTAGTTTATTTTTAGTATATGTACTTCCATCTTACTAATATAATAAAAATATAGTAAAATGTAAATGCAAGATTTTGCTTTACATTTCAATTATTTTTTCTTCCACAATTAGAAAACCAAACTAAGGGCCTGTTTGCCACAGCTGTTGCTGTTGTGGTTGAGGTTGAAAAAAAGCTGGTTTCTGAAAAGCGCTTTTAGCTGCGGTTCATAACTGAAATTTGTGTTTGGTTAAAACTGTGGTTGATGTTGAGTTTAATGAAAAACAGTTTTGTGTATTTGGTTACCATGCTTTTCATATTGCTGTCAACTTGTTAAATTAATTAAAAATACACATGTATAGACATACACACACATACATTTATATAAACATTTTGTTGGAATAATATTTTATATTTATTCATAAATATAGTAACAAAATGTTTCAATAATTGATGTAAATTAAACACTTGCAACTAATTATTCTCTCATTAAACTACTTGCAATTCCATCACGAACCATATCCATACGTGAACGTGTCTGTGACCCCTGACTATTTGATCGAGGAACAACATCTGATAAAATATCTTCAGGAATAAAATTAGGATTGCGATCATATTCGGCAAAAGTAATATCACCTTATGATCTTCTTCTAATATAGTTATGTAGTGCCATTGATGCAACCATAATCTTCACTTTGTTTTCTATCTTTTAAATTTTATTTTTAATTTTAGCATATTAAAATAATGATTTTAAATAAAAAATATAATTTTATTACAAATCTTTATATTTGACCACAAACAACAAAAGATTATCGGCAAATCCTCTACAAAACATGTAGCCAAAGAAGCTTCCTCCTAAATTTATGGCTCATTACGTGGGGTCCATTTGTCAAACATTAGCCATGGTCTGACTCAAAAACATTACTGTGACTGCCATGTTTATTGATTTTCAGCAGTAGAGAGAAAAAAGAAGAAGAAGAAGAAGAAAAAGAAGAAGAGGGAGAGGCGGATATGGGTGTTTCTTTCTTCATGGACTAAACCCCTGTAATTCCTTTAATTTCCCGTTCTCTCTTCTTATTAACAAATTTTCTCTCTCTAAAACAAGTTTCCTTTGATTTCTCTCTTCCCTTTTGTTTCTTGATCTGCAACGATTTAGCTTCAGGTTTGCTTATGCACCTGCTCAAATGGGTCATTGCCATTCTTGCTGAAGCAGGGCCTGCCTCCTAATTTCAGATAGCCTTTTTCTCTTTTGGGTTCTTGATTTTCTTGTTTCTTGGTTGATGGCTTTGGTCTTGCTGTAACTTTCTTGCAAATCATTGACTTTTTTTTTCTTGTGGAGTTTTAAGGTTCTGGCAATGTGAAAGTTTTTTTTCTGTTGTTTTGGCAAGACAAATTCGTAAGAAAAAAAAAATCTCTTTTTGGGTGATTGTGGTCAATTTTCAGGATCTTTTGTAAATTTTGTAGATTTAAATGAATGTAGATTTGTTCTTATGTGCATCCCTCTGTCTGTTTAAATATTTTTTCATTCTCTTTGAGGGAGGAGTTGCAGAGAGAATGAGGGAGGAGTTGCGGAGTTGCAGAGAGAACGAGATGAGGGAGGAGATGCAGATGAGGGTCTGGATTCTCGACCGTTGCGTTGGATTTCACAGAAATCACATGGCACTGTGTTGTAAATTTTATGCCGCGGTTGCAAAAGCAGGTCTCAGCTGCTTCTGCAATCGCTGCAGAAATTTATTTTTTGTAGTGGGACCCATAGTAAAATACTGGGGTCCCGTTTGGTAAGGGTTGAGGTTGGGACTGCGGTTCAACGCACCACACGTTGAACCGCTGTCCCAAACACCCACTAAAACTGGATTAATGGATTCGATGCAAGTAGCTAGCTAGCTCGAGATAAAGCCAACACAAGACGATGTTCATGGATGGGGGAACACAATTAGATAACATGAGGTGTGTTTAAAGTAATGAAAATGAAATTATATATTATATATTAATACTATGTGATGGATTGTATTTTAAAAAAAAAAATTAATTGATAATGTATTAGAATATTTTTTTATATTGTTTTTAATATTAATATATTAAAAACATATTTTAGAAACATCATTTTTATATTTTTCATTTTCTTTCTATTTAAAACATGTAAGAAGTCGACAATTCAATTGTCTTAAACCTAATTTCTTGTAACTGTCTCAATTTGGATTTAGAATATTGTTTTAAAATTCAACTGAAAACGAATTTAATTTGAGTTTGAATAAAAAAAAAAAAGTTATAAAAATACTCTTTTTTTTAGCAAAACAACTTTTAACTTGGAAAAACTTTATTGCTAAAATCTTTATTGGCTCCATTTTCAAGAAGATTTGACTACTATATTTTTAGCTCTCCTTGTATTCTCATCCTTGATTTTCTTTTTTCAACAGGAGAGTCTCAAATGTGAATGCTATTTCCACATTAATTTTTAAGATTATTCTCTATCTATTATTGTTCGCAGAAGACGTAACTCTAAGGGAGGAGTGAAAATGGATAGTTATTTAATTATGTTAAGCTAAGAGTAATTTGTTTGAATTATCATCACTCAGCAATTAATGGTAAGGAGGTAGTGTGAGGGACTAAATTGAGCACTATATAAAATATAGGAGCTACATTACCATCCTGAAATATTAACATTACTATATAGCTAAAACAGCTCGGCCAGTCCACTGTGCATGCACACTCATGTGCACTGTGGACTGGCCATTTTTCTCTTTTACTCCGCGCGCGTATGTGCACCTGTTTCTGTTTTTTTTTTTTGCACAGAGATGCTTTTTATAACATTTATGGTGGAGAAGACTAAGAAAAATGCTTGTGGCCGAGCGGCTCTCCTGCGCGCTGCGCGCAGGGGTTCGAAACCCTCAGCCACCAAATTTAGTTTTTTTTTTTTTTCCTTCTTCTTCTCTTCTCTTCTCTTCTGAAATACGTTTTGTTTTGTTTTGTTTTTTGGGAACAGTTGCTTTCCTTTTTCTTTTTATTATAATTCTTTTTCTTTTTATATAATTCTTTTTCTTTTTATTATTTTGTTTTGTTTTTTGGGAAAGCAACTGTCTGGACAGTTGCTTTCCTTTTTCTTTTTATTATAATTCTTTTTCTTTTTATTATTATTCTTATTTTTTTAAACTACCATGTTTTTGTTTTTTCCTTCTACAATGCTGATTTTAAAAATATATGTCTGTAAAAGTTGCTTTCTCTTTTTTTTTTATTATTCTTATTCTTATTATTTTTTAAAACTTACGCGTACCATGACTAAAATTATCCTCCGTGCAATGATAATTTTAGATTTTCAAACTTTTATTTTGCTATTGTTATACTAGGAGGTGTTGAGCTATTTTATTATATTAAATTTTGCATAAATAAAAATTATATTTTTATTTGCATCCAGCAAATCCTATAAAAATTGTTTACTCAGCCCGCAACGTAGAACATATATTTTTGAAATTTTCAAATTAAATGATTTTTCCAGCTAATAATTTTTTGTTTTGTTTTATCATCTATTATATTTTTTATGTGCTCTTTCATTTATTTTTTTATTGGTTTTTTTGTTATTATTTTCAAGTTAGATGAATTTTTTCCCCTGATAATTATGTTTTTTTTAAAAAAAATTAGTATGATTTTTTTTCTTTTATTTATTTCTATTCTTTATTCATCATTAACACAATAATAATAATAATAATAATAATAATAATAATAATAATAATAATAATAATAATAATAATAATAATAATAATAATAATAATAATATATTCTTTTTCTTGCTTACTCTTTTGTTAATGTTTTTGAGTATTTTTTCTTTCGGGATAATTTGATAATTTTTATTGTTTTTGCAATAATAATAATAGTCATTTTGTATCTAATATTACTGGAGATAAAAGACAACTTAAGAACAAAAAATAGATAAATTTACCTAGATTATCTACAATTAAAAAACGATACAAGTCACTTTTGTCTTGAGTACACTGTTCCTTTGAAATGGCAAACAAGACATTATTATATGTTTTAATATTTATTGCATATTATCGTCTAAAAATATATAAGGAGAAAAAAAATGACCTCGGATTTTTTGCAGGAAAAAAATTTATATCAGCATTATTAAATACATTTAATATAATAATATGATGAATAAATCTTATAAAAAAAATTGCTGTGAATTTTAATTTTGCGCTCTTTTGTTCAAGTTTATTTTTTAAGAAAAAAATTGGATTTTTAATATTTAAGATCTAATATTACCCGGCAAAAAATATAACTCAAAAAAACAAAAGGTAAACAAATTTGCCTACATTATCTACAATTAAAAAATATACAAGGCACTTTCCGTTTCGACTACACTGTTCTTTTTAGACGGCAAATAAATTATTATAGCACGCAAAAATTTTATAGTTCTTTTTTTAAAAAATTGCAATATTTATATTTATAATGTGTCATATCTAATATTACTGGGGAAAACATGCAACTCATATTTTTTTTACAAATTCACTTCCCATTTCGATCACACTATATAGTATGTAAGACTAAGTATATGTGTTTAATATTTATTTAATATTATCGCCTAAAAATATATAAAGAGAAAAAAAATAACCTACAATTTCTTGCAAAAAAAATTAATATCGATATTCTTAAATATATTTAATATAATAATATGATGAATAAGTCTTATAAAAAAAAATTGGCTTTGAATTTAAATTTAAATATATTTAATAAGACTTTTTTTTTCCTTTTAAGAAACGGTGACCTTTTTTTCACATGTATTTTTTATTTTTTACTGTCCAAGTCAGTTGTTCTTTTTTAACTGGGTTTTTTTTAAACCAGAGTATCCGTGACAACAAATTTCTAATGAATCATTTCACCTTCTTAGCAAATTTTCTAACAAATTTTATCAAAAAGTTTTTAGCAATAACAATATTCAATCACATTTTGGTTGAAAAAAACAAATTTTAACGAATTTTATCAATTACAATTATACTAATTAAATATTAAAATTACAAAATAAAACATTTATAAAATCAATTAATTTTCTACGTAGATAAAAAAAACTCAGCGAAGCGGGCAAATCAGCTCGTATAGCTAAAAGAAAACGAAGATTTCAACAGTGAACACTGTTCACACAGACTCAGAGTCACTGTGGACGCGAGCTTTGTCCTCCGTGCGTCGCGCGAGTTCGTCCACCCTTTTTTTTTTGTTTTTTCCGTCTATGAACAGTGTAGTAACGATTTTAGCCCCGGTAATAAGACAAAATAGCATTTTTAGCTGAGTCCCCAGGGGTGGTGGACCAGCAGCTTCGGCCCTGCAATTGCAATTGCAAAAGCAGGGTTCGAGATGCGGCCACCTCACAGACGCAAGTCCCCTGTAAGAGCCTGGGACAGCCGGGGGTTTACACATGCCCTGGGCCCATAAAGTGCGCTTTCCGGGTCATGTGGTTCCCACGTCATCCAAAAAAAAAAGTTAAGGGCGTAATTGCGCGCGTCCGTACCGGTCCGGTCCGCCGCATGGTTTTTTTTTTTATGGCTAAAGACGGTTCTAGCCCCTATTAAGACAAAATATATTAATTAAGTTCAGGGACATAACGGTAACTGACTATTGTTATTTATATATATTTTAAAATCTGTCAGGCGCGTGCGTTGCACGCCCTCGACGATGTCCGACCCGACGCCCCGTTCAAGAGGCGTGCGGTGTGATACGGTGGCCAAAAATGGTCTACCGGCGTCCAATCCGGTTCGCAGCCTCTTGGTCTTCCTTCCGGTGCGGCGCGTTGCTTCACACGGTGGCCGTGGACGCGGCGGTGGCCGGTTCAAGCCGGTTGGTCCGTTTCTCTTTCTCCTGCACGTAAAAGTGCAGGAGAGCCCCCCAAGTTTTGTATCAATTCATTTCGGTCCGTTGACTTTTAGTTGTGTATATGGCACTGATTTCAGTTATATAAGTTTGGATTTTGTTCAATTGAGTCCTTCGATTGCAATTAAGGAAATGTTAACGTTTCACTTCGGTCCATCATCTTCTAATTTTCGGATTAGGTTGAAAAGGCTGAATATATTCGGTACAGAAGTTTCAATATTTGCAAATTTGTCCTTGAATTTAAAATGATAATAAATCTAACTTTCATTTCAGCCCTTAAACTTTTAATTTGTTATTTTCATCCCTTTAAATTTTATTTTCATTTCAGCACTTATACTTTTATTTTTTAGAATTTCTAATATAAAACAATAATAATAATAATAATAATAATAATAATAATAATAATAATAATAATAATAATAATAATAATAATAATAATAATAATAATAATAATAATAATAATAATAATAATAATAATATAATTCTTTTTCTTACTTGCTTATTTGACAAAAAAAAATTTCTTTTGGATAATCTGTTAATTTTAATTTGTTTGTCAGTGATAGCAATGATAATTTTTATTTTTCTTTTTATATTATGTCTTTGTTTTATCTTTTGTTCAAGTTTCTAGCATTTTTTTAGTCTTTCTTTTATTTTTGTTTCTTTCATAATAATAATAATAATAATTTAATTGTTTCTCTTCCTTACTCTTTTGTTAATGTTTTTTTTTCTCCGTGTAATTTAATAATTATTATTGTTTTGACAATAATGGCAATGATATTTTATTTTTTTCCTTTTGTTAAAGTTTCTAGCATTTTTTTAGTCTTTCTTTTATTTTTGTTTCTTTCATAACAATAATAATAATAATTTAATTGTTTCTCTTCCTTACTCTTTTGTTAATGTTTTTTTTTCTCCGTGTAATTTAATAATTATTATTGTTTTGACAATAATGGCAATGATATTTTATTTTTTTTCCTTTTGTTAAAGTTTCTAGGATATTCTTAGTCTTTCAGTAATTATATGTTCTAATATTTATTAAATATTATCTCATAGGAATATATATAGGGAGAAGAAAACATGACCTAGGATTTTTTAAATAAAAAAATTAATATCAGTATTCTTAAATACATTTAATATAATGATATAATCAATAAATCGGATAACATAAAAAAAAAATTGTCTTCGGATTTTACTTTTGTACTTAACACAATAATAATAATAATAATAATAATAATAATAATTTAATTGTTTTTCTTGCTTGCTCTTTTGTTAATGTTTTTTTCTCCTCCGTATAATTTAATAATTTTTGTTGTTTTGGCAGTAATGACAATGATATTTATTTTTTTTCTTTTGTTAAAGTTTCTAGGATATAAAAAAAAATTAATATCAGTATTCTTAAACACATTTAATATAATCATATAATGAATAAATCGGATAACATAAAAAAAAAATTGTTTTCGAATTTTCATTTTGTGCTTAACACAGTAATAATAATAATAATAATAATAATAATAATAATAATAATAATAATAATAATAATAATAATAATAATAATAATAATAATAATAATAATAATTTAATTGTTTTTCTTGCTTACTCTTTTATTAATGTTTTTTTTTCTCCGTATAATTTAATAATTTTTATTGTTTTGACAGTAATGGCAATGATATTTTTTTTTCTTTTCTTAAAGTTTTTTGGATATTTTTAGTCTTTCATTAATTATATGTTCTAATATTTATTGAATATTATCTCATAAGAATGTATATAGGGAGAAGAAAATATGACCTATGATTTTTTGAACAAAAAAAATTAATATCTGTATTCTTAAATACATTTAATATAATGATATAATGAATAAATCGGATAACATAGAAAAAATTTGTCTTCAAATTTTAATTTTGTACTTAACACAATAATAATAATAATAATAATAATAATAATAATAATAATAATAATAATAATAATAATAATAATAATAATAATAATAATAATAATAATAATAATTAATATTATTATAATAATAATAATTTAATTTTTTTTCTTGCTTACTCTTCTGTTAATATTTTTTTCCCTCCGGATAATTTAAATTTTTTTATTGTTTTGACAGTAATAGCAATGCTAATTTTTATTTTTATTTTATTTTTTTGTTTTATCTTTTGTTAAAGTTTCTTGAATATTTTTAGTCTATCATGAATTATATGTTCTAATATTTATTGAATATTATCTCATAAAAATGTATATAGAGAGAAGAAAACTTGACCTACGATTTTTTGAACAAAAAAAATTAATATCAGTATTCTTAAATACATTTAATATAATGATATAATGAATAAATCAGATAACATAGAAAAAATTTGTCTTCAAATTTTAATTTTGTACTTAACACAATAATAATAATAATAATAATAATAATAATAATAATAATAATAATAATAATAATAATAATAATAATAATAATATAATAATAATAATTTAATTGTTTTTTTTTCTTACGCTTCTGTTAATATTTTTTTCCCTCCAGATAATTTAAATTTTTTTATTGTTTTGACAGTAATAGCAATGCTAATTTTTATTTTTATTTTATTTTTTTGTTTTATCTTTTGTTAAAGTTTCTTGAATATTTTTATTCTATCATTAATTATATGTTCTAATATTTATTGAATATTATCGCATAGGAATATATATAGGAAGAAGAAAATATGACCTAACATTTTTTGAATAAAAAACATTCATATCAGTATTCTTAAATACATTTTATATAATAATATAATGAATTAATCGAATAACATAAAAAAAAATTTATTGAATATTGTCGCCTATAAATATATAAAGAGAGGAAAAAAATGAACTAGGATTTTTTTCTTAAAAAAAATTAATATCAATATTCTTACATACATTTAATGTAATAATATAATTAATAAATCTTACAAAAAATATTTGTATATTTATGTTAAATTAAAATATGTAAAACTAATTATATGTTTTAATATTTATTGAATGTTATCGCCTAAAAATATATTAAGAAAGAGGAAAAATGACCTAAGATTTTTTTAAGAACAGAAATTCATATCATGGTTTCTTAATTATATTTAATATAATAATATGATTAATAAACCTTATATAAAAAAAAAGATTGGCTTCAAAATTTAATTTTGTGCTCTTTTATTTAAGTAGGTTTATGAATTTATCTCTCAATTCATTAGCATGTGCTTAGTAGCAGTTTGCAACTCCGCTTCTGTCGTTCCTGCCCGCCTGTCCTATTTGATTCAGTCAGTCGTTTGAAAGTGCTTGCAGGGAATTTCCAATATTTTCATTTTTAATATTTTAGATCTAATATTACTGGAAAAAAAACATCTCCAAAAAAGAAAAATATTGGCAAATTTACCTGCATTATCTACAAGTCAAATTAAAAAATATACAAGTCACTTCCCGTTTCCATTAGACTGTTCTTTTTAGACGGCAATAAATAATTATAACACAAAAAAAAATTAAGTTTATGTTTTAAAAACAAAATACAATATTTTTTATTTCTAATATGTCTAGAATTTATTAAATATTATCGCCTAAAAATACATTGAGAGAGAGGAAAAATGACTTTAAATTTTTTCAAGGACAAAAATTCATATTAGTATTCTTAAATATAACTATACTAACTAAATATTAAAATAATAAAATACAATACATAAAAAAACAATCAATTTTCTACATAGATAAAAAAACCCGCCGCATCGCGCGGATAAACCGCTCGTGAGGTCTAAGTGAACACCAAGAGAATATTCGATATTGTGTTTCGAAAGTACTTTTAAAAAAATGATTTTTTTTTATTTTTTATTTTAAATTAAATTTTTTGATATTTTTAGATGATTCATATGCTAATTTTAAAAATAACTTTTTAAAAATAAAAATATATATTATTTTAATATATTTATAAATAAAAACACTTTAAAAAAATCAACTTCACTCTCAAATAAACACCTATCTCTGCCTCTCCCACGAGGAAATTCAAAACTAGATAGAAATCTTAGTAGGGCCGGTGGGAGGGTTACCAGTCCATGAGCCTACCTTATACTTAGCAGGCCTAAGCCTAAGAATCCTAACCGGTACACGAGCCTCAAGGGAGCGTTTATTTTGCATAAACATTTTACGAATATGAAAATAATGACGTGGAAAATATATTGGTAAAATGATGGTAATGTATTGTGTAGCTAAATAGGTGACCCGCGCTACACGGGTCAAATGTTTTCTAATCCTAAAAGAAAATATTTAAGCAACAATAATTCATGTCAACATGAGATAAATTAACTAAAACGTGACCTTGGATATAAGACCGAAAGAACTTCAAAAAAAAAAAAAAACGAAATTGTAAGGCTCAAGACCTAATAATCTAATGTTAAAAATAAAATAAAAACTTTTAAAAATACAACATCGAGAAAAAAAACCCGAGTTAAATAAAAAAGATTGAGTAAAAAATGCAAGCTAACCTCAGTTAACATGTACTCGAGATAACCTAACAAAAAAAGAAGAGAAATCACATAGTTAAAGAAGGACCAATAATTGAACCTCCTTTACCATAGCTCAATTGAACCTCCTTTATGAGCAAACACCACATCACCAAAAAAAAAGATGACTTATTGTTCCCAATGCTGATATAAAATCAAGACTTTGGCCAATGCATGGTCCCTCACGCGTCACTTGAATGACACAAATATTATGACGTGCTGACGCATGCACACACATCAAGAATTTTTTTAATAATATTTAAAAACATAAAATTATCAAGACACCCCTAATAAAACTTAAAAATAACAGCAAAATTAGTAAAAAAACAAAATACCCTAATAAATACCTTTTGTTTTTTCAAATTGTAAGATTAATTCTATCATTTTATTGTTTTAAAAAAGAAAAAAGATAAAGAAGCCTTTCTGTATACATGTACCTTTTTTAACATGATTGTAACTCTATTGTTTATTTTATTTTATTTTAAAAAAATATAAAGGAGCCCCTAAACCAAATATTGTTATTTCCTCTTTGACTTTTAAAGGCAAAATAATCATTATATTATAATAAAAAAAAGATGTCTAAACCATTTTGTCGACAACCAATTAGACAATGACAAATGTATCATATATAAAAGGTATTTTTACCTTCAATTTCAAATTTAATCAGTTTTTATGGCAACAATAAAATCATAGTTACACTTTTTCAATGTATTTTTTTGTCTAGTTCCAAAGTAAAAGATATTGAACTCATATTGTTTTTTTTTTTTTTTTGTAATTATAGTGATTATGAGAATAATAATACAAAAGATGAGGGTTATAATGGTGAGGTGTTATCGATAATGAGATAGTTGTAACACTGTTGATCGTTGTGATGATAATGATGTGAAGTCGATATCAAAATGGTGATAAAAATGATAGCAGTAATGAGAGTAATAATTGAATGATATTGTGATTAAATAATTATTTTTTGTTATTTGTTTTAGAATTAAAAATATTTTTTAATAAATAAACTATATTTGAAGGTTAATAATAAAATATTTTGTGTTAACTATTTTCTTATAAAACATTTTACATAAAGAGAAAAAATGTAAATTAAAAAGATATTTTTCTATAAAATACATTCTTTAAAAAAAAAAAAAACTAGAATTATACATCAAGGGATGATGCCTTATTTAGCATGCCTGAACTGAACCACCCCCACCCCCCTCCTACCCTACAATCGTACGAAGTAGATCTGATCCATCCCTTGTTTGTCACCATTTCAGAAAATTGTTTCTGCTCAACCATCATCCCATGAGCCCTAGCCCCTAGGAGGTTGCTTGCTGAGAAGATCAAAGGCTGGACCAATTGCAGACCCAAGTATATTCTGGACACATGGAGGAGATTCCTTTCAGCAGAAACTGGTACCTGGTGAAATTATTTGTTGATCAGCTCGGAGCACATCTGTTTTCTTTATGCATTTCTAGACCAAAACACAAATTCTACCACACCTCAAACTTTACTTACGGTTTCTGTTGACTACTAGTATTCTTTATCCAATTGATTATGGGATGTGAAGTTTGATTTCCATCCACCCATGTTTCTTTTCTTTCAAGATTCGCCATTTATTGGAAAAAACGGGACCTGAATTTAAATACTAAAACCCTACAATTTTGCAAGCATGTTAGCGAATTACAATTCCATTGTTTAAGTTATAAAGTTCAGGTGATGAAACGATGGAAAAGATCATACCAAGAAGAGGCTTGCCATTTGTTCCTCCCCCAGAAAAGAGAGAGAGAGAGAGAGAGAGAGAGAGAGAGTAACCACTAATTCGAGACTTGTCTAAACAAATTCATTGTTGTATAATAATCTTTTTATTTCAGCAGATCTTGAGACTTTATGATCAATCCCAAAAGCCAAATGCATGTTTAATAATGGCTCCCAATATATGAAATTGTTGAATTGCATACACTGCCAGAAGAAACATGAAGATCTGTAGCAATTCTGAAAGTTGGAAAATGTACAAGGTTTTCATTTTTTCCATAATTTTAGGGAAACACAACACAAATTCATTACAAGAGAGGCTCAAACTCGATGCATGTCTTGTCGAATTAAGACTACGTACTACTATAGATGCAAATCCAAACCTAATCCCGTGTGATGCTCCATATGATCTTCTCTTGTGAATCCACCACTCATAGGAAAGACTTTAGAATGAATCCCAACCTCTCTGCCAACCAAACCCTTTCCGTCCAGACACCTTCCGGGAAAAGAAGCAGGGCCATTAAGATACGAGCCGCCATGCGACATGCGTCCCGAATAGGACGTGTAGAACAATGGAGAGGAATGGGCATGCTGCTGCATTGCCGCCGCCACCGGAACCACCGCTGGATCAAGGAGGTGAGGTGGCGGTGGTGAAAACGTCGAGAACATGGAATTTGGTATGGTAACATAGGAAGCTGCGGCCAAGCTGCGGGCGGCTTGCATTTGAGCGCGTTTCAAAAGCCGTCTTTCCTTCTTGTGAGCATTTTGGTGACCACCCAGGGCCTGGGAGTTGGCAAACTCACGACAGCAATACTGACACTCATACTTTCTACCTTCGGAAGACTGGAATTTAGTCTCTGATTCCTGTGACCCAGATGGGGATTTACTTGAATCCAGATGCACTGTCGGGCTGTTTTTCTCCGAAATGTCGAAGCCAAACAGTTTTAGGGTCGTGCTGTTGCTGGAGATAGCATCAGATTCTGTGTGCCAACCAAAATCCATGAGAGAAAAAGAAGGGGGGCTGCCTCGAGAAGAATTTGAAAGATGGAAATGATCAGCAGTGAGCCTAGCTAGCTAGGTGGTGAGTGCTCCTTATAAAGGATATATAAAAAGGTTAAAAACAGTGTGTGTGTTACTGTATGCAATCTGTAGAAAAAGAATTTGATCGAGAAGTTGAGACATTAAAAGAAAGGGAGATGTAGTTGGTTGCGAAAATCGAAAGGACTAGCTTGAGGAGGCGGCAAGATCGAGCTATTCAAGAAAATCCCCAGAGCAAGAAAACTAGGACCTAGCTAACCCTACGTAGATCATATATATACAGAATAGGATCTGGGCATAATGTAAAGCATCGAAAAACATGTGTTGAAATTAATAAGATTTATAAACCATGCATGTTGTTCATTAAATTGTATTTTTATAATCATATAACCGTAGATTGGATTTATACTTAAGCTCGTATAATTAGTTTGAATCATCAAAGCTCATGAACACTTCACCTCAGACAAAGGGGTTAGATTAGAAAAATGAAACCTAACATGATTTGCTGCAGAGAAAGACTTTGTCTTAGAGTGGAAGCTGGTTTAATTGTCAAATTCCCATAAATAATTTGATCAAGTGAGAATAATTAAGGGGCCACCATGATAAATTATGAAGGCCTTAAATTCTGGATGTTTGCTTGATTGACGTTGAGATCTAAGCTTTGTTTATTCAGAGAAGATCTCCCCGTATCTTACTAACTACCATGATTTCTTTCTCTTTCTTTCCTCTTTTTTGAAGCCACCATTATTAATTATGATTTATGAAATATTACTGCATAAAGTCCGACGAATCATGTAATTAAGCTTGAAAGAAGCACAGATGCATGTGGACAGCTTGTATAAGAAGACAATGAGAGTGAGATCAAGATAGTTGGATGAGCTTCGCTAATATCTTGTTAGAGAATAATATAAATTATATTTTAAAATTTCATCTAGTAATTTAATTAGTATAGTATCAGAATCTTATTGACCTATCGGTCACGAGTTTGAATTTCATCATCCCATTCTATTTGATAAAAATTAAGTACAAAATAGTGTGAGTCTGTGGAAGTTTCAAGCCCAAAAAACTTTCACTTGAGGGGTATATTAGAGAATAATATAAATTATATTATGAGATGTCACCTAAAAATTTAAGTTTTTAAATGAAATGGTTCATAACATTCCTTTTATCAACTCCATGGACCGGGTTTTTTGCAATCATGTTACTCAAATGAGATAACTATTTGACCATAAATTATTTCTTGCTGGTACTCACCACACCATTTATTCGCTTAAAAGTCAGGAGTCTCCCGTCATCTTTTCGATAGATTATATAGAGCAAATATAATCTTCATCGAGTCAAAAACCTTTAATTAATTACTAATTATATGACACACACATATGATCATTATGTTCTTGTCCTTTTCACGAGAAATATGATGCTTCTCCTACCAATTTACAGTTGAAGCCGGAATTTAATAAATTTTTGTAGACATGACATCTTAGATGTAGATTTATCATCTAATAATAACATTTGAATTTAAAATATTCTAGGATTGGATAAATCTTTTTCTTATCACCAAATTAATAAATGAAAGAGGCCACTAATTTGTTAAACAATTCGCGCACACCACCTTGGAAGTTGCAAGTATGCAATCTTCTTTGATTCACAACACCCTTTATCGGTTTATAGCTTTTTTCTTTGCTTTTCAAAAATGATTTTTTTTTAAAAGATTCTTTACATATATTTTTTTATTCAAATTAATTATTTTTGATATTCTTAAATCGTTTTGATGTGTTGATGTTCAAAATAATTTAAAAAAATATTATTTCAATGGATTTCCAAGCAAAAGTCATTTTGAAAAACAATTATCATTACAATAATATCAAATGCGCTCTTAGTCTACCTGATTGTTGGGATTGCTACCAACATTATCCTTTATATATATAATTGAAAATCTATTTCAATTGTGTCTCTAATAAATCTTGCTATAGTTTTAATGTAAATTTATTAAATAATTTTCTCAGATTAACCATTTTTTCTTTGAATGCATATAAAATAGCAAGACATCATTTTCAATGTTTTTTTATTGATAATTGATTTTTTTTATAACGCTAAGTTTTTATAGTTTAAAAACAATGTTTTTCATATAAAAAAATGTTTTTTAAAAATAAATGTATATAAATTTTTTATTTATTTGATAAAATGCATGAATTAAATTTTCAATTTATTTTAACTTTTTATAGTATTACAAAATATGTTAATAATGTTTATATATATATATATATATATATATATATATATATTAAAAACTAATTTTTTATTCCACCAACAACATAACTTATGGAAGCTAGCTTAGTCTTGTCTACTAGACTTGTAGTTCACACTTCATCTTCGGCTTAAAGTTTTTCAACATAAAAAAAGAGTGCTAAAGATTTAAATAATATGATTATAAAATGAAACAAAAATATATAAATAAACAATGATTTTGTTTTAAAAGAATCTATTTTGAGTTAACCCGGATTATAATATAACTCAATGATGAAGGGTAAAATTGAAAATAAAACAACAACAAAAAAAGCTTATTTAAACCGGGTTAATTTATAAACTTTGTGACCATGGGCATAATATTGAGATAATCTCATAGGAAAAAAAACATAGAAAATATATTTTGAATACCAATTTTTAAGAAATCAAATGAAAACATAATAACTCCACAAAAAAAAATGTGAAGCCCAATCTAGCAAATAAAATGTTGAAAGATAAAAAAATAAGAAACAAATATAATTTAAATAGGTGAAAACTCTTGAGCCCACTTAGGTCAAAATACAAAATGTATAACCTAATCATGATACTAGAGTGAATAAGTTTTTTTTTAAATTGAATAATATCATGAAGCTTAATTATCAAATAATTTAATTTTGAGAGAGAAAAATTACTAAAAAAACAATGGAGCAAAGATACAAGTTAACCCACAAACCCTGTGATTATAAAAATCATGAAATTATTGAATTAGTTTTGATTGAAGAGCTTAATTTCTAACCAATTTAATTTTGAAAGATGAAGTCTTGAAAAAAATCAATTTAAAAAACTTGCCAAGGGAAAAAAGATAGAAATAAAACTAATGGGGATCAAGTTTGAAAGGAAAATAAATCATCGATGATGAAATATAAAGAAAAATGATCGAGATAACCCAATATAAAGGAAATGAAAAGAGGAATTATGAAGATCAATTTCCGATAAATCAAATGTTAAAGGATAATATTGAAAAAACTTAATTTTTAAAAAGTCTATTCACATTAACCTTTTAAATCAACGATCTTAGTCTTTAATCCACTATTAACCTTATAAAAAGAAAACAAATTTTGTTAACTCGGGTTAATGTGCAAAGACCGTGATCTTGGGCACAAAATCAGGATAACTCAATAGAAAGAAAAACAAAAACAAAGGGTAGAAAGACCAATTTCATATAAATTAAATATTAAAGTTGAAGTTAAAATAAATCAATTTTAAAAAATATAAAAGAGGTCAACTCACATTAACCTTTGAAACTAATGACTCGAGTCATGAACTTGAAACTAATCTGATAGATGGCAAATCATAAAAAATAATAAAATGAATCTCTAAATAAAGGTCAAGAATATAAAAAAAAATAGCTCTTAAAAAAGAAAAAAACAACAACATGAGAAAACATCCTAAACTTGATCTAATCTCTAAAACTCATAACTCATGAAATCCTCGAACCAAGTTTAATCAAAAAGCTTAATTCCTAAATAGTTTAATTTTGAATGATTAAATCATGGAAAAAATAATAATATAAGAGACTTGAAAAAAATAGTAATAAAAAGAATAAGGATTAGATAGTAATAAAAAGAATAAGGATTAGACTTTAACAAAAAAAACTCATAAAAAAAAAAACTCTAAATTATATTGGAAGTTTGAGTATAAACTAGATTTAGTATCAACTAGTTTTTCCAAGCACCAAGACTTCTCAAACTTCATATTGGAAGTCATTGTTTGGTGGCTAAAAGACCACTCACACATGCTCCCAACGAGTTTTGTTTAATTATATTTAATAAATTTAATTTACATCAATATTCTTGAGTGCTCTTAAAATTTATAATAAAACCAATATAAAATAACAAAAAACACATGAGTGAAAGTTTTGTTGGTTTTGACTTTAAAGATATTAAAATAATCATATTATTTTAAAATTGAAAAATAAAAATGTCTATGAGTAGGCGTTAGATTATTTTATTATAGAATTAAAATAATAATTTTATTATGAGAAATAAAATTATAAATCTAACCCTACAGACGGTGATTCTTGGTGAACAGTAACTCTTCTAGAAGAAATATATATATTTTTAATTTAATTTGATTAATTCTCCCTATCTATATAATTAATTCTCCCTAGCTATATAATCAAAGAAAGGTTGCTTGTAATAAACTTTGTTTTGTCTTTTCTTAAGCTGTAAAGCACGCAGTGTTCGTCTGATGTGCTGGCTAGCTTGATTGAAGAGATAATTACTAATAAAATTACATGCAGTAAGTCAGCCATCGCCATAGATTTTGTCTGAAGTGCCTACAGCCGAGCTAGCTGGATGAATGTTCATAGTTTAAAGAGATAATTACTAATATTATATGAAATAAAGTCACCACCATAGCCTACGTCCGATGGATATACGTAGCTTGAAGAGATAATTACTAGTTATATGCAATGAGTCATCACTAATAAGCCTGACCGTTGAAAAATTTCTCAACCCTACCATCCCTTTTCTTTTTTTTAACATAACCATCCCTGCATGGTTTTCAGAAAATATATATCATTATAACTAATCATATGAATTTAAATAATATAGGTATTTAATGTATGTTCGAACAATTTCAAAAGTATGTTCGAAAAGACTGTTAATAAATGGGTATGGGATATTGATCTAACAACCATATTGAATGAGCATTGACATGCATCAAGATCACCAAAGATTTGGATGATGGTAACCATGTCGAGGTCTTCTTAAATAAAAAGGGAGTACATAATGATGACCGATGATGACTTCATGTAAATATATGATATAACATGAAAAGATATATGTGTATATATATATATATATATAAAATAAAAATTCTCTCTTTTATTAAAAAAGAAGAAGAAAGAAAAGAAATAGTTGTCTAATTTTAACTGGATAAATCATAGTCCTTGACAACTTTGCGCTAAACTAAAGCACTGAATAATTCACCTGCTTCATTAGCAACTGTTTCTTGGAAAGGTCTTTGATTTGTCTCGTGATGGTACATGTCTCCCACCTAATCAGCAAAACACTCTTTTAGATGTCACTGTTTGGCTTTTCTTGTAGCACTTGATTGAACTCGAGCATATCAAAATTGCGTAGCAATTCATTGGTTCGTGCAAAGCATTTTTGTATGCTATTAGATCTTTAACATGTGATACCATGTGGGTGGAGTCAATTTTTTCTTTGACGTAAAATAATATATTTAAGTATTGTTAATGTTGTTTTTAGTGGAAAGAAAAACTTAAATCTTACGGGAGTTTATTCGATATAACCCGGTTAATTTGCATATACAATTATAATTTAATTTGACTAAAAAGAAATTTAAGGTGATATTTTTTTTAAATTAAGATAGCAACAGATAAGATTGACTCAGGTTAATTTGGGTTAACATGTCAAATCTTCAACTTGATTTATGAGATAATGATAACTCTATAGAAAAAAAAATCAAAACGAATTATGAAACTTAATCAACCTATTATTGAAAGAAGAAATTTAAAAAAAATGAGTTGAGAAAAAGAACTAAAAACACAACCTGAGCTAACCTATAACCCAATTATCATTTAGCCTAATGTTGAATAGCATAAAAACAACCTCGTTAAACTATCACACTCATGACACGAGTCATGAGACCGAGTTAACTTTATAGAAAGAAAATATAAAAATATGATGTGATTTAATCAAAGTTAACCTGCCAAGCTTATAACTCTGTTTATGAGATTGAGATGACTATATAAAAAACAAATCAAAATAAATTATGAAGTTCAATCATTCGACCTTGTCGGACCTAATGTTGAATAATGAAAGTTCTTAAAAAATTAAATTAAAAAATAACATGAAAAATGCAAGTCAAGCTAGGTTAACCTATTAAGCACAATTCTTGGGTTATGATGCCCACTATAACCTAATAAAAATCAAACCGAAACAAATCATGAAGTTTGATTCCTAACCAAATACAATATTAATTGATGAATTTGGAAAAATAAAGTCAATTAAAATAGAATATATAAACTGAGTCAACTGGGTTAAACCACCAAACTCACCATGAAAGTTATAAGACAAGGATATCCTAATAAAAAGAAAATACAATGTTGAAGAACCTATGACCCAAATCATGAGACAAATATATTCTCTTATAAAAAAACAATTTAATTTAACCGAGGGTTAAAATGTCAAAACCGTGAACTTGATCATGAAACAAAGATATCCCCGTAGAAAGCAAATCAAAATCAATAATGAATATTAATTACCAATCGACTCTATGTTAAATAATAATTAAAAAAAAACTTGAATTAAAAAAGACATAGAAAATAACTCGAGTCAACTGGAGTTAACCTATTAAGAACTATTCTTTAATAAAATTCTCAATAAGACAAATCATGAAATATAATTTTCAATAAAACCATATATTAAAGGATAAAATTGAGAAACAAAAGTGAATGAAAACAAATCGAGTCAACCAAGTTAACTCGTGACGTGTGTCATGTGTGTGTCATAATCTAATAAGAAAGCAAGTCTAAATTTAAATGATAAAAAAATATATTGATTGAAAAAGAAATTCGGAAAGAAAAAAAGCATTATTTTAATCAATACTGTTTTGTGCGAAAATAATATTCTTTTTATTAATAGAATGTACCATGCACATGCTTTCATTATTTATATACATGATTCATTGTTTTTACTATGCTCCCCCCTGCTCTTTTTTCCTTCTTCCCCGTACCAACACCAACCATTGTATGCAAAATTTGCATGTATTTAAATAATACTTAATTAACTCTGAAATGGGTTGATTCATCCCAGCCTACCCTAACCCATATAGTTGGGTTGGGTCAGGTCTAGCCAAAAATTATAAAAAAAAATAAAGAAGAAATATGTTGGGCTGTCAGTTGGCCCAACCCCACTGAGTTAGGTTGGACCTATTCGAACCCAACATGAAAAAAGAGAGAGAAAGGTTAAGTCTATGGGGTTGCTGTCTACCCAACCTGACCTGGCTAGACCCTCCCGTATAATATTAATATTATATTTTAATAACATAATAATAAATAATAATTATAAGAAAACATTCCAAAAAAAATTCAAAATAGGGCATTTCTGTGGCTTTTTGCTTGCTGCTGAACCCGTTTTGCTTATGAAAACTGCAGGCCCTTTTAAAGTAGATGTCTTTGGTTTGTTTAGAGTTCATGCAACCTTTCTGTTTTTGTCAATCTTCTGCTCAAACAATGTTTTATAATACTGCAGTTCTTTCTGGAACGATAATGCCTTGTGTATTTACATTAGTTAACTCCCTGCATTTGTAATTTATTATAAGGCTCTATTTATCACCTCAAACTATCTATATTTACACTAAATCTTTCTTTCTTTCAATTTGACACTCCCATTGCATGCTTGAGAGTGAATTCGATATTGTTTTTCAAAGTATTTTTCATTTAGAAATGCATCAAAATGATATTTTTTTTTAATTTTTTTTAAAATATTTTTAATATTGACACATAAAAAATATCTAAAAATATAATTTAAACAAAAAAATAAAAATAATTTTTTTTAAAACATACTTATGAAACGTAATGACAAACAGTATAGTAAACTCAAAATTGACTAAGCAAGAAACTTATATGCACAATAATTAATAATAATAATAACAACAACAAGAAACACTTGGAATACACTTCGATGCCATCCATGATTAAATATAATTGCTAATTTATCACGGTGCCGTGGCTTTGTGTTGTCACAACTGTGAAAGCTAACAAATTAATTTGGATAATTGGCTCCATAACTATGAACATGAACGCGAAAAAGAAAAGGAAAAGCTGGCAACAAGGGTGGTGGGCCAAAGGCCTTATAAGAGAAAAAAAAAACATCATAAGAAAACAGGAAGAGATAGTGGGCTAGCTCGTTTCCTCCGGACATAAAGACTGCGGTCTGTCTCCAAAGTGTATGGTGTTGCAATGATTTTATGGTTGTGGATTTAATTTTTTTATATATAAAAAGCATGTTTAGTTAAGGTTGATTTGATATAATATATGTTTAGTTAAAATTGTGGTTGAAATTAAGATGATTAAAAAATAGCTTAATGTGTGTGGTTAAAAATGTTTTTCAAATTGAGGTTTGGTAATAAAATGAATGAAAAAGAATTATATTAATATTCATGGTTTTTTATTAAAATATTATTGATTTAATTACTATTATATTATGACATAAATAATACTTTATGAAAAGGTTCTTTTATTGTCTCATTAAATTCTTTGTAATTTTATCACGTATAAAAACCATCTAAGAAGCCTTATGGTTTCCATGGTTTTTTGAGCATACAACAACATCAACTAAAAAGTTACTAGGAAATTCTTCAAAGGTTGTGTCATCATGCGGTCTCCTTCTAATGTAATTATATAATCCCATTAACGCCACTACAGTTTGAATTTGTATTTTATATGGATAAACATGTATGTTTAGTAAATTTCTCCACTTTTGTTTCCAAACTTTAAGTTTTGTCACATTACTTAGTGATGAGTGTGTAAGATTAAATACTTCTTCCTGTTTTCTTGGCTGTCTACAATGCCTAAAATCTTTATTGCAACCAAGTAATGACAAATGTCTTTTGTTAGCATATCCATTTTCACATTCCTTAAAATTGGATTTCATTAGGAGTATGATTTCTAAAGCCAAATTTTTTATGTCAAATACTTATGCATTTTTCTCGTCCTCAACCAATCTCACGAAGGTATTTTCCCATAAACGCTTACCTACATAACAACTCATTAGTATAGACAAATAGCATATATAGAGTATTCACAATACTTCTCATCAATTACATATTAACTAATAAACTCAACTTACTCAATAATTGACATCACATATAAAGTTTTTAACTAATTATTCTAATTAATCTACATTCTATAACATTAAAATAATAAATATTAATACACTAAAACCTAACCAATTGAAGCTGCCAATAATTGATAGAAAGTTATTGTTATGTTTTTTTGAATACATAAGGGCATCTCCAGCAGGGAGTGCCATTTTGAAGAGGCAAATCTCCAAAATGACACTTTGAATAGTGTAAAAATGGTATTTTTGTTGATGTGTGCTCCAGCAGAGAATGCCATTTTGGAGAGCCATTTATTTTTATATTATTTTAAATATAGTGCAATTATTTTGTATGTAGTTTAATCATGCAATTAATTATACAATTAATAAGAGTAAATTATATAATTAAATAATTATTTTTAAAAAACCCTCCAACAATATAATTATTAATTTTATATATTTCTTGTTAAGGTATTTGTAAATAAAAATAAATATTTTTGATATAATTATATTATTTTCTAATATATATATTACATTGATTATACGATTAATAGGAGTAAGTTATATAATTAAATAATTATTGTTAAAAAACTCTCCAACACTATAATTATTAATTTTATATATAAATTTTTACTCTCTTGTTAAGGTATTTGTAAATAAAAATAAATATTTTTGATATAATTATATTATTTTCTAATATATATATTACATTATATATATATATATATATATATATATTATAATATATATAAAAGGTGGCCCCAAGGTGGGGCCACCTTTTTTATCTCCATGTCCCGAGCTGCTACAAATAGCAGCTCGGGAAGGGGGAGGTATTTTTACCTCCCTTTTTGGCACTCCTGCTGGAGTGCCAAAAAGTACAAAAAAATGCCAAAATATTTTTTTTTTTATTTTTGCCTCTCAATTTGGCACTCCTGCTGGAGATGCTCTAATAGGTTTGTTTTCTAACATGAAATTCTCTTTTAACCTTTTTCACTTTACCATTTGTATATCTTAAAAGATCATCCCTCTCTCATTACACAACCAAGCAAAAGACTTAAATCAAATATTTTATAATAGAGTTCAAGATGAAAGTTAAAAAGGTTCATTAAAATCTCATGTAAATAAAAACAATCAACAAAGTTCATAATATTGTAAAATCAGTAATGCAGATGGTCAATTGACCTACTTCATAACACCCAAAGTATTTTTTTTCAATTAACCTACTTCATAACACCTGAGATATTTTTCTCATGTCAACATGCAAAACCAATAATACAGATGATTAATTAACCTAATTCTCAACATCCAAAGTTCACAAATTTATAAATAAGAATAACTTTAATTTATGTGTAATTAAAACTAGTATTAATTTAAAGATTTGTAAAGAGATAAACATATTACCTCTCCACATAACTTTCTCTTTTATTCTTAGACCAGTTTTCAAGATCCTCTTATTGTTGTGTCTATAAAACCAACATAGATCTGCAGATAGATATGAAATTATGAGAAACAATAAAAAAAAGTTCATTCCCTTTTTACTATGCAACGACAAACAAGCAGGTGCCAAATTAGGTATTAATTTTGAAGACAAAAGGAAAAAAATGTTCATAGTGTATATACCAAAAAAAAAAAAAGAATCAAAAACAATTTTGACAACAAAGAAAATAAAATGGTAGGAGAAAATAGATCTATGGAATTTTTTAGGAGAGAGATGAGTAATCTGCCTAATCAAAATAAAATGTAAGGTTTGTTTCATTCATTTTTGAGATGACAAATTATTGAGGTGATGAACCATTATAGAGTGTTATAAGGAAACAAGGTTATATAGAAACTTTATTGTTCCAACGAGTTATTTCTCTCCTAATCCTTGCATGTGTTTGTTTGTGGGTTTAGAAAAATAAGGTGAGAAGCTTTCACATGGGATTTGTCTTGTTTTTGTTTAAATTAAGGTTTAACCTTAGTTTTCGATGGATCCCACCAAAATAAAACAGAGTCTCAACCCTAACCAAACAAAAAATATACATGATCAATCTTAAAGATTTTAGAATCTTTATTTGGATTCAAAAGTTTTTCTTTTTTAAGTCTATGAGTTTGAGAGAGTAGAGAGAAAGTCACCAAAAAACAATGAGAAATAGAGAGTTGTCAATTCACCATATTTTAACAAACAAATGGTTGATCTTAGTGTCATAGGGCTCTGCTAATAAGAGGAAGTTCAATGTGGTAGTTGTTTTGCTATAAACATGACTGAAAAAGCAGATTGAGATTCATTTAGATGTTTTTTTATTTTTATTTTGTTGTTTTTTGTTTTTTTATTTAAGTGATTTTTTTAGATGTTGTGTTTAAAATATTTTTTTCTTAAAAATAAATTAAAATAATATATAATTTTAAATTTATTTTTAACTAGCATATCAAAAAAATCTATTTTCTTAAGATATTAAAAAATATAGTTCAATCGTAAAATACATAAATTGCAATGACAAGAGGAAACAAAACAAAAAAAAAAGACCCTTTGTTTACGATAAAGGTTGCGTTTTAAAAGTAACTCAAAATATATTAAAATAATATATATATATATATATATATATATATATATTTTAATAATTAACTTTAGGATAGGAAAGTATCCAATTTTGTTTTTAAGTAAAAAAACAGTGCAGCACCGCAATAATTCAACCGTAACATACATTGCAGTGCGATTAGGAAACAGAAACGCAAGAACCTGCGTGTCCTCACGTGCAAACACCTGGACCCACATGCGACCCCTCCATCACTGCCCAGAAATCTGATCCAAAATCCCCTCGTCGTCATCCTCTTTCCTCCAAAATCTGATCCCATTTTGTCTCGTTCTATATGGTTAACCCTTCACCCCTATTTTTTTTTTAAATTATAAATTGTATTTACAAATATAAATGACTCTCCGATAGTCCGATACATTTTCTAATCACAGTCATATACATTTTAAAAAAGGGTAACTGGTCACTTACCAGTGATAAAAAAGATTACGGCTATTTATTTAATTCCAAATATATTTATAAAAAATATTAACTTTATTCGTGCTGTAAATTTGAAATTTTATTTATGCATGGCTCTACTTTTTCTTCTTATATGTAATATCATATTAAATCGATTGTGAAAAATGATATAATATTTCTTTGAATTTGGAAAATAAAAAATCATTATTAATGGAAGAAAAAAAAGAGGAAGAAAGAGAATCGAATTCTCCACCAACCTTGTTCTTCTCGTCTAGCAAGGAAGGCTCTTATCATCAAGCAAATAACGGGATTTCCATAGCCTTCCTCTCTCTTATTTTATTAATACACAGAAAAAAAGGGGAAGAAGAAGAGGAAGCAAACTGCTGGAGTCTTCACTCATCAGCGATCGGATCATAGCCTTAAAATGTACGTCTCTCTCTCACTCTCTCTCTCACTGCATTTGCAGCTTCAGCTCCTTTTCAATTTTTTTTTTTTTTTATTATTGATTTTTTAGTGTTTTTATTTATTGACTTTTGTGCGATTGAATTTTCAAATTCAGAATTAATTAATTAAAATGCAAGCAGCGGTAATGTATGGAGGAGTCGTCGTCAAAGGCAGCGTTAACAGCAACTCTACAAGACAAGTAGTTTGCTTTTCCAGAGCTCAAGAAGGCCGAAAGCAGAAGCAACTCTCATCCTCCATTGATTTCAGCAGCACACACTGTCAATTACTACCTTCTTCTTCTTGCATGCCTCGCCGCACCTCTTGTTTCGGATTGCGTCTCGATTCGTCCTCCTCTATGGGGACCGAACTCACTAGCTCCTCTTTCTTCCGCTCTCGCCCCATCGTCAAAGCTCTCGCTTCCGGTTCGTCCGGTTCATTTTTATTTATTTATTTATTCGTGAAGTTGCGTGTTGGATTTTGATTTGAAGATTTTTAGGAGGAGGAGGAGATGTGGAAGAAGGTAGGCCTATAAAATCGGACGAGGACGTTAATTATGTTGTACCGCCGCAGCAGCAGCAGGGGAAAGCTTCGACCGGAACGGTTTTGCCGTTTGTTGGAGTTGCTTGTTTAGGAGCTACTTTGTTTGGTTATCATTTAGGGTAATTGCTTGTTATATTTTTTTTTTTCAATTGCATTGTATTATTTATTTATTGGTTTTGGATGATGATTCAGGGTGGTGAATGGTGCTCTTGAGTATCTTGCTAAGGATCTTGGGATTGTCGAAAACACGGCCTTACAAGGCAAGGAATTGTTTGTTAATTCATCAATTGAATTTTGTTCGCTGGTAATTTGCCGGTAGAATGTGTTGGTTACTTCAGTTTAATTTAATGAAACAGAGAATTTCATTTGCCGAACTAGTATAAACAGAGATCTATGTGGTTCTTTAGTATGTTTATATTTTTCTTGGGCTTTATAATGTTTTCATTAATTTAGTATTGCTGGGTAGTTTATAATCTTGGCATTCTAATGATTGAGTAGGATGGATTGTTAGCACTCTACTTGCTGGTGCCACTGTTGGTTCATTTACTGGAGGAGCATTGGCTGATAAGTTTGGAAGAACAAGGACTTTTCAGTTGGATGCGATTCCACTCACAATTGGAGCATTGCTTTGGTTTGCCCTTTATCTTGTGTTTTCACCTTTCTTTTTTCATTTTTTATTATGCTTTTGCAAAAGCTAATGTTTTTTTTTAAATTTCAGTGCTACTGCCCACAGCGTACAGACTATGATAATTGGGCGTCTTCTTGCTGGTATAGGAATTGGCATTTCTTCTGCTATTGTGCCACTTTACATATCTGAGGTTGTTACTCATCTCATTTTAATAAGGTCACTGCAAGTGTGTATGGTTTTTCAATAGCTAATCTGGTGGTGCTTATTTTTTTGGTCAGATCTCACCAACTGATATCCGTGGTGCGCTGGGGTCTGTAAACCAACTATTTATATGTATTGGGATCCTTTTAGCTTTGGTAGCTGGATTACCATTGGCAGGAAATTCTATATGGTATGTTTTATATGCTTTCTTTAATGGATGTGTACGTGATTGCTATGCTTAACCAACCTGAAGAAAGGAGCATTTTAAATAAACAATAGGGTAATTATATGCTGGCCATATAAGCAACAATGCTTTTGGCAATGCTGCATCAAGAATATTTTCTTTCATGTCCACAAGAAATGTTTTTGGATTGCATGAGTGGAAGCTATTGTTGACAGACTTCAAAGATGGAGCAACAAAACTTTTTCTGCATAGACATGTCTTACTGGTGCTAATCTGAAGCAGTAAATAATTATCTATCAATGTTTTTTGGTTTCTTTGTTTAGAGATGTTCATCAATTGTCTAGCTCTTAGGACTATCCATGCACGTGGTTTCCAAGAGGAACATAATTTAGAGGAGGAGAGGAGAGATAATGCATTGATTTTGAGTTTGACATTTCAAATTCTCTGATTGGCATGACATGTGGCCTGGATAAAACCTGTCTCTGGAATTTGGAGAGTGATAATCCTTTTGCATTAGGAAAGTTGGATCAGTCAATGCATTTATCCTTGTTTCTCTTCAATAACTTAATGGCTCAAAAATCAAGTTGTTGATTTAAGGAAATTGTATGTTTTAAAAATGATTGGCCTTCTGAATCGAAGCAAATACAAGTTCCAGTGAGATGATGGGTTTCTACGTGCTTTTAAAATAGGAGGAGAACCGAACTAGTATATGAGGTTGAAAAATTATTAATGAGGCCAGCCTCATGTGAGACAAGATTTTAATATGGTTGCAGTCACAAGCTATATGGGAATATAATGGATCGTTTGATTTATTTTACAAATAGTTGTAATTTAATGGATCTTCTAGCTTGTTAATCTGTGCAAGGTATTGGAAACTGACGTTACTAATGCTATGTACAGCTGAAAAGAGCAATGAAAGAATGATAAAATCAGGGACTGCCCATGCTTAATTTTTTAATTGTTATTTTTATCTTATAACTCCTGGCAGCCCAATCCTTGATTAGGTTTTCTCATCTGTGTTGTTTAAGATAGTTCCTCTATGAGTTGAGGTTGGAATATCCTTTGCATACTCCCACTTGTATTCATTTATTTATTAAATATTTTCATCAGTTATTGAAATTTGATCTAGGCAAATACGATTAGATAACTGCATCCAGAGTTATAGAGAAATTACTCACATTTTGTCTGAGTGTGCCTTTTACCTGTGCACACAAATATTGTGTGTAGCATGATTTTTTTTTTCATTGGGTGAAATTAACTGATATTAAAAGGACTGGATGCCTCAAAAGATGTGATTCCGGGGCATTTTTGCTAATGAAAAAAAAAGAACTGAGCAGTGCTGTGACAAGAAAAGAGCTCAAGAAATGCTTTCAGCAAAAACAAAATTCCCTAATGATTTGCATTGAAAATTCCTTGATCCTAGAAATTTAACATCGTGAAGATTTCAAGTGAACACATTTTAAAGGTTATGATTTCTTTTAGTTTTATACTAGTTAAATTGCCCGCTCTATGTTGCGGGCTAAGTAAATAATTTTTATAATTATTGGGATTGAAACAATTCATAGGTTGTGCTAGTTCAAAAATAAAATATAACATCTATACATGCAAGGTTTGATATAATGAAACACATCAACACACATTATTATAACAACAACAACATTGAAGCCTTAACATCTAAAAATATCATTAATATTACTACTAAAACAATAAAAATTATTAAATTATCTTGAGGAAAAAAAACTCAAACATTAACAAAAGAGGAAACAAGAAAAAAACTAAAACTATTATTAATATTATTATTGTTATTATTATTATTGCGTTAATAATGGGAAAAAAAATTAAATCAAAGAATAAAAAAAGCCTAAAAACTTTAACAAAAGAGCAAACAAAAAAAAAATGATAAAAAAATAAAAATTACCAGCTAAAAAAAAATCATTTGATGTAAAAATAAAAATAAAAACTAATAAAAAAAGAAAAAGAAAGAACAAGGGAAAAAAAATCAATTTTCAAATGATCATAAACAAACTAAAATTTAAGAACAATTTTTTTCAAAAAAATACTACCTCAACAAAAGAGAAAATAATAAAAATGAAAAATCAAAGTTAAGAGCACATGTATATAAACATGAACAAAAATAGAGACTATTTCAAAAATATAAAAAAAATAAAGGAATTAAAATAAAAAATTAAAAGTATAAGGGCTGAGATGAAAACCAAATATATTATCAATTTCAATCAAAGAATAAAATTGAAAAAATCAAATCTTCTGTACCAAAAATATTAAGGGATTTAAAACCAAACCCAAAATTAAAAAAATATGAACTGAAATGAAAACGTAATATATAATCAATTTTAATCGAAAGATACAATTGAAACTAATCAAAATTTACATAACATAAATTAGGACCATACAACACAATTAAACGATTAGGGATTGAAATGAACAACCATAAAACCGGGGGGCTGCTGTGTAATTTAGCGTGCAAGGGAGAGAAGGGGAAAAAAAAGATCAACCGACCACCGTCACGTCTTCGACCACCGTGTTCCGCCATGTGCCACACCATGAGGAAGAGGACACGGCGACGAATCCACTGAAACGCTTGATGGACATCTTCCGCCACTAGAAAATGCTGAACGCGCCACTCGAATGCAGCGTCACAAAGAAAACCTTCGGCATGTGTGTCAAACACGCTAACATTGTCCGCAGGAAAATAATAATAAAAAATGGTAAATTACCTAAACACCCCTACAACCAACTCTTCTATTTTGTCTTATTGGGGGGACAAATAAGTATTTAGATATTTTAAAAAAATGTAAAATATCCGAAACACTCCCACAAACAACCCTTGGTTTTTGTCCTATTGGAGGGTAAAAAAGTTATTTTACTGTGCAATGGAATGTGAAATTACCGTGACAGCCCCTTTGACAACTCTTGGTTTTTGTATTATTGGAGGGTAAAATAGTTATTTGACTGTGCAAAAATATAAAAAAACAAAATAACCCGTGACCCAGAAATGTGAAATTATTGTGACATCCCCTCCGGCAACTCTTAGTTTCTGTCTTATTAGAGGGTATAATAGTTAATTTCTTGTGCAAAAATTATAAAAAATCAAAAAAACCGGTGACCCAGACACTTGGAACCAAACCGACCTAAAAACCAAACCGACTCAAAAACACTATTGTAATCCACAGTGAATATACTCACAGTGAACAATAACACCCTGATCTCTTTTAGTGTATGTTATAATAATAATTATGATGCTGTCTTAGTTATTTACAACTTGCCCTTCTAGCAATGCCCAATTGCACATCAGGTTTGCTCAGCTCTTTTTAAGAGCATTCGAGCGCGGATAAATTTGGATGGAACCTTGTCAGAAAGTCTTAAATTTTTTTTCTTTAGTTTTGTATAGCATTGAGGAATATAATGTAACCAATCAAAATCAATGCTTCTGTGTTATTGCTAGAAAATGTAACTATAAGCTTTGATCTCATTAGCATTCCAGATAGAGTAGTTCATCTACTGACTTTTGTCAAAATTGAAGTTTTCATGTGAAAAGAATACTTGAGTTTTTCACAATTGATCAATGGAAATAAATCAAATGGCACCAAGTTAAAGTTCTGATGTTCATTTTTTTCTTGAATGGCTATTGAAAAGCTCTTTACTGGGAATCTTTTTTTCATGAATTATCTTTCCTTAGCCATTTACTCGAGTCCATTTATACAACTCTTTCAGGTGGAGGACAATGTTTGGCATTTCAGCTGTCCCTGCTGTTCTATTGGCTTTGGGAATGGCATTTTCTCCAGAAAGTCCGCGGTGGCTTTTTCAGGTTTAGTTGTATTTAATCTCATGTCATTGAGGCCATTGTATATTTATTTATGTGGCGATATAGTTGTAACTGCTTATGTTTTTAATTGAAATTATTCATTCATTAAGAAGATATTGATAAACTTCTTTATCTTGCAGCAAGGAAAATTTTCTGAAGCTGAAAAGTCCATAAAGACACTTTACGGAAAAGAAAGAGTTGCTGATGTCATGACCGACTTAACTGTGGCTAGTCAAGGTTCTGCTGAGCCAGAAGCTGGATGGTTTGATCTATTTAGCAGCCGCTATTGGAAAGGTACATGGTTTTAAGATGAAAAATATAGATCTTTGGTTATTGGACTTGTAGGCAACAGTCTAAATCAGATGATATAATCTTTGTTTGGTTTGCCAAAACTTTTGCCACTTTAAAAATTTCCAATGTTTAAAAATATTCTGAACTTAGCCATGACCACACCTCTGCGTTTTAACTAGTTGCTGACGCCTTCATTAAATCTACTAATACAGGCTTTACTTCATAAAGGTTAATAGGCTCTTTGAGGAAAATCAAAGATTGTACTTCCCACAACCATCCAAGCTAATATTGCTTAAACAGTGAATGGGATGAAAGTCTGGGTTTTCACCTTGCATTCCTGCATTAAGAACTCATGTCTTAGCACGTTTAGTGATTGTGCCTTTGAAAATAGTTTTTGTCACTAGTTAAAGACCATCCTTAGATAATCTCCTATATCTTATTGTTACTTCAACCTCTTGATATTGTAGTATGTGTATAACCAATAAGTTTTGATTTATCAGGGTAAATGATTTGTTTTAGTTACATTTTTATTTATGCAGTTGTGAGCGTTGGTGTAGCACTTTTCTTTTTCCAACAGATGGCTGGGATAAATGCTGTGGTGTATTATTCAACTGCTGTGTTTCGTAGTGCTGGTATTGCATCAGATGTTGCTGCTAGTGCTCTTGTTGGGGCATCAAACGTCTTTGGTAAATTTTTGTATCTTTTTTTCTGAATCAGGTGCATAACTTTACAATTTGCAACCATGTTTTAATCTGACTGGCTTCTTCCAGGCACAACTATTGCATCTTCCTTAATGGACAGACAAGGAAGGAAGAGTCTTCTCATCACAAGCTTTTTTGGAATGGTAAGGTTACTTGTATTTTCAAACCATTCATTCTTCTTAATCAGATAAACATAATTTCCTGTTTCTTTTTTATGGTCATCAAGAACAGAGCTTGAGCCTCTTAAACTACCTCATGCATTTGCATCTTGGTTTCAGATTATCCTTTTCTCTCTCTCAAGTTTCACTGCTGAACTGTATTTTATGTCATTAACTACTAATTTTTCTTACAAAACTAAATTGTAATCCTATTGTTTCAATACCTAACTGGGAATTATTGAATTAAGAAACACAGAAAAATTAAAAGGAGACAAGGACCAATCTATACCTGAAGAAATTATATTGACAAGGGTTTGGTGGTCTGGTCTGCTCATACCTTCTTAATATGATGAAAATAAGAAGGGTTTTCCAATCTGTAAGTGTTAGTTTGTGATCTATTATCTCACTTAGGTGACAGACTAGCGATGCAATAAGCCTCGCTTCTTTGTTTTCATCCAGTATTTTGACCTGAAATAATTTTTCAGATGCCTCAATGGATTCTCGAGTCCTGAGCTCTCTTTGTTTTGGCTGACTGGTGAATGGCTTTATCAGACATTTTGATGAGCTGATGGTTACTTGAGAATTACTGGTTTCCACATATCAATGCTGTAACTTCTTGAGAGAACATGACGTCATTTAGCCTTTTGTATTCCCCAAAGAAAATATACCGAATATGTAGGACTAGGATAATCTTGTTTCTAATACACCTTGTTTTTTGTAATGAAGGCTGCCTCAATGCTGCTGCTTTCCTTGTCCTTCACTTGGAAGGTCCTGGCACCATATTCTGGAACCCTTGCAGTTCTAGGGACAGTTTGGTAAGTCAATTATTTTCCATGTGAGATAAGTCAAGCTCTTTTCTTCTCCCCTCTTGTTTCTGAGCGATTGGGGAGGGCTCTCTCCTTGCGAGATTTAGTCGAGCTTCTCCTTTTTCTGACGTCTGTTATTTTTATCCAAGTGGATATGAAATCTGAATCCGACTTCTCATCTCTTGATACAGCTATGTGTTGTCATTTTCACTTGGTGCTGGCCCTGTGCCAGCTCTTCTTCTTCCAGAGATATTTGCCTCCAGAATCAGAGCGAAAGCAGTTGCTTTATCCTTGGGCATGCACTGGGTAAGTCATGAAAGAATAACATTTGTAAACTATGTTCTTACAACCGCGCAGATATTAGTGTTGCTAATCTGGAATGATTTGCATTTTGCCTGAATGGAACTTACTTGAGCAATGTGAACGGAACTTACTTTTAATCTACTTGGTGTATATATTTTTTGCCGAGAATGTTTGATTACATGCTAATAAGGATTTGGTTTGGTATGGTAACAGGCTGCAAATTTTGTGATCGGCCTGTATTTCTTGAGCTTCGTGAACAAGTTTGGGATCAGCTCTGTGTATTTAGGATTTTCCGTCATCTGTCTTTCAGCGGTCTTGTACATAGCAGCTAATGTTGTGGAGACAAAGGGGCGATCGCTGGAGGAAATAGAGCGAGCTCTCAACGCAGCGGCAACCTGATCGGATCAGCATATGTCTTTTGCCCCCCATGTTCATATGCCGTTTCTCTGCTGCTAATGTTGTGGAACAAACACCTGTGTCCTCAAAACTGAATGTTAAATATCACAAAGATTCCTCCCTCGCATGTGATTCCTTAATGAAATTCTACATGACCATTCCGCCGAGTGATTAAAAAAATCAAGCTCCTGAAACCGTAAATGATACGCATACCTAAAGTTAAAAAAATGTGTTCCTAATTGGTATTGTATTTCAAGTGTTTTAATTTTTTTTATTTTTATTTTTTTACTTTAAATTTAGGTTTTTAGTGTTTTCGGATTATTTTATGTATTTATATCAAAAATAATATTTTTTAAAAATAAAAAAATATTATTTTGATGCATTTTTAAATAGAAAGTAATTTTTAAAATAATCTTAACTATATTTTAAACAATCACTAAGGCTGTGTTTGTTTTCCGGAAAGTGGTTTTCGGGAAATCACTTTCCAAACTTTCCTGTGTTTGTTTGCTATTAGAAAAGTTGGTCAACGGAAAACACTTTCCAGTCAAAGAAAAATTTGGCTTGGTTTTGAAGAAAGTGTTTTCCTGGAAAATTTGGGCGGAAAACACTTTCCGGAAGTTGTGAAAAATTTAGAAATGTCATTATTTGCTGATTATATCAAATTTGATCCTCAAACTTTTGATTGCTATATATAATTTGTTTTGAATATTTATTTTTCAATTCCATCTCTTAAAATTTAATTTTTATATTAATTTTGGTCTTTATTTTTATAATTGCTATTTGCTTTTTTCTTATCATTTTTTTATTGAAATTTTTTATCTATCAAATTTGGTCCTCATTTTTTTTATTGTTACTTATTTTATTTGAAATAATTTATGAAATGTTAATTATTATTATTTTAATTTATTCACCTTTCATTTTTTTTTTAATTTTTTAGATTTGATCTCTATTATTTTGATTATTATTTATTTTATTTGAGATAATTTATGAAATTATATTTTTTTTTCAATTTCATTCTCATTCAACTTTTTAATTTGTAAGATTTGTTCCTCATTATTTTAATAAACTTGAGAAAAATAAAACATTAATAAGTTATTTTTCCAGCTCATTTTCCATGACATAACCAAACACTAGAAACTGTTTTTCAACTTATTTTCCATTACACTACCAAACATCGGAAAATACTTTCCCGGAATTCACTTTCCAAAAAAAAACTACTTTCCAGCAAACAAACGGGGCTTAAGTATTTGTTTCGTACTGTTTTAAAAGTGTTTTTTTTTTAAATTTATTTTTATTTTAAATTAAAGTCTTTCGGTGTTTTTTAGATTATTTTACGTAATGGTGTTAAAAATAATATTTAAAAAATAAAATAAAATAAATATTTTAATAAAATTCTGATTTTTTTTTAAATAATCACAATTATACTTACATGCATTAAATGACAGAGAGAGAACCTGATAAGAGCTTGTTTGGTTGCTTTATTGGCCCATTGACAATATTCTGAAATCGAGGACATTACAGAGTTTACAAGAACGCCATCATAAAAAAATTACAGGGGTGGTTTGTAGCTAGCATGTTGTTTAATATTTTGTTTTAAAAATATTTTTGAATATTTTTTATTTAAATATTTTTTTGTTGTTTTAGATTATTTTGATGTCAAAAATTTTATTTTAAAAATATAAGGTATTATTTTTTGATATTTTTATGAAAAAAACATTTTAAAAAACAATATAAAACAAACTAGCACCCGACTTTTATTTTTATTATTTTAAGATCAAACTTGTATTCCTGAGTGCCGTTGAACTAAAGACTTTAGAAACTTTCAGAGTCATGCTTACAGGCTGATAAAAAAAGAGGAGAAAAGAAAAGAGTTATGTGTACATAAATCTTTTCTGGTCTTAGGAAAGAGAATAAAGGACAATAAAACCTCTGCATGCCTGATTTTGTCTAAGCATGCAAATGAAATACAATAAAACTCGAGGTGCCTCTGCTAATTTTCCAGCCATTAGACTCAGCACTGCATGCCCAGGTGGGTTAATTCAGAAACCGGTCTAGGTCGGGTTTTATTCGGAATTGGTTTAGAAATTGACTCGAATTAACACGATCGAAACTAGATGATCAGTTGACCTGATGAGGACAACTCTTTTTTTTTTTTCATCTTTCAAACTAGTTTGATGACAAATGTTGCCTCTAAATCGAGACCCGAAAGACTCTTAATCCAGACTGATAATATTAAATCAGTGATGATTTACGCTGCACCACATACATGTATATCCAATTGTTTTTTATTGGAACAAAAAATATAAAAAGAACACAAATATTTTCAAGAAATCAAAACCCCTGGTTCAACCCTGGTTAACCTGTGAACTTTATCACTATAGGTATAAAACTGAGATGACCCCATCGAAAAAATGGACAGAAAAACAACATGAAGACCGATTCTCAATAACTCAAACGTTGAAGGATAAGAATGAAAAAATATCAAATTTAATAAAAAAAACCCGACATCAACTCGTTCTGACATTCAAAACTTACAATAAGTCTAAGTATAGAAAACAAACCCTAATAAACAACGGAGTCAATGTTCAATCACAAAATAAAAAGGGATAAAATTGAATAAAAAAACAAAATAAATAAAATTAAAAAGAGCAGGAAATTCAGTGGAAATGGATGGTTTTAGTAGTTTCTAGGAAGTGGAAGCTAATTTGGCTAACAAGACATGTGAAAGGTCAGTTTTGAGTTGAATACATTATTTTAATAAAATGTCTATTATGGGAAAAAAAAAAAGGTAGCTTAGTATGAGTTGAAATAAAATAATTAAATATACAGCAACTTGTTGTATTTATACCCACCTTAAGCAGTAAAATAAGCCAAAAATATAATGTGATGTCTTCCAATCATCAGCCTGGAAAAACATAAGAAAAATAAAGAAATAAATAAGCACACATTACAAATTACAAAATAAACTAAAGTAGATCGCTACTTCACTGTTGATTACTGTTCACGCACACCGAGATCCACTGTGGACTGGGGTGCGTGATCTGCTGCTTCACCATTCATTGCGTAAATTGCAATTACAATTAAAAGGAGACCACGCGAAGCCAAAAAAGAAGAAGGCTGGAACCTTCCCAGCCCTAGCCATCTACTTCAGAGCAGGGCTGGAACCTTCCCAGCCCTAGCCATCTACTTCAGAGCAGGGCACTATTTCAAATGTCTGTGCATTTGAAACATTGTTCATTCATTTTTTCAAAGTTGTTTTTTACTGATAAACCACGACTAATTTCTAAACTAATAAACCACGACTAATTTCTAAACTTTTTTTTTTAACTTTTTTTCCGTGTAGTTTTTTTTTCCACGTATATATTTTTTTGTTTTTTTATGACGGGTATTCGGATCCGTTTACGCGCGCCATAATTTTTTTTCTCATTACTGTTTGAAAAGGTGTTTTCCCCTTGCATTTTTTTCTTATAACTGGGCATCCTTTTTTTGTTGTTTTTTTATGACCGGCGTGTCCGGGGCAGCTTACACGCGCACGATTAATCTCTGGATCCACTTTTTATTTTAACATGTTTTTTTCCTGTGTTTTTTTTGCCACCTATACATTTTTTCCCGTTTTTTTAATAACTGGGATGTCCGGGTCTGCTTACGCTTCCTTTCAAACAGGAATGAACAGTGAAAATCACTGCAATCAACGGTGAAAGGTGCTTACTCTTTGCACTTTTTTCTCTTTTCTTTTTGTTTTTTTAATAACCAGGTTGTCCGGGTCAGCTTACGCGCACCATGACTAATTTCCGAATCCACTTTTTTTAACAATTTTTTTCCTTTTTTTTTTGCAACTTATACATTTTTTTAGTTTTTTTTATAACCAAAGTGTTCGGGTCAGCTTACGAACACCACGATTGTTTCCCACATATATATTTTGTTTTTAACTAGGGTGCCCGGACCAGTTTACGCGTGCCACGAATGATCCCAAAACCTCCTTTTTTAATATATTTTTTATGATCTTTTTTTCCCAATACCCATGAATAAGAAAAAAATACACAGGAACTGCTGGGGGCATTAAGGTTATTGTACATATTTTTTTAAATAACTAAATACAAATTTATATATATATAAATGAACTGTTTATTATTTTCAAGAATTAATAATTTGCTATCAATATTCTAAAATATTTTTAATATAATAATACGAGGAATAAATTTTAAAAAATAAAATAAAAATTCATTTTCAAACAATAATTACGGTGTCATCGATAGTATGACCAATAATAATTAGAATATTGATTATGTATAATAATAATTATAATGATAGCTATAATAATTGTGACAAAAATTCATTGGTCAATGTTATTTTTGTGGAAAAAAAACTTCCGCGTCTTTATTTATGTATGATATTTTAGATCTCATATCACAAAAAAAAAATATACGAAACCACACGTAGACAAGACAAGTAGAAAAATTGTACCAAATTATCTACAATAATAAAATAAAAATTACCCTGCATTTCGCCACAGTTGACACCAATTTTTTTAACATGTAGCAAAATTGTTAATGGTCCTAAATTTATATATATATTATTTTTGGGAATTTTTCCTTAAAAAATAGTAAAGACTAATTATATATTGTGATATTTTTTTCATATTAATGTCTTAAAATATTTTAAAAAAATCAAACTGATTTTTCTTTAAAAATATCACATTAATTTAATCTCAATGTTCTAAATTTTTTTAATATAATAATATGAAGAAAAAATCTAAAAAAATAATCTTTGATAATTTTTAGCAGTTGTATGTTTGCTATCTGTCAAATAAATTATTCGGCGAATAGTTAAAACATGCCCAACAAACAATTAATATGTTGCAGGTAACAAATAATATATCTTTAGTCAATTTGATCAATTGCGCTTTTGCTATGTACCAAGTAAATTATTACCAAAGTAGTTAAAACAAAACCATTAATCAAATTGTTTGTTGTATAAAACAAATCACTCATTTGTGCTACAATTCAACGATTGTAATTTTACTATTTTCTAATGAAAGAATTCAGGAAACAAATAAAACATACACAACAATCAATCAGTATGTTACACGGAGCACGTGACTTTTTTTGAACATAATTTCTTCGATTCTAATTGTACAATTTACCGATTAAATAATTATTAAAACAGTTTTAACAATAGCAACATTCAATGAGTTTTAGGTAGGAAAAAAAATCTGTTCTTAATAGATTCTATCAACTACAATTTTACAAATTAAATATTTAAATAACTAATTATAATACATATAAAATCAATCAATTTTTCATATAAATAAAAGCCCGGCGCAACGCGCCGGCAAGTTCGCTCGTCCTCTCCTAAAAGTTCTCAATCTCAACATTCAAACTTGACTACACAAGCAATCGCTGCTCCTAAATGATTTTAAAGTGCTACTATCAGAAATAAAAAAATATATTTTAATTAAAAAAACACACAAAACAATAATATTAAACTCATCTGAAATTTGACTTTGTGGCTCACATGCATCAACATGGTTTATTTTATTATTTTTACTGTGCACCATGCACAGCTTTTGACTGACGAACAGCAGCAAATTCCTTATCCCGCAACTCAATTAACTAGCTGACTATTAGGGTCATCCGTTGCTTCCTTCAAGTAAAATCTCAGCAAATAGCATGATCCAACAGTTATAAAATTAGGGTTCAAATACTATCCATATCTTGATTTTACTGGATTGATATTGTTTTTATTTTTTATTTTTAGGCAAGGGTGAAATTAGAAGAAGAAGGACCAAAATGAAAAGAGATCATGAGAATACACTTACGTCCTCAATCTTTAAAAATTACCCAATTTATACAATTTAGGTCCCTTTAAATTTTCAAAACTCGCTTTTAGTAGAAAAAAATAATTTGTTTCGTTTCTCAATACCTAGTTATAGAGAGGGGAGAGAAATGAGTCATGAGATTCTAGCGATGAGTGAAAAAATCATTGTTCACATCACTTTTTGCCACCAACATAGTTTATCTTGGTGTTCATACGTTTCATGCTACTAGTTGCACACATCAATCCTATATGTGTGTTAAAATGACTAGTAATTGAATCAAAGTATACAATTGCTAAAACTAGTCTTGTTAATCAACACTTGACGATGATTGATGCATCGTGAAAAAGAAAGTTAAGGGCCGGAGATCTTGGTTTGACAGGTGATATGTTGCATGTTGTTTTTTTTTAAGAAAAAAATAGGGGCCTATAAAAATAAAACAAAAAATAAAATTAAGCTCGGGTCAAGACCAACCTATGCATCTGAGATCTTCATTATAATTGCCCAAATACACTGGGCTATAGGGCTATAGGTTTGAGTTTATTTTGTAAAAAAAATATAAATTATGAACTTGGTTGGTCCCATGACCAAGATAATAGATCTAATGAGTTAAGCTATGATACTTGAGCTATTATTATTATTACACCTAATATTGATTATTTTTAATTGATATCTTTTTTAAATGTTTTTTTTTAAAATTTTGTTTTTTGAATTTATGTTTTAATTAATATCCCCCCTTTCCATATTTGTTATTACTTATTTAACCATATTTAGACAAGGACTTTTTTTTAATGGTGTTATATGTGTTTAATATTCAAATTATTTTTTCTAATTAATCTATACTTTCTTTATTTTTTCTAATCTTTTTTATAGATGAACTTTATTTTTGACAAGATTATTCGATAAATATTTTTTAGATAATATTTCTAATATACATGACCTTGTATAATATTTTCTTATTTTATTCAATTAATATAATATATGTCTATTTCTATTATTGTTTGATTGAAAAAATAATATTTTTAATAAATAAATTCATCAAACACGACCAAGTAAATATCACTTCATGCGAGATTAAATATCTTAATCTATATATGTTTCTTAATTGTTCCAATTTTAATTTTAGTTATCGCTAACACTAGAGCATGTGATGTTTTTACTACAGACAAAACACCATATTGCACCATTCACACACTCATAAGTTACTATTTACTTTCCCCTTTTTTCCACTCTAATCCCTCAACTTTTATTTTAGGTGATTTGACTCTAAATTGAAAGTCAATTGCTTATGATTTCTTGGGCAACGACAACATAGAAAGAAGGAGGATCTAAATATAAAAGGTGGCTAAAACAAGTGGCGTCTAAAGTTTTTTTTTTTTTTTTTTAAAAATACACTTCAATCTTTAAGTTTTGAAAATAATATAATTTAGGTCCTTATGAATGTTAAGATTTGATTTCGATCCAGAACTTTATTTTTCTTATATTTTAGTCTTTAGTTCGAGAGACATGAAAGATAAACTTGTTGAGTTCTAGGTAATTGATATCTACAATGATTTCAGTCACCAAAATTGTCCAACCTTTTCAGCCATCACAATGGTCAAGATCTAGGTAATTCCATCTCATCAGACGATACATCAGATTTTTTTTTATAAAAAAATTAGAGTGGTTAAAAAAATTAAAGGCTTACTAGGCCAACAACACATGACTTTTTTTTTTCTTTCTACAAGTAGTGTTTTTTACATGTTATTTTTTAAATAATTTTGAAATTTATATTTTAAGTAATACACATTCTGTGTGATTTTCTGGCTTACTTATCTTTTTTAAATAGTGATTATTTTTAATTATATCGTGTATATTTAAGTTTCTAAGAGGTTAATATGATATATATGTAAAATTTTATATAGATTAATTTTATTTTTAAAATTAAGAAAATTATTTTTAGATAATATTTCTAATATGTGCAACCTTGCATGATATTTTTTTTTATCTTAACGAATTTTATGCGTGTGCTGATTTTTATTATCATTTGATTTAATAAAAAAATGACCGAATAAACAAATTTATGAAACATTAGATAAATGACCATGTTACGAGATTAAATATTTTGATTTATATTTATTTCTTAATTATGTTCAATTTTATTTTTATATATTTTTAATATTGTTTTTTTTTCATTTACTTATACTAATGAATTCCAATTTATTAAATTAGATATGTGCAGAAGTTTTTCAATTTATATTTATAATTTTTTATATAAAAAATATGTTGTAAAGATACAAGAGTTTAATAATTATGGTCTAGGCAAAGCCAAGTGGTGTCATTTGGCAGGAATCCAAAATGAAAAAGCCTATTGAAGCAATCGCGTTGACATTTAAGTGGGGTTTGACCAAGAAAACGACAAGAAATACTCGGGCGGGAATAGCCGGTCGCGATGTGCAGTAGGTTTTTTTTATATATATTTTTTAAGAGTATACATTCTATTTAAAGCTAAATTAGTATTTTCTTAAAATATTTTTATGATTTTAATGTCCAAATACTAAAATTAAAAAAAAAACATTTTAATAGAAATAAATGAAAAAAAGTATTGTATATCACAAACACGCGTCTACCTAAATTCAAGCAATGGTTTAGTGCCGAATTTCCCAAGATGTGTTGCTGGCCATATATGATTGCAAGCTACAAGACAAGAACATCTAGTGCTCAAGCAATAGTTTTGCGTATAAATGTGGTTACTTGCCTAAATTTAAGCGAAGACCAGGATGTATTGTCAAAAGAGTTGTGCTGGCTATGATTATAGACCAAGACCAAATCGCAATTTCTCCATTAATTTCTCATTGGGCGATGGACTTGGACTTGTAGTAGGGGAGAGGTGAGGAAAAATAAACAAAATAAAAATGGTGCTAGTCTATTACTATGGGAGAAGCGAGTTAGATCTCATTGCAGCTTCCATTGTTTACGTTCCAAGTTTTTTCATCAACTAGCAGCCAGCTAGTTCTAGCCATTTAAATTGAGAATATTTCTCCCCAGATTTCCAACATTTTCAGCAGAAATGGCCATCGAGCAATATCTACTATCTGCATCAACTCTTAGCCCTTTCAAGTCCCATTCTCAGCTAGCCCATGTCTTCCATTTCATGTTCTTCGTCGTCGGCCTGTCACTTGGAATGATAGTTTGTTTGTATCTCAGAAGCTTCTCCTTCACTTTCCAGGCCACTATATTCTCACCAATTCCGTCGAAACCATTACTTTTTGAAACAATCAATGGAGAACCTGTTTACATCAGAGAGCAAGAGATCCTTGCCATGCACAATATGAGCGACGAGGAGCTGCTGAAGAGAGCATCTAGGGTTCCGATGGTTGAAGCATCTGCTCGCAAACATGCGCCGAAAGTGGCTTTTATGTTCTTGACGTATGGGCCACTTCCATTGTCTCCGATGTGGGAGAAGTTCTTTGAAGGGCATCGAGGTCTCTACTCCATTTACGTGCACCCACATCCTTCTTACAATGATTCTTGGCCTCCAAGTTCTGTCTTTTATGGTAGAAGAATTCCAAGCCAGGTTAGATATGAAATCCCTTGCTCAATGAATCCTTGTTTGAAACCTCTCTTCTCCTCCAAGAACTGTTGAGTAGAGTTGAACTTAACTGTTTTTTCCCACCTAAAAACAAAAAAAAAAGGGTTTGTATTTTGCATGCGCAATTATGCATCAAATCCTAATTATACTGCTATTTTTTTTTGTTTTTCACTTCTTGAGATTTGTTTTAATATCTTCTTTTCATTATTAATTTACGATATTCAGGAGAATGAATATTTATCATGCTAGGCTTGAACTCAAGAAATGCATGCAATTTCTGTAGTCGCATTACATTTCCTTTTTCGTTAAAAAAGGTCGGGCCAGATCCGATCCTATCAGACAACATTAAACCGAACTATAACACACACACACTTTAAAAAAGAGGTTCTTTCATGCATTGTGCAAAAGAGTAATGCTTCCTAAAACGTAATTTTTCCAACAAATATATAACGAATGGAAATATAAAAACAAAAGGTTAAAGAGTAAATTACTGTTACTATCACCAAGCTTTTCCTTTTATATTCTTTAAAATTTCTTCGTTAAAAATACCATTATTCAGTTATAAATGTGTTTTTTGGGTTTCACAATATATGTATTTTTGGATTAATTTGCATATTTAGAGACTAACTTCTTATTGGACAATTTTAAAGATGCATAATTTATATTGGCTTTAAGTAATTTTTTTTAAAATAATAAATATCTTTCCAAAATTTAAATGAATTTGTCTCTAAATATGAATTAGATGTTTATGACCTAGCAGCATCTGACCCTTTCCCCTCTATTTTTTGAATTTTGTTTTATACAAAAATGTTATATTTAGATGAATACTCCTCACTTTTATTGTTTTTAGAGAGTCTATTTTGAATGGTGGTGATTTTTTGGTCATGCATTTAAGATTTGAAGAGTTTTTTTTTTTTTTTACTTGTAATTGTTTTGTTTTTGTTTTGTGTAGATAAACTATATTATTGAAAATAAATAATTTTTATTTTTAGATAAATTTTTTTATATGTGTATCCATGCATAATATTTTCATTTTTCTTTTATTTTATTTAGTCAATTGAATGTGTTTATCTTTTTTTATTATCGCATGAGTAACTAAGAAAAATAATAAACAAAGCGTAATAAGTTGCTTATAATATAAATAACGTCGCTCTTGTACTGTATATCCTCCCATTATTCACCCTCTCACAATTAAATATAGATTATGATAATGTTGTTTTGATAATTTTTTATTTTGGTCTTCAAACATTTCTTTGCACAATCAAGCCCTTGTAAGCACACAATTTCATGTTTCTTATAGGGAGGGTTGAATTGAAAAGTAAAGGATTGAAGTGAAAAAATGGGATAGCATAGGTGATTCTTAGAATTTATTTAAAAAATATATTTTATACTTAAAGTTAAAAGATATGGGGAAAACATTGTTTCTTTGCATCCTATAGTATTGTGGGTTACAATAATAATTCATATTTGTTTTCCCTACATTTTTTTTTAATAATTTTGTGATACTATTATGTGTTTTGTTGGTATTTAAATTTGATAATGTGTTAAATTGCCTTTTATATTGGTTGGGAAATAGACAACATGATTTTATTCTTTAATTCTCATTTTAATTTACTTTGATTTGTTTTTATATGATTTTCTTAATATTTTTTAGTCTATTTTTGTCATTGTATAGTTAAATAAATAATATTTTAGAGAAAGTTATTAATCCTAATATAGTCCATTATCCAGTTTGTGGGTTTAAAGTTTTGACCCGGGTTACCATATTTAAAAATTTGACGGGTTTAATCATCAAATCTAATATATATTTTAAAAAAAAAGTTATGTTGTATTTTTATTGGTTAGAAGTTTTGACCTTCTTGTTGTCTCTTATAGAAAAACTCTAGTTATTTTAGTTTACCTGATAATTTGTTAGCTATTTTTTTCTTTCATGTAGCATTATTCTAAACTTTGTTTATATTTTGTGTTGCAGCCAGTCTTCTGGGGAAGTGGATCAATGATGGAAGCCGAGAGACGCTTGTTAGCAAATGCCCTTCTTGACCACTCCAACCAAAGATTCGTCTTGCTCTCTGAATCTTGTATTCCATTGTTCAGTTTCAAGACAACATACGACCACCTCATGAACTCAAATCTAAGCTTCTTAGGCTCATTTGACGATCCAAGAAAACCAGGTCGAGGTCGGTACAACCCTAAAATGTGGCCGGCAATAAACATTACCAATTGGCGAAAAGGATCCCAGTGGTTTGCGGTGAACCGAGACCTTGCGTTCTACATTGTTTCCGATCAGAAATATTACCAAATCTTTGAAGAGCATTGTCGCCGGCCATGTTACATGGATGAACATTATATTCCAACACTGGTGAACATACTTTACCCTGAGTTAAACTCGAATCGGAGCATCACCTGGGTGGATTGGTCGAGGGGCGGCCCTCATCCAGGGAAATTCAGGTGGGGTGATATTACAGACGAGTTCTTGAATCAAATTCGGCATGGATCGGAATGTGTTTATAACGGGAACACAACCTCAATGTGTTTTCTGTTTGCCAGGAAATTCTTATCTGAAACATTAGAGCCTCTGTTAAGGATTGCTCCTTTGCTGCTTGTTTTTGATCCTTGAAATTCTTGTTGAAATATTCATTATTTCTCTCGATTTATAGTTTCAAATTACGGGGGCGAAGTGCCATATATACCCTTTTTCAGCTTGAAATCAACCCGGGAGAGAGAGCAGAATGGCTTTCCCCGACTAAATATCAATTTTTTATTTATTTAAAGTAAAAATAAAAATAACTTTTTTTAAGTTTTTAAAATTACTTTTGAAATGTGCATGCCCGGCACATGATCACAGGCGGGTAGTAGCCGTGGTGACCTTGTTTTATGGGTTGGCATTATTCCCTTCTTCTTTTTTACGACAAGAAACCTAGTTTACATTCTTTGAACAAGTCAACTCTTTCCCCATTAATACGTAGCTAATCTAATATTTTTTTTTTTGTACAAAGAACATGGATTAAAAAAAGGGAGATGTACAAAAGGGCCAGCCAGCCTTGGCACTTGGGCGCTGGCTGAGCAGGGAAGCGGCATACCGCTTGGAAAGAAAAACAAGGCCCTTGGGCCTACCGAAAGGCAACAGGACTGCCCCGAAACTAACAAACTAACAAAAGCCCCTTAACGGAGTCAGGGAAAAAAAACCAGGCCATCAGCCTACAATCTAAGGCATAAGCCCCCCAAGCTCAAACTAAAACTAAACGCTGCTTCTCTCGACTTCAACTTCTCAACAAGGAAGCGCAGAGACGACCCGTCAAATTTAGCTTCTAACGCAAAAGCTTTAAAACACATCAGAGTTTGCATGGGACTGTAGTACCACCAGCAAACTAAAACATGCAGCGAGAGAGCTTGCATCTCAAACGTTCCATCCTGCTTTGATGTGATCAGGAATAACGCCTTTGTAGCTCAGCAGGAGCAGTCTAATCTGCGAGAGGACCTCCTGAGATAGCACCCCGGGAGGCTGATGATGATTTTGGAAAATTCGAAGGTTACGCTCTGCCCACAGAAAGTAAACTGTTGTAGAGAGGGTGATCCTTGCTAAGTAATTGTTGAATCCTTTTCGATGGCTGTACTTCCCTCCCGCCCAATAAAGAAGGTTCTCCCATCCCATCTTAGGCCATGTAATTCTTGTCCGGTTTGAGACGTTGTCCCAAACGAAGGCAGAGTAATGGCATTGGAAAAACAGATGAGTATGGCTCTCTTGGTAATCTCCACACAAAATGCAAAGCCCACTACCTCGTATGTGCCTGATATAATGTCTGTCCACCGTTGCTAGCCTTCCCTTGGACGCAAGCCATAATATGAAAGCATACCTTGGGACATTTCCTGGATACCAGATCAAGCTGTGAAAGGGGTTGCTCGGTTTTGTCCTCCGCATTAGGTGCCAAACAGATGCGATTGAGAACTTCCCCGAGGTGTGTCCCTTACATATAATTTGATCATTAGCCAGGGTATTAGGATGAGTGGTAATGGAGTTCCACAAAGCTTGCCGGCCTCCATGGCCCTCAGGGAAGGACCAGTAACCCTCCCTAATGATGTTAGCCACAATGGCCTTCCAGTTTAGGCCTGTTGAAGCAAGAGCTCTGGCTGGGTATTGACCATATATCCTTCCTCCGCTAGGCAACCAATAATCAAACCATAAAGATGTGGAGGAACCATTTCCAATTTTTGAAAGGAAACGGCCCTCACACCAGGACCTGCTGTCCATGATCTTGCGCCATGCCCAGGAGGCTTTGGAAGGAGGGCGAATGCCCCAAAAGCTTTGGCCCTTTAGCAGGACAGAATGCACCCATTTAGACCAAATTGATTGAGCGTTTGTCAGGATTCGCCATATGTGCTTGACTATAGCGGCCTCGTTCCAATCTGTTGTTCGTTTAATACCCAAACCCCCTTCCTTTAGAGGGTAGCAGATGCTTTCCCAACTGACTTTCGCTCCATACTTTGTCATAGCAGGCCCTTTCCAAAGGAATCTTGCAAGGATGCTCTCTATTCTCCTGGTCACCGATACGGGAATAATGAACATGCTTAGCCAATAAACTTGCATTGAGAAGAGGGTTGACTTAATTAACTGCATTCGGCCTGCATAGTTAAGAGTGGCTGAAGTCCACAGGTTAATTCTCGAAGTTATTTTCTCCACCAGTAAATTGCAATCGGTACTCGTTAGCCGTTTGGTGATCAACGGAACTCCCAAATACTTAACTGGAGGGGTCTTCAGCTGGAACCCTAGCTGCCTTTGAATTTGCTGCTGAGTAGCGTCATCAATCCCTGAGGTGAACAAGGAGATTCTTAGTTAAAGCAAAGTTTTTGAATCCAATGCTTGCTGAAAATAGAGGAAGGATATATTTTTTTAGTGCAAGAAAAATTATATATAGAACAAAAAAATGGATTAATCAGTGTAAGTAGGCTCCACATTCACTCCTAATATATAAAAAATAGCCCAAGATTGGGATTAACGGTTTTGTTTCTTCTGTGATCCCAAGTTCAAGTCAGGTGACTGCGAATATAATGACAACTAGTGATTTATATGATCATTAAATTCAGAGTCTATAAAATTAATTGAGATACACGTAAAATGACCCGGATATCCATGTTAAAATAAAAAAATAAAATAAAATGTGGGGGATAGTAACAAATCAAATCATCTAAGTCGGATTGATTCAATAATCTCTTCTTCAAGAACACAGTAAGGTTTTAAATCTTATGACTCCAAAATGTCCTTCTCTAGAAAAGAAAAGCATCGAGTTTATAAGATTTTTGAGAATTTTTTTTCCAGAAAAAATAATAATCACTGCATTATGCAATGAGATATTTTATAATTTCATGTCTGTCAAAGCCAAATTGAAATGCTGGCACTTTCTAAGGTATCTTTAAAGGAATCCAAAGATATCCGGTGAGTATCTGATTTGATCTCTACGGCTGGATCATGAAAACATGGAACCATAACTCTCCGGCCATGACCGCCCCTTGTATTATGGCACACAAAACCCTTAATTTGAACGTGCTTCCAATTTTTTTATATCTGTTTTTCTAAAAGCAACTAAGATGACATCGTAAATTCATGGAGTGAAAGACAAACATGATCAAGTTTACTCTAAATATGTTTACTCTAAATAACAACCAACTTTTTATTTGAACTAGAGTTGTCAGTTTCGCTTTGGTTGGTGTTTTATTTTTTCAATTATAACGAAATATTTCAGTTTCGGAGCGTTTCGGCGCGCCGTTTTAGAATTGTACTGCTCATATATAATTAATTGATTATATATATTAAAAAAAATAAAAAGCAAAAAAATTAAATATAATTTTTATTTTTTTATAAAATTAAAGTTGACACGACAATTTTATTTTTTTATAATATATATTTTTTAATTTTTATTGTTTTGATTTTGATTCTCGCATTTTCAATGTATCTCATAAACAATATATATATATATATATATATATATATATATATATATATATATATCAAGTATTATAAAATTAATTTGATGCTCCATGGAAAAAAGCAAAAAAGTCAGGTTATATCAGTGACCCACAACAATTTGTCCAGGTGGGAGATGGGGTGCAACAAGGGAGATTTTTTTTTCCTGTAGTTGAAACGGCATAAACGAAGTAATATTGACATGTTTCGGCTAGTATTTGATCGAAAAATCCAGAACGGACTAAAATTTTAATCGAGATAAAAGCGACTCTGTTTTATCTTATTTTTTTTAACTAGTATGAAACTGCCAAAGCAAAACTGACAACTATGATTTGAACAATAAAATACCATTCTTCTTCAAGTATTGATTAATATTTTATAAGTTTGAAAATTATACGAGACCCTTTTTTTTCCCTTTCCATTTGAGCGTTTTGCCTAACTTGTATAGCTGTCATTTTCCTCTACTTTTTTCATCGAGTGATTCAAAAATATTTAATATGTATATAAAACTGACTTCAGTTTCCTGAATAGTTTTTCTAGTTGTTTTGAGGATTAATCGACTTGTTTAACTCAACATTACAAGCCAATAAACTGTATTTGGCCAAAACGTTGTACACCTATATTATATTAATTCGCCAGTTGTTTTGATTGGGTGTCCTTTTCGCCACATTTGTCCGAGAATAAACAGCAGAACGCAAGAAGTACAAAAAAAGACAATGCTAACTCCGAAGTCGAAAGTACAACTTTACTCTTAACCACTACTGTCTACACAACATTTTAGTTCCTTGTTTTATCAGACAGCTAAGAATCTCTCGCCCACCGAATTACACCTCAATCTCCGTACCTCTCCCTCTCTCTGTCCCTCTCTCTCTCACAAACACACACACACACACACTCTGATATCGCCGCTGGCGTCGTGCCTTTGGTGAATCTGAAAGACCAAGAATCAGGAAGACAATAGCAATGGAGGGAGACAAGTACTTGCAGCAATTCTTGGCCGAGACGTCAATGTTCAACAACATTGTTTTGGGTCATTTGTTACCGTCCAGTTGGTGGGTCACACTGCCTCATTTCTTGCAGACTTGGCTTCGTAACTACATTGCTGGAACTCTCCTTTACCTCATCTCTGGTTTCCTCTGGTGCTTCTATATTTATTACTTGAAACGCAACGTTTATGTCCCTAAAGGTAGAACACATTTATTATTATGTTTTTTCTTGATTTGAGATTGGTTCTGTTCGGTTCTAGAATCTTGAATCTGTTTTTTTTCCGACTTTTGGGTTCACAAGTTTTTCTTGAGTTTGTATTAATTTATTTTTTGGTTTTATGCTTTGATCTAGTATAGATGTTAATTAATTAACAGATATGATTTGAGCTTTCTTTTTGTTTGTTTCGAAAGCTTTTCTTTTGTGATGTTAATGCGTGATGGGATGGATCTAGTTATTGATTTTCAATCTGGGTCTTTCCTTTCCTTTTTTTTTCCTGGATTTTTAGCTGTTTAGTTTGTACTTCTGAAGTTTTGCATGTTGAATATGAGATGATAGATTTGTGGTTGGCAGCTCTGATGAGTTGGTGTTTAGTTGAACCATTGATTCTGTAATTGTTTATGTTGTCAACTCTCAAGTGCATGTCTAGTTGTAAAGTTTGAATCTTTTGTCTGCTTATAGTCCATTCATGACATTATTATCAGCTGCTTTTGCATGTGTTCTTATGAATGGTGTCTGCTTTGCTGTCAAATCTGATTCATTCTAAACTTTTCAAGAATATTTTCATGTGGATTTTGACTGCTTATCCATTATGTAAATGTTTATGTCTGAGTTGGTTAATGCCATTCTTCTTTCTAATGGTTGATTTATCAATTATGTAAATGTTTATGTCTGAGTTGGTTAATGCCATTCTTCTTTCTAATGGTTGATTTATCAATTATGTAAATGTTTTTGTCTGAGATATGTAGAGTGCGTCCTCTTTATCTGCAAGAGATATTCACTGCAATTGCTTCCTCCTTTTTTTTTTTTTTTAAGTTTCAAAAAGCCAATTAGTTAGCTTGATGCGCTGAAGCCAGAATGCTACGTGACATAACATTACTTCAACACATGATTATGACAACGTTAGTTATGATGTGCATAGAACTTACCGCTTTTTATTTTATATTCGCTGAGAAATTACAACTTTTTTTTCTTATTAATTATCTCACAGCTTGCCTATATGCCTATTTAATAAAATTGCTCCACCATTTCAATCAATAAGCTTGACTTTTAAAAGTTGCTGATTGAATTATTGGTGTAGTTTTCTCATGTAAATTGCTTTTAGACTCTAGTATCATTCACTTGAGATGATGATTTTCCAGTTTACTTGTCAGGCCTAAGATTATAACTTTTTTTTGATCTCTTGCAGATGCCATACCTTCAAACAGAGCCATGCTCTTACAAATATATGTTGCTATGAAGGCTATGCCATGGTACACTCTTCTTCCAGCAGTTTCTGAGTACATGATTGAAAATGGCTGGACAAATTGTTTCTCTAGCATATCTGAAATTGGTTGGTTTGCCTACATCATATATTTGCCAATGTATCTTGTTATTGTGGAGTTTGGGATTTACTGGATGCACGGAGAATTGCATGATATAAAACCTCTATACAAGTATCTCCATGCAACCCATCATATCTACAACAAACAGAACACTCTATCTCCATTTGCTGGTATGTTCTTAATCCAACTCTATTATGCTCGTTGTTTTTGCTGTGATTGGTCAGTTGGGCATTTATAGCATTATTACTGCAAGCAAAGATAAACTTTTGGGCCCTTTTTTATTAAGAAGATTGCTGATGACAGGGAAATGTAGTCCTCAGGCCCTTGCTTTCCACATAGAATATATAATTGTGGAAGTTGTCTTTTACCAAGAAGTGGTAGACCATCAATTGGTGGTTGTGAAAGACTGGACTAAGTGGTCTCAGGCTTTCTAATTTGTTGTTAGGAAAACTCTACAATTGCAGAATGAAGTGCAAACAATTGTGGATGGAGTGCGGTGTTTTTGGAAAGGGCATAGAGGTAGAACTTGCAGTGAAAGTTGATGTGGCTTCTTGGCTGAAAATCTCGAAAGTTTATCCGATTCTTAGAGAACTGGATTAGCTGAAAATACTTGTTTGTTGTCTGCTTACCTTTTTTTTCTGTTGCTCTATTCACGTTTCAAAATGCACTTAATTTGAAGCACATAACACAAAAACACCACACTGAATTCCAGAATTTGGTAATACCAGATCCCAATAAAACTCACCTTGTTTGACTAAGTCACTCAATGTGTGGGTGTGGGACACAAATCCACATTGTATGATTTAGTAAATGAATGTTGGATCCAAGTTCCAAAACAGTATTGTAAATGTAGAAGCCACCCACAAATAGAAGACTGTAAAAGTGCGGAACTATTGATGAATTTGAAGAAACTTTGTTGATAATTGCAGCAGCTACATTATAGGAAGACACTATGTTTTGGGGACTTTTATCTTACACATTCTCTGACTTGGTGGATTTTTTTCTTGCACATCTCGTGACTTGGTCACGGAATGTAGGATTCAAACAGTAATGGTATTTCTGAATTTTAGAATTCAACGTGGTGCTTTTGAGGAATTCATGGAAAAGATTTGTCAAAAACTCGTTAAACTCTGACCTTTACCTGTAGATGAAAGGCATTGCAAACTTTGCATTTAGGCATTGCTTTTATTTGAACCAAAGCATATCTACTTGGATTGTTTTTTTTTTTTTTTTGCATTTCAGTGAGATATCCCTGACAACGCGCATTTACCATCAGAATCTAATTTGGATCACTTACTGGAAATTATTGGCCTATTTCAGGTTTGGCATTTCACCCGCTAGACGGGATTCTACAAGCTGTGCCGCATGCTATAGCTCTGTTTCTTGTACCAACGCATTTCAGATCGCACATAGCCCTGTTATTCATCGAGGCCATATGGACAGCGAACATCCATGATTGCATCCATTCCAACCTTTGGTCCGTGATGGGTGCTGGGCACCACACCATTCACCACACCACATACAAGCATAATTACGGCCATTACACTATATGGATGGATTGGATGCTGGGAACCCTTCTTGACCCAGAGGAGGATGATTCATGCCAGAAAGCGCAGAAGCTGCGGTGACGCATTTGCTTGTCTTCGTGAAGTTGCTCATGCAATTTTCTGGACTTTGGTGGGTACACTTGCGTTTTGGTTGGAGTTGCATGTAAATTTTTTTTATTTTTTTCCCATGATTTGTCGTTTCCGCAGGCTCAATGTTCGAGAGCTCAAGGATGTTTTCTGCTTGCTTAACTTGCGATTAAGCAAAATACCCTTTGCGTCTGTTTGATGCTGCTGTTTCTGTCCCTGGTACCAAGCTAGCTAGTTTTCTTTTTCTTTTTTTTGAAGAAAGCAACAAGAGATGCCCACAAATCTAGGGGTGTTTGTCTTTCATGGCAGATTTGTCATTAAAGTGCGACCAACAGTGGACGGAGAAATAGCCCTTGGAAAATGCCAAACCAGCAAATAATGTGCATGAAAGAAAGGAATTGAATCTTTTTATAGGGCTGGTGAACCTGTCGACAAGTGAACTAGATTTTATTACTTTTTAATGAAAAAATCAAAAGAACCAGTTTACCGATTAAGAACCAATTAACCAGAAATGATCGATCAACCAAGTTGGTAGATTTACTTTTCCTGTTCTAATTATATTTTTCTTTGTTTAGTTTTTTTTTTTTTTATTGTCTAGGATTTTAGGCCTATAAATAGGTTTATAATCAGAAACATAATTCAAGTATGTAAAAAGGAATGCACAAGAGAGAAACACATAATACAATTACCTTACTCTCAAATCTTCATTTTGTTCTTTAGCTTTGTAACTTTACATTGCTATTTATATTAAACTAGTATACCTATTTTCTTGATTTGATTGTTTGACATGGTCAATCCAAACTCCTCACTTCAATATCCTTATTTGACAAATGATAACAATAAAACTTGGTGTATTCGAGTGAAAGCTTGACTAAGCTCTCAAGATGTGTGAGAAACAATTGACAAAAAAATTGCTTTAACTGCAATATTAGAAACCATTTGATTTTTAATTGTTATAGCCGCCCAAAATTGATGGAAAATCTACCAAATACATGTCAAATCAACTTCTCTAAATGACTTTCTTGAAGAAGAGGTCTACATTCAACAACCTATAAGAATTAAAGAAAGGCTTTAACCTATAGGAATTATATTGTCAAGTGAAGGGACATAAATAAAAGGTTTTAAAGTTGAACAAAGCCTTGTATGAATTAATAAGGCTTGGTATAATAATGTGGACCATCCTAGAAGCACCGGCAATGACACATTACATGTTCCAAATGGTATAATGACCCGGTCTAAGACAAATACATTGAAAGAAACATTAAATGCATTGGTTTTGAAAGTTGTAACCAAGTCAGAATTGTAAGGTCCATTAGAGTATCAAGGGGAGACACTAGTACATCTTATCCTTGTCCAAGAAGGCTCCAATACAAATCTTATTTGGGCCATGAAATGAGGATAGCAAATGAAACAAAAGAATCCTACTACAACATGGGTAGTCCTTTTGTTTCTAGGATTAAGGGGCTGGATGAAAAGTTATAAATAAGCCTTTAATCATATAATATTTTACTTCTTTACTCCTCATGGCAGAACATGAATTTAATATTATGAGTTTTATTTAATTTTGTTAGCTACAATCCAATGCTTGTTTGAGCTTAATTAATACTTTGTTTTCAGCTAGGATCCAAGGCTTGTTTGGATTCAGTCACGGGCTTTCCAATTTAGGGTTTTGGGTCAGTTTTGAGTGAACCTCATTTAAGTCCATATAAGAGGTCCATTAAGGTTAGTTTTTCATGAACTATTTAAACCCATGTACGCAAAATTTTTGTAGCCATTGATGAATATTAATTATGAACTTTTCAGTTTTATGTGTGAGAGTGATTCTTGCATCCTTTAGTTCTTGAACGAACTGAATCCGACTTATCAAAGATTAAGTGGCTTTGTGGCGTCATTCTACTAATTCCAATAGTAGTGGTGCCTTGGGATAGATTTCCATTGTGTCACACTTCTATCAGACTTATTTCGACTTTCCAAGATCAGATCTCATTCTTGGTTGTGAGTTGCGTGACCACGTGATCACGGGGTTCGCATCATATAATCAAATTGATAGTTATTTTTTTTAAAATAAATTAATAAAATGACCCTATGAATATATTTTAATTTTTTTTGTAAAAAATAGATGTATTAAAAGGAAGAAAGGGTACAATTCTGTTAGCTTACCTCTCGGTCTACACAATCAGGGCATAGGAGGCAACTTCATAACAACATAAAAAAAGAGAAAGACTATAATGTGCCAATCCCCATGCCTTCGAGTTTGTTACAATAGTGAAACTAATGAAATTAAACCTTGGATACAATATTCTTGATGAAAAAAGATTACCCCGCACTGCCTACTAAAGTATGATCATAGATTCTAGTTGGATCTTATTTTCTCTGGGGTGCTTTATCTATAATTTAGCAGGAGAAGTCTGATTTGCAAGGCTACATCATTGTAGAGTAACCTAACTAATTTGTGTTGTTGCTTAAACACTCTATTATTTTGCTCATACAATATGAAGTACACTGTCGTGGATATCATGTATCATGCTAGTAAATTCTTGAGTCGTTTCCTATTATTGAACTTGTGTGCAGTCCATTGAAGAAGGTTATTCCATCTAGGGTTAGGCCACTGCATATTGGCTTTTTTTATGAGTTTCTTCCAAACAATAGCTACATATGAGCATTGAAAGAACAAATGCTCATGTGCTTCTGCGCAGGTGCCACACAGAACATAATTGTTGTTGTTGTTGTTCCTTCTCATTTGAGGTTTATCCATCATCAACAAACTTCCCATAAAGGCCAACCATAGTGTGAACGAGTATCTTGGGACATGGATAAGGTACCATAATAGGTCATGGAATGAATGTGTTGCTCTGTCTTCTAACGTTATCCCATGCAGAAGCAATGGTGAAATTTCTTGAATGATGGCCCTTCCATACACTTTGGTCTTGAACCTGCGTGTTTAACCTAAAATTGATGGAGTTCCATAATTAATCCCAAGATATCCTAGTGGCCTGTTGGGAAACACCACTCCCTATTTCTTATAATGCTTGTTGCTGCTGCTATACTTCTTGTTGCATAGGTTCCATAGATCTTGTTATCATCGGGTAATAGTCAAACCATAGAGAAGTGCTGGCATCATTGCCTACGTTGGATATAAACATGTCCATACACCATAGCCTACTCTCTATGATCTTTCTTCATACCCAAGATGTTAATTTGCGTAGGTGTTTAGGTTCCCATAAAAATTTGCCTTTAAACAACACTAACTGAACCCATAAGGGCGCCATATAGAATTGGCATTTGTTAGAATACATCATATATGTTTGAGCATTGCTGCTTTTTTCCAGTCTTGTAATTATTTGATTCCCAAACCTTCTTTCTTTAAAGGGTAACAGATGTGATTACAACTGACTTTTGCTCATTTCTTATCCAAAGATGATCCTCACCATAAGAATATAGCCATAGTGCTCTCTATGCTCCTTGTTATTGAGCCAGGGAGGATGAACCTGCTCAATCAGTAGACTTGCATTGAGAAGAGTATGGATTTGATGAGCTGCAATCTACTTGCATAGTTGAGCTAGTGTGGCTAATGTCCACAACTTGATACGAGCTATTATTTTCTCTAACAAAAGGTTGCAATCTCCTTTAGTTAGTCTCTTAGTTATCAAAGGGACGCCTAAGTAAGTTACTGGAGGGATCTTCAGTTGGAACCTTATTAGACTCTAGATGTCTATCTACTCATCTTGTTTGATGCTTGAGAGGAAAAAAAAAGCTATGTGCTTGGTTAATACTGAGCATTGACTAGTTCATGAAGTTGTCGAGAGCTTGCTTGAGTATCTTAATCAAAATCAACTATAGGTCTGCATGACAAAACATTAAAGGATCATTTGCAAAACAAATGTGAATGATCTTGTTATCTTTACATCTCCAATGATATTGATATATAGGGTTTGTGGTTGCCTCTTTGATCTACCCATTGAGCCTCTCCAATACAAGGACAAAAAGATATATGGATAATGGATCCCCCTGCCGAATTCCTTTCATGGATTTGAACCATCCTTGTGGCTCTCCATTAATATTTATGGAGAAACAAGGTGTGGTGATACATGTCTTGATCCAATTTACCATTCCAATTGCAATGACTATCTTATGCAAGCCCTCGAGAATGTAACCCGAGTTGATGCTGTTAAAGGCTTTCCTCAAGTCTATTTTCATTGCACATCTAGGGGAGCCATGCTTCAAATGGTAGTTATGCAGTAACTCTTGGGAAAGCAAAATGGCGTGAAATTTGCCTACTAGGAATGAAAGTTGTTTGGGTTAGCCCTACAACTTTCTTCAGTCGATGGATAATAATTTTAGAGATGGTCTTATAAATTACATCGCAACACGATATTGGTCTATAATCATCCATAGAGTAGGGGTTTTCAACTTTAGGGATTAAGGCAATTGTTGTTGCATTACCACATTTCGGCAGATTGTTGGTGTTGAAGAAATACCTGATGGCTTCCACGTAATCATCTTCCACTATGCTCCAACAATGTTTGAAGAAAAGGGGTAGAGAATCCATCAGACCTTAGAACTTTGTTATCTGGGATTGAGAACAGGGTTGATCTAATCTCTTCATTTTTTTAATAGAAATTAAGAGCTCTTGCTACATGTCTGGCGAGATTATTGGGGGAAGCAAGTCGATCCATGAGAGGCTTCTGTATTTTCTATAGAGTTTATGATGTCCTTGAAGTATGCAACCACAACCTCCCTCATACCTTGCTGAATGTGGATAAGGTTTCCATTTCCATCATTCAAGCAATGGATTTTATTCCTAGACTGCCTATGAAGAATGGATCTATAAAAAAAACTTCGTGTTCTTATCCCCAAATATGAACCACTAAATTCTGGGTTTTTGTTTGTAGAAGGTTTCCTCATCCTCACATAGTGGATGATATGTGGATGTTTGTTTGCCTTTCTTCGCTCTAACCATCTCAGATAGAGGATTATCATCCAATAAACCCCGAGCTCGGGACCATTCCTTCATTGTCGGCATTACTCTACTAGATATGTGGCTTCATGTGATGGTTGTGTCAATTCTTTAGACTGATGTTAACCAATTTGAGCTTTGTAGTGAGCTGATACATTGGTGAATCATTCACTGGAATATGCCATAATGAGGATATTCGAGGGATAAAGTCATCTCACTCTATCTATAAGTTGAGAAACTTGAACTGCGAAGGTGGAGTTGCTTATGATCTAGTCTAGTTTTTTAACAATCATGTTCTCCTTCTCTTAACCATTATGCCAAGTGTATTTGGTTCCCCTGGATAGAATTGGTTGCAACTCCGATTGATGCAAACACTCCCAAAATCTGTTGGAATTTTATGATCTGAATAGTAGTTGTTAGTAATAAGCACTGTTCAGATCAAAATCTAGAAAATTGCCGAGAATGAAGAACAGATGAAGAACTAAATTCTGGCAGGAAAATCTGAAAAAAATACTTAGAAAAACTGAAACTTGGAACAAATCACATGAACTTTATTGAATTGAAATAGCCTATATATAGGCTTACAATGCTAATGAATTGAAAAACATAAAACTCTCAACAACTTGAGAGATAATCGGATAAACATAACTTTGAAATTTAAACATGTTTTAACTAAACTAAAAGACTACAGCTAATGATAAAACCTACAGCTAAATCTTCTTATCCAAAGCTAATCTCACATTAGAATTCTAACACTCCTCCTTGAGATTTGCTTTGGGCAATCCCAACTTCATCTTCAGAAATTCCAGACTTGCTACTGGAATTATCTTGGTCTTCAAGTCATGATGAACTGGACTTATATCAGCCCTGTTTTGGCCTAAATCACCATCAGGATTTCCTTCAAATGTTGCTCCTCCTGTCTTCATGTACCATTCTCTAACATAACTTTCCTCAGCATCAATTTCTTTCCCATTAAGAATCTTGACAGTTTCGGCAGCATCCTCAGATTTTTCAAAGTTCACAAATTCAAAGCATTTTGATTTTTCATCAGCAGCCCTCATCATCACAGCACTAGTAATTGCTCCATGTTCATTAAAAACATCTTTCATGTCTTCATGTGTTGTGGATTCAGCTGAATTCTTCACATAAACATTGTTAGATTCCATGCTAAACAGATCACCATCTCTGATTTTCCCATCTTTGTCACATATTTGCAGCCTTTTGCAAATTTGATCACTAGTATGAATTTCAGGCATAACCTTTACCATATCACCATCATGCAACATGTTCAAAGACTCAAAGTTGTTGTGCCCAGGTTTCTTGTGCCAATCAACACTCATTTCAGATTTCACACTCAAAGCATTTCCTTCTACAACATTCAAATCCAAGTAGAAACTACTGCCTTCCATTTTAATTTTTGCTATTGCTGAATCATTTGCGTCAGTAATAAAGCAAAAATTCTCCTTAAAGGCTACCTCGTATCCATTCCTAAGCATTTGTGCAACACTCAATAAATTTTGATTCAATTCTGGAATGTACAAAACATTTTTGATAACTTTAGTACCTTTGGTTGTGCTGACTTTGACAGCCCCTCTTCCCTTTGCTTGCACAATGTCTCCATTCCCCAACTTAATTTTTGGCCTAATTGTATGATCAATTGAAGAGAAAATTGACAAGTACTTTGTCATGTGGCTGGTGCAGCCACTGTCAATCAGCCATGAATTCTTTTGGGAGTTGTTGCTGGTCTGCAAGGCCATAAACAAATGCTCCTCAGCTTTCTCATGATCCTTACCTTCTTCAGACACGTTGGCTTGCTGTTGTAGCTGCGGTTTGTTCTTTTTTAGCCTGCAAAATTTCTCATTGTGGCCAAACTTCTTGCAATAATCACAATTAAGGAGAGTCTTCTCTTTGAACCAGCAATCAACTTCAGCATGATTTGTTCTTTCACAATAAGAACAAGGGAAAAAACTTTGTCTGCTAGCAGATGCAATTGTTTTATGTTTTGAAAAAATTGATTTACCATTGTTGAAATTTCTCTTCGGGAAAATTTTAGTTCTTCTCCCTTTACAGCTTGCTTGGAATGCTCCTTCAATGGTTTCATCATCCCTTATTTGTACTCTTTGCTCCTGGATATGCAGCTTGCTAATTAACTCTGCAATAGTGAGGCTTTGCAAATCGCAAGACTCTTCTATTGCAGAAATTTTAGCCTCAATTTTTTCTGGAATAGACATCATAAGCTTTTCTACTACCTTATGATCTTCAAATGTCTCCCCAAGGAGTCTCATTTGGTTTACAATGTTCATCATTCTTCCAGAATAGGTTTTGATAGACTCATTGTCTTTCATCTTCATCAATTTGAATTCCCTCTTGAATGCCAATAACCTTACTGTTTTGTCTTTGTTGCTGCCTTCAAACTCAACTTGAAGCTTGTCCCATATCTTTTTTGGTGTCTCCAGGTTCATTATCTGGGTAAAAATATGGTCTGCCAGTCCAGAGTGTAGGCACGTAATAGCCCTATCCTTCTTGAGTTTTTCTTCCTCGTGAGCCTTCATCTGTGCAACAGTAGGGTTTCCATGTGGTTGTGGAGGATCAGAATCTGTCACCACAACATTCCATAACCCCAGGGATCTCAAGAAAAATCTCATCTTAACAGCCCAAATGTGATAGTTTTCTCCAGAAAAAAACTGGAATTGCAGCAGAGTTGATATTGGAGGTAGACATGGTTTTTGAAAAAAATTCACTTTGTGTTTGCACTCAATTAAACTCAAACTCTCCGTGTTTGTCTCTCAAAAAATACCCCACAGTCCCGCAAGAAGATTTGCTCTGATACCAATTGTTGGAATTTTATGATCTGAACAATAGTTGTTAGTAACAAGCACTGTTCAGATAAAAATCTGGAAAATTGCCGAGAATGAAGAACAAATGAAGAACTAAATTTTGGGCAGGAAAATCTGAAAAAAATACTTAGAAAAACTGAAACTTGGAACAAATCACATGAACTTTATTGAATTGAAATAGCCTATATATAGGCTTACAATGCTAATGAATTGAAAAACATAAAACTCTCAACAACTTGAGAGATAATCGGATAAACATAACTTTGAAATTTAAACATGTTTTAACTAAACTAAAAGACTACAGCTCATGATAAAACCTACAGCTAAATCTTCTTATCCAAAGCTAATCTCACATTAAAATTCTAACAAAATCCTGTTTGTGCCATTCCAATTAGTATCTCCTCCTTGATTGTCCATTGCGTTTAGCATGGCATTAAACCCCCCCATTAGGATCCATAATTAAGAGAGTTGACAATCACTTTGCATATGAATATAATCATGTAGTCCCTATCAAGTTGCTGGTATATGAAGGCCATATACAAAGGATATTGTTATGGAGATTTTTAACTATAGGGAATTAACTATGCAGGTCATCCATTGCTAAGATTGATGGAAACAATGTATGTCGTAAACGACATCAAGGTCCCAACCTACCATGATTCTTACAGCGCGCTTCATTATTAGTGTCATTTGATATAAATCTCAAGTTAGGCAACTCAAGCCTATTCTCTACTATCTTCATATTGGTTGTATGAACTTTGGATTCTATCAAACTAATTAAACTTAATTAATTTTTTATTGTTGTTTCATGAACAATTTGTTGTTTATGGAAGCCATTGAGGCCTCTTATGTTCCAACTTCCTATCATAACCATTTATTGAGTAAGGGATATGAAATAAAGAACCTTCAGAGGCAGTGCGCCTCTTTGCTTTTCTTGCCTCTTCTCTTCTTCTTGACTTTTATGTAGGTTATCGGAGAGATGTTTGTATTGTCTTGGCTATAGTCATTTGTTATTGTTGCTTCACTAGTTCCTTCCTCCTCAACATATAGAGGTTTATTCTGGATTTTAAGAGATGCTTCTACATTGACTTTGCACAGGGGGAACTCATCTCCCTTCATCTTGCCATTTTCTACCATAACATCTTTTTCTTGATGTCGAGGGTTCTCTTGACTTGTCTTCTGAAAGTTGTTTCCTTTACTTGTTAGGGTAGTGTCCTTTCTAGTTTGACAGTACCTTGATTCCTCTATTATCTCATGACTGAGGGGAGGCTATGGGTGGTACTGGCTAGGCTCTATAGTTTGTGTCTGAGTTTTGTGAAACAAGGAGAAAGAAGTCATGTCCCCGCCGGTTCCTGCACTTCAATACATTGGGCTTTCATACTAGATTTTCTTTCTGGTGCAGTTTAATTTTTTTTATTGTGTAGGATTTTAGGCCTATAAATAGGTTTGTAATCAAAAGCATAATTCAAGTATGTAGAAAGGAATGCACAAGAGAGAAACACATAATAAAATTACCTTCCTCTCAAATCTTCATCTTGTTCTTTAACTTTGAAACTTTATATTGCTATTTATATTAAACTAGTATACCTATTTTCTTGATTTGATTGTTTGACATGGTCAATCCAAACTCCTCACTTCAATATCTTTATTTGACAAATGATAACAATAGAACTTGGTATATTCGAGTGAAAGCTTGACTAAACTCTTAAGATGTGTGAGAAATGATTGACAAAAAATTTGAAAAACCTTTTGAACGAGTAACATTGACTACAACCCAAACTTAGGTCGTGTAAAAGGCATGAATGAAAGATCAACTTGCACTCACAATCTTATACCAATGTCTAGATGATGTAACTTTTGAGATAATGGCTAATACAACCATTGCTAAGCAAGCATGAGAAAATTTGCAATAATAAAACCAATGAGCTGGTAATGCAGGAAAGGTATGCCTATAAAATCATAAGGTGATTTCGAATAATTACATATGCTTGAACGAGAGAGTATTTCAGATTAGTTTGCTAGAGCATTGGTCATATACAATCAAATGAAGAGATATATAGATGAGATGGAATAAACATGTGTGGTAGAAAATATCTTATGCTTGCTGCAAAAAAACATTCCATGATGTGACGGTCATGATAAAAAAGTAATAAAATATATATTTTTGACAATTCAGTGACTCGTGAGAAAAATATAAGTCTATGAAGAAAGAGTCAATTCTATATATATAAAAAAAGAGCAAAATGTAGTTGGATATACTTAAGAAGGTAGAGGATATGGATAAAAAACAGAAAGAGAAGGACAAGGAAAATTTGGAAGAGGAAGTCAAGACAATCTCAATAAGTCAACTGAATATAGTAAATTGATCGATCAATTCCACTGACATTGAAAATCTAAGACCCAAGTTTGACAAAATAAGAGTTAAGTGTTATAATTATTGGAAAACAAGTCGCTATGCTAAGGATTGCTGGAATCCAACCAAAAAGGTTGGTGATAATGGCAATGTTGTAGTAGAATAAGAGAAAAAGTCGTTGTATTACTAGTCTATGATGAATAAATATAAAATAAAGATGGTATTTTTATAATAGTGCCAACAATTGCTTGTGTAGAGATAAAAACAAGTTTATGGATCTTGATGAATCAATAAAAGGTAATGTCACTTTTGAGGCTCATTCAAAGGTTTACATAAAAGGAAAATGTATGATTCTCATTAGATTGAAATATGGTAGTCATCAATTCATTGATGATATTTATTATATCCCACTATAAAAAGCAATATATTAAGTTTGGAAAAATTATTGGAAAAGAATTTATAAAATTAAGATGAAAGATCATATGTTGACATTACTTGATACTCATGGAAATATGATTGCAAAGGTAACCATGAAAAAAAAGGTATTTTTGATAAACATGGCGACATATGTGTCTAAATGCCTAAAGACATATGTGAAAGATGAGACTTGACTTTGACATATGAGAATTGATCATGTAAACTTTGATAACTTAAAGATAATGATACAAAAGAAGATGTTGAAGGGTATATCATGCATTAAACATCCAAATTAGTTGTGTAAAGGATTTTTAGTGAGTAAACAATTCTGCAAGAGCTTTTCAAATGAGTCTACATCTAGAGCAAGTCAACAGCTATAAGAGACATGCATATATATATATATATATATGGTTCTATCCAACCATACTTGTTTGATAAAAAAATATATCTTTTAATTTTCATTGATGATTATAATACAAAAACATGTACATACTTCTTAACACAAAAGTTTAATATGTTTAATTGTTTTATAAAGTTGAAGGCATTAGTTGAAAAATAATAATTATATTATAAAACCACATAGAACAGATAGGGACTAAATTTTATTGTATTGTGTTTTGTGAATTTATAATGTTTGAAGAGGTAATAAATGATAAAAAATTGAGAACTGTTATGGATAAAGAGATTGCATCAATTGAGAAGAATCACACAGGAAAATTAGTTTTTAAACAAAAGAAGAAGAAGCTAATAGGTGTCAAGTGGATTTACAAAGAAAACATAATGTCAAAGGAGAACTAAAGAGAAACAAGGCAAGATTAATGTCAAAAGGGTTAGTCAAAAGCAAAAGATTGACTGAAAATAAAAAATTGCTTTAACTGCAATATTAGAAACCATTTTATTTTTAATTGTTATATGATGCGACCATATTATTTGATAGTTTCATCCATATTTACCTAGTGTTTTGCATATGTTTTGTGTATAAAATACCTTGATATTCTTTGTTTTATGTTTTGGAGGTATTTTTGGATGAAAGATGCAAAAAGGAGGTAATTGGAGCTGATTGACAGATTTGACTTTCAGTCGATGTTTTGTGCAGAGTAGAAGCTCTAGAGATCGAAATGAAGTGATTCCAGTGACATTCAAAAGCTAACATCCATAATACTTTTATTGTATGCTTATATTTGGATAGGTTGATCTTTCCAAGAAATAATTCAAAGATGTTTGGAGACTTTAAGTTAGCAATGATAAGAAGTTTGAAATGACAAATATTGGTCTTATGATATATTACTTATGAATTGAGATCAAACAAAGAAAAATATAAAATCATTATGAGTCTGAGACCTTTAAAAAAGAGATTCTCAAGAAGTTCAAGATAAGAGACTATTCAAAAATGAATATTTCAGTTGAGTGTTGAGTAAAGAAGTCAACATATGATGAAAAAGAGAAAATAAACTTTATAATATTCAAAAGCCTAATTGGAATTTGAGATATTTGACATTCATTCATTTAGATATTCTATTTGGATTAGGTCTTGTGAGTAGTTTCATAGAGATATCAATTATAACACATCTCAAATCATTAAAGCGAATTCTTTGATATATCAAAGGTACTGTAGATTTTAGCTTATTTTATAGTTACTCTAACAACTTTGATCTTATAAGCTATAGTGATAATGATTGCGTTGTAGATATTAATGATAGAAAAAGCATTATAAGTTGTCTTCTAAATTGGAGACACAACATTTACATGGAGCTTTAAGAAGCAACCTATAGTTATATGACCTTGTAAAGCTCATTATGTAGCTTCTTTAGCATGTGTTTGTTATTTTAGTTGGCTAAGAACATTATTGAAAGAGTTGTAAATACCACAAGAACAACTTACATAAATTTATGAATAACTCATCAGTTGTTGCCTTAGCAAACAATCTAGTATTTTATGATAAAAGTAAGTATATGGACACAATATTTCATTCCTACGAGATTGCATTACAAACAAAGAAATTGAAGTTAAGTATATAAATACCCAAGATGAAGTCGTGAATATTTTTACAAAGCCACTCAAATATGATATTTTTGCAAAGATAAGAGATATGTTGGTAGTTATAAGAAATCAAGTTTAAGGGATGATGTTGAAAAGTAAACTATTTTTTCTCTATATAAAACAGAAAAACCGGTCTTTTGGTTGAATTAAATTAACCATATGATCGGTTCAGAAATGATCAATCAGTTATAACAACATAATTACTTTTCCTATTTTGATTATGTTTTTTTATTTTATTTTATTTTGTTGATCTAGACCTATAAATAGACTTGTAATTAGAATCACAATTCCAAGTGTATAGAGAGAAATACAAAAGAGGAAAAACACATAATAAAATTAGCTTCCTTTGGAATCTTCTTCTTTGTTTGGAATTATCTATTGAAAGAACTAATATATGATTGTATTTCTAGGTACTAGAGCATATCACTTAGTGCAATGGTGTTTATTATCTTCTTCTCTCACTTTTATCTGTTAATCACAAAGATTCCATTGAGAAAAGTTGTTTATGAATTTACGTGGGGCAAAATATATAAAAAAATAGCAAATTATTCCATTTCTGAAAGATATTTTTTGAAAGAATGTTGGGTGAATACACACAATTCTCAATTTATATTCATTTTTTTCAAGAAATGGGATGATAATTTATAAATTTCATCTAGTGATTAAAGTGGATTAGTACTTTAAATAATTAACCTGACTATTTTTATCTGTCATTTAGTAGTGTGGAATTTTACAAATGCAATATTAGATTTTTTTTATGTAAGAAATTATATTTGTACTCATAACACAAAATATAAAAATTAGTCAATCAATACCTAGATTTCTTTTTTCACTTATATTTCTATAAAAATAGAGGTGACATTAGTTAACAGGATTAGATACTGAGCTTACTGTTGAGGTCAATTAAAACTTTGATAGAAATAATTATTATTGAAGGACCAAAAGAAAGATACAACAATGTTTATACCAAGAAGTGTTGCTAAAAGATATCATTATAGACACAACTATTGTGAAGAAGAAATGCAAGAATACAAATAATGATGATATGATCTAAAAACATTAAAAAAATTAATTAAAAAAAAATTAAAAACGCTTTTAAAATGCAGTGCCAAACATGGACTATAAGTTTTTTCGTAAATATTGACTTTTTTATAACATATAAGATATTAATTTATTTTATAGCAATTAAAAATATGATTTAATAAAAAAAGTACAAAAGTACTCAAAAGAGTATGAGACTAACTAAATCTATAATTATTATTCAAGAAAAATATACCCTACATTAAAAAAAACTATAAGTAGATAATAATCTCTAAGAACCTTTTACTTTGCTAAATTATCCGCCAACATGATTCTTTTTCACTATGAATTACATGTTCAAAAACCATTATGGTGAACATTGTTAAAGTATAAATTATTACTTAGTCCTTGTAGTTTAACAAACCTAATTACTCAATACTTTTACTTTTAGAAACTACGAGCGAATTTGCCCGCGCGATGCGCTGAGCTTTTTTATTTATGTTGGAAACTGATTGATTTTATACGTGTTGTATTTTGTTATTTTAATATTTAATTAGTAAAATGATAATTGATAAAAAAATATTTTATGTTTATTATTAATGTTTGAAATTATAATCTCCTTTAGTCATTCTATAAAATAATAGTCGTGGTGCCCGTAAGATAACTCGTACACCACAGTTATAAAAAAAATATAAGGGGGAAAAAAAAGAAAAAACATGTTAAAAAAAAATGGTTCCGGGGATTATTCATGGTGTGCGTAAGCTGTCCTAGACACTTCAGTTATAAAAAAAATTCTTGTTTTTTGTAAAAAAGAAAAAAAAAACCAATTATTTAAAAAAAAAACCCGTTTTTTATTAAAAAAAAAACAGTTTCTAAAAAAAACCAAATCAGATTTGTTAAAAAAACAACAACAACCATTTTTTTTTGTTAAAAAAACGGTTCTTTTTTTAAAAAAACAGTTCTTTTTTTTTTTAAAAAAAAAATCAAATTTGAAAAAAAAAAACCCTTTTTTTTAACAAAAAAAACCCGTTTTTTTAAATAAAAAAACAACCTTTTTTTAACAAAAAAACAGTTTTAAAAAAAAAAAAATTAGATTTGGAGCCTAGGCGGTTCGAACTCGCGCGCGCCTATTTTGGCAGCCCGCAGACAACCGCTCGGCCAAAGGTACTCATTTGTCAATTTCACCATAAAAAATACATAAAGAAGACCTGTGTATAGAAAAAAAAGGGTGAATAATTAGTTGTAATTTTTTCTCTGATAAATATGTTAGACTAATTATATATTTTGCTATTTATTTCATACCAACGTCTTAAAATATATATATTCATAACTTTTTGGAATTGCGATCTCCTTTAGATATAATAGTCATAGTGCGTGTAAGCTAATCCGGACACCCTGATTATATATAAAAAATGTATAAGTAGGAAAAACAAATAGGAAAAAATATTATGAAAAAATGAGCCCAGGGATTATTCGTCGCGTGCTCAGTTGGCCAGGAAAAAAAATATATACTTGGGAAGAAACAATCGTGGTGCGCGTAAGCTGACCCGGACACTTCGATTAAGAAAAACAAATATATAAGTGGCAAAACAAAATAGAGAAAAAAATATCAAAAAAAAAAATGGATCCAGAGATTAGTCGTGGTGCGCGTAAGTTGGTCTGGACACTTCAGTTATAAAAACAAATTCTTGTTTTTTGTAAAAAAGAAAAAAAACCAACCAATTATTTAAAAAAAAAACCTTTGTTTTTTTTAAAAAAACAGTTCCTAAAAAAAACCAAATCAGATTTGTTAAAAAAAAAAAAAACAACAATTTTTTTTGTTAAAAAAAAGGGTTTTTTTTTTTTTTTAAAAAAAAAAGCAGTTCTTTTTTAAAAAAAAAAACAAATTGGATTTGAAAAAAAAAATCCCTTTTTTTTTAACAAAAAAAACCCCCGGTTTTTTATTTAAAAAAAACCCTTTTTTTTACAAAAAAATAGTTAAAAATTAAAAAAAAACAAAAAAAACAGATTTGGTGCCCAGGCGGTTCGAACTCGTGCGCGCCTATGTTGGCAGCGCGCGGACAACCACTCGGCCAAAGGTACTCATTTGTCAATTTCACCATAAAAAATACATAAAGAAGACCTGTGTATAAAAAAAAAAGGTGGATTTGGTGCCCAGGCGGTTCAAACTCGCGTGCGCCTATGTTGGCAGCGCGCGGACAACCGCTCGGCCAAAGGTACGCATTTGTCAATTTCACCATAAAAAATACATAAAGAAGACCTGTGTATAAAAAAAAAAAATGGGTGGACGAACTCGAGCGACGCACGGACGACAAAAGTCCAGTCCACAGTGCGCCTGAGTCAGCGTGCACAGTACCCACCCCGAGCTGTTTTAGCTATATAGTAATATATTTAATCCTTGTACTCTTAAAAGTATTTATATTTTTAATTTCATATTCATTTCCAATATTTTTTTCTTGAGAAATAGAACAAGACAAGGAGAATTAGTTAAAATAGAAAAAAAAATGATTATGAAAGAAGGTATTTTTGAAACAAAGAACTACTAAATTAAGGATGGTCAACGTAGACCATAGGACTATTTAACTATTTTTGATAATATAACGATTAATTAATTGTTTTTGATAAATTATAATGACAAAATAATAATTAAATCTTTATAGTAAATGCAAAAGTTGTTTTTATTTTCTTTCATGGCATTCTTATAATAAACATCACAACTATCTACCAAGAAAAGAAAAGAAAAATCACAACGATAAAGAGGTTAATATAATTGGATCATGCTTAAGATTTTAGTATTTGTTTTATAAAATGCCTCTTTTCTCATAAATATTTCAATCTCGGTTTTTTTGTATTTCTTAAAATGAAAATTAAAAAAAAAAACTTAAAATAGAAGAAAATAATAAAGTTAGAAATGTCGGCTCGCTACTTTACTATCTTCAATCCATTTGTTTCAAAAATATCTCCAGCTTATTCCTGTGTAATGCTCCTAATCACCTTTTCTTGCTCTCTCTCCCCCTCCAAATCACCTTTTCTATTTTTATCTTTAACCCATACGACAATGGCTGCTGACAATGCCCCTTCACCAAAGAAAATATCCAGCTTCCTCCCGATCAATGATACTTCTCCACCTGTTAGCATTTTTGGCTGCAAATTAGAACAGTTTATTGGATGCATGTTGCTTACAACTTTTGTACGAATTGAGAAATACAATTTATTTATTTTTGAATATAAAGTAGAGACAGATTGAAAGTTTTTTTTTTTTTTTTTTTGTCTCTTATTACAAAAATAAAGATTTTCATTAAATATTTATATAGTAAACCTTGATATGAGATAATAGATGTAACATCCTCTAAACAGTTATTTCTCGAGTTGTACAATAAATAACAAGAAAATGATAATGCACTCACGCATGTGAAGTTGAAATGTCTCTTGCACGTGAGACAACACCTATACTTTATAAATCTTTTTTCATTAGCAATAATAACACTTGGAATTAATTTTCTAATAGTTACAAAATCCTAACAACTCTTTTATTTAAAACTTTTTTAATAGCTACAACATTTTAATTCCTTAACAACTCTTTATTTTTTGAATTGTTGTAAAAACTATTTGATTCTTTAATTTATTTTTTGTCTAGTTGTTACATGACATCGACCTATATATACTATGCACTCTTACAATCAAATATATATAGCCATAGTATTTTCTCGTGTTTACAGAACTTGCTGGTCTTTTCTTTCATTATTGGTCTGGTTGTTTTTGTGACCTTTGTTTCTAGAGGAGAAACTTGTTAAATCCTAGATGATAATCTTATATTGGAAAAATATCTTTAAAGATAATGTTTATATACACCTTAAGTTGTTTTATATGCTCTTCGTTATCCATACAACCAACAATCATAAGGATATTTTATTAACATGGACGAAAACATTATTGTTAACACTAATGCTACCCTCAACATTGTTGTTATTAAGAACTCTATCGCTGTCGTCTTTTTTGTCATTAACTCTCTATTGCTGCCACATTGTCATTGGCTTTTTTTATAGAAAACTTTAGAAGGTGGCAAGCAAAGATCTTCAATGTCCTTGACATGCATGAAGTTGTTTGGGTTTTTACTGATCCCATGACTAGTGATAATACTGAAGCATAGACACATGAGAACAACGTATGTAGAAACTCTATTTTAAGCATTCTCTTAAATTAGTTATCTAATGTATATTGCAACTATAAGAAAGAGAATGAGATATGGAGGAATATGGTGACAAAGTATACTACTGAAAATACGGGAGAACAAAAATTTATCATTGTAAAAGTTTACCAATGAGAAATGATGGATAACAAAGATATAAAAATAATATATATTGATTTTGGTATTTTACAAAACCTACCGTATAAAAATTGTGAATAAAAAATAGTGACTCTGGTAAAATGTGGCCATTAATTTCCCAATATGGAAATTGTGTAAAGTAAGGATAAAGTAACTTTTAATTTTAGCTAAATCAGTCTTGTAATAATTCTATAAGTTCAGTCTCAATTGTAAGGGACAAAACTACTCTGAAATTCAAATTCAAATTGTTACATGGTATCAGAGCATCTCTAAAGTTTTTTTGAATTTTTCGAATCGAATTTTTTTTCTCGAAGGCTACAGTGCTTGTATTACTGTTCATCGAACATGTACTGTTCAAATTAACCCACAACATTCATCCAAAAACACCCAGAAACCCAGCAAACATCAACCCACAAAATTCATCCGAAAAAACCCCTAGAATCCCTAACATTCCAACACCCACAGATTCAAACACGAACCCAGAAAACCAACCAAGAACAACCACATATTCAAACGTAAATTCCCAGAAACCCAAGACCCAGAAACCCAGAAAAAACCCTAGAAAACCATCTGAACTTCTTCATCTCAAAAAACCAATAACCACAGACATTAAACACTCAATCAAGAAATTCATCCCACACAATAAAAACTCAGAATGGAAATTACTCAAACACTTACCTCCAACCCGTCACCACCAGTGGTGATTCATCAAGACAACTCAGCCTTCCTATTGAGTATTATTTTGGATGAAACATATTATGCACTATGGTCACAACTCATTGAAATGAGAATCGGAGCTAGAAACAACGTTGGATACCTTACCGGAGACATGGCAAGACCCGAACCAGGCGACCCAAGGCTGGAATCATGGGTCGCTGAGAACCACCGAGTCAAGAGCTAGCTCATTGACTCCATGAACCCAGTGTTGATGCAGCGATTCATTTGCCTACCCACAGCCAAAGACATCTTGGAGGTTGCCGCCCGAACCTTCTACGACGGCGCCAACGAGACTTGTATCTTCGAACTAAACCAATGATCATTTACCACAAGACAAAATGGTTGTCCTTGTCCACATATTACATAGAGCTGGTGGCCATTTTTCAGGACATTGACTGCCGAAGTGCATCCCAAGATGGGACGGTGGACGACGTTCTTCAACTTCACTCGGTCATGGCGAGGCTCGGAGTCCATATTTTCCTTAGTGGCCTTGACCCATCCTTCGAACAAATCCGAGGAGAGATTTTAAGGAAAGATCCTAAACTGGATCTCGAAGGTGCATACATCGCCGTCTGCCGAGAGTACTCCCAGGAGCAAGTGATGGAAGGCAAGCATAGTGGAGGCCCTCCAATGGTCCCTGAATATACCGTGATGATGGTAGGGCACCATTGACCGAGGGAGCAAGGGAGGGGAAAGGGTCACGGTGCGGCGGCTTGGGGAAGAGAAAGGGGGGAAATGGATTAGGGCTGCCCGAAATGATGCTGACTGAAATGGTAGGGTTGACCGAAATGGGGCTAACCGAAAATACAAAAATACGGGTGGATTGATGTATTCTCACTACGGTGAAATAGGGCACTCAAAACAAAGGTGTTATGAAATTGTTAGCTACCCGGACTGGTGGGATTTTACGGAAAAAACCCCGGAAAAGTATCAGAAAACCTATGGTAAATCTGACGGAAGTAGATCAGGTATTGCCTACAGTGAATGTGGCTCATCCAAGTATCATTGAAAAAACTTTTGCACACTCTGTTATTACTAAGAATAGTGATTGGATTAATGATACAGGTGCATCTAATCACATGACTAGCGATTTCAATAATTTAATCTGCCATAAACCCTCCTCACAGTCAGCTATACGCACTGCTAACGGTAGTATCTCCCCTGCTACGGGGAAAGATCTATTTTTTTACTAACACTATAACACTAGACATTGTCCTTATTGTTTCATCTCTTGCATATAATCTCTTGTCAGTTAGTCAAATTACGACTACTCTTGAGTGCACGGTAACGTTTTGGCCTCTGTTTTATGTTTTTCAGGACATTCTAATCCGGAAGATTCTTGGTTATGATGTTGGATGGAACAAACTATATTATTTGGAATTAACGGAACAAGGGGGTCAAAGTTGGGTCACGCCCATCAGACCAGAAGCACAGATCAAGCTCATGCTCTCATATGGTTGTGGCATTGATAACTCGGACATCTGTCATTTGGGTATCTTAAGAAGTTACAACCACATTTATTTTCGAGTTTAAGTATTTTGGATTTTCAGTGTGAAATTTGTAAACTAGCGAAAAGTCACCGTATTTTCTATTTGCCAAGTTTGAATAAAAGCACCATTTGCAGTCATACATTCTGATGTTTAGGGTCCTGCAAAGGTCTCATCTTTTTCTAATGCACGATATTTTATTATATTTATTGATGAATGTACTCGGATGACCTGGATATCTCTTCTCTAAAATAAAAGGGAAGTAGGTACAGTTTTTTAGGAATTTCAGAAAATGGTACTGACCCAATACCAACGACACATTCATACACTTCAATCAGATAATGGTACGAAATTTATGGATCAAGTGCTAGGTAATTTTTTAAAGCATCATGAAATTTGACACCAGACATCCTGCACATATACTCCATAGTAGAATGGATTAGCCGAAAGAAAGAATAGGCAGATTATGGAAATTGTTCGCGCTTCGCTATTGGCATGAATCTACCAAAATACTATTGGGGTGAGACAGTCAAATCCGCTGTGTACTTAATGAATCGAACACCATCCAGTGCAATTGAATTTCAGTCTCCTCAACAGACAATGAAATCTATTCTCTCGGTTCCTCACTTACCAAATTTGGAGCCTCGGGTATTTGGTTGTACGGTATATGTCCACATTCCTAAAGTTTTGCGAAGCAAACTGGATCCGTGTGCAAAACGATGCATGTTTGTAGGTTACTTGGAGTTTCAGAAAGGATATCGGTGATATGATCGTCACCATCAAAAGTTGCATGTCACCTTGGATGCATCATTTCGAGAATTTGAACCCTACTATTCAGGGGGAGTTCTCGGGTCTTCTCTTTATAGGGAGAGTAACAATGAAGAGAATAAAGATATATTCAAATTAGAGGAAATGAGACCGAGGTGTAATGATGACTTGGAAGTCTGCACAGACCAAAATGATCTCAGTAACGACCCCTCCATGTCTCTGGAATTACCAACGCCTACACCATTACCGAAGAATCAATCGAGAATGTCTCTCCTCAGTCCCCTCAGGTAACCCTAAATCCTATCCCTAATGAGATAAATGAAATTCATATCTTAGAAAATAATGTGACCAATAGATACCCACAAAGACTAAACCGGGGAGTCCCAAAGAAACAGTATGAACCTGATCCCCAAAACAAAACTAAATATCTCATCAGTAACTATATCTCTACTTATAGATTATCGGAATCATATGCATTTACTATTAATCAATTATCCAATGTGTCTATTCCTAGTAATGTACAGGATGCATTAGGAGATCCAAAGTGGACCAAGGTGATGAAAGAGGAAATGAAGGCACTGCAAAAGAATAACACTTGGGAGCTATGTCAACTACCAAAAGGAAAGAAGAAAGTTGGGTGTAAATGGGTGTTCACAATGAAATTGAAAGCAGATGGGAGTATTGATAGATACAAAGTGAGGTTAGTCGCGAAGGGATATACACAGAAGTATGAAGTGGATTACCAAGAAACTTTTGCTCCAGTTGCAAAAATGAGCACCATCCGGATTCTCATATCTATAGCAGTTAATCGAGACTGGGCCTTACAACAATTCGATGTCAAGAATGTCTTTCTGAATGGAGATCTTGAAGAAGAAGTGTATATGGAATTGCCACCTGGAGTGAAAACCAGGTCCTCATGTGAAACTAAAATATGCAAATTAAAAAAGGCATTATATGGTCTAAAGCAGTCACCTCGGGCATGGTTCGAAAGATTCTCATCCACGATGAAGGAATTTGGCTATAAGCAAAGTAATTCAGATCATACTTTGTTTATAAAACACAAAAGAGGGAAGGTAACGACACTAATAGTATATATAGATGATATGGTCTTAACAGGGGATGATCCAGAAGAGAAAAAGGCACTACAACAATTTCTGGCATCAAATTTGAAATGAAAGATCTAGGACAACTGAAGTACTTCTTAGGGATTGAGGTCTCAAGGTCAAAAAACAGGGATATGTCTTTCACAACGCAAATATGTGTTAGATTTATTGGCAGAAACTGGAATGTTTGCATGCAAACCGATAGATACATCTATGAAATTGAATCACAAACTGGGACAAGCAGAAAATCAAACGCCAGCGGACAAAGGATGTTATCAACGGCTGGTGGGAAAACTAATATACTTATCACATACTCATCCAGACATCGCCTACGCAGTAAGTGTGGTAAGTCAGTTCATGCATTCAACAGGAGAAAAACATATGGAAGTAGTATACCGGATCTTGAGATACTTGAAAAGTGCACCAGGAAGAGGACTTCTATTTTAAAAAATGGAGGTCCAAAATATTAAAGGGTATACAGACTCGGATTGGGCAGGAAATCAGATTGATAGGAGATCAACGTCAGGATATTTTACATTCGTAGAAGGCAACCTTGTCACTTGGAGAAGTAAGAAGCAGAAAGTGGTCGCAAGGTCAAGTGCAGAAGCAGAATACCGAGGTATGGCTCATGGTGTGTGTGAATTACTATGGGTTAAACAAGTATTACAAGACCTGGGAGTTGACTATGGAACATCTATGGATATACACTGTGACAACAAGGCAGCTATTGAATTTGCTCATAATCCGGTTCAACATAATCATACCAAACACGTTGAAGTCGACAAACACTTCATTAAAGAAAATCTTGATCGGAAAATTATACAACTTCCGTTTGTTCGGTCTGAAAATCAACTGGCTGATATTCTCACAAAGATAGTTTCCGGAAGGGCGCTTTATGACGCGATTGACAAGTTGGGCATGATAAATATCTACGTTTCGACTTGAGAGGGAGTGTTAAAATGTGGCCGTTAATTTCCCGATATGAAAATTGTGTAAAGTAGGGATAAAGTAACTTTTAGTTTCAGCTAAATTAGTCTAGTAATAATTCTATAAGTTCAGTCACAATTATAAAGAAAAAAACTACTCTGAAATACAGATTCAAATTGTTACAGACTCATTGATTTTCTTTCGTGACGTTTGTCAAACGTCGTAATGAAAACGTTGTTGCAGTGCCACCTCTTCATAAATAATGTCACTCAGCTCACTACTTCACTCTCTTTCATCAATCTACTAATTTCTAAAATGTCTCCGGCTAATTCTGGTGTACCACTCCTGCTCTTCTTTCTTACTCTGTCCCTCCACACTATCCTGTGCACCGCCGTCCCAAAGAAAGTGTCCAACTTCTTCCCCGGCGATATCTCTCCACCTACTGAGATGTATTGGTACTCACGGCTGCCCAACACTCCACCGCCGAAAGCCCTACGAGATCTTCTACAACCTGGTCGTTATCCTTCAGTGACTAGAGAAATCGCTAATGACGACAAATATGTTGGTGTTGATCAAAGACGCTATACAATTCTTTATAAATCTATCCAGCAGAAAAATGCTCTCCCCAACTCAACACTATTCTACCTGTACAACGATCTTCATCCAGGTAAGAAGATGAAATTGCAATTTGCTAATAGTGGAACCAAGGTTACTTTTTTGCCTCGTCAAGTCGCAGAGTCTATACCCTTTTCAAGCGATCAATTATCTGAGATCTTGGAGTACTTTTCTCTGCAAGTCAACTCGAAAGAGGCTCAGGTTATCATAGATGAAGTAGGATCTTGCGAGAGCCCAAACATGGAAGGAGAAGAAAAATACTGTGCCACATCTCTAGAGTCATTGATTGATTTCAATGTTGAGAGGCTTGGCCAGAATGTCGAGGTCCTCTCGACTGATCCAGGCGAGAAGCAAGAGTATACTGTATCGGAAAAAGCAAAAATGACCGGAGATCATAAAGCAACAGCGTGCCATAAGATGAGATATCCATATGCAGTGTATTACTGTCATGTAATCGAAGACACAGAGGTTTATATGGTTCCACTAGTGGGTGCCGACGGCACAAAAGTGGAAGCGGTAACGGTGTGCCACCTGAACACATCTGCTTGGAGCCCGGAGCATATGGCCTTTCAAGTTCTCAAAATCAAACCAGGCCCGGCGTTCTGTCACTTTCTGGCTAGTGATACTCTCATCTGGGTTCCAACAAAGGATCAAGACATGATGACTCCATGATCATATATATATATATATAGGTCAGAGCTTGGTATTGTTTATAATATGTAACCCTCCCCGGTGTGTTTGCTTGATAAGATGGCCCGGAAAAAACTTACCTTAGCATGTTCGGAGTTATAATCTATCAAAAGCCCTGAAATATGATTGTGCTTTCTACGTTCTGGAACATGGAATAATAAATATATTCCGTTGAGCAAGGTCGATTGTGAATTTACATGAAGCAAAACAATAAATAACAAATTCTATTGCTATTTATTTTACTTTAAATTATCTATAGAATTGGAAAGCCTCCTTTGGTTTTTTCACCATAGATTTGGTTTGTATTCTTTTTATTTTAAAATTTTTTAATTAAATTATTTTTTTCAATTGCATATCCCTTATTATTTTATATCACTCTCTTAATTGAAATTTTTTTTCCAATTACACATTTAATTTTATGACAAATTTGATCCATATTGTTTTAATAACTATTTCTTATGTTTTTTATTTTTTTATTGGAACTTTATTTTTCAATTTCATCCTTTTACATTTCATTGATAGTCTTTTTTTTTCCATATGTTTTTTTATAAATAATTTTTTCTTATATCATCTTTTGATAAGATTATCATAATTCATTGTAAGGTCATGAATTTCACCATTTTTTATCGGGATAGCAATTTTTGGCACTAATTCTTAACTTTGATTGATACTCAGATGTTAAACAATCAAAAGAAGACAATTATTTAATATCCTACCTATATTTTCAATATAAAACATGTTTTTACACCTATAAACCACTCATTATCTCCTCACAAAGCATCAAACTTGTAAAGTATATTCTAAAATGATCCATGACTTTAATGTGATGACTTGAGTGATTGCAACTTTGGATTCCCCTGACACGAGGCATTTGTTTTTTCAGGCAGCTAATTCTGAAACAGGTAATGTGAATATAGTCTCGTCTCAATCGAGATTCAGAGAGACATAAGTCAGAATCTAGATTACTCAGGACTGAGTTAGAATGCATTTAAGAGAATGAGGATCAAATATTTAATTTCTAAGGTAACAAGGAGTGATAAATTAATTACTTCAAACTATAGGGACTAAGTTATAGTTTACTCTCTTGTCAGTCAGTGCCAAAAGTCCTCTTCCTGAGTGACTATGTAGGGAGGGAGAGGGAGAGAGAGAAAACTGACTTTTTTTAACGAGTACTTTTTAACTCCCTAGAGGTTTTCAGTTTCTTGCCATGGATGATGATTCAAAACCCTCATCAACTAACGCACCACCTCCACCACCACCTCCACCAATATCGTCAAGACCCAAATGGGTGCTTCCACACAAAACCCAGAACTTAAGAGATCATTACAACATAGGGAGGAAGCTTGGTCAAGGTCAGTTTGGTACGACTTTTCTTTGTACAAATAAGACTTCAGGCAAAGAGTATGCTTGCAAGTCCATACCAAAAAGAAAGCTTCTTTGTAAAGAAGATTACGAGGATGTGTGGAGAGAAATCCAGATAATGCACCATTTGTCAGAACACCCACATGTGGTTAGGATTAGTGGGGCTTATGAGGATATTGCTTGTGTTCACTTGGTGATGGAGCTTTGTAAAGGAGGTGAACTTTTTGATAGGATTGTTAAGAAAGGGCATTATAGTGAAAGACAGGCTGCTAAGTTGATCAAGACTATTGTTGGGGTTGTTGAGGCTTGTCATTCACTTGGAGTCATGCATAGAGATCTTAAGCCTGAGAACTTTTTGTTTCATAGTGTTGAGGAAGATGCTCCTCTTAAGGCCACTGATTTTGGGTTATCTGTGTTTTACAAGCCAGGTTTGGTTCCTTCACTTATTGGGTGTTGCTTTTCTTTCTTTCTTAATGTTTTGCTTGTGTTTCCTTTGATGGGTTTTCGTTTTCTTCAGATTTAATGTTTGTTTTGGTGCTACTGAAAGGATTTTGATTTGCGGGTTTCACGATTTCTTGACTGTTCGAAGACTGAGTTATTTAAGATTTTGATCTGGGTTTATTATGTGTGTTCATTTCAGTGTGTTCCTTTCATTTTGTCTCCGTGTCTTGTTATCAATATATTTATTAACTTGGCTGGGAATGATTTCTGATAATTGGGATTTTACCAATACGATTGAACATCACTAAGACACCAAAGAGTCCCATGTCTCATAATGTCTTGAATTTGACTTGAATACCAAATGTTGTATGAGTTGTTGGAAGCCTTGGGCATTGACCATTCAAATTGAGCCTGCACCATTTTTTTCTGATCAAGCATGTTCCTGCATTTAATAAGGGCTCTAAATACTTCCTTACTTGAAATAGTTTAGTTTCTCTGGAAGTGGGAGGACCCAATTTGGGCCATCGCATGTGTGGACAAAAATCATCTCTACTAACCTTCTGTGCTGGCTCCCGGCAATCATTGTTTGAATAATTAACCAAGAAATTCTAAGCTAAAATGTTGAGGTGCTTGAGGGATTTTGTTTTCTTCCCATGGTTAAAGTTTTTTTATCCTAATAACTTTAGGTGACTCCATGTCAGAGTACTCTAAGATGAGATAATTGCTTAAAATTGCTCCCAAAGTCACTGGCCAGTGCACGAAGTTGATTTTTTTTGGTAGCTATTCTGCTATAATGTGTTATTTTGTGTGTTTAATGAATTGAATTTGATTTTTTGTTAGAGCTTTTAGCAGTACACACTTAACCCCTCTTCTCCCAAAGCCATTCAAGTTATTCTTCAAGTTTCCTTTTCTTTTCCTCTTGTTGAAATACTGAATGTTCTCAACTTAAAGTTTCATCAAATCTGATTATTAAAATGTTGCTCTCTCTCCTTGCATCTCCTAGATTGACTTGAAACAATATAAGAAATCATCAAATTCTCAGTTAGGTCATCTATACCTGGACATATTGGCTCCTTATAGGTATTTCAGATTCTCATCCATATGTCGTTTATACATTTCAATTGGGAAGAAAAATCCCCCTTTTTATGGTAAGCTTCTGCAACCTGGACAACAATATCTGTCCTATGATTTCAATATGTGTGTTTGCCTGCATATCTATAAACTTAGCTACTATGAATCTGAATAAATAGAAATCTTCAAAGTGGATTTGCAGTCAATTAATGCCTTTTGTTTCAGAATTGTTGACCTATGAGATTTTTGTCCCCTTTGTTCCAAAAACCTTTGCTATTTAAGTGAACCCTACCATCATTTAATCATGCAGTTGGCCTCTGTCTGAGTGTCCTTTATTTTGTGGATTTTCAGGTGAAACCTTTTTTGATGTTGTTGGGAGTCCGTACTATGTTGCACCAGAGGTTTTATGCAAACATTATGGACCTGAAGCAGATGTATGGAGTGTAGGAATTATTTTGTACATACTTTTAAGTGGTGTGCCACCTTTTTGGGCAGGTAATAATTTTTGTGTTCTTCAATCTTCGCTGATGATGAATCAAGGACTAGATAGGGATAGTGTTATTGACTTTTAATGACAATATTTCCTTTCTTCTTTCACTGCTCTACAAATGCCAGAAACTGAAAAAGGGATCTTCAAGCAGATATTGCAAGGAAAATTAGATTTTGCATCTGAACCATGGCCTAGCATTTCAGGCAGTGCCAAGGACCTCATCAGAAAAATGCTTGAACGGAATCCAAAGAAAAGGATAGCTGCTCATGAAGTACTTTGTAAGTCACTTAAATTTTCTGTAAAAAAGGAAGGATGTAGGAGTATTAGGCCTAAACAAGTCCTGTAATGTGATTTCTGGTGGATTTTACAACATCAAGTCACCTATGTGACCTTTTTTGTGTCAGGCCACCCATGGATTGTGGATGACAGAATTGCCCCTGATAAACCTCTTGACTCCGCTGTTTTATCGCGCCTGAAGCAGTTCTCTGCAATGAACAAACTTAAGAAGATGGCTTTGCATGTAAGATTCTTGTGGATGTGTTGTAGTTTCATTATTGGTTCCATTGGAGAAACTATGAGTTTATTAACTAGGTTGATTGTTAAGTGAACTGATTATGTTACCTGTATGAAACTAAGTCATGACAATGCTAATGGTACTTGGTTTTCCTGGAAACGCATGATAATGCTAATCGTACCTGGTTTTCCTGGAAACGCATGATAAATGCTAATTGTGATACATATGTAATATTGAACATACTTGCATGCACATGTGATACATCTCTGTGCGTATCTTGTGTTATATATTGTAATATTGACCTCAAGTGAAGATGCATACTGATTCTCAAAAATAAATTTTAGGTCATAGCAGAGAGGCTTTCTGAAGAAGAGATTGGTGGTTTGAAAGAGTTGTTCAAAATGATAGACACGGACAACAGTGGAACGATAACCTTTGATGAATTGAAAGAAGGCTTAAAGCGAGTAGGCTCTGAACTAATGGAGTCTGAGATAAAGGATCTGATGGATGCCGTAAGTAAACTTGCTCTAATCCACTGTTTTGTTTTCCCAACTAATCAGTTGAGTTCAATAAAAATAAATGCATGCTTCGTGGTCTTTGTTTTTAGGCTGATATTGACAACAGTGGAACAATTGATTACGGTGAATTTCTTGCTGCCACTGTGCACTTGAATAAGTTGGAGAGGGAGGAAAATTTAGCGTCTGCTTTCTCATTTTTCGACAAGGATGGTAGTGGTTACATAACCATTGACGAGCTTCAACAAGCCTGCAAACAGTTTGGCTTAAGTGAACTCCACCTTGATGAGATGATTAAAGAAATCGATCAAGATAATGTAAGTCCATTCTTTATTGTCTTTTCAATTTCATTTAAATTTTGCAGAAAATAAAGAATCTTGGACCTTCACTCTGATAAATCACTCAAAAGCAAGTCCTGTTAGTGTTGAAAGTTATAGGAGCTTATGAAAATCGTTGCAGGATGGACAAATTGACTATGGGGAATTCGCTGCAATGATGAGGAGGGGCAATGGAGGAATCGGGAGGAGAACAATGAGAAGCACATTTAATTTGGGAGATGCACTAGGACTGTCCACCAACGGATCTAAAGAATCCGACTGATTCTCACATGAACTTATTTTAACTCTGTATATCTTAATCTTCATGAATGGCCTTGCCAAATTTTGCTTTCCTGTTTTTGAATGTTTATTTGAAAATATTATAGTAATTTGATTTTCCCTTTAATCTAGTCTGCATTCCATGCTCATTGAACTAGTCTTCATGCATGACCCCTCACAGTCTCCATTGAGTGGCACGACCTGCCCTGCCCTTAACAGCTGGGAACCCGGGAACTTGGGGGTGAAAGTAATGGCATTAACCAGCCTTCAAGCTTGTTGAATCACCTCGACTTGAAAATCAAGCAAATTGACTTGGTATGTGTGTATAAATATTTAATTTTATTAAAATATATGATTAAATACAATTTTCATTTAAAGTATTTTTAAATAAGATTTAGACAATCCTCGATTCTTCCCTTTAATTTGATTCATTTGCATTAATTTAAATTTAAATGTGTACTATGGAGCAAGATTTGATGCTTTAAATCAATCAATGATATTAATTTTTTTTTTTTATTGTATGGAATATTTTGGTTTTGATGTGTTGTTTCGAGATTGTATTGTTCATGTATATAATTAATTATATATATATATATATAATTAAAATTTAAGATAAATTAATTTTAAATTAAATAATACAAATACAAAATTAAATAAACATAATTTCAAAATTAGAAACATCTCTAAAATTGTAAAATATTGTAAAAGTAAAATATTTTAAAAAAAATTAAAAAAAATCAAATATATTGTACATCATTAATATAATATTACTGAAATAATATTCCCAGCAATTCACATCTACGGAGAGCGCATTACTTTACATAACATATCAAAGCATCCAAATGCCTTTTCCACTCTTCACCTTTTGTTGCTTTTTGTCTTTCCAGTCTTTCTTTCTTTAGCTCTCCTTTTCTTTTTTCTTTTTTTGCACTGATTTTCTCACCTGGGTTCCTGATTCTCTTCACCAGCAACCTTAGAGAAGCAAGTGATTGTGGTTGGGATTGATGATAGCGAACACAGCACAACGCTTTAGAGTGGACTTTGGATCACTTCTTCACTCCCTTTCCAAGCTAGTTGTTGTCTATGCCAAACCTTCTCCTTCCTTGGCCGTCGGTATTAGGGGTTTGAGTTTTTGACTGAAATTGATTTGGGGGAATGGAATGGAGGGGGTGCGGGGCGTTTATTTAATTCCTTTTTTTTAATGGCTGAAACGACGCGCCGGGCACCTAATTTTTTTTTTTACTGTTACAAAATATTTCAGCCAAATCAAAACGAGATTGGCAACCTTATTTTAAATAATAAATTTAATCTATCCTTAAATTGCCGCTGAAAAGCTATTACCATGCATTCAGATTTAATCCCTAGAAGAATTATTTTTCGTGTTTACGTGAGACTATTTATAAAAATTTCTTTTATGTCCTCTTCCAGTATCATTTTAATGAATGATTTTTATTTATAAGATCTTGTTTTTTTTGATAAAATGCTTTAAATATTTATCTTGTGTCAATCTTTCATTGGTCAAAAAATATACAAGGATAAATTAATTTCTCATCACTTTTACATCATATCCATTGATTCAACTACTAGGCAATTTAACACACATATAAGATTGACATGCGTGATTACCCTTTCACCCTCGTTACTAACACATATATAACTATGTATACCTTGTGCACCTATTAATGTATCATTGCCCTTATTCGTGACAATCTTTAATGTACCCCACCAAACTTTTTATTTTTTTTATTTTTCTCCTTGTCCTTTTTCTTATACTCGGATAGTTGGTAATTATGTTAAAGTTTATATAATGATTTTACTTATTATAGTTTCATTTCATGATTATGAGTTTTTTTGCAAATGAACATCAAAGTTGTATTCTTGAATGGAAATTTTTAAAAATATATGTGTATAATACAACCTTAAAGTTTTGAATCTAAAGAATTTGCTAATAGATTGTGTAAGTTATAAAAATCCACTTATAGATTTAATTAAGTTTTTAAAAGTATATCCAATTTGTTGAGATAGTCAAACAATTTGATTTCATTAGGAAAAAAAGAGAGTTGTGTTTCTAAAATGATTAGTGAGTTGTTTTCCTAATATTACATGTAATCGACATAATATTAGTATAAAATAAGATTTCTTTACTCTAGTTAGTAAAGAGTTGGTTGTGCAGGAATTTCTACATGACAAATAAGAGAAAATCAACTTATATCATTGGAATAAAGATATATAGATATAGATTTAAAAGATTACTTGGATTGTTCCGATCCATTTATATAGACAAGATGCTAAAACAATCTAGTATATAAGAATATGAAAGAAGTATACTTACATATTCCTCATAGATTCATATTTATAAGGATGTGTTCCTTAAAACAAAATTTGAGAGCGATAAGATGATTATAATTCCATATACTTTGGGTATAGGATCCTCAATATATATATGATGCTATGTACACTACTGGATGTATATTATGCTTTGAGCATAGCAAGTAAATATCGCTCTATTACAGGTGAAAGTCACTAAAAATTAGTTAAAAACAATTTTTAAATACGTAAAAAAACTAAGAATTTTTTTCTAGTTCATAGAGGAGATGAACTGATAGTTAATGGTTATTTGGATAGAGGAGATGAACAATCAAATATTGAAAATATAAACTAATCTTGTTCTAGTTTATAAAGGAGATGAACAATCAGATATTGAAAATATAAAATTTAGTCTGATTATATTTTACTTTAAATAATAATGAAGTGAGTTGGAAGAGATCAAAACATATTTTACAACTAAATTTGAGTACACCTACGTGTTTGAGGGGATGAAAGAGGTTGAATGAAGTAGTTCTTTACTAAACTAAATGTGATCCTAGCATTGTTGATTTAGTAGCCCTATAGTGTGATAACAATAAAACCTTTGTACAAACAAAGAAAAGAAGGTTTCATCAATGATCCAAAAATTATATTTGAATAATTCCATTTAATTATAAAATAATAGAAAGAAAATATATAAAGATAAAATAGGTATCAACTAAAAAGAATATCGTAGATCCTCATCTATCATAGCACCAGCAGTATCACGAAGCATGCCTCTGTCTGAGAATGCCACAGGGATTGTGGAAAACATGCCTTTACATACAAAACAAAATATTTCTCGGCATCCAGTACTTCAGACATAAAGCTACTTCTATCAGGTGATGAACTATGTCGAGGTTGCCGTGTCACATTATAATAGTAATACAACACAATGCAAGAGGTTAAGTGTATAGATGAAGAAATGTAGTTTCTCCTGAATCTATTTCTACTTCACTTATTGGCCTTCAAAGACAAACAAGAATCCCTATAGACTAGTGTTGATGAGGCCAAATAAACCAAACAATGGAAAGTCACTAAGCTGGCAAAACAGCCATTAATCATGAAGTCAAACTAGTTACATCTGTATGAGGTTTCTTGAGCACTTAATTCATACACAGCAAAACAGCATAACCATTATTAGTTTCTACGAAAAATACACAACAGCTAAAAGAGTCAATCGAAACTAATTCAGCTAGGGGTAGCACTACATTTTCCCTGCAACCATGGAAACCTTTTATCACTCTTTAGTGAGATAAATATCTCCCTGGCATTGGGGTTCTCAAATAAATCCAAGGCAAGAAAGTAAATCCGTTGGTCAACACCTTGCATCTCATCCAATACCTTGATGCATTTGCTTATAGAAAACCGATCCTCATTCTTCATAATAGCAGCTGCCCTCATTTTAGAAGCAGCAGCAATTTCAAGCATGGCATCCACGATGGCATCACCAGTAGCTTTACGACTCCTCTTCGCACGACCAGAACCTCCCGGCGTCACAGATTGACGCTTGTTGTGTCCATCCAGCATGTTGACATCATCTCCAGAGCCCGACGAACCATCATCGTCCACATAAGCCATAAGTACACTAGAATGAGCAGACACGCCTTTGAATTCTCAGTACACGTATAATCAACAATTTCTCAAATTGAATAAAACGAAATTATGGACAATAAATGATAATTCTAAGCATTTTCTCAAAATGCCCTCAATAAATCCAGGAAAAAAAAGAACTCTTAAAATTTAATTTTCTAACCTACGTTCAACGAATTGAAAAGTAACTAAACAAAGCAAAATACAAAAAGGGATCATATTTTTGCTCGTTTTTTTTTTAAAGAAAATTCTATTACGCTGGTTTCATACATCCAGCAAAAAAGTGATATTTGAGCAAATCTAAGAGGAAAAAAATATAAAACCCATCACTATTTCCCCATTTCTGATACTGGGTCGATGTCAAAATTATTACTTTCCAGTCTTTTCTTAGTAACCAAACAATGCATTCAGGGAAAGTTCACAAAAAACTAAAATAAAAACAACAAAGAGAACATAATATTTCATTCAGAGAAGCATGAACTGAAGAAATACACAAAAAAGGGAGAGTAAAGAATTTACCTTTGCAGTGATTATGAATTTGTCTGTGCTTTTGATCAGAGAGTCAGTAGGTGAAAAAGCAATCTCAAGAGTTTACAGAAAAAGAAGAAATATAAAGCAGGCTAAGCTTCCAGGCCTGCTATCCTCTGACAAAGCCCAATCCTGCTCTCAAATGTACAATATTTTGTTAGCCCAAGTTTGTATTTTTCGTACATAATTTGTGGAAAAAAAATAATTTTAGAAATATACTAGATAAAAAAAATAAAAAATCCATTCGAATCTATTTTTTAGAATGGCTAGAGGCTACATATATGAAGGATTCTGTTGGTCATCAATTGGCTGCAATTGAACGAACAACGTCAAGGCCATGCGCAAAACGAAAGCTTTACAGTTTGTAAAAAGAGGTGGGTATAATTTAATCCCTATATTATTGATTGTTTTGCAGGTCAATCCTTTTAAGAAAACAACATTTAATTTATAAATTATCCTTTTTACATATAATTTTAATTTGTCATATGAATTAAAGACAACTCGACTTAAGAAAGAATAACAATGTCCATGAAAGTATAGAAATATCTCATCTATTTTTTTTCCTACACCTTATATCAACTTTTAGATCACTTTAGGCATCTCTCCACATCAAATAAGAAATATTATACATATAATAAATAAATAAATAAATAAATAAGAGCACAAATTACACAAATAACTTCAATAATATAATAATTAATGATCATCAACATAAGTATTTTTATAAAAGAAGAAAAGTAAAGCAAAGCTATTATGGTGTTAATTATATGAAATTAAGGTAATTTATAATTAAGTGAGATTATCCAAAAACAAATAAAAAATAGTTAGTGTTAGCTATTTTGAAGTGAGACCATCCCTCCTGCTACATTCCAACTGCAAGAAGCTGTTAGTGTTTTAATAGGAAGATGTGAAGGAAGAACTCTTGATTGAAATCCTACGTCGACTTCCGACTTCAAAATCTGTTGTTGGTTTCAAGGTGGTCTTCTCTAATCTCTACTCCTTATTTTCGTTCCCAGTTCATAACTCACCATATTAATATTGTTGCACATTATGGGAAGTTGCATTTGATATTGTTCTTTTTGGATAAGGTAACAATATTAATAATAATAAATAAAAAAAAAAAACAATGTCCATCAAAGGGCCACAACCGTTCAAGAAGGGGAAGGTAGACAAACACGTTTACCTTAAAAACAACAAAACAAAGAAAAATTAGAGCAAACCCCAGGGACAACTAAAAGGATATGCCATCAAAATCTATATATATATATATATATATATATATATATATATATATATATATATATAAAAACAGATCAATAAAAGTGAAAATATCATTAAAAAAATCCTCAAATAGTATGAAGTCTTTTTTTTTTTTGGTAAATTGTAAGTATATTAAAAGAGCAAAGAATATACAGGACCGAGTAAAACTCGGAGAGAACGGCAAATAAACACAAAAACGAAAAGGGAACATGTTCACTTAACGCAAACCAAAGGCCCTAGGAAATCAAGAATAAACAACAAAGCCCTCCCAAAAAGCCCAACCCAAACAAGGACCATCCCAAAGAGAGAAGCTTGTGGATAGCCCAAAAAAGAAGGCCTAAACTCAGCCCATCAATAAGGCCCGAAAATAGGAGCTGAAGAAGAAAGGCCCACCAAAGAAGACCACGGATGGCAGCAGCTTCCCGCCCAAGGAGAAAATCAAAACGACTCCAAACGTAGCTCGGAGGGAAAGCTGAAACGCTCTCAAAGCAACTGAAATTGAATTTGAATTTGAATGCAAATTCAAAAGGCAACCAGCCCACGTGGAGCCTGCTACACCAACATAAGCCTCCCAATGTAGGTGAGGCTGACACACGCCAAAGCTTCTCCGCCGAAAGAGAAGAAAGAATTGAAGAGCTGCCTCAATGAGCTGGCAACACAAACCGACGCCACTCACCTTTCTGCGAAGAAAAAAGGGACATCTGCAGCAGCCTAAAAGCATCGCTGACTTAGCACCTGTTTGGGAGGGCGGCACGTTTGCCAAACTCCATTCCAAATGAAGGTTTAGTGCCGTTAGTGTGTTTGGTAACATCAAAACGCCATTTAAAAGCATGTGGGGCCCACCAAAAAATTGATCAAAACGCCATTTTCCGAGAAGCTGGAAATAGGAGCTTTTCAATCGCCGTTTTGAAACGAGTTTCACCATCTGCCTACAACAATATATCCGTTGAAAAATCTTTTCCCATTCTGACCTTTAATGAGCGAAGAGGGAGTGTTGCTTACAGATGCCGACGGAGAAGGCAGAAGCAGGAGCAGAAGGGACAAGAGAGAGGAATGAGAACAAGGCAGCGTCTCTGCGAGAGAAGTTTAGTAGGAGCAGACAGCGGTGATTGTCGTGTCGTTTGCTGGAGATTTGGGGTTTTGGAGGGAGAAGTAAGAGGGAAGCAGATGCCACTGTTGACATGGTTGAGGTTGTTTGGGTCTCAAATGAGGTGGTGGTGGTGGAAGAAGAGGGAAGAGGGAAGAGGGAAGAGGACGGTGGGGGAGTGGGCGGCGCAGGTAATAGAATTGGGAAGATGGGAATGGGAATGGGAATGGGTAGGGATTCGGGTGGGTAGGGTTAAAAAAAATATATTTATATTCTATAATTATGTAATTATTTTAATTTTTTTTAATATAATTAAAATAATAATAATTAAACACAATTATTTTTCGTGCTTTTAAATTTGCTTTTAATAAAATCAAAAAAATAAATCTTTAAATTAATTATTTTGATATATCAATGTCAAAATATATTTTAAAAAATAAAAAAAATTAAAAATCAGCCATTACTATAAAAATATTAATATATATATATATATATATATATATATATATATACCCTTTTAAGTAATTTTACTTTTAAAAAGCAGTTTGTAAAGTTTGGAAACCAAACACCAAAACTCATTTTTCTTCAACCTTCAACTCAACCACAGTTTTAACCAAACACTTTCCATTTTTAAAAACTCCATTTTCAAAACTCCATTTTTAAAACTCCATTTTAAAAACTCCATTTTCAACCACAACCGCAACCGCTACCGCTCTCCCAAACAGGCCCTTAGCCACCTTCCCCACGCCAAAGACAATTTGAAGATCAACGCAAACTGACGCCCACGTGGAGCCTGTCGGGCCTAGAAAACCGAAAGTTACCCCCCTAATAATCTGACAACACCACCACCTCCAGCCACAATTTAACCAAGCCAGAGAGCACGCTGACAAGCCACCCTCCCAAGATATCCAGCTGGATGGCACAGCTAACTCAACAGCTGACACCGCAAAAAGCATGGAAAAACACTGGCAGGCCACATAACAAGAAGAACAAATCATCTTGCTCCAACTGAAACGAGGATTTACGCCTAACCGGAACAAGATCATCACCCAAAACGCAGATTATAGTATGAAGTCTTTTATTAGTAATTGAAGACGCTACATTACAAAATAAGTGGTCAACATCTTTTCTATCACCTCCACATAAACGCAAAGTTGTCAATACCGTTCCGGTCGCCGTTTCGGTTTTTCAATTGGAACGGAACGTTCCGGTTTCGGTGCATTCCGGCGTGCCGTTCCGATTTTGTACTGTTCATATATAATTAATTAATTAATTATATATATATATATATATATGAAAAAAATAAAATATTAATTTAACAAGTATAATTAAAATTCAAGATAAATTAACTTTAAATTATACAATACAAACACAAAGTCAAAAAAACATAATCTCAAAATTAGAAACATCTCTAAAATTCCAAAATATTATGAAAGTAAAATGTTCTAAAATAAAAGAAATATAAATCAAACATCTTCTACATCATTAATATAAAAATATTAGAATTTCTTATTATGCATCCCAAAAAAATAGTAAATACCATAGTAAGATAATTACAAAGAGAATAGTACTGAAAATCATATGTTCAAAAAGAAAAGAAAAAAACAGATTTTGAAAAAAATAAATAAGTAAAATTGGAACACAATATGATATAAATAAAAAATCGTAAAATCATAAGTAAAATATTTCTAAATACAATACAACATAATTATGGCTATAAAACTTCATTAGTTAAGGTTCATATATAATTCAAAATAATTTAAAAATACATTACAAAACAATTATGTCCATAGAATTTCATTAGGTAAAAACTAACAAATTTAAAATAAATATTTTGATGATATGCTATATAAATTAAAATCAGTCCCATGCCCGTCATTTTCCTCGTTATTTTTAATACATTTATCAAAAGTATTATTATTGAAAGGATTATTAGTACTAATACTGGTGTCAACACTCAACATCGATATTACTAGTACTAGCTCCAACTCTAACAAATTATTTCGACATTAGGATATGAAAATGATTTAAAAACATCAAATTTTTTTAATTTAAAGTAAAAAATAAAAAAATTTAAGTATAAATTTTAAAGTTAATATTACTGATTTTCAAGAGTGATTCCATGATATATATATATATATAATTTTTATTTTTTTATAAAATCAACACAACAATTTTATTTTTTTATAATATATATTTTTTATAATTTTTTTTAATATATATATTAAAAAAATTATATATATATATATAATTTGTCCAGCATTCTTCAATTTCAATTTGTCCGATGTGGGACAATATAATGTGTCCCACATCGGACAAATCCACTCCAATCTCCACTCTTCTCCTTTAAGGGTGTGTTTGACATTGCTTTTGGTTTTGCGATTGAGGTTGAAAAAAAGCAGTTTCAAAAAAAGCGATTTTACTGTGGTTCAAAATAAGCAGTGAAGTGTTTGGTTAAAACTGTGGTTGAGTTGGAGGTTGAAAAAAAAAGCAGTTTTGAGTGTTTGGTTACCAAACTTTTCATATTGCTTTTAACTTGTGAAATTACTTTAAAGGGTATATATATATATATATATAATTTTTTTAAATATTGTAAATTTAATAATGATAATAATATCATGTAATTAATAATTCATGAAAAAACAAATATTATTTTTTATTCTCCCATCAAACTACTTGCAATTTCATCACGAACAGATATTTTCCTTCCATTAGGACTGATCTGTATCTACACATTTTTTTAAAAAAATATATATTTAAAAAAATGGCTGGGCCGAGGACAGCCCAACCAAATTGGGCCTAAGCCCAACTTTGCTGGACTTGGGCTGGGCCGAGTGCAGCCCAGCCCAGGTCAAGTTGCTTCTCTCTCGAAAAAAATTAAAACGGTGCGCTGCACTGTGCGTCTTCTTCGCGTGACAGTGCAGCGCACCTGTGCACAGTGCTTCCGACCGACCACGACGAGAGCTTCAACGGAGGATACCTACGGGTAGAGGAGTCCAAGGTGGTTCTTCCTGTGGTGGTGGCGTCTGAAATGATGGCATGTGGTGGCCGGAGGCAGTGTTGGAAGGTGGCGGTACTGTTCACCGACCACGACGAGCGCTTCAACGGAGGATACCTACGGGTAGAGGAGACCGAGGTGGTTCTTCCTGTGGTGGTTTCATCGTAAATGGTGGCCGGAGTCAGTGTTGGAAGCTCCGGCCACCATGTCTGTTTTGGGCAGAGAGAGAGAGAGAGACATGCATGTTACATGCAAAATGGTATTTTTTTTAAATTATTTGTCAAAAGGGCAGCTACTCAGTTTTGTTAAAAATGTGTGTGTATCGTGGTTCAGAAGAAAACACAATCGTGGGAATCGGCCATAAATAAGCATGTAATAGCTGCTTATTTTGGATCGGCGTTTAGAAGAAAAAGCATGTGTGGGACCCGCCAAGGAAACCTGTGTTTGGTACAAACCAAACACCAAAATTGTGGTGCGATCTGGCAATCGCAGATCGCACCATAATGCCAAACGGGTACTAAATACTCTCCTCTCCACTCTCCTTGTCCCATATCGGACAAACTCCACTCCAATCTCAACTCTTCTCCATTAAATACTCTCCAGTCTCCACTCTTCAGTTCAATTACTTCAGTCTCCCCTCTTCAGCCCGGAATGAAACGCCCGGAATAAAACCGAGGCGGTCCGGCCGGAATTGGGCCGGAATTTCCGGAACAGACCGGAATTAAAACCGGGACAAAAACGACGCCATTTTGTGCTGGTTTTATGAACGAAACGGAATGTTCCGGCCGTTTTGGCCGGAACGGAACGGATTTAATAACTTTGCATAAAAGACATCAAATAACCTTAATAAGAACATAGGACGTAAGTTTATCCTAAGTATAAAAGGTTTCACGAATAAGAATCTATAAGATAAATAAGAATTATTGGATAACATGTTTATGTCAAACAAACTTTCACCATTCAATCTTGTCCTGAACGAATAACTTCCGAACGTAGTCAAAACACAGTCAAAGATTAACTTTCGAACAAAACTACTATGTAGTCAAAGAATCTTCCTCCAACTCTAGAAACAGTTTCTCAAATACTCCTACCTCAAAATAAATAAAACGATATCCAGGATGACCAAATAATGTTGCCTAGATTACATATAGTCCATAAGTGTCGAACTACAGTTGCTTGATTGTGCACCTTTAAATTTTTAACTCCCAAATCTCCCTTCTTTTTAGGCAGACAAACTTCATTGCAAGTGATTTTTGCATTAGAAAAATTAAGATAACTACCCTTTCATAAAAAAGACCTCAACAAAGAGGTGATTTTTTTTATTTTAATAACAACCTTTAGAAGAATAAAAAAAGATCAATATACTTGAATGGAGAAATGGATAGAATTGAGAAGTTGAAGTATACCTGCATATGAATAATTATGGTTCATTAACTCAACAATTTGCTTACCTGACTATTGTTCTGAAAGTTTATTTTCTTAGACATTGACAATACGACTAGCATTAATTGCTTGCCTCAACATGTCCAGCAGGCGCACTTGGAGTCTTGGACAATCCCTTCCTCCGCACCAGGGTTCTAGTCCCTCTGTATACGTTTGTCATCCTCGTGATGTCTTATCTGTTTATTGGGCTTGCAGGATGTTCAGTGGGTCCGAGAATTAGTTGTGATGCATGTAAAATGGCCAGAACATCTCAATTATTTATGGTGCGCGTAAACTGACCCGAACACCTTGGTTATATAAAAAAAATCCAATAGGCACTTTCGCCATCCAATTCTTTAGCTTCCACAACATGGGCTATTTGTAAGCAGTTTTCATATGGAAGAAAAGACTATATATAATATGGTATCTAGAAGCAAAGGAAAAAAGCGTTCACATAAGTTAGGAGGCTTTTATAAAAGCTCTCTAGATTTGTTTTGGAGCAAAATTTTATGATGACCCAACATAAACCCTCATTAGTACATCAAGAAGACATTATCAGTAGAGATCTATAAAACGTAATTTGAGATTCTTTCAAATTAGGTAAGAGGATTTTCTAATTCTCATTGACTCAGTTGTTTTTTTGGGAGGACTGAACAAGGAGATTAAGCTCGGAGTATGATAGGTCCCAACAACATGTCATCAAAGTGTTTGTTTCTCTTCTGGTGAGAAAGTACCATAAAGTTTAGAAACTGATTGATTGATACCCCCTTGATAACTTTTAACTGCTTTAAATAAGCAACGCTGGTATAGGAAACTGGAATAAAGAAAAAGTTGGTAACCCATGATTTGAGGTTATCCATGAAAAAACTAAAATGCAACACGTAGGAAACATTAATCATAACATTACAACAAGTGAAATAAAAGTGATGAAAAGTTCACAACTGCTCATGTATTTAACAAATCACATCTGCATGTCACATGCGATTTAATAAATCACATTCAACTTCAACACATGTATATGGGATTTGGCTTAAGGGCCTTGTTGATCGACTTGGCTTATCATTACCCCCCCCCCCCCCCCCAAATTTTGTGGAACCTTATCCCCAAGGTTCACGTCTAGAAACAATTCCAAGAGTTGTTTGGTGGATACCCTTGTCGCCTCCTATTGGCAGAAAATTCCATTGAACTAAACTCTCTTAGACAATTTGAGCGCCTTGTTTAATCCAACGATGATCGATAATAGCCTGTGGAGTCAGTAGGACTTCCCTATCTTCACTGAACGGTGGTATCTTTGTACTGGGTTCATCCTCGACCGTGTGAGTGTTGTACTGTTTGAGTAGGGAAACATGGAATATCGGGTGAATGTGCGACTTTGCTGGTAATTGGAGTTTGTAAGCTACGAGGCCGATTTTTTCCAGAATGACATAAGGCCCATAGAAGCGGTTGGCAGCTTTTTGGGATTCTCTTTTAAAAATCGTTTGCTGGCGATAAGGATGTAATTTTAGAAGTACTAAATCACCGATCTCAAATGACACATCGCTATTTTTTTTATCTGCGATTTGTTTCATCCAATTAACTGAGCGTGCAAGGTTGATCTTGAGTTGTTGAAGTAACTCATCACGGTCCTGTAATTGTTGATCCACTCCATGCACTGGGGGTTGTCCTATTATATGATGGAATAGTGGGTGGTAGCCTACCATATAGTGCTTGAAAAAGGGTCATGCTGGTTGATACGTGGTACGTTGTATTATACCAGTATTCTACCCAAGGTAAGTAGAAGCTCCATTTTTGTGGCCATTAGTGTACAAAACATCTGAGATATTGTTCAACGCATCAATTCACAACTTCTGTTTGGTTATCGATCTATGGGTGATACGCGGAGATGAGCTGTAACTTAGTACCAGACATTAACTCTTGCCAGAACTAACTCACAAACATTGGATCACGGTCACTAACAATAGACTTTAGCTGATGATGCGAACTAGCCTAGAAACACCAGTAAAGACTTATGGGTTACCTTTTCCTTTTATTTTTAGGATTAAGGGGCTGGATGGAAGGCTATAAATAAGACTTATGAGATTTATTTAATTTTGTTAGCTAGAGCCCAAGGCTTGTTTGGGCGTAATTAAAACTTTGTTTTCAGCTAGGATCCAAGGCTTGTATGGATTAAGTCATGGGCTTTCCAACTTAGGGTTTTAGGTCAGTTTTGAGTGGACCTCATTTAAGTCCACATAAGGGGTCCATTAGAGTTAGTTTTTAAAAGACTATTTAAACCCATGTTAGCTAAATTTCGGTAGCCATTGATTAATTTTAATTCTGAACTTTTCAGTTTATGTGTGAGAGTGATTCTTGCATTCTTTAGTTCTTGAACGAACTGAATCCGACTTATTGAAGATTAACTGGCTTTGTGGTGTCATTTTACTCATTCTAATAGTGTTGGTGCCTTGGGGTAGGTTTCCATTGTGTCACACTTCTATCAGATCTATTTCGGCTTTCCGAGATCAGATCTCATTCTTAGTTGTTGATTGCGTGATCACGAGATTCGCATCACTTTAGCTTGCTATGGAGCTTAATAACTCCTTCCACAAATTTCTCTACAACGCTTTTAATTGTAAAAGGATGTTTTAGGGGAAGAAAATGAGCTTATTTATTGAGCCTATCAACAATTACCATGATGGTATCCTTGCCCTGCGAGGTGGGTAATCTCTCAATAAAATCCATTGTGATGTCCTCCCACACTTGGCAAGGAATAGGTAGTGGTTGGAGGAGACCTGCGGGTGCCAATGACTCCTACTTCGTTTTCTGGCACACCATATAGTTCTTGATGTAATCTTGTACTGAGTTATGCATCCGTAGCCAATAAATTGTTGTCCTAATTTTTTGTATGTGCGCAATACACTTGAGTGGCCGCCTATCTTGGTGTCATGCATTTCATGCAGTAGTTTTGCATGTAGGGTAGAATCAACTAGGACAACGACCTGTTCTTTGTAACAAAATAAGCCATTGTGCCACACATAATGGCTTGTAGTTGGTCCATGGTTGCTTGGCTCATGGACTATATGTACGCACTTGTCTTTCCTGCTTGCTTAATTTCTTCCCATATGGTGACCCAAGGAACAAAACAATGGTGAAGAACAAAGCTACCTTGTTTGTGAGAAAGAGCATCGGCTGCAAAATTTTCACAGTCAGGATGGTATGTTATCTCGTAGTCATAGCCTAAGAGCTTGACTACCTATTTTTGCTACTCTGGTATGGTGATATGTTGCTCTAACAAATACTTTAGGCTTTGTTGATCCATCTGAATATAAAACTTTTGGCCTAGTAGGTATGGACGCCACAGACGTATAGCTTCAGTGATGGCCAACATCTCTTTGGCATAAGTGGACCAAGATTTTTTTGCCACCCCAAGTGCTCTACTCATAAATGCCACTGATTTGCCTTGTTGAGTCAGTAAAACTCCAATAGCGTCCCTTGATTTATCAGTTTCAACAGTGAAGACATCTTGGAAGTTTGGCATTGTTTATGTTGGTGTAGCTGTCATGGTTTGTTTGAGCACAAGGAAGGTAGTTTTAGCTTCCTCATGCTATCTGAATTGGCCTTTCTTGAGGAGATTATTGAGAGCCTGTACCACAATGTTGTAATTTTTTACTAACTTTTTGTAATATTCTATCAACCCTAAGAACACATGTAGTTCGAAAATATTAGTGGGTTGTGGCCATGCCATCATTGCTGCAATTTTGTTTTTATCTACCTTCACTCCATGATTGGTGATAATATGCCCTAAATACTCCAGCTTTTGTCAACCAAAAACACATTTGTTAGTTTTGACAAAAAAATTGATGTTCCTTTAATATCACCAAAGTTTGTTTTACATGTATCAAATGCATGTCCCAAATAGGACTATAGACTAATATGTCATCGAAGAAAACCAGTTTAGATTTTCTAAGATGAGGCTGAAATATAGAGTTCATGATAGTTTGAAATGTAGAGGGTGTATTACACAAGCCAAATGGCATAACCAAGTATTCATAATGTTCGTTATGAGTACGAAAAGTTGATTTCAAAATATTCATAGAATTAACTCGTACTTGATGATACCCAGCTCTTACATCTAGCTTGGTGAAAAATGAAGCACCATAAAGCTCATCCAACATATCATCCACTGTGGGAATGGAAACAGTCCTTCACTGTGGCAACATTTTTCTCATTCATATCCAGGGTTCATCCTTGAGGACAAGGATTTCTCGAGTGGGAAGGAATGATATGGCTAGCATCGTGCACAACCTTGCATGTATGAGCCATGTAAGGTTAAGGAAACTGGAACTGGTTGTTGGATTGTGGGGATTAATTAATTTTGTTGTTCAATTGTTACGGGGAATTCATGGGTACTCATGACCACATGTGAAGTGGGTCAGCCATGATCACATAAGTGGCGTATATTCATCTTTTTTTTATCACTTGTTAATTAATTGTAAACTTCCTGGAACCTAAAGCCTATAAAATTGATGGTCTACGGGAAAGAAAGGATATGGAAAATAAACCTTTCTTCTCCTTCCTTCTTGCAAATTTTGTTGTGTACGAGTACACATCAATTTTGATCACTCAAGTGTATTGCGCATATACAAAAAAATAGGACAATAGTTCTATTAGCCAAGGACGTGTAACTCACTCCAAGATTACATCAAGAACAATGTAGTGTGCTAGAAAACCAAGTCAGAGACATTGGCACCTGTAGGTCTCCTCCAACCATTGAGTTGTCCCCCATCGTGGCCTTCTCGTTGTTGGTTGCCCTGGTTTGGAGGTTCTTGATTTGCAAGCAGCACATCATAAAGACAGTTAAGCATTTCTTCCAAATGGTGTAGTCTATCTGTTATGCCCAACTCCATTTGGTGTAACCCATCTTCTAACTGCTCAATTTGTTCCTTATTAGTACCCATAACCAAGCTCTGATACCAATTATATGTCTCAATAATATTTCAACAAATAGTGTTTGTTTCTCTTCGGGTGAGAAAGTACCACAAAGTTTAGATACTAATTGATTGATACCTCCTTGATAACTTTTGGCTGCTTCTAGAGGAGATTGTTGAGAGTCAGTGCCACAATGATGTAACTTTTTTACAAACTTCCATCAATATCCTGTTAACCCTAAAAACCCATGTAGTTCGAAATATTAGTGGGTCATGACCATGCCACCATTGCTGTAATTTTGTTCTCGTCTACCTTAACTCCATGATTGATGATAATGTTCCCTAAATACTCTAGCTCTTGTCGGCCAAAAACACATTTGCTAGTTTGACAAAAAAAATTGACAAACAAAAGTTGTGAATCGATGCATTGAACAATATCTCAAATGATTTATACACCAATGGCCATGAAAATGGAGCTTCTACTTACCTTGGGCTGAATATTGGTATAATACAATGTACCATGTATCAACCAACATGACTCCTTTTCAAGCACTGTATGGTAGGCTACCACCCACTATTTCATCATACAATGCAGGACAATCCTCAGTGCATGGAGTGGATCAACAATTACAGGACTGGGATGAGTTACTCCAACAACTCAAGATCAACCTTGCACACTCAGTTAATCGGATGAAACAAATCATAGATAAAAAATGTAGCGATGTGTCATTTGAGATCTGTGATATAGTGCTCCTGAAATTACATCCTTATCGCCAGCAAATAGTTTTTAAAAGAGAATCCCAAAAAGCTGCCAATTGCTTCTATTGACCTATGTCATTCTTGAAAAAATCAGCCTCGTAGCTTACAAACTCCAATTACCAACAGAGTCGCACATTCACTTGATATTCCATGTTTCACTACTCAAACGGTACAACACTCACACGGCTAAGGATGAACCCATTACAGAGATACCACCGTTCAGTAAAGATGGGGAAATCCTACTAAGTGGACCTACAAGACACTCTTTTCTTGAACTCTTTATTCTCTTCCTCTTATAAGATAAGATCTGGTCTTAGGAATTCAATGGCTGGAAATGCTGGGTTCTGTGGTTTGCAAGTGAAAACAGTTAACCATGATTTTTTTATGGAAGAACCAAATTAGGCGGTTACAAGGAACAAACTTTGAAAATGGCACACATATCTCTTGAGCAAGCCGTTCGTTGTTCGAACTGACCAAAGAAGCTTGAAATATTTATTAAAGCAGAGAATTATGACACCCACTCAAGCTCGTTGGTTGCAAAAATCATGGGATATGACTACACGATTCAATATAAAAAAAGGTAAGGAAAATCAAGGAGCTAATGCATTGTCACACATGGTCGAATGGGGTTGCTTGGCCATTTCGATGCCAGTGGCTGATTGGTAGTCTATTCTCAAACAATAAGTGTCTAAAGAACCTTTCTATTCATAGTTAGAGAACTCTACTTCACCTCTGTCTCAACAACATTATTTTAAACAAAATGGAGTTTGGTACAAAAAGGGACATGTGTATTTGAGCCCTTCCTCCTCACTACTTTCGGCTATTTTGAAAGAGCATCATGCCTCTCCAATCGAGGGGCATTTCGGATACCATAAATCTCTTAGTCATCTCAAGAGAAACTTCAACTGGTCGGGGTTGCAGAGTGCAGTTAAAGATTATATCAAGAACTGTGATGTATACCAGAGATGTAAACATGACAACACTAAACCAACCGACTTACTTCATCCATTACCAATTCCCCTACAGGTATGGACTGACATTTACATGGATTTTGTGAAGGGATTGCCGATTTCTCAAGGATTTACTATCATCATGGTGGTAGTGGACCATTTGTCAAAATATACTCATTTTATTCCATTAAAACACCCATATATAGCATCCTTAGTTACTAAAGCTTTCATTTATCACACTGTTTGCCTCCACGGAATGCTGAGATCAATCATGAGTGATAGAGACAAGATCTTTGTGAGTTTGTTCTAGAAAACTCTATTTCAAAAAAAACAATAAAATGATTTTTTCTGAACAAAATTATGAACATGTATAATATTACAAGAATGTAATCATCAATCTTGCAAGGTTATTACATTCTCTGATAGCTCTAAAATTTTAACATAATATATATAAATATATCAAGAGACTACTCGTAAAATTTCATCTCAATCTAACAGTCGGATTAAGATATATGATTGATATTGTACAATTATTCATTATTTGAAGAAAAAAAACAATATTTGGTCGAAACAAAATGGGCAAAATGAAACTAGAACGTTCCGGCTGAATTTTGATGGAATTTCTAGAACGGGCCAAAATTTTAAATAAGGTAAAAACTGTGTTATTTTATCTTGTTTTTTAACTAGTACGAAACATTTCAGCCAATACAGCTGAAATAAAATGAAATTAACAACATTGATTTCCATTAATTTTATGTTTTTTCTCTAACAGGCCATCAATTGCAGCACGGGCAGTGTCTTGAATGTCTCCACAAACATTTTTACTCTACGCCCTTTCACTACAAACGAATGTCATTTGATCCTCGACACAGGTTTACCGGCAGCAAATTTATAGCCACAGATTGTACACTTGAAAATACCATCATCCAACTTCTCAACATGATCCCAAAAGGGATCATTCTGTCTGACCATTTTTATCTTCTTTCTTTTCTGGCCTTGTACACACAAATAAATATTGAATAAAAATGGACCTTGAAGTAATCCAAAGAAACCTGAAAAGGAATGCCAAATAAATTGTCTTTTTAAAAATAAGCAAATTGAAGGAAAAAGCTAGCATGCCAGGTCTTTTTGTTAAAGAAAATAACCATAATTTTTTTTTATCAAATTATATATATCCTTAATCTCCATCAGACAATCTTTCAAATTACTTCTATTTGATACAAAAAAATTACATTAGTTCTTTACTAGGAAAGTTTACTCGATCTGTCAGGTTTTTTTGTACCAGATAAATCAAGCAGCTCACTTTGTGTATCATATATGGGATTCAAGTGATATGGGCTTATTTGGTACTTCGTTTCAAAACTATTTTTGAAAGAATATTTATTTTAATTTTGATTTTTTACTTTATTTTAAATAATTTTTTAGTATTTTTGAATTATTTTAATATGATAATGTTAAAAATTATTTTTTAAAAATAAAAAATATATACTATTTTTTTATATTTTTCAATAAAAAAAACATTAAAAAACAAGCATCTCACTTGTGTATTCAAGTATAAAGCCTAAAATAACTTTTGTTGGACGGTTTACTATTACAAAGGTCAAATTCATGGATCTTTGGATGCCACCAGTAGAATTGTTTTTTTTTTTTTTTTTTTGAACCCAAGCTATAGAATTTTGAAGAATGAGATAAAAAAAACAAAAAAAAAACAATTTGAGTCAATTCGTCTAAACTCATGACCCAAGGTTAACTAGTCAAATTTGTTAATCTAGTCATGAGATAAATAACTTTATAAAGGAAAAATCAAAATAAGTTATGAAACTCAATTTTTAACGAAGCTTATTGGATCCAATGTTAAATGGAGAAATTTGTAACAATCTAAATTAAAAAATAACATAAAAAATGAGTCAAATCTACCCAAGTTAACTTATTTGACACTATTCTCAAGTTATAAGGTCAGGATAACCTAAAGAAAAGCAAACCAAAACAAATCATGAAGTTAATTCTCAATCAACCACAATATTAGTTGATAAAATAGGAACAAAAGTAAATTAAAAAAATAAAGTTAATTGAGTTAACCCACCAAACTTACAACTTAAATCATGAGATAGGGACAACCTCATAAAAAAATATATTGAAGGACTTGTAATTAGGGTAATGAGATCGAGATAACCTTTTGAAAGAAAAAAAAAATTTGATTTAACCTTGGTTAAAATATCAAAACTTGCAAATTTTATCATAAGACCAAGATATCCTCGTAGAAAAAAATTCAAAATAGATTATAAACACAATTTGCAACTGACCAAATATTGAATAATGTAATTAAAATAAATCAATTAGAAGAACATAAAGAATAATCAAAATCAACACGTCAAGCACTATTCCCTAATCATAAAACTAAAATAACCTAATAAAAAGAAAGCAAAACAACTCATGAAAGTATAATTAATAATCAACACAATATTAAATGATAAATTAAAAAACAAAAAAACTCTAATCAACTAGGTGAAAACACTATCTATGTTATGAGAGTGAAATAACCTAATACAAAACAAATCTAACATCAAAAGTAAAATTAAAAATTGATTGAAAAACAAATATATTTAAAAAAAAATAAAGTACTATTCCAATAAATAGTTCTATTAAAAACCTCTCATCTTATACTGTTTTTTTTTCATTAATTAAAGGATGATATATATATATATATATATATATATATATATATATATATTTCAATGAGGAGGGGCACAATAAATACCCCTCTTTTATTATTATAAGTTTTTTTTTAAAAGATCCATCTTTCTAAACGAAAAATACAAACATCAAAGTAGAAGATCATAGGAGAAAACGTTGACCAATGAAGGAGGAATCTGTGTCAATTTACATGGGAAGACTAGTACTAGTGCCCTTGCTTTTATAACACCAAGCCAGTGTAAGTTATTCAGGCTCTCATTGCAAATCAAACACACACAAGTAAGATTTATCTTCAACACCATCATGGTATTCTCTTGATAAATTGGGAAAAGACAGATGATTAGCCATAACAGATGAAAAAATTTACAAGAAAGTTCATGGTTTGGAGCTAGTTCTTCAACTCATGGAATTTAAGAGTTCAGTGACAGAACTCAAAAGTCAAATGCAAGAATCAATGTCTGCAACGAGGTTTATAGTTTCCTAGTCACGATACAAGTAGCCTAGCCAGAAAACCAGATGGACAAGGGAAAAATCATTTATTAAGCCGCAGGTAGAGAGTAAAAAATAAATTAGGAACTATCTAAAAATATCATTTATTCAAGACAATATCCATCAAGTTTGGATTAAGTTCTGAATTTTCACGACTTATATGGATCAAGAAGCACAGGACCTCACAGCAGTTAGAATGGATGGTTCCACACCATCTGGAACATCTTCCATAAAAAAACAAGTTCATGAATAGAGAATCTCGCCAAGTATGCTATACAGTTGGCGGCACAAGCTAATTCAATACCATACAAAGCACCACAGGCTTCACCTAGGAGAATCGAATGCTGCTTGTAATTTTCTGAGCACTAACCATAACTAGAACAGCACAGCCTCACATAACCACCCATAAGCTACATCCTAGTGGTGATAAGGAAGGAAGCATCAGTACTAATCTTGAAGACATCTGGAGAAGGGAGCCAAGCCGAGTCCTCCTGTCAATTGATTTATTCTGAACGCGGCAAACATTCATAGAATGCCAAATAATAGTCAAGGCACCAAGTTATTAACAGTTCTTTTAACCATGTTGGCTCTACCTATAGCCCATGAGCCGTCCAATCGATTTTTTTAAGGAAAGGAATTAACTTCAATTGTTTAGTTTAGTCAAGGATTAAAAGCATTAAAAACCAATAATATTCCAGCATGCATGCATCACATCGTTACACCACTATTTGTAGATACACAAGAATCCACTGCTAACTTGGAGATAGAAAATGAATCCTGGCAAGTACGTGTTCTTTCCCAGCTATCCAAACACCAGTTTGTGACCATTTCACATCCTCCCAGTCGAGATTCTCCTCCAATACCTATTCAACCATGCCGATTGGCTGAAACTAACTTGGGGAGAGAAAATGCACCCTGGCAAGTGCGTATTCTTTTCCAGCTATCCAAACACCAGTTTGTGACCATTGCACATCCTCCCAGTCAAGATTCTCCTCCAATACCTGATCGAACATACCGATGTGCCAGTCAGCCAGAAAGGTAAGGAAATGAAGAAAAAAGTAACTACAAGCAACAATCTACAAGCAAGCAATTCGAGGTTCTTCTGCACTGTCTCCTTAATCATTCAACTTCGAGAAAATAAGCCCAACTTCAGCATCTAGATATGAAGGGAAAGAAATTGATATGAAGTACCTCAACATGTTCAAGGGGCAATGGGATCCCAACTGACCGCATGACCTTCTGCGGTAGTGGTTTCTTACATCTAGACCACCGGAAAACATCAATAAGAACATTGTCAGAGTCGTTCTTCTCGCCATTTGAGGAATGAGGGTGGTGATTATGGGATTTCTCTGTCTCTTCATGCAACTGAGATGCCTGTGTTGCTTTGACCATTTTCTCTACGGTAAAACATAGCTCATACCTCCACATAAAAATTAGTTTTTACCATCACTAAGAAGTCACCACATGAACCTCATGCTTTCAATACACCAGAAGTTTTTTTTTTTTTTTAGGGGGGGTGGGGAGTAGTCATGCTTGAATGTATACAGACTTCATGGGGACAGGCAGAGATGAAAACAAGAAAATATGAGTACCTGCATGAATGTGTTTCTAAATAAAGAACCTCTCCCTTCTTCAAACGTGCAGAAGTATAGAGAGGCTTTTTCAGGCCCTTGTCAGCAACTATACTAATGCTGTATTTTATCCTGTTACATTATGCAGGCATCAAAATTGACACAATCATTTCAGTAATTGATAAGTGAAGAAATAAGATTGATACAGACAGCAGCACCAACAAGAAAAGGAAAATTATAATCTTGCAGGGCAATGCAAATTAGTGTCCTTGCATTTATCATAATAATAGACTTATTGACCAGTGTCATGAGAACATTTTAAACTCCAGATAAGTGTGACTATTGAATGGAAACTCTGGAGAGTTAATCGAGTGACATATTTTGTACTGAAACAACTAAATAAAAAACTGCAGATTGAAGGTCAGGCACATAAAGTAAACTGGTGCCAGAACCTTTGTCAATTCTGCAACAATAGATGATATTTAATTTGTTGCTAAAAAAGAGGCTTAAAAAACACTAGCAAACTTGGTAACCATTATTTTTCCTAAACCGAAAAAATCCCATACAGAAAATAACAATAATCCCCTAAAAGTCGATCAACTTAAAAAGAATATCTTGAAATAAAATCATCACAGAATAGATAATTGCATTTGGTTAGGGTGAATTGGAAATAAGCTCTCTATGAGATCTATGTTGAGAGTTGTTCTAAAGAAGATAAATGTCCAAATCCTTTCTTCCCTCCATGCTTAATCATAGAAAGAATTTAATCGAAACACGAACAGTTAAAATCTATTTCAAAGAAATATGCTAAAAAATCTATGTTGTCATGTGAAGAAACTGTGTTAAATCACGTAGCTGATACAGGTCATTCATCACATCTTTACAGCCTTAGGCTCGTTAAGAGTAAGGTCTACAGGGTCAACTACTATTGATACTTCTATTAACAACTACAAGCAATGGATATCACTGTTGATAAAACTCAAAGGCACTGGCTTCAGAACCATTTTGCTCAATGACAAAACCAAATTCTACTTTCCAGAAGCACAAATGTCTCCAGTTACCAAAAAGTTATGAAAAAATGCAGCATATCACAGTTAGCAAAAAGAACTGGAGTCTACCATGGCTCATTGCATAGGTTGTACTGTATTGTAACTTCACGTACAAATCTCTGTTGCCGCAATGCATTCTGTACAAGGAAAGCCATCTTAATGTAAGTAGATCCAATTAACGGTAAAAAAGAGTGCTTGAACATAAACAAATATTTTAGCCTTTCTTATTAAGTTGTCAGACATAGCATTACCATTGCAATAAGCAAAATCATAAGTTGTAAAGGAAAAAGGACAAGAAGCATGCCTATGATACATATACCTATTGTTACTTATAGCATATGTACAGGTAACAAGATATATCAAACAGAAAATTTCTTTACAAAAAACTGTAAACAGGATATGGGAACAAAATGCAAAAACATTAAAGCTAAGAGCATAAACCCAAAGGGTATTAGAAGAAATATGCCAAAGTCATACTGAAGCTGCTGCACGGGTAGTCATTGTCCGTTCAACAACCACAGGAGCAAGGGTAGGTTCGACTGCTGATGTATGTGTAAGACAGGGCTCAAGATCAATGGTTCCACCTCCTTTCTGATATAAGCAAGAAAATAGAATGAAGCATGATTATAAGCTGTCTATTACCAAAAAAACAACAAACAGCAAAAGCAGCAAGAAATATCAGTGAAGATTGGTAATAGCAACATGACTAAATAGCCTCTAGATCCAGGCAAAATGAACCTACAGATCCTTGATAAATTGTAGAGAAAAATGGAAACACTACATCTAAAATAGCGAAAATTGTTAAGCCACCTTCACGATGCAGCAACGCTCAACTCGGTAACTACAACCAATTCCAGCTCCCCAGGCACGTGAGCGAACATTATTTCTCAGCATAGAGGTGTAGCCTAATGCACATGTCAAAGTTAAAGTGTTAAAAGTTGAGCATAAATGGTAATGACACACGAGGAGAGACACAATACTAGCAAGAAAATGTTGAGCAAGTACTTCATTTCGTTTCTTATATAGCTATATACTACTAAAATAAGTATTGTCCTCTTGACATTTGACAAAGAACACAATCAAGTAGGTCAAATTTTTGTAAGAGCTTTAGTTATCTTGTTGGAATGTGACTTTGCATCTTTGTGATTCACTTGTTCAAATATTGATATGGAGTACCGCATACCAGATTGACATCGCAAAATCAATAATACTATGCCAATCCCCTACACCATTTCAATGTTGACTAGGCTTCAACCAAAATTCATTCTGAAGAGAAACATATACACACAAAGTTTTAACGGATATGTAACATTTGCATATACAAATTATTTGAATGCATTATGATGGGAATGATGTTTAGAAAAGCAGTATCATAAAGTAGGATAGACAAAGGGGGCTTACTATCTTGTGGAGGCAACACTCTTATAGTGGCGCATAACTCTTGGATGGCAGGTGGAGGAGGAGAAGCAGTGGGACGGCAGTACCCAGTATGCATGAGAACTGCAACAAAGTTGCATCAACAATATTGTTTCTGTTCACATATCAACAAAGTCTACAATTAATACTGTTCATCATATGACACATACCAGCAACAAGATCAGAGTCATCTGTGTATATATCTGTCCCCCATAACTGTCCACCTCTTACCTGCACTTGATGAATTTAAGAACTAAGCATGGGAATATAAATATTTAATAGTTAATACCAAGCATGAAGGTAGCAAACTATGCAGAGCAGAAATCCTGAAACATTAAAACTAGAATGACATCTAATTGCTCTTATACAGCAATCCCAATGTTGGCCTCTTCTCTTCTAAAGAAAATTGATACTTCCACACTTCACACTACAAATTTGTACACAACTGAACATAAAAAGCACCCACCAACTTACATACAAGTTACCTAACAGCAAATTGAACTTAAAAATTTAAGACTAGTCATATCTTTCAAATATTCAGTTTGGGGACATAAAACACACACAAACAAGTAGAAGGAAACAGACCCCACACAATCCATCTCATCATTCAATTCTAAAGCACCCACAAATTGCTGGTAAAGGCTAGTGGTGATAAAGTCAATGTATTCACATCATTAAACTTGTACAATTGAATCATACTCTACTAAGAAATCCTTATTTGGCCAAATTAAAAGTTCTAAAACTTTCCAAGGAAGCTAACGGATATTTGGTTCGTTGTTAGAATCCTACGATTCACAATTTAAATATTACAATTTGTCTGGATTCACATGCAAAAAGATGAGAATCATAAGGTGAATCAGATGTATAGATTTAAGGGCATCATGCGATTAATTGAAATTTACAAGTCAAACAGCACACAAGCATCTAAACCCTGTCCCTGACCCCCTTAGCATTTGTGCAAACCCCATAGAGCGAAGGGGAAATACATTTCCAAAAGAAATAAAGGAAGAAGGATGCAAGAAAAAATAAAGTATATAGTGCAAGCAAGCATGAGTGTCAACTATTATTATACACAGCAGCATGCTCTTACCTGGCGATTTGTAGCAGTAACATGTTCTGCTGCTATTCGAATTTCAAGAGTGGGGCCCTTATGACTGCTTTCACCATTTTTATCAGATTGAGATGATTCATACTCCTTCCATAACTTTATCAGTTCTTGCATGCATTCACCAACTTTATAAACAACCGAGGAAACCTCAGATTTGCCTGAGCACCAGAAGCTAAACTCAATGGCTATATAAAGGAAACTGGGTAACTTACCATGAGCTTTTTTAATCATAAATCAAGAAGCACTAATATGTTTAACAATAGAGGCAGTTCATGACAGCAAAGACCAGGAGTTGTTGACGAAAACTACTCATTCCTAGTGACAAAGAAGCTTAAACAAAGCCCTAGGAAACTACCTCTTAACAGAAGCTCAAGAATATATTATAAGGAAGCACAAAAGAAAAGGAGAAAGGTAGTATAAAAGGCAACATCTCATTCTGGTATAACCAATGCATTAAGAGAGTAGAAAAAGAAAGAACGCAAAAGGAAAATCTAGTTATGCATTGATAGCCAAAAACTTCAGTTTTGACATTCCAATCAGTACTCAGAAGGATCTCCCTTCACCCAACTCCCCTGCAACCCGCAGAATGCTTGCTTAAAAGGAAAAACAAGATTCATGCTGCAATACAGTTTTACAAAGCTGAACATTTAAGTTAACCAAAAGGTTTTGCCCAAAAGAAATAAAAGGCAGCAATCAATTACACCGATTGTGAATAGAGAATCATTAGCAAATACAGTAAATTATGTAGCAAAATGATGATGCTGATTGTAAGTGCCTCCTAATCATGTCATGCCTGAAGCCTTTGGTGGGAAAAGCTAAATTAATTTTAGTATTGTGCAGTCTAATATAATAACTAAACTCTTTCCATTATGGTAAAAGAAACCAACTCACAAACCCCATTAACCATATCGCGAATAAAGTTCCAGCTTCATAAAATGGAATAAACCAGCTTACCTTGACATCTGCAAGAAAAGAGGGACTTGGTTATAATGAATTCAAACTAAATTCCATGAAACTATACTTTTGAATTGTTGAAGTGAAATCATGCTTAATTTAAACAATCTAAAAGAGCCAACATACTGAAGAATTCATACAATGACAAGTTTAGTTAAGGGTTTCACCAGTAAAAGTAATATTATCTTCAGAAAGAAGCCATAATTGTATGATAAATCTCTAGATAACTAGCTCCAAAAACAGTGGTTTAGACATGCATCAAATATTTTAAGGAAAAAATCCACATTAGCCCCAACAAAATCAGTTTAGACATGCATAACAAATATTTTAAAGTAAATTTCCACATGGTAGTTGTCAATAATCCAAAATCAACCATATGGACAACATACTTCCACTTAAAACAGTAATAACATACCCTTCAGTTTCCTGGGCATGAGATCTAACATACCCTTCAGTTTCCTGGGCATGAGATCTAAAACGGGGTTCTCGATTTGCCACTTGTGGGCTACCTCTAGGCCGAAGCATCCTCTTGCGCTGTTGGCCTCCATAGTTTAAACCTTCTTTTTCTCTTTCACTATTCCTTTCCCCATCCACAAATCCATCATCAGATTCTTTGCCATTCATCCTGCTGCCCTTCTCAGGTCTGTCTCCTTCTATGTCAGCTTCTCTTTCTTTCTTTCTATCTTTAGCTTCTCTATCAACATTTTTCCAGTTATCAAAATCTTTCTGTTTTTTTGGCTCTAAAACTGGTTTTTCCTGTTCTGAAATTTTGACAGTTCCATCAGCAGATTCCTTTTCATTGTGTGAACTCTCTTTTTCAGCTCCAGCTCCTGATTCTCTCTTTAAGTGGTCCTTCTCCCTCTCTTTTAACCTCTCCCTGTCTTTTGACAGGTCCTTCCTCTCCCGCTCCCACCTCTCTGCTTCTCTCTCTTCCTTCACTGACTCTTTGCCCTCAGCACTACTGTTTCCTACTTGCATGTTTCCCCTTCGGTCACTTCTTTCCTTATCTCTGTCTCCCCATTCCCGGTGCTTTAAATCTTTCCGCTTCCTATCCTTTTCTTTAAATCTATCCTCACCTTTTGAATCAACTTTATTTTCACCAACCGCCTCATGAGCTTCCACATGATCCCTCTCCTCAATGTTAGTGCTTTCCTTTCCTATCTCAGCAGGGGCTTGGGAATTGCCACGCGATATATGCCAAGGATCCACATGTCCACCTGGGGATTCCAAATATCTCTTTCCTCTATGGTGTTCTTTTGATTCCTTCCAACTCACTTGACTACTTGCTGCACCAAAACCATCCTTTTCCATCTTCATGTCATTCTTTGGATCAATATGAGCCTCCCTGTCATGCTTTACCTCCTTAATGTCATCCCCTCTACTATCAAACCTCACATCCTTTTCATTTTTTACACTTTGTGAATCCCTCTTTACCTCACCATACACCTCTCTTGCATCAGTCCTTGGGTCACGGTTTTCAATCCGGTGATCTCTGCTGTCCTTGGAATCCCTTGATTCAAGCCTGCTTTCAGGAGCAACATTAGAATGAGAATCCATGTGCGATTCATTTGAAGATGGCAGCATTCGATACATTGAATGCAAAGGTGATCTTCTATCTGCCTCTCGTGACTCAGTTCTGGAAATCTTTGCCACCCGAGCATCCGGACCCATCTCATATGGTGGATGGTATTCGTTTGAAACCCCAGATGTCAGCTTAGGGTTTGAACCTGTATCCTCATGTGGAGGGTATTTTGAAGAAGAAGAATAAACACCCTCTTCATGCGGTCTTTTAACAGGAGCACCACTCATACTCTAAATCAACTGCTTAACAAAATCAATAATAAAAAAATGAAACAATAATCCTTTAATAATAGGTGAATTCATAAACCACCACCCATAAAACATGAATTAACTGTTATTTGAAAATAATAGAATCACAACAAATCTAAATAAAAAAATATAGCTTTAAACTAATTGAAAAAAAAAACATCAAAATAGAGCCACTAGCACTCAGTTCAAACTGGTTTAAAAGCTTAAAACAATAAAGCTATACATAAAGTTGCCAAATTTAAAAACTATCACGAGTAGCAAAAGTTTGTAACTTTCACACTCGCATTAATTCAAGTGTAAAACCTCTCATTTTAAAACATAATGAGAGGAGAATAAATAAATAAAAGTTTCAAAATGAGCCAACTGTCTCTCCTTTTCCGTCTAAGAAATAAAATATTCAGGCTTTGAATCCCAAGTAGAGATATTTTTATGGAAACAAAAAAACCTACAAACAAAAACCTAATTAATCCATACAGAACATGATTTTTTTTTAAATGGCAGCAAAGAGAGAGGTTTTGTTTGTTTACCTTTGCTGTTGTCCTCGCAATCTGAGCTGTTTAACTGAATCAGTAATAAATAAATAAGAGAAAAAAGAAGCGATTTTACCCAAATAATTAGAGCATTCACCAACTACCACCCATTAAACAAGAATTAATCTTTATTGAAAATAACAGAAGCCCTCCAAATCCAAGAATGAAAAGTATATATTTAAACCAAAATACATAAAATATGGAGTCAAAATACTCAGTTCAGACTGCTTCAAAAGCCTAAGAGAACAGGTTGTAAACTTCAAAGATCATCCAGAATGACAAAAGCTTCTAACTTTGACATTGAAAATGATTACGCCATTCTCCAATCAAGGAAGATTTCACAATGAACCAACTTTCTATCCCTATTTCACGAGGGGGGGGGGGGAACTTGAAAAACCCAGATCAGCAAAAAAAATAATTAAAGAGACATAAACCTTATAAATTCCTATACAACATTGAAAAGATTGAAAATGGCAATACATGGGAAAAGGTCTAAATTGCTTGCCTTTGTTAAGGTCTTCGTCTCAATTCCTCTCGTTCTTTCTGTGTCTTTCGCTCTCACTTTTGCGGTCTTATTTATTAGAAGTGTAGTGTGTTAGAAAACCTTATGAATCTTTCCATTTATTATTTCTATTTTCTTCGGTTACTCCAAGTCTAAGCCAACCTTAGCCTATTGGGCTGGGCTCACTATGGTTTTAGCATCTGTGTTATTGATACTCCATCCATGTTTAGGGCTTGGTCCATTAGTAGTTGACCCAATATAACAAAACCCTACCAAAACCCAACAGGCAAAAGAACCAGCTGAAGAAGTGAGGAAAAAGCAAAAATGTCAAGCAGGCCACTGAGGGCATTCAAGAGGTGGATGATATCCCAAGGCATTGAATGGAGCAATGACACTCTCCAATTTATCGACACCCCAGAAGAAGGAATCTCAGTGAAGGCATTGTGGGATTTGAAAGAAGGAGATTTGATTGCTAAAATACCAAAAACTGCTTGCCTTACTATTAAGACAAGTGGGGCTCAAGACTTGATTGAATCTACTGGTTTGGATGGTTATTTGGGACTATCAGTGGCTCTAATGTATGAGAAGAGCTTAGGTGGGGACTCTCCTTGGGCTGGTTACCTTCAAGTCTTGCCTGACTGTGAGTGCTTGCCTTTGGTTTGGTCTCTTGATGAAGTTGAACTGCTGCTCCGTGGCACTGAGCTCCATAAGGTGAACTTCAAAGTGATTTATGGGTTGGTGGGTTGGTTTTAGTTTAGTTTCACTCACTTTAACTGCTCCCAAGTTCATTGTACTGGAAAATATTTAATTTTTGCAAGATTAAATAATTCTTCATGTTTTAATGATGGAGTTTTAGTTGTGAAGTTGATATGGCTAAAACAATTGTAATTTATCGTGTAATTTGTCTTTTTCAAGGTGGGATTTCAACTGTGAAATTGATTAGCTTGAAATTTTCTGTCTTTTCATCATTTGGTGATCTTTTTGTAGGCAGATAGTGAAGGAAGACAAAGCTCTTATTTATGAGGATTGGAAAGAAAGCATATTGCCTCTTTTGGATTCGCTGCCATCAAATATTGATCCAAAAAATTTTAGTGTGGAGCAATATTTTGCTGTGAAGAGCTTGATTGCTTCTCGTTCTTTTGAGATTGATGATTATCATGGATTTGGAATGGTTCCTTTGGCAGACCTGTGAGTATGCACGCCATCTCTACAATGGTTAAAATTCTTGAGATGTTATGCTAGTCATTCTTTTTTCTTACTCCTGATTGTAACTCAAATCATTCAGCTTTAATCACAAGACCGGAGCTGAGGATGTGCACTTTACTACTACTTCATCTCATTCTGAATCTGATGATGACTCCGACAATTGTGATGCTATTGACTTAGATGCTAATATTGGAAACAACGAACCATCAAGCGAGCTGGAGTGCTCTTCAGTTACTGGTGATGATCCCTCAGTGTTGGAAATGATTATGGTGAAAGATGTTAAGGCTGGAGTTGAGGTTTGGATCTAAATCTTGTTCTTATGTCTTATTGATGATCTCATGGTGTTGCCTCTTGAGTCAGTTCTTTGTCACTGGTGCTTTGAATATGAACTGCAAATGTGCTGCATAATTTTATGGAAATATCACCCTCCCTTGAATGGAGAGCTAATACATTTATATTGTTATTTTTCCTTTGAGACCACATAAATATTTCTGCTTTAGAGAATCAACATATGGACCTTTAGAACTGCTTTTGAGTAGTCCTTATTGTTGAAGTCTACTTTGGAATAGTAATTGTTGAAGTCATTGAAGATGTTTATGTGGGTCGCAGATGGTGAAATTGAACTGTCTGGGGTACATATTCATTTGATTTTCTCTCCTTCACAGTTTGCAATATCATTCAAATTAGAAACATAATCTGGGTCAGCGGTGTAAAGGTGAAATAATTTCTACCTCATTTAGCTCCTCCACTGTTTCGAGTCATGGTTTGGTTACTTTCATAGGAGGTCTTTTGTCTATATGTTGTGCTTTCTTATTATTACCTGTGGCATTGGGAGGAGTTATGAGCTGTCATGGTTTAATGCAATATCTGACCAAAGTCCTATTTAGTTGAATTTCTTTGGATTTCGGAGCTCTTCAAGTTGCATGTGTTCCTAGATGACTAGATGTAGAGAACTTTTTAGCATTGGTTGCTTCTGCAATGAGGTGATTTTAAGCTAATAAAATCAAGAGCATACATCAACTAATTATAATGGTATGTCAACCTTAATTAAGTCATCCTTAGTTTTCTACTTTGAAGTCTTTCAGAAAACTTCATACAACAGGCACTATCCCTCTTACTACCAAACTATGTTGTGGGGTCCTTTAAAATGCTTTTAAAACTTTGCAAACCTGAGGACAATATAAGTTGATGGAAAAACAGGGACAATGAGAATGTCTTTTAAATTCTTATGCTCCTCACATGAAATGGTGTTCAATAATTATTACCCTGGTGCTTGGATTAGTTGGCAACCCTAATTATAATGCTTTGTTGTCACATGAGGCATGCTGTTGTTTATAACTGCTGATAAAGTGGTCCTTTGCTGTATTTTACCGATGACTGTTGAGTATCATACCGACACCTTGTGTAATGGTTAATCGATTTTCAAGTATTCATTTCTGTTTGCTTCAGGCTACCTTTGATGAAGAAAGATGCATTCTCATATCATTCCCTCGTTTTATTTTGTTTCTTTTTCTGTTTCATCTCAGGTCTTTAATACATATGGTTTGCTGGGTAATGCTGCATTGCTTCACAGATATGGGTTTACAGAGCCAGATAATTCCTTTGGCATTGTCAATATCGATTTGGAATTGGTACAAGAATGGAGTTCCTTATTTTTCTCTAGCAGGTTTAGTAGAGCAAGGTTATCCCTTTGGAGAAGATTAGAATACGGAGGATGTGACAGCCAGAATGCTGAATACTTTGAGATATCATCTAATGGGGAACCACAAATTGAGTTGTTGATTTTATTGTATATAATATTGTTGCCAGAGGATACTTATCGCAAGTTGGATCTCGCAGTCTTTGCTGAAAATAACCACAAAGGATCCATTGGCACAATTTTATCCGAAAAATGGAATATTACATGGGATAAAAGCTCAGAAATCAGAGCAGACTTGTTGCTGACAGAAAGTGTATGCAATGCTCTTTTGTGGCTTGCTGATAAGAGGGAGAGTTTATATGGATCAAGTTCAATAACAGATGATATTGAAGAACTGGGAAAATGTTGTGCTAAAGAGAGGAAGCTATACCATTCCCTGATGTTGCGCTTGAGTGAAAGGAAGATTCTCGAAAAACTTAGAACCTATGCTGCTGTCGGTGCTCGTTCCCTTTGCTCTTTAAATTCCATTCAGAGAGAACCCAAGAGGAAGAGATCTAAGAGGAGCTGAGGTACAATACTTCTGTCCACTTTTATAGATGCCTGTCAGGTATTCTTTATTTCTTGTCCGCTTCCAAACAACTTTGGTGCGCTCCCTTGGAAAACTGGGGTGTTTTGTCTTATGAGCATCAGAGAACTGAGGTGTTTTGTTTTATGAGCATCAGTGATGGTGCGGACAACAACATGATTATTGGCACTGGAAGGCTTAAGCACTTGACTAGAGTTTTTACTTGAACACGTCCCATTTGCTGGATGATTGCACCATTAATTTCTTTCCAGATATCTAATCTGATTTTTTATCTGCCTTTTTTTGTGCTTTCCTTGATCTGTATTGACATGCAGTTTGTTTGATTGAAGTGAACTGATAAACTTGTTTGTGATTTATGAAAGCTCATAAATATTTGGATCTTATTTTAGGACTAGTCAAATCCAAATGTTTCTATTTGGATAAGAGCTAGCTAATAATCCCTGCTAGCTAGCAGGCTGTATTAACAAGCTAGCAAGGTAACATTATCGACTGTTTCTTATTCGATTTGTTGTTTCTTATAAATACAACATGATCACCACATACTACTAGCTTATCTCTTAGTTAACATAATTCTATATGGTGTTGGTGTGTGGAGGGTTCTTAGCCAATCAAAAAGATTATCAAATAATTACGAGCTTGATTGGCGGAGGGTTCTTAGCCAATAAAAAGATTCATATTTCAAGATATATCAAATAATTACGAGCTTGATTGGCTCACAGCCTGTAAAACCATTTGGCTCACAATCAGTACGTCAAGTTAAAGTGGTCCTATTTGTCATAATTTGCACGATGTCAAATGATAAATCTACCTCGATGTTGAAGGAATTTTGGATTTAATTATAAATTTGAGATTATAGAATTTAGGAGTTGTCACCTATGGTCACTATAAAATATAATGGTTTGTAAGAATTTGTGTAATGGGATTAGTTGTAACATCACCTCCAGTATACCTTATCTATAGTAAGTTGTATTGTTAATTGATTGTTAATTTAAAACATGTTTTTATTTATTGGAATTATCTAATTTTCAAAGCAAATCTCCTTTCATGAGGAGATTTCTATCTGACTAAGTTAATCCTAACTATTTTTAGCCCTCGATTCCAACATTGCATTTATTTTTTATTTTTTATATCTTTAATACTTGAAATTATATTTTACAATGTAATTTTCTATCCCTAAAAATCAAAGTATATAGCTGAATCTAAATATTAATTAAACAAAATTAATTGTTGTTGGATTTTTGAAATTTTGGCCAAGTTTTAAATAATAATCATAAATTGATAATGATATTCATTTTGTATTTTTACAACATGATTAAAATGCAATTTTTATTTTTTAGAAAATATACATGAAAAATATTTAGGATTTCGTCTTATACAAAAATAAAATATATTTATATTTTTTGAAGTAAAGAGTTTTTTTTTTTTAAATGGCTTTTTTAGAATTTTAGAGAAAAATCAGGTATTTTTAATATTTTTACATTGTAAGTGTACAACTCAATATTATGTGAATCTAAAAAAAACATCATTTAGTCCGTGATTAATTTGATCCTTGGTCTTAAATTGGATCATAAATTAATTACTAAACATAATCAAACTTTAATAGGTTGATGATTAAATCATACTAGCCTATTAAAAAATATAATTATGCATTTGAACTTAATTTTTATGGGAATTTGTTTGATAATCATTTGTTTTAGCCTTGAATATGCATTTCTTTCATTTTTTGGCACAATAAAGATGCGATCGGGCTCTCGAATTCGTCCAAATTTTTAAACTTGATTTTTTCACCATGCCAGCCTCTTTTTTATTCTATTTTTTTTATTTTTATTTTGTGTTTTGAGTAAATTTTTGGAGTAACTCAAAAATGGATTATGAAAAATATTATAGAAAGATACTATAAATAAATATGCAATAGAAAATAAAGATTTTGAACCTCATGTCTAAAGCATTCATAGTCTATTTATCGCCTATAAAAAATTTTATAAAGCAAGAGGGGCTAAAGTGTAATTGTTCCTTGATAGTATTAATAAGGGAAAGTATACCTAACATATTATGGATGATGTCCTAAGAAATCCAAGTAGTTTGGAGGCAAAGCTTATATCTTGGGTAATTGGTTAATCTCTTAGTTTTAGCAATATGATCGATTTTTCTTAGCCAAAATGGTTGGAGGTGGGTGTCTGATACTCGTAAAAGTTTCTTTTTAGTGAATTTAGGGACTCTCTAGTTATTAAGTCAATGATTTTTAAAGAAAATGCAATAATATCATAGAAAGATACTCTATAAATAAAAATGCAATTGAGAAAAGAGATGTGTGAACCTTATGTTTAAAGCATTAATAGTCTATTTATAGTCTATGCATCTTTTTATAAAGATGAGGAGCTAAAGTGTAATTTTTTCTTAACAATATTCATAAGGGAAAATATACATGACATATATATGAATAAGGGAAAATATTCCTAATACATATATTAAAATGAATGGAAATATGATGAAAGGACTTTTATATACATGATAGGTGCAGGGAGAATGAGATCCAAAATGTAGTTATTTCCAATGATAGGTCCTTTCTTTAGTTGAGCCCAAGAAATATTAGATTATTTCCTCAACTAAACCCAAGAGAGGTGGGTCCTTCTCTTAGTTGAGCCCAAAAGAGGTCAGATCCTTTCTTTGTTTGAGCCCAAGGAAGGTGATTCTTTTTCAAATAAATTAGATATTGAAATAAATCAATTTTAAAAAATGACCAAAGAAACACAAGTCAACCCACATTAACCTTTAAAATCGGTGAATCTTGTCATAAACCTAATCTAATCTTATAGAAGGAAAATAATAAAAGAAAGTAAAGCACATGGTAAAAGAAAAACAAGTCAACATGGATAAATTTCTTAAACTTGTTCCTGTCTTTAAAACTAACAACCCGTGAAATTCTTGACTTGTGATTCAATCAAGTAGTGTAATTCCTAACAAATTGAGTTTTGAAAGATAAAATTGTGAAAGCATTTTATTGAAAACAAACTCATGGAAAATGAAAATTGTAGGAAAAAATATAAAAAAAACATCCCAAATAAAATAAATAGCTATCAAAATGGGGACAAAATTTTAAAGATTAAGAAAAATGAATGGGAGTGAAGTTAACAAAAATGTGATTTTATAACTTATTAAGAAAACACAGTAATAAAAAATAAGAGCCAAATTTGAAAGATTAAAAAATATAAAAGGTGAAATTGAAAATAATTTGTATTTTTTAGCTCATTCAAAATAGTAATAAAAAAGACAGGAATGAAATTTGAAGGAAAAATAAATTGAAGGGGTTAATCAAATTTTTTGAAAAGGTTGCATTGAATTCAAAAAGGAAAGAGAGAAGAAGAAGAAATATGTATATCAACTCCAAACCAGGGGTGCTTTTGATACATGTGCACGTCATCACGTAAGCGGTGCTGAAACCTTCCAAATGCTACCCTGAAAGGTAGCATTTAGTGGTTAGATGCCCGTTTATACGCTGCTTAAATATCACGAGGGTCGTGAAGCAAACATCTACTTTTTTTTAAAAAAAATATTTTTTGATATATTTCAATTAAAAACTTGTCCTTAAATAACCATAAAATATACTATAAAACCAATATAAAAATAAAATAAAATTGAGGATAGAGTTATGTTGAATTAATACTTTTGTGGTCAAATTGATAGTCAATTGCTTCGTCAATTATTGTAATATCCTCGTCAATTCTTAACTATTTGTGATGATATTTATGGGTCAAATGAGAATCTATCACCTCCCCCCTCCCTCCCTCCCTCTCTCTACACACACACACACACACACACCCTAAGTAAAAAAAACTCTATATTATATATTGAACTACCACTACAACTTTCTTCATGTTCACTGTCATACAAATTTCGTGACCTGCACCTACTCGCCTCTGTCTCTCTCGCTCTCATGGACGTGGGTTCTTCTGCCATTAGAGCAGCACTGCTATTTGTTTCCCTGGCCGTGCACCATGGAGGAGTTGCAAGAGGTGGAGGTTGTGATCTTTATAAAGGGATCTGGGTCCGTGATGAAGCCTATCCTCTCTATGATCCATCACGATGTCCCTTCATAGAGAAGGAGTTTGATTGTCAAATGAACGGCCGGCCAGACAGAGACTATCTCAAGTATCGATGGCAGCCCAATCCACGGTGCCACTTTCCAAGGTACATATTTTTTTTTTCTCTCATTTTTATTATTCAAGCATTAATTATATGCATTTATAATGGTCATGGCTATTTATTTCTAAGCTTGGTGTTTTATTTTGTGGTTTGGAAATGGCTGCTTAATTTTCTGATTGGATCTGGTATCTGTCTTTGGCCTGCTTGCTAGCTGGTCACTTTACAATCTGCATGCATCCACGTGAAAAAGACAATACAATGGCAAATGAAAACGATCACATATATGGACTCATTTAATTTATATATATATATATATATGTAAGTTTTCCCTTCAAGACTGTTATAGGATTATAGAATTTAGTTTTTAAAAAATATATTAATTATAAAAGACAACACAAGTAATTCGAAAAGAATTTGCTTTTCCTTTCAAGGAATTTCTTGTTTGTGTTAATTAGCCTGTCAATATCCTTTCTTTTCACTATATATCAATTAAAGGTAAATCACGTGATTCATCGAACATTCTTATATATGAACACACACATAAAAAAAATAAAAATAGAGCAAGGTCTCTTCTTCCTCGGACAATTTTCAATACAAGCCTTCAAATTAATTAATTTGATGCATTCATGATCTCAAGATACGAACTTGGATTGTCAAATAAGAAGGCAACCGTTTTTAACTCTTAGATCAATCCATAATTAATTATAATTTTTTCCTCATAAAATCCTTTAATTAAGACCACTTCGGTTTGACATTAACATCCACGAAAACAAATGACCAATAATCCTCCAAAACACAAACAACTTGTTCATCATCAGTTGCTTTCAATCCATTGCGCGATATGAATGTGAAGACTGATAGAAGATAATATTGAGAAGAACAATCTGCCTGCCTTTCATTGATAATACAACTTGATTTATACAATGTTTTGGGAGAGTCCTTCGGCTATAATTTAGCTATGCTAAATAGGAAAATTATACATGCTATATATAGAAGATATGCTTTACATATTCTAATACACCCCCGTAGTTGAAACGGGAGGTTGTCGCACGTTGAGACTATCTCGGAAATCATCAAAGAGTTGTTGTGGAAGTCCCTTAGTGAAAATGTCAGCAATCTGATAGCGGGAAGGGACATGTAAAACACGAACTTTACCACGAGCAACTTTCTCGCGTACAAAGTGTATATCCATCTCAATATGCTTAGTGCGTTGATGCTGAACTGGGTTCCCGAAAAGATACACCGCACTAATATTGTCACAATATACCAATGTAGCTTTCGAAATAGGACAATGTAATTCCAGAAGTAAATTTCGGATCCAGCAGGATTCTGAAACTACATTTGCAACACCCCGGTATTCGGCTTCTGCACTAGACCTTGACAACGTGGGTTGTCGTTTGGCAGACCATGAGATTAAATTATCTCCAAGATACACACAATACCCAGAAGTGGACCGTCTGGTGTCTGGACATCCACCCCAGTCTGCGTCGGTGTAAGAAGTTAGAGCATGATCGGATGAGGGATAAAGATGTAGTCCAAAATCCAGAGTACCCTGAATGTAGCGAATGATACGCTTTAAGGCCGACATATGTTGAGTTCTGGGGTCATGCATAAAGAGACATATTTGCTGAACTGCATAAGAAATATTCGGCCGCGTAAAAGTCAAGTACTGTAAGGCTCTAGCAAGACTACGATACTCAGTCGGATCATGATACGGATTTCCTGAAGAAATGCTGAGTTTAGATTTTGTGTCCACCGGAGTAGGAGATGGTTTAGAAGAAGACATTCCTGCCCGCTCAATGATTTCTGCTTCATATTTCTTTTGTGAAAGAAACAGGCCTCCGGAGTGTCGTGTGACAGAGATGCCCAGAAAATAACTGATGGGGCCCAAATCTTTCAAAGCAAACTCGGATGCGAGTTTGGAGATAATGGATTCTCGAAGAGCCATAGATGATGCGGCAAGAATGATGTCATCCACATACAGGAGAATGTAGGCCATGTCATTTCCCTGTCGATAAATAAATAAAGAGTGATCTGAAATACTGTGAGAGAAACCCAATAAAGCCACATAATCAGCAAACCGTTGATACCACGCGCGAGGAGCTTGCTTAAGCCCATAAAGAGACTTCCTTAGCAAACAGACATAATCTGGGTGTTCTGTATTTCGGAAGCCTGGAGGTTGATGCATGTAAACAGTTTCATCGAGATTGCCATGCAAGAAGGCATTCTTGACGTCCAATTGATGAAGACACCAAGATTTTGATAAGGCAATACTGAGCACTGTCCGAATGGTAGTCGGTTTGACCACCGGACTAAAAGTCTCACCACAATCTATACCCGTTTGCTGACCTGCACCATCACCCACAAGACGGGCTTTATACCGCTTAAATGATCCATCAGAATTTTTCTTATGCCTGAAAATCCACAAACTTCGAATGATATTAGCATTAGATGGACGGGGTACTAAGTCCCACGTCTTATTTTCAATAAGAGCATCGTATTCATCTTTCATAGCCATTTTCCAATTATGATCATGTAATGCATTACGGGGATTTGTGGGCAATGGAGAGATGGAATTTTCAGCCGGAGTATGAAGGTTAAGGATATTTCGGGGCTTAAAAATACCGTGTTGGGATCTGGTTGTCATCTGTGGGGAGTGAGGAGCATGGGCAAGGGGAAGGGTTTGTGGTGGTGTTATTGGTGGAGTAGGACTTTGATTTTGTGGTGGGTTGGTAGTGAGAGGTGATGTGGGCTGTGGTGAGGGATGTGGAGAATTAAGAATTGGGTTTTGGGGTGGTGGTTCTTGCACAGTAAGTGGAGCGGCAGGAGAGGTGGGAGGAGTAGGTGATGGGAGAGATGGTAAGAGACCTGCATCTATAAACTCGTAAGTAGGACATGTAGTAGTATGGAGTGTAGAAAAAGGGAAAGTATGTTCATCAAAATTGACATGCCTTGAAACAATTATTTTCCGACTGGATAAATCATAACATTTATATCCTCTATGATTTGAAGGATACCCTAAGAACACACAGGGTGTAGACCGAGCTTGCAATTTATTTCTAGAGTGGAGGGAAGAAGAGGGTAGCATAAGCATCCAAAGACTCGAAGATGTGAGTATGATGGGTCTTTTTGGTAGAGAATTTTTGTTGGTGAATGATATGCAAGCTTTTTGTTGGGTAGAATATTGAGGAGCTAAGTGGCCATTTGAAGGGCATGATGCCATAATGAGGCTGGTAAAGATGCATGGGCTAGGAGGGTCCGGATGATATTATTGATGGTGCGAATTTTTCTTTCGGCTTTTCCATTTTGAGAGGAGGTGTAGGGGCATGAAAATCGAAAACTCATTCCATTTAATTCACAAAATTTGTGGAAGGGTCCATTATCGTACTCTTTTCCATTGTCACATTGGAAACATTTAATGTCCCTTTCAAATTGGGTTTTAATATGAGTACGAAATGATAAAAAAAGAAAATGAACTTGAGATTTATTTGCAATTGGAAAAGTCCATAAAAAAATCGTAAAATCATCCAGGAATAAAACATAGTAACGATGGCCTCCTGAGCTAAGAGTAGGTGATGACCAAATATCGCTATGCACAATATCAAAGGGAAAAGAAGTGGAGGAGAGAGAATCATAAAATGGCAATTTAACTTGTTTCCCAAGAGCACAAGAATGACAAAAAAAATTGTCTTGAATTTTATTGCAATTGATAAAATTGTTTCTACGCAGAGAACTTAAAATAGGAAATCCTGGGTGTCCTAGACGATTATGCCATAAATCCGGAGATACAACGGTAAAAGCAGATGGTGTTGAAAAGTCAATGGATGGTCTTGTGGTAACTGGATAGAGGTCACTCGAGCTGTTACATCTCATTAAAGGCATCCCCGTCGGAAAATCCTTCACAGAAAAACCGAACGGATCAAATTCAACAGAGGCATTATTGTCAATGGTAAATTTTCTCACAGAAACGAGATTTTTGATCAATTTTGGAGCATGCAAGACATTATTCAGATTTAATGGAGGGTTGGGCTTAGGTAATAATGCATGTCCATAACCAATAATTGGAATAGTATGACCATTACCGACAGTAATATTACGATTATTGCTCATATTTAAATAAGATGTGAGATTACCTCCATTTGCAGTCATGTGAGATGTAGCTCCGGTGTCCATATACCATTGATCATCAGGGGGAGCAATGGAGAGTGTGTGCATGGCCGCTTGGATGTCGGTTGGAGCATATGATGACTGGGCTGAGGAGTGGGCTGCTGCCATGTGGGCATGTTGGGCTGAGGAGTGGGCTGCTGCCATGTGGGCCTGTTGAGGCCTAGGCCTGAGTAAGCCTTGCTAAGTGGGCTGCTGTGCTTGGGCTGTGGGATAAGGGCATGGGGGCGTGGCCCATGCTTGCCAAGGCCCAGCCCATGGTGGATAAGCCCAGCCATTCCCGTTTCTCTGCCCATAATTCCAGCCATTCCTGTTCGTGTCTCTCTGCCCAAAATTCCCATTTCCAAAACCATTCCCAAAATGTCCATTTCCAAAATTCCTTCGTGGCTGTGCAGAGGGGTTCTACTGGCTGCCACGGCCACCTCTCCCCCTTCCTTTGCCGTGACGAGCGCCTCCACCACCACCTCTTCCACCGCGAGTGGGGGAGCTTCTGGGTTGTGTGGGTTTCCAGTCATGGTGCGGTGACTGGTTGTGTGGGTTTCCAGTCATGTGGCCACCGGAATGTCCACCCGGAGAGACCAAAAACGCAGAGCTAGAGGGGGATTGGGCAGCTCTTTTCATCCTTGCTGTTTCTTCAAGCACTAACATGGATCGTGCTTTGTAGAACAAGGGAAGAGTATCGCCATGGCGGATTTGTGACCCAACTCCAGCGTAGGCGTCGGTAAGGCCTGATAGGAGCTGAAGAACCAGCCTTTCATTAGAGACAGGGGCTCCAACATTCGATAACTGGTCCGAGAGAGATTTGAGGTGTTGACAGTAGGATGAAGCATCTGCAAAATCGTTCATTTGCACTTTGGAAAACTCTTGTTCCAGGTAAAGGGCTCTGGAATTTTTATTATCAGAGAATATGTCTTTTAACCGATTCCATGCAGTTTCGGCAATGGAGTCCCTTTCCAGTATGGTGTTCAGAAGGTCCTCCGAGATGGTGCTGTAGATCCATTGGAGAACAATGGCGTCAACACGGGACCAAAGGTCAGGATCCGTGTCTTGAAATTTCATCTTTTCTGTTGAGGTAGGGATTATGTGATCGAGGACTTGATATGCTCTGGCATGTATCTTGAATAGTTCAGACCATGTGATATATTGCCCCTTCTCAATGTCTAGTGTGACTTTGATGAAAGTAGCAATATTTGAGACTGTGAGGGCAGGATGAGAGTGATGAGGTTTGATGGGGGTAGAGGCAAGAGAGGTTGTGAGATTGATCTCTGTGTTTTCTGATTGGTCTGTCATTGTAGGTTAATTTCGTAGAATTAACAGAGTGCAGGAGAATAGATGGTGAGGGAGATAATGCGGCAACTAGGTTTAGCAAAAGAAATTAACCTAATTTTGCTCTGATACCATGATAGAAGATAATATTGAGAAGAACAATCTGCCTGCCTTTCATTGATAATACAACTTGATTTATACAATGTTTTGGGAGAGTCCTTCGGCTATAATTTAGCTATGCTAAATAGGAAAATTATACATGCTATATATAGAAGATATGCTTTACATATTCTAATAAAGACCACCAAAATGTGCACTCCAACTTAGAAGAGCACCAAATTGTGAACTCCAACATAGCATATTGTTTGTTGATATCCTCATGAGGCGTTATGCTACGACAAAAAACCTGAGATTTGTCTTGTAGATTTGAGATTCGAGTTAAGACGTGTTCATCTTATAAGAGCTTGGAACAACCGAAGTTTTAATCGTTTAACTCGGGCTCACAAAAAATAATTAAAGGGATGGAGTTTTCTCGAATCTAAAAAATAAAAATAAAATATATTGTTTGCTGATGGATCCATATTGTAGGTTTGATGGTCGACATTTCTTATCACAAGTACTTAAGGGCAAGAGCATCATGTTCGTGGGAGATTCACTAAGTTTGAACCAATGGCAATCACTCACTTGCATGCTTCATGTGGCTCTACCACGAGCACGCTATAGCTCAGCCAGGACAGGGGGGCTTTCTACTTTCACTTTCCCTGTGAGACCAAATTCTTAATCACTTGTGTCTCATTCTTGGTCTCTATGACTTCCTAATTTTGGTTTTTTAATTGGATCATGTGGGAATTGATGAATTGGTTGCTACATCTTTATCATTTTATAAATCTTGAAAACAAAAATACCAATAAATTTTAAACTTTTTGCTTATCTTCTCAATTCCCACATGGACATCACTTTCTTTGTCAATATCTAGGAAAAGCTGAGACGATTTAATATTATATATATATATATATATATATATATATATATAAAATTGTATGGTTCCACCTCCACTTTCAATTTCGTGGAGGAAATATGATTTTATTAATTTTCTTTTAAACATAAAAAAGAGAGTACTTAAATCTGAAGTTCTTAAAGGATTTGACGTGATTAAAAGCAGGCATGTTATAGGTGATTAACTAGCATTAATAAGGCAATAAATACCAAGATCTGACACAAATAAAATTCTCAATGACAATTACTATTGTTTTTTGTTTATAGAAAACCAATTATAAGAATGATAAATAAATTTATATTAAAGAAAGAGTTTGAAAAACTTGGCTGCAGGAATATGGGGCTAAAGTGATGTTCTCCCGCAATGCATTTCTAGTTGACATGGTAAGCACAAGCCACGGGGTTGCTCTTAGACTTGACTCCATTGAAGGTGGAGAATTATGGAAAGGGATTGATGTTCTGGTCTTCAACACCTGGCATTGGTGGCTTCATACCGGGAGAAAACAGCCGTATGTACCCTATCACCCCGGCCCCCACCCATCTATGTATACATAACCTTCTGACCCAGCTAGTTTGTAGGTGGAATTTTATTCAAGTCGGGAGTGCTAGATATCACGACATGGATCGGCTGGTAGCATTCGAGAAAGCGTTGACTACGTGGGCTAAATGGGTGGAGACCAATGTTGACACTACAAAAACCAAAGTCTTCTTCCAAGGTGTTTCTCCAGATCACTTGAAGTAAGTTGATCGATCGATACACATTATTTTTTTTTACTTTTTTTTGGATACGATAACATTCATCTTCCAGAAAGAGTATTTTATGAGTACAGTTGTTGTAATAATAAGAAAGAATATTGAGTGGAGATTAATTTGTTGTTGATGGAACAGTGGGAGTGATTGGGGAGAGGCAAATGCAAGGAGCTGTGAGGGGCAGAAGGAACCATTCTCCAAAACTTACCCAGCAGGACCTCATCCAGCACAGCTGGTCGTCGAGAAAGTAATAGGAGCAATGCCAACGTCAGCAGTGCATTTGCTTAATGTCACAGCCTTGTCACAGCTGAGAAGAGAAGGTCATCCTTCAGTCTATGGCCTCGGTGGACATAGAGCCATGGACTGCAGCCACTGGTGTCTTGCTGGGGTTCCTGATACTTGGAATCAACTTCTCTATGCTGCTCTTCTTCGAAGTTAATTAAAATCGCATCGAATAGACACTATTTATTTTATTTTTTTAAACGCCTCACTTTTGTTTTCTAAAATAAAGAAATTATTGCATTTTGCACCTGCAAATATCCTTAAGATGAATCCTAATAGATAATCACAAACTTGTTGTGATACCCGATAATTGAATTTGTTTTGTATTTTTCAAAGTATGATAAAATGCAATTTATATATATTTGTTTTATAAAAGCATGAGTGAAAATTTTAGAATTTGGTTGTATACATACAAATAAAAATGTATTTTTTCTTATTTTCTCATATGAGAATTTTTTTATTTTTTAATGAAAAGCATGTATATTTAATATCATGTTAGTATCTTACAATGTTGTATGTGCACGGCGTTGGATGACAAAGTTACCTCCCGAGTATGGAATAAGGGGTTTTAATCATAAAATTATGATTATAGAATTCAAGAGCAGCCACATAGTATTATGATCACTAGAAAACTCAATGGTATGTGAGAGTCTAGGTAAATAAACTAGTTGTGCGAGGAAAAAATACATCACCCTTCATGTATCCTAGTTATAGTAAGATGCATTGTTGATTGATTTTAATCTAAGACATGTTTCTATTCGTTAGTCTTATATAAAGTTTAAAATAAATACCCTTTCGTGAGAGAATTTATATCTTATTAAGTTGAACCCTACCCATTCCAAGGCTTAATCTTGGAATTGCATTTATTTCATACTTTGGATCTTTAATATCTAAGACTATATATACTCTACAGTGTAGTTTTACACCCCCAAATAAAAAAAGTCTACATGTAAATCCTAACACTTCAAATATTAACTAAAACAAAATCATTGGTAAAGGGTTTTTATATTTTGACCAAACCCTAACAGATAATCATAAATTAGTTATGATATTCATTTTTCATTTTATAAGAATATGCTTGAAAAAAACCTTTAAGATATGAACGAATGTACAAAAACAATTTTTTTTTTTTTATGTTTTTCAAATAAGGATTTGTTTTTGCTTTTTTCCCCATAAATTCCAGGGAAAGCCAAGTATTTTATATTAGGTTTGTATTATGTGACTCGATATTAAATAAAATATCTAGAAAACAGCCAAGAAAATAACAAATATCTTAAAATGACCCTTGAATTTTTTTTAGAAATTATTCCTTTTTTTATTTTTTTATTATTATATTTTTAATTTTATGGCTTGGGCTGACCGACCATGCATGTTGTTTGGGAAGGGGGGATACCTATTTTAATAAGGGTTGCCTATTTGGGTCAGACCCATCTCGGTCACATAGGTCACTTAGGCTTTGAGCTCAGGCCTAGTCGTTTTCGTCCAGATAAGGCCCAACAACAACAATAAAAATATATACCGGGTCAGGTCAGGTCAGGTCACCCATGTGGGTTGGGTCAAGCCATCTATGTCGGTTGGACAAGTCTAGCCCATGTGCAGAGCGTGAATTAATCGAGATCCTGCATGCAATGTTATCTTAGGGGAAAGGGATGGCAGAAAGAGGAGGAGAAAAGAGCGGAGATCACATGATGTGGTGGTCGTTAGGACGCTGTAGGTGGTGGTGCTACCGGAGAAGAAGAAATTGCAGCTGACAAGGGGATTATGGATGTTGATCATTGGTCATGATGGTGATGAGGGAGGAGCCTAGTCTACTGGTGGTTGTTGATGGCTGGGGAGGGTGGTGGCAGCGGTGGAGAGAGAGAAACAATGTTGAAAATGCCAGAAAAGAGAGTAATTTTCTTGTCATTTTGCAGTTTTGTTCTCTAATGCCTGAAATCCACCTATATTTATCAAGGTTATCAATACCGTTTCGGTTGCCATTTTATTTTTTCTATTGGTACGAAACATTTCGGTTTCAGAGCGTTTCGGCGTACCGTTTTGGAGTTGTACTGTTCATATATAATTAATTAATTGATTATATATGTGAAAAAACTTAAAAAACAAAAAAAAAATATAATTTTTATTTTTTATAAAATCAAAATTGACACAATTTTATTTTTTTATAATATATATATTTTTAATTTTTATTGTTTTTATTTTTGCATTAGTGTATATATGATATATATAATAGTGTGTGTGTATATATATATATATATATATATATATATAAAATATTGTCAACCGAATATAAATTATAATATATATATATATATATATGGGTGGGCGGGAGATATATACATATAATATGTCAATGGGCGGGAGATAAATTTGTTGCGTCAGCCGAAACGGAACACCCGGAGTGATTCCGGGGTGTTTCGGCCGGTATTTGACCGGTATTTAAGATACCGGCCGGTATTTAAAATGAGACAAAAATAATGTCGTTTTATCTTATTTTTTTCATTTGGTACGAAACGTTTCGGCCGTTTCGGCCGAAACGAAACGGTATCAATAACTTTGATATTTATAGGGGATGGAAGAGAGACATCTTATCTTTTTAGGGACCAATCTTGACCCTTGATTCAGCCACGAAGGATCTCTAAGTGGTGGCTCAAATAAATATAAGGCTTGAGAAAAACGAGTCAATTGCAGTGATGATGAATGATAAGTGGCAGTCAATTTTGAGGTCCGGACAGGAGAAGCCAGCTAGCAATCACACTCTCCTTTTTTTGTTTTCTTTCGGAACCGTGTAAGTTAGCCGTCAATCACACTCATATAATATTTATATTGCTGGTTCTCCATGCACGAGGTAGTGATGGGGGAGTATATGATTATTTTTAGAAAGTGTTTTTAAAAAAAATTAAAATTAAAATTTTTATTTTTATTTTTTATTTAAAATTAATATTTTTTGTGTTTTAGATCATTTTGATATACTGATATTAAAAATAATTTTTTTTTAAAAAAAAATCATTTTAATATATTTTTAAACAGAAAATAATTTCAAAAATAATAACAACTAAACTCCAAAATAGTTGCTTTAATATAATTAGGCAAAGATTTATATATATATATATATATATATATATATATATATATGTGTGTGTGTGTGTGTGTATGTGTGTGTGTGTGTGGGGGGGGGCCTCTACAAATCAAAGTTGTCAATACCGTTCCGGTCGCCGTTCCGGTTTTTCGATTGGAACGGAATGTTCCGGTTTCGGAGCGTTCTGGCGTGCCGTTTCGGTATCGTACTGTTCATGAATAATTAATTATATATATATATATATATGAAAAAAAATAAAATATTAATTTAACAAGTATAATTAAAATTCAAGATAAATTAACTTTAAATTATACAATACAAACACAAAGTCAAACAAACATAATCTCAAAATTAGAAAAAAAAATCACAAGTTAATCAAAATAAAAGGAATTTATTTTTAAAAAATAAAAGTTTATGGATGGGCTGAACATGGACTAAAATACCAACCCATTTGTATCTTGTTGGACTCAAAACAAAAAGCCCATTTGTATCCTGTTGGACTCAAAACATAAAGCCTAAACAGAACCCTAATATAGTTCTCATCATCAACTTCCCAGCTCCACTTTAACTGAAAAACCCTAGCTGGAGGCGCCTCTGCAGATCCCTCGTTGCTTTTGCTTACGGTACTCGGCCTGTTCTTTTTTCTTCTTCTTTTATTTCTGATTTTTATCCCCACTCGTTTTGATCTATCTCGTTAATATGTATCTTTTTTTTGTTTCTCATTCTAGCTCCAAAGGTTCCCCCTCTCTCTCTCTCTCTAAGATTGTAAACGTTTTTTGGCTTCAGAGTTTTTTTTGAAGGCCGGAACGGCACGACCAGGACGGAACCGAGGCGTCCCGGCCAGAATTTGGCCGGAATTTCCGGAACGGACCGGAATTAAAACCGAGACAAAAACGACGCCGTTTTGTCTCGGATTTTTGAACGGAACGGAACGAAATTAATAACTTTGCTACAAATATCTCGTTCTCAGCCTACCATTGTCTCTCTTGTTTGTCCATACATTTAATTTGTTTTTTTGACCTCGAACAAGAAGCACGTGTTTAAGTGGATATTTTTTAAGAGCAGTGCTAGAACCATTCCATGTCCATGGATAGATGGAAAGCATTTAAAGGTATATTTTGAAAAAAGATGAAATTTAATTATTATTTTTGCTCCAAGTGAGATTCTTTTTAATGTTTTTATATTATTTTGATGTGCTGTTATCAAAAATAATTTTTTAAAAAAATAAAAAAATATTATTTTAATTCATTCCTTAATAAGAAACATTTTGAAAAACAACCGCAACTACACTTTTAAACACACTTGTTAATGTCTATGAGATTGTATGAGAATATAGTTAAGGTTATTTTTTAAAGTGTTTTTCATTCAAAAATACATCAAAATGATAGAGTTGAACACCTGACTTACCATAACTGAGGAGCTGCAAAATATGCATAAAAAAATACCAATGGAGCATAACTGGATGAAAATACTACTATAGAATTAGAGAAAATTCTATTAGTGGGTTTATTACAAGGTTTAGATAGGAAAATCAGCAAGTATTCTTAAGAAAGATTATCAAATCTAGCTATCATGATCTCTCATTGTCCCACGATGGATGAGAATAGAAAAATAATACTATTATTTTAATATATTTCAAAATAAAAAACACTTTATAAAGTAATATATGTTATATTTTTACATATTTTTAAAATATTGATGATTATCAATATTTAATGTTTGAATTATGGTAATTCTTTTTTTTTTACCACCTATCGTTTTTTCCATGAGTAATATATATATATATATATATATATATATAAAATTTTAGTTGAGTAAAAACGAAAATAACTTGTTTTTTCATGAAGATTTATTTTTTATTTATTTTAATCTATATATTTCAAAAAAATAGTTAATAATATATATATATATATATATATATATGTATATATTAAAATAATAACCACAAAACGGAACACAACTCGAAAAACACAATCGATGTCCCACGAGTGGAAACGCAAGTTATTTCAAAAACGCGTGAAGGATAGGATAGGACAGGACAGTACGATCTATCTTTTTTGTAGTTTGGGGACTATTGACCACCACGAGTTAAATCAACTCATGAGTCAATGAAATATACAAATGACGTTTACATCGCTAAATCACGTTTGGATTCTCTCTCTCTTATATATATATATATATATATATATATATATATAACAAGCAGACAAATCAACTTTAACTTTTAAATAATTTAAAATATAATATGGTCAAGTTTCTAACTACATTATAAAATTTAATAACAATTGCTTCTCTTACGTATGCAATCATGCTTTAGCTTTGCATTTCCTCCTAATCTATCATATTAATCATTTGTCTAGCACTAAAATATCTATTATAAGATATATACCATGGTTGTTATACTAACATTTACTTTTTAAAGTATTTTTTTTTATTTGAAATTATAGTAATGGTTGTGTTTTTAAAGTTTTTTTTATATAGAAATATATTAAAATAATATTTTTTAATTATTTTTAAAAAATTATTTTTGATATAAACACATCAAAATAATTCAAAAACAAAAATATAATTTAAAAATAAAATAAAAAATTTAAAAATAAAAATAATAATTTAATCACGTACCCGTCCGGCCCCACAAATATACTAAAGTGAATGGGTTCCTCCAATAAAAAAACAGCATTACTATTACTGTCGGGCAGCGCTAAGGATTCATTAGGAGATCACTTTTCAACTCTCTCTGTTAAGAGTTAAGACCACTGGTCCCTAACCAAGTAAGCAGAGTTTTGAGCTTACCACAACTGAAGAAGAAGAAGAAGAAGAAGAAGAAAAAGAAGATGGGAGGTGCTTGTAATTTTGCAAGTAGTACACAGCTGCTTCTGCAATTTTATATCATCTGTTCCATTACTTTCATTTCCTTTGGATTTACAGCTTCTGCTTCAGCTAAGCTCCACGTCCAAGAAGGTACAACAGCAATATCTCCATTCCCTGATTGGATCTCCAAGAAACACAGCATCTCATTTTTCTATCTACTTTTTCTTTTGATATGAAAGAAAAATGTCCGTACATAAATTAAGGGGTCTGTGTTTTGCATTGCAGTTAGGGTATTAAGAGAGATAGCGAAGAAGCTGGGGAAGAGGGACTGGGATTTCAACAAGGATCCATGTAGTGGGCAAGGGAATTGGAGTCTTTTGGATGAGAGGAAAGGGTTTGAGAACAGTGTCATTTGCGACTGTTCTTTCAACAACAATTCCTCTTGCCACCTAGTAAGCATGTACTATCACTCTTCCCTCTACCAAATCTAATCATCTGTGTGTGATTAGTTCGAGTAATGTTTTGCTTAATCTACTTTTTGAAAGGATGTCTTGGGCTATGTTCTCTAATATTTCTGTAGAAATATCTTGCAGAGCCTTAAAGTCTCAGAATCTATCGGGAATCATTCCACCAGAGTTTTCAAAGTTTCGCTACCTTAAAACACTGTGAGAAAATATCGAACATTTTCTAAAGCTTTCATTAGACTGAATGGCTGTTATTGATAATGCACTCAATTGTCAAGCAGGGACCTCAGCCGCAATATCTTCACTGGTGTTATACCTCCACAATGGGGTACCTTGCGCTTAGAGGACTTGTAAGGACGCCTACCACATCCTCTTCTCATCTCTTTTCTCAACTCAATTTAGATGGTTAACCAGAAGTTTCATACTTTCCTGATGTATCCATGCAGATCTGTTATGGGGAATCGATTGTCTGGGCCATTCCCGAAATTCATCACCAACATGACCACCCTCAGAAACCTGTATGTTGAGAGTTCTCTTTTCTTAGTCTGCAATCATCTATGGATTTTAGAGGTAGTGAATCATCTGTTGAGGGTTCATTGTTTACATGCTGTCACTTCGCCAGTCAAATCAATAAAGATTAGATTGGAAACATTTTGAATAAGTTTTGTTAATTCCGGTTCTCTAATTGTAGTTAGAAGCATTTCATTTGTTATTGATTCGAGGCTGAGGCTGTCTGACTCTGACCACCTTGGCATGCCAAGAGGACAATGTGAACAGTTCATTTCATGAAAGTTGGCAGATTGACCAGTCCTTGCTAGGCTTTAGAGGCTTTATGTATGGATTTGAATCATTCAGACTGTTTATTGTGAAGTGACATTAACACAACCGTTCCTTTTACAGGAGTATTGAAGGAAATCATTTTACAGGACCCATTCCACCTGAAATTGGAAAACTAATCAATTTACAGAAACTGTAATGCCCTTTCTTCATCTCTATGCTTATTGATTCTAGATATTGTATCATATAATGTTACTAAAATTAACTTTAATGTCATTTCTCTTCAGTGTTTTCTCCTCAAATGCATTGACAGGAAAGTTGCCTGCAGAACTTGGCAAGTTGGTCAACTTGACAGATATGTAAGCAGACACTTTTTCTCGCTCTCTTTTAATTGAATTCACGGGTCTGCCAGCCAAGCAAAAAGTGATTACTTGGCATTTTTTATGCCTTCGTCTTTGGTTATGCCTCGGCCGGGTGATTTGCCTGCACCTGATGTGCAATCAGCTTCTATCACCACAGGAAATATAGTAATTTAACCATGCATGGTGATCGAATTCAGTGGAAATTATGTTATTGAAATTCTTTTACATGCCTTTTTTCATATGTATAATGCTCTTCATCATTTTATCTGAATTTTATGGTAAACAATATTACTTTCAGAATATTCTCTAAGTCTGCATTTCTTTGGCACCTTTTAGGAGGATAAATGATAATAATTTCTCTGGTAAACTACCTACTTTCATCGGTAAATGGACAAAGGTTAAGAAACTGTGAGTTTCCAACATTCACCTCCTAATGCTCCAGTTTTCTTGGTTCCTTTTCTTTTTCATTTTTTTTTTTTTATAATTGATGGATACTTTTGTTAATATATTTATTACAGGCATATACAGGGTACTTCTCTTGAGGGGCCAATACCTTCTAGCATTGGTTCCTTGACCAAACTAAGTGATTTGTAAGCAATCAGAATATCTGCATTATGTCTTTATGTATATATAATGTGTTTATTTATGTTAAAGTATAATATAATCATATTCTGGGGCCTCACTTAAAAGCTTAAGCTTTTAGGTGAGATGGTTCCTTAACATGGTATCAGAGCCTTGATGACCCAGCGGTCACGAGTTTGAATCTCATCACCCCCATTCTATTTGATAAAAAAATCAAGCACAAGGTAATGTGCGCCTGTGCAAGTTTCAAGCCCAAAGGGCTTTCACTTGAGGGGGTGTGTTATGTTGGAAATAAAATTCAGTGAAGAACAGTTACTGTTCAAATCACTGTCAGAATTTTGTATCTGACACAAAGAAACAAGCACTGTTCAAATCAGTGCTTATAAACCAAGAACTTGTCCAGAATTTTCCCAGAAATTGTAAAGTATAAAGAACTAATAATTTATGCCAGAAAACACAGAACAAGGGGCAGAATTTCTTGTTAGGATACTGTCATCCCTAAGCTTTTATTTATAGAAGAAAATTGAATACAAAACTAGAAATTCCAGTCCATTACAATCTCTTCAACTAAACTGGAAATATTCAAAACTTCTTAAATAGGAAAAGCTAACTAACTAACTAGGAAAATTAACTTGCTGTGATCAATACAATTTGATCCTTATTGAAAACATAAAACTGATAATTAAAACAGTAAAGGAAATCTTGATGATCTTCGTAGCTTCAGTCTTTAATGTGCAGACGTGGAATCAGTTGACTTTGACCCTACATTTTCAACATGTTAGAGTATAATATAATCATATTCTGGGGCCTCACCTATCAGTTTAAGCTTTTAGGTGAGATGGTTCCTTAACAATTTACAGCATGTTTTCTGTTCAATGATGCTTGTAGAAGGATTAGTGACTTAACAGGAAGAGGGTCTCCCTTCCCACCACTGAGTGATATGGAATCCATGAAAACATTGTGAGTTGGAGTTCTAATCTTATGTGTCTTTCTTATATAACTCTTATCCTTTGATTTGTATCTGACATACATAATATTGACATGACCAAAAAATGCAGGATATTGAGAAACTGCCTATTATTTGGAGAGATCCCAGAATACATTGGGGAGGTGGAAAAACTGAAGCACTTGTAAGTCGTTCTGTATAGAGGCTGTAATGATCTGCTTTCAAAGCAATCCTTGCCAATATAGTCCTCACTCACTTTCTCAAGAAGTTTTATTCAAAGTACAAAATGAATCTCCATGATTCATGGACTCTATTTGGAAAAGAGCCAGATAGGCTTTTGCTATCTCTTAAAAATGATGAACACTTCTATAGAAATGGGGTTCTTGAGCTCTTGATCCATCCAATAAAATTGATAGCCCTGATCATCCATAGTTGAACGAACTTGGACAATCATTCTTGTGGTATTTTACGGATCGTAAACTAAGACCTCTCAAGCTTTGATACTGATGTTGCAAAACTAATAGGCAGTGAGCTTAAATGTGTGCCTCTTTGAACCTTGATGGTGTGCTCTCAAAAATTAAGATTCTCCGGATAAATCACTGGCTCAAATGTTATCCTAGAAAACAATTTGATCATCTGTTTTTAAGCTTTCCTTTGGAAGTGCAATTATGAGCTATGGAAACACCCCATTTACTACAGGACATATGCCTTGTGAAGAACCTGAAAACAGATATAAGCTGCACCACATCCTTTCCTCTCATTTATGAAATCCCCCCCCTTGTTTTTTTCTTCTCTAAGTTCTTTTATTTCATATCTATGTAGAGATGTCAGCTTCAATAACCTCAGAGGAGAAATTCCTTCGACTTTTATCCAACTGGCAAGAATAGATTTCCTGTAAGTTGATGTGGTATACATATTTTTATTTCTTTCATATATTTCTTGGCCCCAAGCTTCTGAGTAGCCTGATATTTGTCATTTTTAATTCTTCTAGGTACTTGACAGGAAACAAGCTCACTGGATCTGTTCCTCCATGGCTTCTGGAAAGAAACAAGAATGCGTATGTCTAGTTCCTCCAGATTCATTTTTGAGCTTGAAGTTCTACTCCTACACAAAGTTTCTATTCCAATCTCTTAGAACTTAATAGATGATAACAGCTTGAAGTTTTTCTGTTGGTTTTGTCTTCAGGGATCTTTCTTTTAACAACTTCACCTGGCAAAGCTCGAGTCCAGATGAATGTTCACGAGGGAGCGTGTGAGTGATCACTAAAATGTTCCTCTTTTTTTTGTAGAAAAATTCTTATTTAATAGCGAATCATTCCATCCACTTCTGCAGGAACATAGTGGAGAGCTTCTCGCCGTCAACAATTACATCGTAAGAATCTGAAACCTTACTCAAATATTAGTTATAAGATGTTGAAGGATTTTTTTCCATCTCTCCTACTCATCCTAACCATTGTTTAAGAACTAACATCTTGTATCAATATGATCACTTGAAGTTTCGTTTTGTCCCATAATGTTGCAGACGTAAAGCCCATTCATGCCTGAAACAAAACTTTCCGTGTCCTGCTTCCCGAAATCAACGTAAGTATCCTAAAATACATTCTATTTCACAATGTCTATATGGACGAGGCCTACCTAACTGGTGATTTAAATAGTTTTCAATTTCTCTTCATCTTCTTCTGTTTTTATCTTCTTTTGGCAAATATTTCTCAATCTGAATCCTTTTTTATATTGTCAACACTCGTCAGAACACTATTCCTTGCATATTAACTGTGGTGGTAACGAGATAACTGTCAATGACAACACCACTTACCAAGATGATAAAGAACCAAGGGGTGCCTCTATGTTTTACTCCCATCCAAGTCAAAAATGGGCGTTCAGCAGCACCGGCAACTTCATGGACGATGACAGTGAGGCAGATGCCTATATCAAAACCAACGAGTCTGCTATATCCAATGTCTCCGCTGCCAATGCAAAACTATACACAACAGCGCGTGTTTCTCCCCTATCTCTCACTTACTTCGGGCTTTGCCTCATGAATGGGAATTACACTGTAAAACTTCACTTTGCTGAGATTATTTTCGCAAATGACAGTTCATTATCGAGTCTTGGGAAGCGTATATTTGATGTTTACATCCAGGTAACTAAACTTTTGCACACGATCCTAAAGAAATGAGTGTGCCTGGATTTTACATCCATACTTGTTTACTAATTATTACTTGTGCTGAATCTATGAATATAGGGAAATCGGGTTCTGAAAGATTTTAATATAGAAGATGAGGCTGCAGGTGTTGCCATACCCCTTGTAAAGACATTCGTTGCAGTAGTAACACATCATACGTTAAAGATCCGCTTGTATTGGGCTGGAAGAGGGACAACAGGCATACCACTTAGAGGAGTTTATGGCCCTCTAATATCAGCTATATCGGTAGACCCGAGTAAGTCAGATTCAAAGTTCATCTTCACTTTAAATGTCATTGCTTTTGAAAGTTGACAGCTTAAACTTGAAAATGTTCTGAAACTGTAATGGAAAGTATGGCTGTGCCACTGTATAAATCTTTTCCCATAAAAGAGAACTATGTTTCCGGAAATGTCTTCCAATGATGTTTACTCTGGTCAGGTAGCTAACACATATTTGATGTCCGTCCATCTCTTTCCCCATCATTTGTTGCATCTAAAATCAGGACTGCAGTACTCATACTACTAGTGATACCTTATGTGCTTACACAGACTTTAAACCTCCTTCAAATGGTAGCAAAAGGAATGTAGCAATCATAGTGACTGGAGCAGTAGCTGGAGCAATTGTACTTGCCCTTCTGGTACTAGGTGTCATGTGGAGAAATGGCTGGCTTGTTGGCAAAGCCGCTGCAGATAAAGGTATAGATATTTCTTTTGGGCTCCTTATAAAGGGGAGCAAAACATAACAAGTCTTTTTGGAATCTTGGATTACCAGATTCAATCCTCATTTCTCATTGCATTTTCCTTTGAAGATTGTCTGTGATTTCCCTAAATTCTCTCTTTTAACATTTTCCTGTGAACTTAAAATACTCTTATTGATATTCTCTTAAAGATACTTATAATAGAACCTTTTCTATGATCTTTGAAATATTCTCTGACATCCAAAACTGTGGTCTGGAAGAGCTTAGAGGCCTAGATCTTCAAACAGGACTATTCACACAACGACAGATGAAAGCTGCCACCAATAACTTCGATGCGGAAAACAAAGTTGGAGAGGGTGGATTCGGTTCTCTTTACAAGGTAACTACTGCATGGTTGATAGTTTTTGTAATCTGTCCTAAATACTCTCTATAAGTCGGCGGTAGAAAAACAACAGCAAGAAATGGTCAAATGCTCTCCATGAAGTCTTGGATGTATGACAGTAAATAAAGAAAGCAGTGCTGATCATCATCTGTCAGCCATAGTTTTGAGTGGGAACTTTTCATTGTTGAACGCAGGGCTCACTATCAGATGGAGCCGTGATTGCAGTCAAGCTGCTCTCCTCAAAATCTAAGCAAGGAAACCGTGAATTTGTGAATGAGATAGGAATGATATCTGCATTGCAACATCCAAATCTTGTAAAGCTGTACGGATGTTGTGTTGAAGGAAACCAATTGATGATTGTATATGAGTACATGGAAAATAATTGCCTATCCCGTGCTCTTTTCGGTGAGTTGATATCTTCATTCTATCAGAAGCATCTTGAACGAATCCATTTTGTTTGGGATTCTAAAATTGATTGTTTTTCTTTTCCATTATTTCAGGGAAGGAAGCAAAGTTCAGACTGAAACTGGACTGGCCCACCAGGCTGAAAATTTGCCTAGGTGTAGCTAAAGGTTTGAAGTACCTACATGAAGAGTCAATGATAAAAATTGTGCACAGGGATATCAAAACTAGCAATGTGCTGCTTGATAAGGAACTCAATGCCAAGATTTCTGATTTTGGTTTGGCAAAGCTGAATGAAGATGACAATACCCACATCAGCACTCGTGTTGCTGGAACCATGTAAGTCTCCACCAGGACATTGTTTATTTCCAAGAATGAATTTTTATCTGTGATTTTGTATCTTATGCCTAAACCCATTGTTCATATGGTGGCTATTTTTATGGTCATAAGCCCTAGCATTTACAGCTCTTGATCTTTTATATTATCATATAATTAAATGGTGGCTGTTTGATAACGAAAACCAGGGATTCTGTAGCAAGCTTAACCACCTTTTTTATTCTTCAGTGGTTATATGGCTCCCGAGTATGCAATGCGTGGCTACTTGACCAACAAAGCAGATGTTTATAGCTTTGGAGTGGTTGCTTTAGAAATTGTCAGTGGAAAGAGCAACACAAACTACAGGCCAAAGGAGGAGTTCGTTTACCTTCTTGATTGGGTAAGTTTATAATCATTTCAAAGTTCTCTTATCAATTTTGCATAAAATGTTTCACACGAACTCTCATATTCAACCTCGTAAGAGAATGCTGTCGTATCGGCCAAAGAAAGCCAGTAACTTGTATCTGCATTTGTCCTTCTTAATTTCTGCTGGACTTCCAAAACCCATTTTACAATAACGAATGCATTATAGAATCCTTATCAGGATTTATCTGGGATTTTGTCAGGCCTATGTTTTGCAAGAGAGAGGAAGTCTTCTGGAGTTGGTCGATCCAGAATTGGGGTCAGAGTATTCTTCAGAAGAGGCCATGGTGATGCTAAATGTCGCCCTCTTATGCACCAATGCATCCCCAACTCTCAGACCGACAATGTCCCAAGTCGTGAGCATGCTCGAAGGCCGAACTCCTGTTCAGGACCTTCTTTCCGATCCTGGGTTCTCAGCGGTCAACACAAAATACAAGGCTATAAGAAACCACTTCTGGCAGAATCCGAGCCAAACCTATAGCATGTCTATAAATGAATCGTACCGTACTGATTCCACAGGCTCGTGCGTAGAGCCAGAAGAGGCCGCCCGTCTTGTGAGAGTTAGCTCGGTCAAATCTGATCAGTAAATGAGCATCATCTTCAACTAATTTGAAGAGGTGGGAAAAGTCCCAGCTTATATTCTTTGCTTGTAATGTAGCTAGGCTCATCTTGGAACGAATTCTCATGAAATTTGTTTCATCTGAAACGTCCATTGTTAGCCTCCAAGTTTCTCGGCAAATATCAATATAATCATATCAATACCATTAACTTCCATGATCTGAAAGAGTTACACAAACACCAAGTAATGTTGATGGAATAACCCATTTCTGGGTTATTTCTAAAATTTACTTAAAATAAAAAATAAAAATAAAAAAAATAAATAAAAAGGGATTGAGGTAGTGATAAAGTCAAGTTGGAATTTTTTGATGAATTTGAGAGCTTAATTGTACCTCTATTGTGTCAAAGAATAAAGAAAATACAGATTTAAGGTCAAAATAAGTGACTATCGAATAAATCTACATAAAATTAAGTCCAAAATCATAATTATATTTTTAAGAAGTTAATTTTATTTAATCATATGCTAAATTACAGTTTAATTATGTTTAAGAATTAATTTAGGATCCAATTGAATGATTTAATTTTTGACCCAATGAGTTATAGACTCCCTCATAAAAAGAGATCTACTTTGAACTTTAGAATAGACCAATGATTCGACCTAGAAAAACAATCAAACAACAATGTAAGTTACCTTAGGTAGGGTGCACTGATGATGATGCGTTTTTCCCTTGCACAACAAGTCTTTTTACTAAAATTCTCACAAACTATTAGATTTTCTAATGATCTAAATACTAGATGGCGACTCCTGAAAATTACAATTATATTTTTATAATTATGAAAAAAATCATATTTCACGCATTTCTCTATATAAGAGATGGGCGTGTGAAAAAACATCGTCGCGACAATTGATATCAACATCATTCATATTGATATCATTACCCTGAAGTTCCCGGTAGAGTAATCTAGTTCTCATCAATTTGATATCAATAGAACTCTTTTGATATCATTAGCTTTCATAGACCGGAAAAAATACAGATATAATGTCGATATCAATATAATTCATGCTGATATTTATCTTCCAACTGGGAGAGCAAATACCACTGTTGTCACTTCTAATTATGTAATGGTAATTTAAATTGGTTTTTAAATAATTTTAATTATCTTTATTTTATATTAGTAGCATGCTGCTAATAAAAAAATGGTCAAATTAAAAGATAATTTATCCACCAAAACATATATTTTTCCTCAAAATTTGAAAATCATTACAATATATTAACAAAACACTCAAAGGCGTTGATAAATCCCTGTGCATTCCACTGTGCACTGTCTCACAATCCACTGTGGATTGTGGCAGTGCACAGACGAAAATCGCCTTGGTCATCCGGCGTTTAGTGTATATTTTATGGGAGTATTTTCAGTTTTTGGCTTTTTTTTTTAATAGCCGCAATGTGCACAATGCATTGACGCCTCTGACCCCCGAAAACGACAAAACAGAGAACAGTCGCGAGGGGCTCCGGCAGTTTTTCACATTTTTGTGCACAGTGCGCTGACGGTTAAAGCCCCCGAAAAAGACAAAATTTTGCACAGTAAACGGGGGCTGCGGCGTCTTTTCCCCCCCCGGTATTTTCGTAAATACTAGTGGGGACAGGGTTCTTTGGGTCATTACCCGGGGGGCATCTAGCGCGTCGCCTGGCCGCACCAGCGGCGTTCCAGGCGAACGCGCCCTTTAGGCGGCGCGTGCGGAGTCGTACCGGGGTTGTCCTCTATCCTCCGTCGCGGCGCGTTCACTGAAAGTATGTCCGGTTAAGCCGCGGCGGATGGTTTTCTCTCCGACGTCGCCTTTCTCTCTCCTTCCACCTCCAAATTCGGCTGCAGTCCCTAATGTTGGTGTGAAGTTCAGTTTGGTCCCTGCGGTTTTGATTTCGTTTTTATTACTGATTTATTCAAATTAAAGTTTTATTATTTTCAATTGTGCCCTTCAATTAAAACTGATTATATAAGAAAGTTTTATTTCAGTCCTTATAGTTTTGATTTTGTATTTATGTTTTATTCCTTCAATTATTCCGATACGGATGTTTTGATTTCTTTGATTTGGTCCTCCAATTGAAATTGCTAATATATGCAAAGTTTGATTTCAGTCCCTCTTCTTCTAATTTTTCTCTAAAATGACAGCAATTGTCATTATTTCTTTTTGGTCCTCCAAGTAATTTTTTTTTTAATTTTCTCCTTCAATTAGAATGATTTTTATATATGCCATTTTTCATTTCGGTCCTTATTCTTTTAATTTTTTTTTGGATATTAATTCATTTGGTTTGTTTTTATTCTTTGACAATGTTTAAAAATTTAATCCCTTTATATTTGATTTTCATTTCAGCCCTTATACTTTTATTTTTTTATATTTCTTGAATAATCCCTACTTTTGTCCATCTATATATAAATGTATTTAACACAATAATAATAATCATAATGATAATAATAATAATAATAATAATAATAATAATAATAATAATAATAATAATAATAATAATAATAATTTAATTATTTTTTGTTCTTACTCTTCTGTTTGTTTTTTTCTCCCGATAATTTTATAATATTTTTTGTTTTGCCGGTAATAGCAATAATAAATTTTTGTTTTTGTTCTCTTTTTTTTAGCTTTTGTTGAAATATTTTTAGTCTTTCATGTATTTTTGTTTCTTTCATTATTAACATAATAATAATAATAATAATAATAATAATAATAATAATAATAATAATAATAATAATAATAATAATAATAAGAAGAAGAAGAAGAAGAAGAAGAAGAAGAAGAAGAAGAAGAAGAATTTAATTGTTTTTCTTGCTTGCTCTTTTTTTAATGTTTTTTCACTCAGGATAATTTGATCATTTTTATTGTTTTGACAGTAATAGCAATAATAGTTTTTTTTTTTAATCTTTTGTTAAAGTTTGTAGGAAATTTTGAGCCTTTCATTTATTTATTTTTTCTTTCATTATTAACATAATAATAATAATAATAATAATAATAATAATAATAATAATAATAATAATAATAATAATAATAATAATAATAATAATACTAATCAGCATGATTTAATTATTTTTCATTCTTACTCTTTTGTTGTTATTTTTCCCTCCCGATAATTTGATAATTTGTTTTTTTTCCAGTAATAGCAATGATAATTTTTTTTTTATTTTTTTTTATCTTTTGTTAAAGTTTCTTAGATATTTTTGGTCTTTCATTTATTTTTGTTTTTTTCATTATTAACATAATCATAATAATTATAATAAGAATAATAATAATAGTGATTATTAGTAATATTATAATAATAGTGATTATGTATTCTATTATTATAATAATAGTGATTATTTATTCTTTCACAATAAGAATAATAATAATAATCATTTTTAATTGGTTTTTCTTGCTTACTGTTTGGTTCATGTTTTTTATTTTTTTCCTTCGGTATAATTTAATAATTTTTATTGTTTTTATTCTAGCGGCAATAATAATTTTAGATGTTAAGACTCCGATGTTGCTATTGTTAAAATATTTTAAATTAATATTGCTTCCTTTTCCTTTTTTTTTTTATTTGCTCTTTCTATTAATTGATTTGTATAATTTTATTATCTGCACAATAATGATTTCAGTAAGTTTTTTTTTCTTATTCAAATATGTTGCTCTTTTTTCTAATGTTAGAGCGCGCTCTTTTGTTATCGTTTATGACGCAATACCTATATTCTAAAAGATGTAATCTATGCTTATGTGACAAACTCAACTCAAAATTTACAACATTTTATCTTTGAATCTATAATTTTTATTTACTTATATCATATAAATTTATCATTGTAGATTTAATTATGTTAAATTATATACAAAAAAATACCCGCGGAAACGCGCGGGCAAGTTGCTAGTACAGCTATATATATTGTTATTATATAAAAAAATTGTCATGCACGGATAAATAACTAGGTGGCACAAAATTAACACCAGAATCGTGTGAGAATAATACATTTGACACGGAATGCTGCCGTACGTGCTTAACAGCGTAAGCGACTACCTCAGCAAGTCTTCGTACATTGGTCAAGCCCATCACATCTACAGTGGTGGATGTCACTTCCACACAGACTTCCATTTCCCTGAAACTCTTCAGCTTCTCTCTCATCGCCGCGTGGAACTCTTTGCAGCCTCTCTCCTCTTCTATTTAAGGAAAGATGGAGCTGGTTGTCTTGTTCTACTTCAGTTTTTGTTTTCTTTGTACCACCAAATTACGAAATGGCTCTGATGGAAACATTTTATCTCTCACACGGAGCTCCAACACTTGCTATTGATGAAACCGTTCCTGCCAGAAAATTCTTTCAATCATGGCAACAAAGTGTTTTCAAAGAGAAGCCAAGTTCCATTCTCGTTATTTCTGCCCATTGGGAGACTGCACATCCTACTGTTAATGTCGTTGATCGAAATGATACCATTTATGACTTCTATGGCTTCCCCAAACCCTTGTACCAGGTACTCCTGATCAATTCCTTCTTCCAAAGTTTTTTGCTTTTAGATTTTTGCTGGATTTTGTCTTCTGGGGTCATCCGGTTTCACGCAACTATGACTTCGATCTCACTGTTGAATTTGTGATTGATGGTAAACATGTTCCTGATCTGCAAGTAGTTTGTAGAATTTGAGGCACCCCTCAAGGCCATAATTGATTTGTTGAATTGAAATGATTGGGATTCTTGAGTCTAACGATTCTATTGTGGAAGTGAAGACATTTCAAGACTTGAAGAATCGTAATTGATTATTGATCCAAGTTGCAAACAGAATTGTAATTGACTATATTGCCTTTCTTAGATCAAGTACACCCCACCTGGAGCTCCAAAACTGGCGAGGAGGGTGAAGGAATTGCTAATGGCATCTGGCATCGATCATGTGGATGAAGATAAGAAACGAGGGCTTGACCACGGTGCTTGGGTTCCATTGATGTTCATGTATCCAGAGGCTGACATCCCGGTGTGCCAGCTCTCCGTCCAATCCGACAGGGACGGCACTCACCATTACAACATGGGAAAGGCTCTGGCCCCTCTCAGAGAGGAAGGTGTCCTCATCCTAGGATCCGGATCTGCCGTACACAACCTGGGTTCCAGGCTACCCTATGGCAGTCCTGTTCCTTCATGGGCGCTGGAGTTTGATAACTGGCTTAAGGATGCTCTCATTGAAGGAAGGTAAATGTTACTCGGAAAGCTGCTTGTATCTCCTGTGGCATACTCTACAATCTCAAAATCCTAGCATAGATTTTGACACTTTCTAGCTCCACCATTGCATTTAGTTTTCATCATTGAAATTTTAATTTTATTTCCCTTTTCTGTGCAGATATGAAGATGTGAATCACTATGAGTCGAAGGCACCGCATCCAAAAATGGCTCACCCTTGGCCGGACCACTTCTACCCACTGCACGTAGCCATGGGTGCAGCAGGTGAAGATTCGAAGGCCAAATTAGTGCACAGCAGTTGGACTGACGGCACCCTTTCTTATGCTTCCTACCAGTTCACAGAGCCTAAATAAAATCTTCATCAACGTTACAGGTCCTGCTGGAGTTCTTGGAGACATGAATTTCTGTGTTTTCTTAACTAAATAATCTCTATTTATGTTAATAAATCTCAGTACATATGATAGAGATAGAGGGTGGTTGAGATGGTGACATTGATATAACGTTTCTCAGCAACAGCGATGTATGAACCGTGATTTGTTTTTTTTTTTTTTTTTCCACTGAAAATAAGGTGTTGCTGAAGCCAATTTTTAATAAAAACTGGGAAAAAAAGATTGGAATACAATTGTCAAATTAGGTTTCCAAACTAATGTTTTCCTCAAATGGGTCCCTAATATTCGAAACAAATGTCATTAATTTCGCTTGTTCCTTAGCGTCATTTTCTTCTTCTTTCAACTCAGACCCTCCAGGAAGAAGATAAATATGTGGTGCTAAAAATGTGAATTTACCATCTAATTATTATTTTATAGGTCAATCATGCCTTTCCAATTTCAAGCTATAGAAATGATGATTTCGTTAAGTAACTAAACTTCTTATGTGTGCTATTGTTTTATATAATTTCATATAAATAAATAAATAAATAAATAATAATAATAATACCACCAAAAATATAAGATATTGGAGTAACTTCAACTTAAATAAATGAATTGATTTAATGATAAAAAAAGAGCTATTATAGAAAAAAATTATCCAACATTTTCAAAGGAAGAGGCTTCAAAATCTAAAGAAAAAACTGGAAGATCAATATTTGGCGTTATAATAGTGTAAGATAATGATTATTTTCTAAATTGTTTTACTTACAGATATATTAAAATAATATTTTATTTTATTTTTAATAAATTATTTTTTATATCATTATGTCAAACCAATATGAAAATACAAGAAAAATAATTATTTGAAATTAAGATGAAAATATTAAAATCCAATTTTATTTTTAATATTGTTAAATAGTATTACTTATTTTTATTTCTAGTTATTGTAAATTAGATGACAACTCCTTATCTATTTTCCAATAGTATTACTTATTTTAAGCAATGTCCAGTTACACATAAATTAATATACAAACAAATCTATACAGAATTTACAAAACCATTAATAAGACAAAAACAAATTTTGATGTTTCCCAAATTATTTAATTTCTTTTTATAGTTTTGTTAGAGATAATTTTATTAATCATTGCCATTATTTTTCTAGTGGATTGGATCATAGTTGTTAATTTCATTCCGTTTCGGCTGAAACGGCTGAAATATTTCATACCAGTTAAAAAAACAAGACAAAAACGAAGTCGTTTTTATCTTGGTTTAAATTTTGGTCTATTTGGATTTTTCAACCAAAAACAGCCCAAAACGTACCGTTTTCGTTCCGCCCGTTCCGTTTCGACCAAATAGTATTTTTTTTAAATAATAAATAATTTTACAATATCAATTATATTTTTTAATCCGATTGTAAGATTAAGATGAAATTTTACGAGGTCTCTTGACATTAACTAAAATATAAAAGGTATGGGTGTTTTACTATGTAATACACTGTAGCATGTGAGATGATTCACTGTGAATTTCAACAGTGCGCTAACGTTTTTACCCTTAATGATCTTGGGTTAGGTGATTTATGTGGGGCGTTTTTGTTTTTTCATTCTATTTTGTTTCTATTTCTGGAGAAATCAAAATGGGAGAGAAGGACATCGTTGGGAATGCCGTTGCTTCCTTCAAAGCCGCCACCGGCCAAAACGACATAGTATTTATTCATGGGAAGAAGCAGAGGGCTCGGGGATCTCCTCCTGCCAATGCTCCTGTTACTTGGAGGAATCAACGTGATCGTCATGGGATGGTAGGCTGAATCTGAGCTCTTTTTAAGGAAGCCAAGCAACAAAGTATAAAAGAACACCATATTTTTGCAGGCTTTGAGAATCTGCCTCTCTGTTCTTTCTCCTCGGTTTCCTTATATTGCTCCTTCTCCTTCGTACTGCGTTTTGAGTTTGGGGTGTTGGGTTCGCAGTGGTCGTGGATGAGGAATATTCTAAAAGAGAGTTAATCCATCTAAGCTTTCGGTGGGACATTCATATCTTGAGACAGTCTACTAGGTAAACTCACACAATCACATCCGTGTGAAATTCAGTGATGAGTTAGAGAGCTTTCTTTTTAAATTGTGCTGTTAATTGCAGGAAAAGAAACACACACACATAATAATAATTTGTAGCATAAATATTTTTTTTAATTTTAGAAGCTTTGATTAATAATAATAGTAATTTGATTTTTCAATCAAATATTAATAAAAAAAAACTTACATACTTATACAACAAGAATAATAAATCTCAAAAGTCTATTAAAAAAATAAAATCTAATATATACATTAACTAAAAAATAAAGTTATTATCCTAATATTTTTGTTTTTTTAATGACGATGATAAATTTATGGTGGTGATTTTATTCATCCTCTTAAATAGATAAATTTATATCGATTCAAAATTTATATATTTTATAGAAAACTCGCGCTCCACAAGAATTTTGCACGGATTTATTATTTTACTCAAATTCATAAAATAATAAAAAAATCTCACACAATTAATATTTTTTTGTTGAAAAAATATGGTTCCGTCCGCGACGAGGAGAGGGTAAAAAGCTAGTATACATATAAATGGTGTCCCATATTTACTGCAGCAATTTTTACTGTTCACACAGACACAGATTATTGTGGATTGCAACAGTAAAATTACCATATTATCTAGCACTGAAAAAATTAACCCTGTGGACTAGGGTCATTTTCAACATTTCTAGGGGACATGAATAGTATTTATGAATTCTTTGCATAGTAAAACTATTATTTTACCCCTGGGTGCTAAGAAAATGTCGCGAAGAGTTGGGGGTGTTTTCGTTTTTTCCTAATTTGTTTCATAGTAAAACTAATAAAATAGCCCCAGAAAATGACAAGAATAAGTCCAGGAAGTCAGGGTATTGAGGACTCTACACCCCATTTTTTTTCGTAGTTATCGTTGGGTCCATGAGTGCTTAGGTAATTTACTTTTATTTTATTATTTCTTTTCTGAAAAACTATAGGTGGATCGTCCGAATGCGCCCAAGGAGGCGCATTCTGTGTCTTTTGGGGTCGGAAATAGATCCCCCATCGTGTCATTTTAGTCCCTATGCTTTTGATTTTTGTTTTATTACTGAATTCTGCAATTAAAATTTTGATTTTTTGAAATTCTGCCCTTCAATTGAAACTGATTATATATGTTGGTTTTATTCACTCCTTATTCTTTTGATTGCTAGTTTGCTTTTTGTTACTTTAATTATTTCAGTATACAAGTTTTAATTTATTTTAATTGTGTCCTCCAATTGAAATTTATCATATACGCTACTTTTTATTTTAGTCCTTGTTCTTTTAATTTTTTAACAAAATGCATTTGGAAAGGTTTTTTAAATGCCTTTATTTATTTCGGTTCCAAGGTTTGTATTTGTTTCAACTTTATCCTTCGATTAGAATTAATTATATATTTTGTTTTGATTTGTTTTAATTGTTGTCCAATTGAAATTGGTCATATATTCATTTAGGTCCTTAGTCTTTTAATTGTTTTAACACAATTACACCGTAATTTTTTTTAAAAGGTACCTTTATTTGGTCGGTCTAAAGGTTTTTATTTGTTTCAATGTTGTCCTTCGATTGAAACTGATTATATATTTTATTTTTCATTTAGGCATTATTCTTTGCATTTTTTATTTGATATTAATTCCTTTGGTTTTTCTGATCATTCTTGGACAATGTTTATTTTTATCCATATTTATGCATCTATGCTTTTAATTTTTTTTTAAATTTTTGTCATTTTATTTTTTATTGGGTTTTATTTTTATTTGGTGTAGTCCTGAAATTTTAATTTATGTTGATGATCAGTTTAAAATTAATATTGCTTCTTTTTTCTCTTTGTTCCTTTTTTGTGTGTTTTGTTATTTTTATCCGTTCTTCAGATTAAATGATTTTACAATTTTATTGTTTACGCAATACTAATGATAATTTTAGTGATTATTTTTTATTGTTATTTAGTAAAAATATTTTTTTCTTCTTCGGGGAAATTCAATGATTTTAACTGTTATAGTAATGATAATGAAGCAACATAGAGATGGATTTTCAATTTATATTTCTTCTTTTTGAAGATAGAAAATTAACTATTTATTTTTGTTATTTGATTATTGCAGGTGTTTTCATAATTTATATTTTATTTTTTATGTTTAATTCAAATTGAATTATGAAATGAAGTAAATACAATGAATTTAATAATTCTGATATCCGAATGTTCTTGTTTTTTTTAATGATAATGATAATTTTATACTAGTGATTTCGTTGAAACCTATCACATAGATAAATTTATATCAATTTAAAATTCATATATTCTATAGAAAACTTGCACTTCAAAGGAATTCTGTACAGATTTATTATTTTGCCTAAATTTATATTATAATAAAAAATCTCAACAATTGATATTTTTTATGTTGAAAAAATATGATTCCGACCGTGACGAGGCATGAGGGCAATGACTCGTATATTATATATATGATGTTAAAATTTTAGAGCAATCAGAGGATGTAATGACCTTACGAGAATGGTGATGATATTCTTGTAATATTATACATGCTCATAATTTTGTTCAGAAAAATTATTTTATTATGTTTTTTTAGATTAAATTACTCAATTCTAATTAATTTTATTTTTTGAATTTGAACTATTTTTTTAAATTAATATATTTAATACACACACACATAAAACAATATAACCCCAAAACGACACTCCGAAACACTTCAAAACCCAAATATTCTATTTCAATTGAAAAAACAAAGCACCAACCGAAACGACATTGACAATTATGTATTGGATACATTGAAATTGACAAATTAAAAAACCGAACATCCTGTTTTTCTAATTTAATACATTCTATAGTGACCAGTTTGTATTATACAATACATTTTTCAACAACTTAAGACGAATACTTGTGTAGTTAATTTGATTTTTAATCAATTACTAATTAATTAGTATATTATCAACCAAAACACTCAAATATTCCATGTGGCAGCATTAGAATCAAGAAAAATATCAAGATGTTATAGATAGGGGAAAAAACAATTATTAATTAAAGATATACTTAATTGGTTATATAGATTTTTAAAATACTTACAAAAGATATTATTACAAAGAGGATAATAGAGAATATTGATCGTGTATTTTATTACAATACAAGATAAAATGTTTTAACAAGTGTCCTAACCCCATTTGAGAATGCGGTTGAGGTTGTTTTTGAAAATTATTTTTATTCAGAAAATGCATCATGTTTTTATATTTTTTAAAAATTATTTTTGACATTAATAATTAAAAAACATCATTTTTTTTAATTTAATATAAAAAATAAAAATATTATTTTTAAAATACAATATCAAACCAGACTTTAACTTATTTCAACTTAATTCTAATTGGCCCTTACAAAAAAAAAACTCCCATCCATTGGACATTACCCCTATAACCCTGTCTTGAAACTTTTTTCCTGGGAAACAAAACAGAGAAAGAACCTATTTGTATTAAAATTACTATTTTCTGTGAATTTTCGTTGTAGGGCTTCTAAGGGTAATGTTGATATTAATGGTATAATTGTGGTTATTTTTTAAAATATTTTTTATTTAAAAAATATCAAAATAATATTATTATTTTTTTATTTTTTAAGATCAGCATATTAAAATAATTTAAAAATATAAAAAAATAGTTTAATTTGAAAGAAAAAGAAGGGGTTCATCGGGGGTGGGTGCGTGAAGTATTTTTTAAGCTTTTAATTGTATTCTGAGATACTGACTTCGAACCTTTCTTGCACATGTAACCTCCGCATAATAGGCACTACCGTACCTTACCAGATTAAAGTTAAAAAAAATAAAAGAAAAAAGATTTATCATGAACATGGATCGAAATGTAATCCACATACATGGATTGCTCGGAAGTGATATCACCATGAATACTCGGACATTGCTGACCAGACGTTACCAGACGTGAAATCGACAAGGACTATTCACCATAAACAACGTCAGCAAAGACATCATCCACGAGAGCAAGATCAAACTTTGAAACTCGAATCTTTTGTCTCCAGATTCTTCTCCATTTTATAAGCTAAACTCCTACCGCGGCATGATTAGTATATACTAGCTATATGCCCGCGCGCTGCCGCGGGCATTGCTGTGTATATAATATCATATAATTAAATTAATAACGATAAACTTATAATATGGCCTGTATAAAAAGTTCAGAACCACAACATAAAAGAGTTTGTTTCGTAAACATAGGTTACATCTTTTGAAATATACTTAGTGTCACAAAAGATGACAAAAGAGTGCTAACTATACAATTTGTACATCAGTGCAAAATAGAAGGATGTTGAGGTGTAGAACGAAGCGAAATCCCTTCTTCAAAATGAGACATCTCATTTTGTTGTTAATCTTTCTGAAAAAAATAAAAATCGCTGACTAAATAAAAATAAATAAGTAATCAAATTCATAATCAAGTTAAGTTTAGTAATTGTATTATATATCTAAAGTTAAGTTTAGTAATAGAAATCAAATCAACTAAATGCATGACTTAGCTATACAGCTAATCATATAATATATATATTGAATGCATTATGCATTTTGAATTAACTTCAGTAACAAAAATTGAGAATGCATATATGTCTTAAGTAGGTTGTTGAACTTGTCAACATAGAAAATATACAGAACTATCATTATCAAACTGAGGTCAAGCCTTATAATCTTCAATTGCAATTTGTAATGCTTATTTGAGCAAATCCTAAAAGAAATTAAACTTTTTTTTGAGAATGATTGATAAATAAACGATAAATATTTAGAAATAATTGGTGTGCAAAGCGACCTCTGATGGTGGAGAAAGGTTGTCTTTGTTCTTTTTAGTTGGTGGCTCATCTTCTTCATCGAGAATGATTGATTTTTGTTTTAGATGACTGCAAAATTAAGGAAAAGAGAATATTATTGTATAAGGAAGCTTATTTATAGGGAATGCAGGTGATGTATGAAAGTAAAGACATGAAATTGTTTTGCAATGATTAAAAGTATTGAATTTGAAAATATAAATATATGTGTGATAAAACGAAACTTACATTTTTTCTGAATGAGGATCGGTGAAATCCAAACTTTTCTTAGCCTTTAGGTGGTAACTGTCTTCTTGATGTTGAGATGGTGGGGTGCTGTCAGGTGGTGTTATTGGAGTAAGCGTGTCCGCTTGAACTATTGATGAGTCTTCAATAGTAATGGTTGTAGGAGTGGTTGAGGACCCAACACCAAATTGTTCTGATTGAATCTCTGAAGACTGTTTGATGCCTTTGTCAAAAACATTTGTAACAAAGATGTCACATCTGTTGATTGCTGATTTATAAGCCCCAAAACGTAGTTGAAAGATTTTCATCTTGTTCAATACTTGAGTCATTTGTGGTGGACTGTATAAGGATCAACAAATTTCTTGTCATAAACCAGATGATGTGCTAAGGCGTTGAAAAAGTTCTCAGCAGTTTTTCCAGATAAGAAGAAGTTTGTGACATCTTTGCCATCAGTTACAATGCAGTTAACCTTAAACCTGCACCAAGAGATCAATAGTTATTTGTAATTGAGTAAAATATAAATGCATTAATTTTATGAAGAAAAAGATCTATATGAAACAATAATGTGGGTATTGAATGTTTTTTACCATGGAATTGGTGCAGAGTCTGGAGTTCCATGTTCAAAGCATCTGAGGTTGTCTGATGGTCCAGAGAGTGTTTTAGTGCATTTTGGGCATGTTTTGCACCACCACCCATTAAAGAGATCATAATCAGTAATAGATGCTATGCAAGTGAAGCGCATATTCTGCATTGACCAAAGCAGAAGTGAGAATAAAAGCTAAAAAATACTGTTAAAAGAGTACGCATAAGCATTAGCAATTAAACCTTATGTTGATGTGGATCCATGCATAAGATCTCTTTAATTGTTTTTCGGTTTTCATTTATTTGTTGATCCAATGACACAACAACATTCAAAGATGGAGGAAGTTTATGGACATCATGCGGCATCTGGCTATAACTTAATTTAACAAAAGTTCAAATAGTTAATAATAAATATTTATTGCTTAAGTAAAAATGAAATGGCAAATTTTTTGAGAGTAAGAGGGATTTACAATTGCTTATATGGCAAAACTTCTGGAATATTTGGATTGAAATACCAAAGCGATGCAGCAGTCCCAGTTAAATTTGCTGCACCTGAATGCATGTAAGAGAAAAAGAAGTAACAAATATTAATGAGAAAAAATTGCAATTGGGCAACAAAGGGAAAAATGGTTTGATGCTATCGTATTAAAAACAATACAGCAAACCTTGAAATTATGTAACTCGAAACCCGACAAAGACAACAATTATGGGAGATTCATGTGCATTAACGATATTATCATCAAAGCTTCGAGCAATGTCGCCCCATAAAGTAACTCGGAGATACTGTTTGAAACTTGGAATTTTTAGATAAAACCATGTAAAACATAAGCTAGAAATGCAATGTTAGCAGTGGAAATACCTTATATTCTCAATGATGAACTCTTTTTTATCTTCAAGTCTGTGACCTTGAACCAATATCTTTTCAAGTGGTTGGATTGCTTTAAGCCGATCCAGAACATCTAGAATAATCGAAAGGTTAGTGAAATAATGCATTAGTTTTTTTTCATTTTTAATAATTTGTTTTTTTTTTCATACCTGTTAGAATTCTTGATCCCTTGCCTTTGGTTAAAACATGTGCAAAGTCAGTCAGGTTGAAATGGTATCGCGGCACATCATGTTTAACAGAATCGAGATGCACTATCTTGGTATCAGACTTTAAGTCAATAATTGCTTCATGATCAACAACAACATTAGCAGCTCGATTTTCGTAGGTGTAGAAGTCTTTAATCTGAATATAACAACCTTCGATTATGTTGAGATTGAAAAATTCTGCATCTCTTGCTTTGGATGATCCTTGTATGGCCCCACCCTACGATGCAAAAACGTGTAGGAAAACAATATTAGAATTATTAAGACATGGATGAAATTGATGAATGCTAATAAGATATTGTATTTAATGAAAAAAGAAATTATGACAACATGGGAAGAAAATCTAAATACGGATGGTAGCGTATTTAATGTAATTTATACATGAAAATGAATTAAGATGATATATATATATATTCTCTCGGAAAATTGTAAGAAAACAAACAAACATACATGCACACAAACATATGGTTATAAATTATAAATGATATGAAGTTAAAAGTAAATAAGATGTTGAACTGTATAGAGGACATCTAAGTATAAAACGACATAAATTGCTGAGTAAATAGTGAGTGAAATTTGAGAACCTGGTGGTCAACCAAAAGACAGTTGAAGCTACTTGTATGTCCATTTTGCATTGGCATCCAAACGCGGCAAACTCTGGCTTGGATCAATGGATAGAAAAGATACTTCTTGATATTTTTTAAAGGCACCGCCATCAATCTGCAGAATAAAAGCAAAAATAAGCTGATGTGGATGACGAAGGTAATATAAAAAGAATGCGCATAGACCTTTAACAAATAACAAATAGGCAGAAAAAAATAAAAAAGATGCACATAAATGAAAACAAATAGCTGAAATATAGTTGACAATATGGATATAAAAGAATTAAGTTAGAATGTAAGAAAGAAGAAATGATTTTGAATGGGAAGAAGACCTTTTGGCAATGAATTGAGGACATCTTTGTAGACAATTTTTTTAGCATAATCAAGCTGTTTTCCTTCTTGATCACATGAAATGATTTTTAAACCTTTTTTGGATGTAACCCTTGAGAGAGCGACATATAGTTGGCCATGTGTAAAAACTTGCTCTTTTAAGAAAACACCAACAAATTTTAATGATTGTCCTTGGCTTTTATTGATTGTCATAGCATAGCATAATCTTATTGGAAATTGTCTTCGTTTGATTGTGAACGGGCATTTGCCATCATTAATTGGGAAGACAATTCTTGGTATAAAGACTCGGTCACCAATGTGTGAGCCTGTTATAATTTGAGCTTCAATAACTCTATCAGCAAGCTGCGTGATGATAAGTCGTGTTCCATTACATAAGCCTATCATTGGACTCAGATTTCTAAGCATTATAATTGGCGCTCCTATTTTCAAAGCAAGAATGTGCGAAGGAACACCACTAAACTCAAGTTGGTTTATAAACTCCAATGGATATAATAAGTTCATATTGTCGTCATCACTGGAAGATGCATCAACAGAATCACTGCTAAGATAAATGCGTTGAGGACCATGTGTAACTCCAAGTATGAAATTATTGATTTCAGTAACAGTAATGTTCTTTGGTGTGACAATAGCCCTTTCTTTAAAGTAAGATGGTTCAAGAGCAGGTTTTTCAATGCCGGGATAAATAGCTGAAACCATTGCTTCAATTGGATCACCAGAGGTATGTAGTTGCAAATCACTTGGAATTTTAATCAAAGATTCATCAAGCTCATCAAAAAAAGGCATTTCACAAAGCTCTCCGTCACCTATCTTAAGAATCCATTCAGCAAACGCTTTAATTTCATTGATTTCATCTGAACCAAGACCATCAATTGAAAATCTCATATTTTGTTTGAGCAACATGATTTCAAATTTTGGCCAAAGTGGTGAACTACTTAAAGAAGCATTAATAATATCTTCCTTTGTTCCTCCAGGTATAACAGGGATAATTTGATGATAATCCCCACCAAGTAAAATAGATTTTCCACCGAAAGGCTGGTTATGATTAGAGTGACCAGTTTGTCCCAATATATCATGTAATGATCTACCCAATGTTTCAAAACAGTATCGATTATTCATTGGAGCTTCGTCCCATACAATAAGTGTTGTTATCTCAATCAACCTTGAAAGATTAGTATTTTTCTTTATTTCACATGTTGAGTTTTCATTTATAGCAAGAGGAATCTTAAGCCTTGAGTGTGCTGTACGACCACCAGGGAGTAGAATAGATGCAATCCCTGATGATGCAACAGCAAGAACAATTAACCCTTCTGATCTAATACGATTAATAAGCGAATGCCATAAAAAAGTTTTCCCAGTGCCACCATGCCCGTAAACAAAAATAAGAGATTGTTGATTTTTAGAAATTGATTCCATAACTCGATTATAAATCTTCTTTTGGCATGTGTTAAGCAATGAAATTGATGCTGCATTATTGCTTTGAAGTTCAGAAATATCATAATTGAGTTCTTCTCTAAGGAGATTATTTCTAATTTCAGACATCAAACGATCATTTGGCAGGGGCAAATTATAGTCTTTGAGGGATGTTGCTGAGGCATTAAAAAGTTGTTCAAGTTCATAAAGAACATAATTCTTAAGTTCATCATCACTGAAATGAAGATCATGTGGGGAGAAAGATGATAACTTGATTCTAATGTCGTCAAGCATTGTATGCCAAAATTGATCAAGCAAATTTTGGGGGCTAGCAATCTCACAAAATAGAGTAACACTGACAAACAGTTGCCTAAGCTGTGAGGAGGAGGCAGTTAAAACAGCTTCTGAAAAAGCTTCAGCCCATTCTTTGCCATCACCAAGGAGACCAAGTGCTTTGCAGGCAAGTTGAAAGGTTGGATAAACAACACCAGAGATACAACGCAGATATTCAAAGCTTGTAGCTCCTTTAACATGATTCAACAGCATCTTCAAGAAATACAATTCGCTAGCAGTAGGATGCATATATGTTATACGTCCAAGAGAAAAACCTCTTGTTCTGTAAATCCATTCTTTCTGCCTAGCATCCCAAACATATTTGTTTGGAAACTGCGAGTAATATAACTGTGTTGCTTCAACATCTTCCTTGTTTCGATCAAACCATCCTGTGAGCATTGTCTTATTGAGACTGAGTTTTCTTAAAACAGAAGATAAGTTTTGATTTCCAAAGAAAACAACAGAATGCTGCATCGGCAAATGTATTTGAAGTCTTTCAACTGCTGGGTTTCTTGAATGGATTGGAAATTGCAAGAGTCGTCATACAGCTTCATAAGGACAAATAAATCTACAGTTAAGATAAGCCTGAATCTCATCGTTTCTCTGACCTTGAACAACAACTCGACACCTATTAGATCCCTTGCTAACATATTTGAAAAGATATTTTATGAGCATTGATTGGCAACAAATTTCAACGTTCACATGAGCATTATAACGGATTAGAAGTTCTCTATTGTACGGGACAACATAGGAATTAGAGAGAGCAATTCCATTTTTTAGAACAAATGACCGAGGGAAATTTCGTCGCTTGTAAAACACAAAGCCATTCTCACCAAACACTGTCGATTCTTTAAAATTTTTAGGGAAATGTTTAGAGCATTTATTTCCCTTCATACACTGGGCTTTTGGGCTAGCAATCCCGCATGGACCATGCAGCATAAATTTCGAAACAATTGCATAGCAATGAGGATCATCTCCTTTGTCTGGCAGTTCAGCTGAAATAACTGAATCGACATCCTCAGGTGATCGAAATTTGTATTCAGAAGCTAGCCAAATCAATAAATGAGTATGGGGCAAGCCTCTTTTTTGGAATTTAATAGCATAAACATCTACAAAGTGGGAAAAGAAATTTTAAACAGACTATATTGAATAAAGACAATAAGAGGAAAATAATAAGCATAGAAAAATACCAGCAATTGTTTTTCCGAAGGGCTTCCCTGATTTAATGAATGAAATCATATCATTAAGTTTGTATCGAAATACTCTTGCAATTATGTCAGGTTTCAGCTTTATAATTTTGGCTTTTTTTAATTTCTCTTTGAATTTCAGGCCAATTGACATTGCAAGTGAATGTAATAAAAAGGTCAGGGTTACCATAATAACAACATATAGCCATTGCATCATGATAATTGTTAATCATGTATCTAGGGCTTCCAGTTAAAGAAGAGGGGAGGATGATTTTTCCAGTACTTGAACCATTAACATCGCCTCTTAAAACAGCTTCTTGGACACCTTTATAAGATTCAGTTCTAAGATTCTCTTGGTTTGAGTGAATGAAATCTAGACGTTCTTGCTCAACATTCATAAATGCATCAACTAAAAATTATTGATAAAGTCTTCCACCTTTGGTAAGAGTACTATTATCTCCTAATCTTTCTTGAATGACATAAGCATAATATGCTCTCATTGTAACTTTTTGACGTTTGGAAGGAGTATAATGCTCTTGATTTGTGAATAAAATGTCAGTATGATAGCCATCTTCACCATAAGGAAATAAGAGTGGGTACTGAAGAGACATAAATTTTGGATGCAATTTAGAGATCCCGCGGAGATTTCTAGAATAGCTTTCAATAATAATATCTCTATCAGTTTGTGATTCTCCAATATCCCTAACAATTAAACCACATACATCATTAGAGGAAGGATCATCATATTGCTTTGAGTCACCATCTCTTTTCCCAATCAAACGAAGTTTGAAATTCGAGAATTCATCATTGTTAAGTCTATGTCTAACTTGACGAAACAATTTGACTAATACATTAGATGAATCAAGCATATCAATAAGTTCCTTGACAACATTTTCATCTAAAGATGGTTGACAACTATTATTATTAAAAGGGTGTAGTCGATTAACAATTTCATTGTCTGTGTCAAAGATGTATAGTTGTGCAAATCTTGGTAATTCAGCATCAATTGGCAGCAATGATCCCATAAGATGATGACATTGTCCATTTATTTTAAATATATAAGGACCTGGTTGAGAATTGACAGTATTATCAATCTGTGCTCCCATTGAAGTGAAAGCAAACATTGAATTATAAGCACGAATGTTATGTCGAAATTTGATGGACAATGAACCTTTGTCAGGATTTAAAAGATCATCTAGAAATTGAGGTGTGTTAGGAGCAGCAGGCAATTTGATTTTTCCATTAGCACAACATGATGTAAAGGAGGGGTTTTTCTTTCCTGAACGTGCCAAACGCTCTGCATACCAAAAAAGAGCATTGCAATGTTGACATTTCCATGATTTATTACCGAAATCAAGGGGTTCAACCAAGGTTCCTGAGGTGAAGAGAAATTTGAAAAAAAAAGGATTAAAATCATAAGAATTCAGAAACTAAAGCGAGCTAAAAGAAAGGATTAAGGATGTTGAGATAACTAATGTTTTCTCTTTCTTTGATAAAAAGATTGACCAATAATATTATATTGGTCAGGAATGATTGAGGGGACATTAATTGGCTGATCTTCAGTTTGATAGTTTGATACCAGAGAAGACAAATTGTCTGAAGACGAAGGAGTAATAATATTTGCATGCTCAATTTCATAACTTTTTGATCTGAAACTTGGTCCAGAAGACGAAGAGGCAATCACGGAGGGATCTTCGTAATGAAAGCCAATATGTGCATCACAATCAAAAAGACTTTGGTGGGTACTTTCAGTATCCAAAGAGCTAGAAACATCAACAAAACTTTCATCCGCAACATGATAGATTTCATCCGTAATAGGATAGAAATCATCATTAAAAGCAGCTGAAGGATAAGGATAACATTCTATGTGATGGTCGGGTTGTCGAAGTTGGCGGCGACTTGTCATGATAAAGCCTTTAAGTGAAAACTGATTTTGAACGCAAATGTTAGAAAGGAAAAAACAATATAGAAAGAATAAAGTTGCGCCGAGGTATTTATGAGAAGTTGCGTTAACATCTAAGGAAAAAATTCTGATGAAAATAAAGTAGGCAATTTGAGTAAAAAGCGTCACCTAAACTACAATTGCTACAGACTTAAAGAAACATGGATTAACAAAGAATGTTGTAATAAAGAATTTCAGCCTAAAGATAATGGTCTAGAAACTTTATTTCCAATGTTTCTATATTAGAAGCATGAAAGAAACAAACCTGACTAAAAGTCCAGCAAATTTTGCAGAGGAAAAGGTGAGTGTCGAATAGAAAATCGTCAAAGGCAACAAATGAACACTTAAAGTAGCTGTGGGAAAACAAATTTGCCTGAAACATATGAAAAGATTCATTAAGAAAAGCTAAATCAACATTCATTTGCAACGAAGATAATACAATGAGGACTTCATATTTGATTTAACATCGAACATGGCAACACCTCTTGAAGGATCATATGAATCTAACCTAACTTCTATCCGCATTGACACTCTAAGCATGATGTACGTTCTTGTTCTAATGTTGTAGTTTGAATTAGGAGTTGTCAAAGTTTTAAAATAATGAAGTTATAAGGATGATTTAAACTTTTTTGAACATAAAAAGAGCTTGTGCAATAATGAGGAACTATTCTGTATTGAGAAACACAATAAGAAACCAAGTTCAATTGCATAAATAAGGTGATTTTGAATTATTTACATTCAGTTGAGTACTTCTGCCATTTTGTCCTGATAAAATAATTATTGTCCAGGATGAGCTTTTCCATAGCTATCCTCACCGCAAACGTGAATGAATATAAACGCCTTGTTCAGAAAGTCCTAAATTGTGAAGTAAATGATCAAGATGCTCATGGGCAATTACTGTCTCTTGCCAAACAATAAGCTTTCTTGGAATTTCTTCAAATTGATGGTTGACATTTTCTCAAGCATGTGACTTTGAAATTGACTAATTGATTGGCAGATTTTTGAATTATTAACCAATCCCATTAACACATCATTACATGCAATGATAGCTTGTTGTAACTATCTACATTCCCACCTCTTTCTTTGGCAGTTTTATAACTTTCAATTCCTAGACTGTGCTGGAATTTGTTGGCCATGTCCAAATCCTTTACATGCATGCTGTAAATTGCATGTACTGGTTTGGTTTAAAGTCTTATCAATGATTGGATATACTTTAGCTCTCGTACATTTATTAATGATTGTGGTCCTTGTAGTAAGTTAGTGTTTGTTTTGGTGATAAAAAATGCTTTTCACCTGATAAAGCATGAAAACTTTATCATTTTGAATATGAATCTTCATATTTTTTTGTCATTAGCTTACATATTTTATATGCTTAGTTGAGTTCACTGGCGTCTAATTTAGTGTTAAATGCTCGACTCCAGTTTATCAAATTTGAATATGAATCTTCATATTTTTTTGGATTGATCTTTAGGAAAGATTTTTCCAAAGCCATGCCATGACTATATTTCATGGTCCCTTCAGATCAGATTGCACTTTCTAATTTTCCCTTAATATGGTTGATGTGATTTACATGTTGTTCCAAGGTTCTTAAATTACTCTCGAAATTAAATAAAATCCAAGTCTCTCCTATGGCTAGTTTACTGCTGCTTTCTTTTTATAAATTTTCTCTTAGTCTGTTGAAACTATGTAGTTGTTTTGATTTAATCATTGTTGAGTTATGCAGTAAAATCAGTGAGCAACTATGGTTTGCCTAGGCGTTGTGAGGGCTAGGTTGATATCCTATCTGGAAGGTGATTGATACTTTACATTTTGATCCATTGATTATATAATTATGCTGTGAATTATTAAATTGCCACCTTTTTTCATAGGATTTGTTAATGAGCTTCTATACAATTCAACCAACCCCATTAACACATCATTACATGCAATCAACTTTTCCATCATTAGAATACATATTATACCATAACTATGCTATCATTTTTTTTAATTCAAGACAAAGTAAACATATATAAACATCATAGGAGAAAGTGGACTGAAAAGGCATAAAAAGCATTGACTTTGTTAAGAAATTGATTCCGGAAGTCATGCGATTGGATAAGATATGTTGTTTGTAAATTTGAGAACGTTGATTAATAAAGTTTTGAAGCTAGGCTCAATTCGTTTTGCTAAATTCTCATAGAAACTTGTTTTCTTTGATGGAAGCAAACATCTTCATTTAAAAATATATATGCACCATTTCTACATTAGCATTTACACCCTAGGCATGATGCATCTCCTTATTCTAATGTTGTACTCTTAATAAGCAGTTTTAGAAATCTTAAAAGCCTGAAGTTAAAGGAAAAATCTCAATGCTTACAAACATATAAAGGACTTATGTTGTAACAACCCGGTATATATATATATATATATATATATATATATATATTTTTTTTTTCCTGCAATATATATATATATATATATATATATATATATATATACATATATATTGCTCTATGCACATGGTTACTAGGATCTACGGAACTAATCGCCCCTTAGCATTTAACACTATATCCACGAGCAATATTTAATTTAAAAGTGGCACATACATAAAGCATAGTCTTATGGTTGCCTGATTTTCAACATCATATTTAAAATATATAACATAGGCCTGGTTTATAATCCTATCCTACAAATTAGCCATTATAGCATTTACACCAAAAGGATCTAATAAAAGTTAAGCATTCATTACATTACTTCATACAAAATACATTGTGATCAAAATTTCATCTACACGATTCTTTGCAAAAGTAAGCTTCCATGTAACGGGTTCCTTAAACGTCTCGTGGGTGTGGCGTTCCTGCAGCAGTATAAACACTTAAAAGAAAGTAATTACCTAGAGCTAATAATATTTTTAATGATCGTTCAGTCTAAAACTTGAAGCTTAATATGTTTGTAATTCTACCATTCCTTCCTATCAACCATTTCTTAGACTCGGCCATCCCTTCGGATGCCATTAGCCAAAGCTAATCAATCTCTTATCCCGGCCATCCCTTCAGATGCCATTAGCCGTAGCTAATCATTGTTTTGTCCTGGCCATCCCTTCGGATGCCATTAGCCGAAGCTAATCAACCTCTTATCCCGGCCATCCCTTCGGATGCCATTAGCCGAAGCTAATCATTAGTCTGACCCGGCCATCCCTTCGGATGCCATTAGCCGGAGCTAATCAATCTTTTATCCCGGCCATCCCTTCGGATGCCATTAGCCGGAGCTAATCAATCTTTTATCCGGGCCATCCCTTCGGATGCCATTAGCCGAAGCTAATCAATCTTTAATTGACATTCAATATTTTTCCGTTTATTATTAACTCCAATACAATATAGCAATATTCACACCACAGTTATTCCTTATGTAACGAAAGAAAAAGAATGTAAGGGTCACCTACCTGTTCCACTAGTGGGTTGTGCTTGTCTTGCCGATGATCCAGCCCCAACCGCACCACCTGCGACATCAAGGGTCATAAATCAGTACACTTGCATTTCGGCCTACATCCGTCACTGCACTCATTTCAAGAGTTCATATGCAGCTTCGACAGCGAGTCGCAATTTGCCGCAAAATACACAATTCGGCACACAACTCTTCAACCAAATTCCAGTCCAAACACACATGCAAATTCTCAGAAAAATACCCATGAATTTCAGCATAGATTTTCAGTTCAACACATAAAATCATCCATTATAATTCACAAGCTGAAATCATATATTTTCTACCCGAAATTTTCAACAAGTTTCGGCCTAAATCCATGTAAAATTTTCATCCAAATATACATCAATTCCAGCATAAAAACAGCATGCATTGCTGGTTCAAAACACACAATCTTCCATCATAATTCACAAGCTGAAATCATACAAAATTACTCATAAATTTTTTCAACAAAACACACACATATTGCCGGCAGACCCCTTAAACAAAATAAGCCCCCCCTCACATGATTTGTTAATTTCGTTTTTCACATATTTTATTTGTTCTCTTAATTCATTTTGTTTCCTCTCTTAAGAAGAAAAAGGAAAAAGGGTTTCATGTCTCTTACCTCTCGTATCACACAAATTTTATTTTTTATTTTGAAAGTTTTGAACTCTTCTTTTTCTTCTCTTTTTGGCTTTACTTCTTCATCTTCTTCCTTTTCTTCTTCCTCTCGGCAATGACCTTGTCTCTCTCTAGGTCTCAACTTCCACACCCATTTCACTCGGCTGGGAAGAGAGGAGGTTCGGCATGAAGAGGAGAAAGGGCTCGGCTGTGAAGAGAAGAGGAAGGAGGCTTGGCTGTGAAGAGAAGAAAGGAGGCTCGGCTGTGAAGAGAAAAAGAAGGATGCTCGGCTGTTAAGAGAAAATAGGAGATTCGGCTGTGAAGAGAAAATGAAAAGTGATGGAAAGAAAAGAGAAAAATCCCTCCTCCTTGTATTTTATATTCATAAAATGAGGGGGGTTGTTTGGGGTTTGGGTTAATTGTGTCCTAATTCTTGTTTCACTCTATCTAAAACCGGTTTTTGCCCTTCCTTTTTTTTTTAAAAAAAAAAACAGAATTTGTCTTCCTTTCCCCTATATATATTATGTTTTTTTTTTTTCTCTTGGGTGTTTACATTCTTCCCCTCTAAAATATGAATTTCGTCCTCGAAATTTAAGGAGTTTTACATTCCATACCTGGTATTTTGAATAATTCTGGGTACTTTTTCCTCATCTCATCCTCCCTTTCCCAAGTTTCCTCTTCTATTTGAGCATTTCGCCATAAGATTCTGACGATAGGGATCTTTTTGTTTCGCAACTCCTTTTCACCCTTATCTAGTATCCTTGCGGGCCTCATTTCCAGTGTTAAGTCTTCATTAATTTCAACTGGGATCTAGGGTAGAATTCTGGCTGGATCCACATCAGCCTTCCTTAACAAGGAGATATGGAACACATCATGGACCTTAGCTAATTGTGGGGGCAAGTCCACTTTGTAGGCTACTGGTCCCACCCGCTGTAGGATTTTGAAGGGTCCGATGAACCAAGGGGTTAATTTTCCTCTTAATCCAAACCGCAATATGTTTTTCCATGGGGCTACCTTTAAGTACACTTGATCCTCTGTACTGAACTCAAGGGGTCTCCTTCTCACATCAGCATTTTTCTTCTGTCTATCCTGTGCTGCTTTGATGCGATCCCGGATAATCCTTACTTTTTCCGTGGTTACTTGGACCAACTCTGCACCATATAACTTCCGATCTCAAATTTCTTCCCAACACAAAGGTGCTCTACACCTTCTACCGTACAAAGCTTCATAAGGGGCCATCCCTATTGTGGCTTGGTAACAATTGTTATATGTGAATTCTATCAATGCCAGGTGTTCCTCCCAGTTTCCCCCAAATTCTAGCACATAGGCCCGTAATAGGTCTTCTAAGACTTGGATGACCCTTTTTGATTGGCCATCCGTTTGAGGGTGAAACGCAGTGCTCATATCCAATCTGGTCCCCAAGGCTTGTTGTATACTGGGCCAAAGTCGAGAGGTGAATCTAGGATCTCGATCCGATATAATGGACACCGGAATCCCATGGAGTCGTACCACCTCATTTATGTAGATCTTGGCAAGTTTGTCCACCGAGTCGGTCATCTTTATAGGCAAGAATAATGCGGATTTCGTCAACCGATCTACGACGACCCATATTGCGTCATTTCCTTTTCTCCTTTTAGGAAATCCCGACACAAAATCCATCGTTATCATCTCCCATTTCCACTCTGGAATTTGTAATGGTTGTAATGGTCCCGCAGGCCTTTGGTGTTCAACCTTGACTTGTTGACATATCCCACACTTTGACACATACTCAGCTATTTCTCTTTTCATGCCCGGCCACCAATAGAGGCGTTTCAGGTCTCGATACATCTTAGTGCTGCCAGGATGTATAGAGAACCTGGATTCATGTGCTTCTTGTAGAACCATCCGTTTAATTGTTTCGTCATTAGGTACATATAACCTTTTCCCATCATCAAGGATCCATCATCCGCTATCCTGAATTTCATTTCTACACCGGCCTCCACATCCCTCCTAATCTTGGATCCAACCTCATCCTGGAACTGAGCTTGTAGTATCTGTTCCCGATACGTCGGCCGTACCAACAGTTGGGCTATTAACCCACCTCCAGTATTGACATCTAGATTTGTACCCATCTCTTTCAATTCTGGCAATTGCCGCCTTTTTCCCACTGTTAACCTTTCCAGGTTAGCTTTATTTTTACGGCTAAGGGCATCTGCCACCACATTTGCTTTCCCCGGGTGATATTCTATGGTGCAATCATAATCTTTAATGAGTTCTATCCACCTTCGTTGTCACATGTTCAACTCTTTTTGTGACATCAGGTACTTTAGACTCTTATGATCAGTAAAAATTTGGGTCCGAGACCCATACAAGTAGTGTCTCCATATTTTCAAAGCAAACACTACCGCAGCCAACTCCAGATCGTGTACCGGGTAGTTCACCTCATGAGTCTTTAACTGTCTTGATGCATAGACGATCACCTTCCCATGTTGCATCAAGACACATCCCAATCCCTTCCCTGAAGTATCACTATAAACTACAAAGCCTTCGGTCCCAGAGGGAAGAGTCAACACTGGAGCAGTGGTGAGCTTCTTCTTCAACTCTTGGAAGCTTCTTTCACAATCTTCCAACCACACCCATTTTTTATTCTTTCTAGTTAATTGGGTCAAAGGGGTTGCAATTAGAGAAAAGCCCTCAATAAACCTCCGATAGTATCCAACAAGTCCCAAGAAGCTACGTATTTCAGTGACCGAAGTTGGTCTTTCCCATTTTAAGACTGCTTCAACTTTTTGAGGGTCCACATAAACACCTTCTGCTGAAACAACATGTCCTAAAAATGTCACTCTCTCCAGCCAAAACTCACATTTACTCAATTTCGCATATAACTGATGATCTCTCAGGGTTTGTAAGGTTTGCCTTAAGTGCTCTTCGTGTTCCTCAATAGAATTTGAGTATACCACTATATCATCAATGAACACCACCACAAACTTATCTAAATATGGTTGAAAAATTCGATTCATCAAGTCCATGAAGACAGCCGGGGCGTTCGTTAATCCGAACGATAGTACTAAAAATTCATAGTGTCCGTAACGAGTTCTAAATGCAGTCTTTGCTACGTCCTCCCCTTTTATCTTCATTTGATAATACCCCGATCTCAGATCTATCTTTGAGAACGCCCTCGCTCCCTTTAGTTGATCGAACAAATCATCTATCCGAGGTAATGGATACTTATTCTTCACCGTTATTTTGTTCAATTGTCGATAGTCAATACAAAGTCTATGGGTCCCATCCTTCTTTCTTACAAATAGGACCGGCGCTCCCTAAGGAGAATTACTGGGCCGTATAAACCCTTTATCTAACAACTCTTGCAGTTGAGTCTTTAACTCTTTCAGTTCTGTTGGAGCCATCCGATAAGGTTGTTGGGCTATAGGTGGGACTCCAGGGAAAATGTCTATGGACGCCTCTACCTCCCGTTCTGGGGGTAGTCCGGGTAGTTCTTCCGGAAACACGTCTGGGAATTCCCTCACCACAGGGATGTCTTTCAGTCATGGGCCCCCACCTTCGGAGTTTAAGATGTATGCGAGGTATCCCATGCATCCCTTTCTTAAAAGTTTTTGGGTTGTTACCACCAATATTAAGGCGACTGGTTTGGGCATCCTCTCTCCTTCAAACATCATTTTCTCACCTTTAGGGGTTTGAAACGTAATAGTTTTTGCATAGCAATCCATTATGGTCTTGTATTTGTTCAACCAATTCATGCCTAGGATTAAATCAAAATCATGCAGTTCTAAGGGAATCAAGTCCACTTCTGTCTCATATCCTGATAGACTAACCCTCACATTCGCATACACGATATCTGTTTCAACCATGTTTCCCATTGGAGTTCCAATTAAGAATCTCTTCTCTACAATCTCAACCCCCTTTTTCAGATTAGTGACAATTTTCTTACCAATGAATGAATGAGTGGCACCCAGATCAAACAACACATGTACATTAATATCATTTAATAATAGTATACCTGCCACCACATCTGAAGCAGCCCTGACCTCTTCTTGTGTCAAATGAAAGACCCTTCCTGGGGTCCGATCATTTTGTGCTCTCGGCCTCCCTCTATTGGAGTTTGCTCCAGATTGAGAAGATCTCACTGGCCTATTTACAGTGACTGACTGTTGAAGGCTCTGACTGGGTTGTCCATAACTTTGCACCGGTCCGGGATTCCTTTTAGGGCAATCCCTCTTGTAATGCCCTCTTGTACCATAGTAATGGCACCCTTGGGTCATAAACTGACAATTCCTCCACCTATGCCCCTCCCCTTTGCACACAAAACATCGTCCGGGGGAGACGGAGCAGTCACCAGGGTGTTTTTGTCCACACTTTATACAAAAAGGGTAATCAACACCCTTGCGGTCACCGGTCCCCATTGAAGAGTTTTCCCTTGAGTGCGTCTGTCCAATCATCACTCTCCCACTGGACTGCTGATGGGTCGGAAATATCAGATTCCCCTTCTTCTTGTACTGTTCAAACATTCCACTTTTTCCTTTCTTCTGGAGCGGTGGTCTGCCGCTAAAATAATCTCCATCTCTCTTTTTGCCTATAACCTGTTGTCCCCCTTGACTCTCTCCAATGCAAGCCTCTAAAGCCTGAGCTGCCTCAATCAATTCTCTCGCAGATTTAAACCGTAAGGCGATTAACCCTTGCCTCAAATCTTGTCGCAAGCCATCTCTCAACTTCTCAATCATATGTTCCTCTGTCGGCACATAATGTGGGTGAACAATGAAAGATCATGGAACCTCCTTTCATATTCCAATACCGACATATCACCCTGTCTTAATGCCAAGAACTCTTGCTCCTTCACCTTGCGATGATATCGAGAGTAAAACTGTTTTTCAAATTCCGTCTTGAAATCACTCCAAGTTAGTATCTCTGTTGCACGTCTCAACTGGACTATTTCCCACCATGTCATGGCTCTGTCTGATAGTAATTGAGTTGCACAATCGACCCTTAAACCCTCCGGTATGCGTATTTGAATCATGGTCTTTTCCACTTTCCTAATCCATCTCCCAGCGATTTCTGCATCCTGTTCCCCCATATACGGTTCACAGCCCATTTCTCTCATACTCTTGACCAGTCGCACCAGCGGCACCACGCTATCCATGGTTACGCTAGTCGCAGGGGCAACCGGTGGTATTTGCGTGGTGGGAGTTGTTTGGGTTGCCGAACCTGCCATACCCTTCATCACTGCTTTAACTATTTGTACAAGGAGTCCGAGATCTACATATTGTGGGGCCACACCTGTTGGAATAGTTGATGGTTGCGCTTCAGATCTTTCTTGTTGCCCTGTTGCAACTGGAGGTACTCCCTCCGTCTGATTTGGCCTTGCGCCCTCCCCTGCTACCCCAGTTTCCCCTTGTAATAGTTCCGGTAGCATCATCGGAGCATGTGATGTCGTATCATCCAAGGGGTCCTCGTCCTGCCAACCCTGGGTACCTTGATTCCCGCCCCTCCTTTCAAAAGAAGGCGGTTCAGTTCGTGTCCCTTGGTGAGTACGTACCATCTTGAAATTTATCATAGCAATACTATTAACTTTGATCAACTGAATCAAGACCAGGGGCTCTGATACCAACTGTAACAACCCGGTATTTTTTTTTTCCTGCAATATATATATATATACATATATATTGCTCTATGCGCATGGTTACTAGGATCTACGGAACTAATTGCCCCTTAGCATTTAACACTATATCCACGAGCAATATTTAATTTAAAAGTGGCACATTCATAAAGCATAGTCTTATGGTTGCCTGATTTTCAACATCATATTTAAAATATATAACATAGGCCTGGTTTATAATCCTATCCTACAAATTAGCCATTATAGCATTTACACCAAAAGGATCTAATAAAAGTTAAGCATTCATTACATTACTTCATACAAAATACATTGTGATCAAAATTTCATCTACACGATTCTTTGCAAAAGTAAGCTTCCATGTAACGGGTTCCTTAAACGTCTCGTGGGTGTGGCGTTCCTGCAGCAGTATAAACACTTAAAAGAAAGTAATTACCTAGAGCTAATAATATTTTTAATGATCGTTCAGTCTAAAACTTGAAGCTTAATATGTTTGTAATTCTACCATTCCTTCCTATCAACCATTTCTTAGACTCGGCCATCCCTTCGGATGCCATTAGCCAAAGCTAATCAATCTCTTATCCCGGCCATCCCTTCGGATGCCATTAGCCGTAGCTAATCATTGTTTTGTCCTGGCCATCCCTTCGGATGCCATTAGCCGAAGCTAATCAACCTCTTATCCCGGCCATCCCTTCGGATGCCATTAGCCGAAGCTAATCATTAGTCTGACCCGGCCATCCCTTCGGATGCCATTAGCCGGAGCTAATCAATCTTTTATCCCGGCCATCCCTTCGGATGCCATTAGCTGAAGCTAATCAATCTTTTATTGACATTCAATATTTTTCCGTTTATTATTAACTCCAATACAATATAGCAATATTCACACCACAGTTATTCTTTATGCAACGAAAGAAAAAGAATGTAAGGGTCACCTACCTGTTCCACTAGTGGGTTGTGCTCGTGTTGCCGATGATCCAGCCCCAACCGCACCACCTGCGACATCAAGGGTCATAAATCAGTACACTTGCATTTCGGCCTACATCCGTCACTGCACTCATTTCAAGAGTTCATATGCAGCTTCGACAGCGAGTCGCAATTTGCCGCAAAATACACAATTCGGCACACAACTCTTCAACCAAATTCCACTCCAAACACACATGCAAATTCTCAGAAAAATACCCATGAATTTCAGCATAGATTTTCAGTTCAACACACAAAATCATCCATCATAATTCACAAGCTGAAATCATACATTTTCTACCCGAAATTTTCAACAAGTTTCGGCCTAAATCCATGTAAAATTTTCAGCCAAATATACATCAATTCCAGCATAAAAACAGCATGCATTGCTGGTTCAAAACACACAATCTTCCATCATAATTCACAAGCTGAAATCATACATTTTCTACTTGAAATTTTCAACAAGTTTCAACCTAAATCCATGTAAAATTTTCAGCCAAATATACATCAATTCCAGCATAAAAACAGCATGCATTGCTGGTTCAAAACACACAATCTTCCATCATAATTCACAAACTGAAATCATACATTTTCTACCCGAAATTTTCAACAAGTTTCGGCCTAAATCCATGTAAAATTTTCAGCCAAATATACATCAATTCCAGCATAAAAACAGCATGCATTGCTGGTTCAAAACACACAATCTTCCATCATAATTCACAAGCTGAAATCATAAAAAATTACTCATAAATTTTTTCAACAAAACACACACATATTGTCGGCAGCCCCCCTTAAAAAAAATCAGCCCCCCCCCTCAAATGATTTGTTAATTTCATTTTTCACATATTTTATTTGTTCTCTTAATTCATTTTGTTTCCTCTCTTAAGAAGAAAAAGGAAAAAGGGTTTCATGTCTCTTACCTCTCGTATCACACAAATTTTATTTTTTATTTTGAAAGTTTTGAACTCTTCTTTTTCTTCTCTTTTTGGCTTTACTTCTTCTTCTTCTTCCTTTTCTTCTTCCTCTCGGCAATGACCACAACTCTCTCTAGGTCTCAACTTCCACACCCATTTCACTCGGCTGGGAAGAGAGGAGGTTCGGCATGAAGAGGAGAAAGGGCTCGGCTGTGAAGAGAAGAGGAAGGAGGCTTGGCTGTGAAGAGAAGAAAGGAGGCTCGACTGAAGAGAAAAAGAAGGATGCTCGGCTGTGAAGAGAAAATAGGAGATTCGGCTGTGAAGAGAAAATGAAAAGTGATGGAAAGAAAAGAGAAAAATCCCTCCTCCTTGTATTTTATATTCATAAAATGAGGGGGGGTTGTTTGGGGCTTGGGTTAATTGTGTCCTAATTCTTGTTTCACTCTATCTAAAACCGGTTTTTTTCTAAAACCGGTGTTATAGTTGAGATCTTTTCTTGTTTCTCTACTTCTTTCTCATCATAGTTTCGGCAGTAATTTCTCTCACTATACATCATGATAAGTCACCGTTCTCTAGCAAACCTATGCTATATTTGAACAGGCATCAAACAAAGGAGTGGAAAGGCTGCATGCAGCAGGTTTGTCACTCTTTCAAACACCATGAATATAATTTATCAAATTGTTCGCTGAGTTTCCTTAATGTATAGAATCCTCATCTAAGTGTATAATCTAATCTAAGTGTTGTTTCCTGCTAAACCAAAACAATAATAGTCAAACCAACAACAACCCAAATTAAAATTTCTTATAATGCTTTCTCACAACATAAATCACCCTCAAACTAAGGGTCAAGTTCCCGCAAGGAAAAAACTTTTTCCCAAAAAAAAAACCCTACAATTGAAAAGCAGGCGACCCCATGTTCATATATAAATATTTTTCTGAAATAAATGAAGTTGAAAATGGCAACAAACTGTTTATTAAAAACCAGCAAACGAACTGTTTATTAAAAACATATTCCTAATAAAAATTCCCACGACCATAATAAAAATCAGCAAACTAACTGTTAAAAATTTTCATTATGAGCACAACAAATTCCAAGCTTTTTCAAGATTTTCGTAAAAAGTCAACTAACCTCAAAAGTAGGGTGACCAACACAAAGGGTGAAAGGAAGTCTTTGCAGCAATTTGTGACAATCAGCAGACCAGAACCTCAAGAAAGAAGAGCAGAAGAATTAGAATCAATGATGTAAGAAATCCAAAGCAGAGCTGAAAAGAAAAATGGAAGAAAAAGAAGGTACCAGAGCAAATGAAACGCAAGAGAAATATGCAGGAGAGAAAACGAAAACAACAACAAATATAAACATTACAATTGCAATTACAAAATGACTTAACAAAGGAAGAAAGGCGGCGCAGTCCACTGAACCAAAGATCAAAAAAGAAGAAGACAAAATAAAAGCATGTCATCCTGCAAAATGCAGAGACAAATTCATTAATGTGAAGTGACATGACGCAAAAGGACTAATTGAAGTAACGAAACCAGATTGCAACAGTAACAAACAACGAAGAAAGCAAAGCAAACCAAAACATAAATGAAGTGATTAACCGAGAGCAAACGCAAACCAAATCAATAATCAATTCATTTAATTATAGGCTCTAAACCGAGAGCAATTAACCCCAATGCACAGAAATAACAGTCAATCAAACCAAACCGAGAGCACCCGAGAATGCAACCAACCAAGGCCTACGTTTACCCGAGAATTAAACCAGCTCTGAACCGTCGATCAACCCAACCCGAACCCAATTAAACCAATAACCCACTCCCCAACACACACAAACGACCAAACGCAAGCAGCCCGAACCCAAGAAAACCGAATACCCAGCACAAACAATGAGAAATCCAAAAAACCCAACCAATTGCTGAATACCCAGACTAGAGAAATAAAAAATACAATCAATTACTGAACACCCAGACCAGAAAGAACATGAATCGAGGGAGAAGATGGAAAAGAAATGAAAAAAAAAAAAACGAACCGAAGAACCGAATGTAAACAAACCGAGCAAAACCATAAATTGGCGCAAAGAAGGGGGCAAAACCATACCTCATCGAACACCCAAAACGACCCGAAACCAACCCACAAACCGCTATCCCCGCCCGCCCGACCAGTCCTCAGCAACCAGGTCGTCGTTCTCTGTGGCCAAAAAGGAAAAAAACCGAGCCTTTTTTTAAGAGACGAAATGGAAGAGACGAAAAGCGCCCTTAGAGAAGTTATAACAGGCGCCGGTTCATTAAGGGCAAATGCGTCCCTACACTGCTCCAATCTACTGACGTGTGTGTGTCATACCGTAGATGCATTAGTTTATATATATATATCACTGTAGATGCATTAGTTTCATTTATTGAATCCTAAGAACACTTTCTTTTTTCTTTTTGCTAGAAGGGTTTGATGGACACGGTCTACATCTCTCATGGGTCACCGATGATGGCGATCGATGAAAGCATACCAGCAAGGCAATTCTTGACATCATGGCAACAAGCTGTTTTGAAAGAAAGGCCTAAAGCCATTCTTGTTATCTCTGGACATTGGGAAACCAAAGAACCAACAGTTAATGTTGTTGATCTTAATGACACCATTTATGACTTCTATAACTTCCCCAAACCCATGTACCAGGTACTTGATTCCTTACTTTTTTGTTTTTTCAACGGTTTTTTCTAACTTGGGTTGCTGAGATTTTAGTTTGATTGGTTTTTGAGAGCTTATGATCTGACGTTAGATAGAAGAATGTCTTTGATGGATTGTTTTTGAAACTGGAAGCCATTGATAATTCTATGATCAAACGTTGAACATATATACCTATTGAAGTTACATGATATTATCAGCACGTTGTTTATCCGGGTCGGCGAGATTTCAGCTTGATTAATCTTTTAGAGTTTATAATCAGATATTTATTGTAGAAGAATGTCCTCGATTGATTTGTGTGGGTCAATTGCTTCCTTTTCATGTATGAAGCTAAAACTCATTGTCATAACTATGATTAAACGTTGGACATACCCATCAGAGTTGTGGTTTGTTTTATGCATATGCAGATTTTGAAAAGTTTTCTGCTTTTTGGTTCTTGAAGGCTTTTTCGCATCTGCGTTGTTCAGACTTTGCCCTAGTTGTAGCTTGATTAACTTTTGAGAGTGATATGATCAGATATTTAGGAAAAATATTTCTTTTAATTTGTTTGTATGATCTAATTGTGATTTGGAGTCTGAAATTGAAATTGATTGTTTAAACTACTGTGATTAAAATGTTGAAGATGTCCACTAGAGTAGTATCTAGAGCTTTACACCGCAAGGCTGTTGTTATCAGTTTCTTTCTCCTGCGTTGGAAAGTTATTAATCTGTTGAACTATTCTTAATTCGAAGAATCACATCTAGGTGATGATTAAAAGGAAAACAAAGCATTCAACTATGAATAAGATTATAAGAGTTATAGATATTTCCAGCCTATGAAGTGAAGAGGCCTTGAAAGTTCGTGGATTCGTGCTGATGATAGACTATTTCCCTAGCGACTTGGATAAATACATGTATAGAATTATATTAAATTTGAACAGAACATCTCACAGGAAGTTTGGCTACAAATAGGACTGGCATTGGAGAAAATAGATATATAGTAGTTGTGGCACCAAACCATTTACTTGGGATTTTTGGGTTGAAACATTTTTTTCTTTTCTTTCTTTCTTTTTTCGTTTTTTCGGTTAACTGGATCTTTTTATTTATGTTTCCAATAATTTTCCCCTTCTGCCAGATCAAATATACACCACCAGGTGCACCACAATTGGCAAACAGGGTGAAGGAATTGCTCATGGAAAATGACTTCAAGCATGTTCATGTAGATAAAAAACGAGGAGTTGACCATGGCACATGGGTTCCTCTGATGTTCATGTATCCTGAGGCTGACATTCCAGTCTGCCAGCTCTCAGTTCAGACAGATAGAGATGGAACTTACCATTATAACATGGGAAAGGCGTTGGCCCCCCTCAAGGAGGAAGGTATCCTCATCATGGGATCTGGGGCTACTACTCACAACTTGGGGAACATTCAACCTGATGGCAGTCCTGTTCCTTCATGGGCTTCGAAGTTTGATGCTTGGCTTAAAAATGCTCTTCTTGAAGGAAGGTAGTTTTTTCGTTGGAAATCCGTTGCTTATAGTAAACTCTAATACGTTCAGTTTAGGACAATATATATATTCATCCTTTAATTGGCGGAGTCTTTGTGGAATTGATGAAACACATACATTCACATGGGATGGTGGTAGGGACTATGGATTAGGAGGCAGGGCTATGGTTTTGGCAACTGTTTTTATAAGGATTTAGATGTTTCTTTCCAAGATTATGTCTGATTTTTTCTTTGTTGATGTTAGCGTAAACTACATATTGCAGATAAAATCATTATCCGGGTAACATTTTAAATTTGAACTGTTGTTTCACAGAATAGCTGAGTAATTCAATCCATGTTTAAAATGGGCTTACCTTGATCATTTCTGTGCCAGATTCTTGATATTATTCTATTACTTGGGCGTGAAAATGCTATCCACTCTATCATCTTACTCGAGGATACCATCAATTTCCATAGTTTGATTTTTTTCTAAGCAAGTTCTAAGTACTTGGTTTTGTTCCTTCTTTTTGTGCAGATATGAAGATGTGAATCACTATGACTCAAGGGCACCATATGGAAAAAAGGCCCATCCTCGGCCAGACCACTTTTACCCTTTGCATGTAGCCATGGGAGCTGCAGGTGAAAACGCCAAGGCGGAACTATTGCACCATAGCTGGGGGAATGGTTCCCTTTCCTATGCTTCTTACAAGTTTACAGCAGCAAAATAAACCTTGCATTGTGAACTTGTGCTGTGATATTACTTTCACAATCCAGCAGTTTGAAATCCAGTTGTGTTGCATTTATTTTTGGGAGTGGCAGAGCTATTGTATGGGGATTTAAGAGGTGTTGTATTCATGCACATTTATGCATTGAAAGACTTGTTTGGATTTGAGCAAAACAAATAATAATCCAAGAATGAAACCTGTGTTTTTCAACTCCTTTTTTCTTTATCTTGCCCTGAAAAGAAATTCTAGGTTCAGTAGCTTAGGACTCGTGTTGTGCCCTGAGAACCTTCCATCTGCTCCAGCTTCATCTTTTATGGGTTTGTGAATCAAAGCTGGACTTGTCTCATTCCAAACATGGCCCTACATATCTCTGTTTTTGAACAAGGTGGATTTGTGAAAATCCTTTACCAGGATCAACACCTGGGTTTGGGGATCATCATGCCTTCCATCTGTTTCCTTTTCTTAACTAAAAATGGTGAAGGTGAAAAGAAAGTTACAGAAGTTTGTTTCAAATAATAGGGCTGCCGGTTATGGATACAGATGGTCAGATTTAGATATAATTGTATTTGACTAAACTTATATTTTATAAATTGTAAACTTATTCAAAAACATTTATCCGTCCAAGTTAAATATAATGTTTTTAAGTAATTCTTAAAAGGGGATGGTTTTGAAAACATTGAGGACATTTTGGATTAGAAAAGGGTTTTTATAATATCTTCTTAGGTTCTTATCAAATCTTTAGATTTTCGGATGATTCATATATATAAAATGCGAGGAGGGATGATGTAATCTACCACTTGATGAATTTGGACCACAGTAATCAACTGATAAACAAGAATGTCTACAAGTTTCTAGAAGCAATTAGACATTGTTTAAGGTTGGAAAATTGTTGCTTTTTTGGACCTAAGACACCATTAATTAACATCATCATAATAATAATAATAGAGTAGAAAGACAGTGATTAAAGTAGAGTAGGAGCTACCTCAAAGCTTCCTTTTTGTCCATTTTCCTGGCTTGCAAGCAACCTCTTACATTACATGCACCTTATTTGTACGAAGCCTAAGCATGTCTATATCCTATGTTTGGCCTTCCCGCATTACATATTATAATATAAGAGCAAAGAGATCATGGTTTTCAGATTTTTTATTTTTTTTTATAATTTTAGCTCCAATATATTATCTCAGGTTTGATACTTAATATAAACGTCTCTAAAAACTTACATGGTTATTAATTTCAGAACCCGTGAAATTAGTCGCGATAAATATTATTAAAAAAACAACAACTTGTCATGTAAAAGAACTCCAATTATGGCCCCTTTTTATAGAATATATGCCTCTACGATGGTCCGGAAAGGATTTATTATGATTTGGTTAGTGATATAATTTATTTGTTTTTTCAAACTGTTTCCTTCTATAAAGTTCCAGTTTTTTTAGGTATTAATTTCATGGTTATTGATCCCGTCCCGGGTACCGTTCCGGTTTTGTGTTTGGAACGGAACGTTCCGGTTTCGGTACCGTTCCGGGTACCGTTCCGGTTTTGTACTGTTCATTTTTATTTAATTATATATATGAAAAAAATAAAATATTAATTTAACAAGTATAATTTAAATTCAAGATAAATGAAATTTAAATTATACAATACAAACATAATCTCAAAATTAGAAACATCTTTAAAATTCCAAAATATTATGAAAGTAAAATGTTCTAAAATAAAAGAAAAATACATCAAACATCTTCTACATATTATTATTATAATTAATAACTATTATTATTATATAATAATAATTATAATATAATAATACTTACTATAAAAAGTAAAAACCCACCCACCTCGTTTTTGTCCCCTTCAGGCCTTCACTTTCATTTCAAGCAAACCCTATCTTTTTCTCTTCAAGCCGCCGCCCTCCCTCACTAAAAACCCAATCTTTTTTATTCCTTCAGGCTTCAACCCCTCTGCTCCTTCTCCAAAATTCCCACGCCATTTCTTTGACCCCACCATCACCATGACTCTTCTTCTCCTATCCTTCCCTCTAATCACTCTCCGCACGACCAGACCCTCCTCTCTTCCTCTCCTCCAAACTCTTCTCAAATATCACGTGGAGGTTTTGTAATGCATTACCAAACACAAATATTGGATTTTCTGGCGACATGTCATTCATTCACATGCATCGTGCTGTTGCTTTCCAATTCATAACAGTAATCTGGAGCAGAAGTCATGATATTGTTGGACAGTTACTTCCTCTGCCTGTGAGTGAATTGAGCTATTTTTGTTATTGCTCAGTTAATCAGCGAAGTGTGACCAAGGTTGAAATGAAAACACCCTTCAAAAACCATCTTCATCTCCTCTTCCTCTTCTCTGTGCTTCTACTAATCCTTACAAATCATCCATCGGAAGAGGAAGCCGAAACCGAAGTTGCTGCCGTTTTACAAATTGAGGAAAACGACGTCGTTTTTGGTTTTGGCTGAACCGGAACGGAACGCCCGGTACGGAACCGGGGCGTTCCGGCCGGAATTCGTCCGGATTTTCCGGGACAGGCCGGGATTCTACCCGGGACAAAAACGTCGCCGTTTTGTCCCGGATTTGGCATCGGAACGGGCCGTTCCGGCCGTTTCAGCCGGAACAGGACGGGATCAATAACCCTGATTAATTTAATATATTTTTACCAAACACACACTCGATCGAGAATGAAGGGAAAGCCCATCAAGACAAAAAAATATGTCGATAAAGAAAAACGACTGCGTCGACGAGGTTGATTTTTATTAATTTCCGATCAAATTGTTAGTAGCAAACTGTAATTAAATGAAACAAAGACTTTCTCCATAGTATGGTCTTAGAATTTAAGACCACCGACCCAAATAATTGGTTGACATTTACTACTGTTCCCTAACGCACTGGCTCAGCTCATCCTGCCATCTTAAATGAAAACTACCATAACCACTGCCATTTACTCCCTCCCTCAATCAGGGTTTTGTATTCATGTTATGATCAAACCCAGCTAGGGTTGGAGAGGGTATAAACACCGGTACAATAAATGGTGATTTTAGGGTTGGAGTTCTATGACTATATAAATAAACGGTGGTTAGTATTATATATCATGAACCCTAATTTTGTGTATGTTATAGCTCAAGTTGTTGAGCTGCTATGCCTGTTAGAGAACTGTTGTGTAAGGCGCTGTCAGTCTATGGCAAGAGCACCAGAGTGGCGCTGAATCTTGTTAATGGAGATGGAAACCACCATTGGCAACTATCATCATTTCATTTCTACATGGCCCGAGACATAGAGATAACTAACCAGCTAGCTGGTCATGCATAAGCACCGATAACTATTCTATGAACATTGTTGTTTGGATTTAATGGCATTTTCAACTATGGTTTAAGAATAATTATAATAAAAAACCTGTTGCATTGAAATTATTTTTCTTTTTATACAGTTGTGAGGTCAGGCTAGTGGGAATTAACTGGAAATAGAGAATTCAACCAGGGGAGAAAGGTAAGTTAGTTTTACTCATTGATGCTATATATATAGGCATCTAAAATTTTGTCAATATGTTATGATTAATGGAAGGGACAAGGACTCCTCTAAAGCTAGAAAAAAAAAAATGCACTAACATTAAGATCTACCTCTCTAGACTATATTCATTACATGCATAATAGGAAGGCAAAAGGGCAGCCAGCTGAATCCCAATTACTGGAATCTCAAGATTATTGCACTAGCAGCTCATCTTTGATGATTAAACTATGCTTAATTTACTTAGTTGTTTGCATTATAGCCAGTGAATGTAATTTTTTTACATCAGATTTACAGAATTTTCTATGAAATTTCATGACAGGAAGAGGGCCTTAACCTCATTAATTTCGTAGCTGTTGCTGAAACGACCACTTGCATGGCATTTAAACCGGCCTCTATATATCAGACCTGACACCTTCTGGCAAGCACAGACCGTGTCTTCCATTTCTTCCTGCTTGGTCTTTTCTTAATTTTCACTAAACAATTGAAGCGTGTTTCTGGGATTGGCCTGGCCATGCCCTAAAAGCTAATTGCTGTATTGTTGACAGTGCAAGCAAAGAAAGCAAAACTATCCCAGTTTTCAATTCTATCCTTGCTGCTAACCTCTCTCGTATTTGTCTATCTCCCCCAGCTCTCTTCATAAAGTAATCACTTCCATTTAGCCTACAAGTACTGTTTGTTCCTCTAGCTATATAAATAAATGTATATTTAAGCTCGAGCTATTGCTTCACTTGCAAAATTCACCACTAATTTCTTGTATTAATAAAAGTATATAGTGGTGAATGTGTGTCACCCGTCCTTTCTGTCTGTCACCCTATCCTTTTCACATCAGAAACATTTAAGGTGAGCATATATTTCCAAGAGTATCCAATGTTTTTTATAGGTTTTCTCAATCAGACCTTGGCCCATCCTCGATGATCATGCTCACCTCATCAGCCCCATCTGTCAGTTGTCCATGCCATGGCTGTTTTACTCGCTTCTGTCCCTGCTCCTCTATCTATAACTGGCTTTTCTAAATGAGTCACTTGTTTCTTTTACATTTTCTCGGGAAATAAAAATTTAGCATCTGTGTGTAAGGATTTCAAGTCTTGGCCACCACAAGTATCATTATCTTTTTGTATGTGTGTGGCAAAGGAGAGAGAGGGGGGGAGTGATTGAGGTGACTAACTGCCAAGTTCCTAAAATCCCAGAAAAAGAGTACAATTCCACTCAATTGCGTTGGTTGGAAGGAGCACCAAAAATAAAAAATTAAAGATGAATGAATCTAGCCTACAGAAGGACATGCCAATCTCAAGAAATGGTAGTTATGAAGGTGGAAATGGCCACAGCCACACAGTCACCTCAGCAGCAGCAGCAGCTGCTCAAGTCCCCACCAATGGACATTCCCCTTCAAGCCAGCAGGAGGACGAAAGGCCGTACAAGAAAGTGGTGAGGTACAAGGAATGCCTCAAAAACCATGCAGCCGCTATTGGTGGGAATGCAACAGACGGGTGTGGCGAGTTCATACCAGGAGGAGAAGAAGGCAGCCTTGAGGCCCTCAAGTGCTCAGCCTGCAATTGCCATAGAAACTTCCACAGGAAAGAGATGGATGGTGAATGTTCTTATGACTTCCACCATCACTATCCTATGATGAGCAATATTGGGAGTGGTAGACTAATTCTGGGCCATCATAATGGCTTTATTGGATCACCACCGCAAGGGTACCCTGCAAGTTCCTTCATTTCCTCAAGGGCGCCACCACCTCACCAAGTGGTAGTCTCCTACAAAAATGGTGGTGCAAATGCAATCACTTCAGAATCCGATGAGAAGGAAGAGGATAATGGAGGTGGATTGCTGACCACTAGACCAGTTGAGAAGCTTAAAAAGAGGTTTAGGACCAAGTTCACAGAAGAACAGAAACAAAAGATGTTGAACTTCGCAGAGAAAGCCGGGTGGAAAATGCAAAAGCTAGAAGAATCTGTCGTGCAAGGGCTTTGTCAAGAGCTGGGGATCAAGAGAAGAGTTCTCAAAGTGTGGATGCACAACAACAAACATAACTATGTCAAGAACTCAACCAGCAGCTAGAAGCATATTGCAGTCTCTCAGAACTAAGCATTTGCTTTATTTTACGATTTATGATGTTTTTCTCCAGCTTTCAGCATTCTTCTCCTATATCATCTCCCACTATTATGAGCAAATAGAATGTAGTCTAGGTAAATTCTATGATCTAGGTATGTTGAGCCTGTTTCTTTTCTTCAACGTCATAGAAAATCAAATCCAGAAGGAAACCAAGTTTGTTATCATTAAATACTATCTTACTTCGATGTTCCTGTGGCTATGCCTCTATACATGCCACCCCAGATTCATGCTAGCTCATGAAATGTTCAGCAAACTAATGTATTTCATGGGAATTATAATGCAAATATCACCATGCTGTAACATCTAGCAAATTTATATGATGATAATCATAAAATGCCACAGCTTGAGGCTTTAACTACCCATTTCACAATCATATAATTGTCTCCATCTTACAGTATTTATGTCTCTAAGCTCAATATTTTTTTTTTCTAATTTAAAGAAGAAAGCGTGGCCTGCACAAGGAGGTAGTTAAGTGTGTTTGTGGCTTAAAAAGAGTTATATATAATAGTTTTTCATAACTTAAGTTTTAAAAAAGTTTTTATTGAAACAAAAAACATATCACACCACAATATACCCAAGAAACAAACAGAACCTTACGGCTCATGCTATCAGAGTGAGATCTCAAGTCTGAATTACAGGAAGGTAAGATGGGGTGAGAAGTGGGAAATGTAAATGAGCGAATAAGTGTTTGATTAAAATCACAAGTAGGGTGCATGTGTAGAAAGAATTGGAACTCTTTGACTGTCGAGGAAAAATTCTGAACTTGAGAAAGGGTTAAGCTTAGGATACCTGATTAAGAAAAGTGAAGTAGCAGAATTAGGGGTATGATTAGGATAAACATAGGCACTAATTGATGCTTCCATGGTGCCAAGTTCAATACTACAAATATTAAACAAGGACTCTTGCAATCGATTCCTATAATTTCTTTACCGTATAATGTTGGATGGTGGATCTGCTTAGACGGCTAATCATGATTCCTTTTCTTTGTTAATTTGCCTTAGTGATATTGATTCATGCTAAGACACAAAAGTGTTCATTATTATTAGCAAATGCTTTAGACCTGGCCAATTAGTGGTTTTTTATTTTCTCTCTCTTTTTTTAATGTATGTAATGGTGAGTAGAGAGAGAAAAGGAGTTGGAAAATGTAAGCCCTTTAGTAATCCACCATTTCAAAAATCATCAGAAAAAGTGAAGGTCAAGCAATTTGCAATTTTTGAAGGCATAAAGAATTGTAATTGTCGTTGCTGTGCTTGGATGTGTTGGAAAGGTAGAACAAGTCCTCCCTTAATTGCTGATTGAAATTGGAAGGCTAACATGAGGATTGAGAAGATCCTGATCTTTGAAAGCCTTGCTGAAATGGGGCACAGAATAGCGTGTTGCAGCAGATCTTGATTTTTGTAAACCTAACTGAAATGGGAAGTAGTAGCTTTGTTCTGTGCTTCGACCTGAGGCCATCATAAAACTATTTCTTGTATTTTTCCATGAAATTTATGGTATCAGTAATGCAGCCCCATGTCATTTTTTTCTCCCTTTACGCTCACTTCTATGGAGATCTTGACTGCTCCCTCAGTGTTGAATACAATACAAAGACTTCAATTAAAAGCCAAGCGATCTTTGTTGAAATTTTCAATGCAGCTAGTCAAAACAAACCTTCCTATGCAATAATACATATGAGAAAGCATGTGCGAGTGACAGATTTGCAATGATTCGGCCACAAACAACAGAAAATGGAACACCACAAGGTGCCGACTATAAAGAAAATGGTGTGCGGTTTCAGGGAAGAAAAGATACACACTAAGTATGGGCAAAAACGTGAGCTCTATTCATGCACAGTGGGAGTACACTTTCTAGGGTTCCCGAAGTAAATACACACGAACTTAGCCATCTCATCATAACCTAAAGCGGGGGGCGGCAGCCTAGAAGAAAGCTTGATGGTTGAGGAAAAACAAACTGACTTTTCAAGGTATCGTCATACATAAAAGGTTTGTAGTTCATCCATCTGAGGTCTACTAACCTCCCTCAATATACAGCCTCAGAAAAGTTTCATCCACACATGTTGAATTGTCTTCTCCAATCAACGCCTCCAGAGTTCTTTACAGATTGTATATTAGCCTAAAATTCTGTGTCAAAGCAAGCTAGCATGGTCTTGGAGACCATGGCCCTTGCGAAAGGGATGTAGCTCAAGCTATACCTGCAATAGTGAAAAGGAAAAATCACATGAATTATAGCCATAATTAAGCAGAGAGATGGGGGATGCCATTTTGATTATATGGTTCATAGTCTTTGCACTTCTGCAAAAGTGATAATGCCCATACACGGATAACTTTAGCAATAACCAAAAAAACCATATATGAGCAGCAAATATAAAAAAAAACAGACTAGCTAAAATACAGCATTTAAGCAAATAAGGACTGCTTTCATGGTTAGCCCAACCAATATGTTTTTTTCCTTCACAAAAAGGTTCGGATTCTTTTACAAACCACTGGTTTATAACAGGAGATGACAACTCAATAAAATTGTATAGGCGAATCAAGCGGACACTATGTGCAAAATGTACAGATTACATGACTTCAGATTTGATACGTAGAGGAATTGACAGTAGCATGGTCTTATCAATAGGACCATGTCTGAATGCATTTATTTTAGGTTGTTGTGATTGTACCTTCTTCCGAACACATTCAAATAAGAACTATAAAAAATCTCAAGTTTCTCGGAATAACTTGGCCTCATTTCTGTCCCATGCTTAGCTTTGGTCAGGTTTTGGAAGTGCCATATAATTTTTTCCAGATAAACCAGCGTTATAAAAAACAAACATGATGAGATGAATAAAATGGAATCAAAATTAGTCGCTGCAATTCCATGGGAATCAACACTCATTGTAGTAGGAATGAGATAAATAAAATGTACACAATGATTAGAGTACTTAGGCATACCAAATTAGTGCACCAAACTCCAAAATGATTGCCAGCAGTGTCAAAAGCTTGTTATGAACCTGTCCGGTGTATACAGTGGATGATCATAAAATATGAGGGCAAAATTATGGTTGTGTGGTGAAAATTACATATAATGATCCGGAAGGAAGAAAAAAGGGCAAGAGCTTGGCTTACATATAGAGCACAGAACAAAGCAATAATTATACTTGCAAGATACAGGGCAGTTGCATATATACGAACAGGATCAAGCATCATAGAAACTTGGCGTTTTGGGCCAATCAAGAATGCTGTGCTGCAATAGAAACGACTCCAACTTAATATCTGAAATTTAAAAAAGAAAAATAGACACCAAATGAACTCATAAAAGATGTAATTGAGTTTAGCTAATTAATGAATATCTCCATGATAAAATAAGCGAAACAGAATAACAAGTCTGTCAATAAAGGTAACTTGGCCACAGAAAAACTCAAAAATGTTTGGACACTCTAATTATAAATATATTTCATCATAGTAAGGATGGAATCAGAAACTTTTAAATAAGGTAAGATGTTTAAAATTGCAGGGTACTCACAAATTAGCACTTCCTAAAAAAGAAGGTATAAAAATACCAAATACTAAGACTGTTTCATTATAAATAATATTCATAAATGTTTGCAACTGAAGCCAGATATGTCTTACTTCCAAGTAAAACTTGAAATAAGTTATCATAATAACCATGGTTTCACTTACATTCTTCACCAAGAAACTTGTGTTCAAGATGCCTAACACACAAATCATGGAAGAAACTTGAGATTTTTTTTCTTCTTGTTTTGCTCTTTCCATCATCTATTGTATACTATGCAGGCTAGGAAGACAAGGCTCGAAATATATGGGATCAAGTACTAACATGCGGATAAAAAATTGCACAATCAGATCACTGTACACACAATATATTTAATTCACCTAAATCGCAGGCTAAAGGACCTGAATGCAGTAAAAAAGATAAGTAAAATAGAAAAGATATACTGGCATATATGATCACATAAAATGTTTTAATTAGCCCACAGCAGCATGGAGCATAAAATACATAAGACCAAAACACAGACCTCCCAAGTGAAAGCAAATTGCCAAATGTGAAAGTAATTCCAAACTTGACTGGATTGAAAAATACCAGCATTGACTGCAACAACAGATCATGGAAGACAAAGCAAATCAGTAACTTCAAAAGACACACAAGTGAAGGACAATACAGAAATACTATGAGCAATATACGAACAAGATATTGGATAACATTTCTCAAAGATACAGATATTAAGGTTAAATTGATGCAAAGGGCAGTTAAAAGTCCCAACTGAGTTAAACGTTATGATATAATTGGATCCCTATAAATTTTAATGCAAGTACAGACTATGTAACACTAAAGGAGCATAGAAAGCCCACAACGTAACAGGTCTCTTAGCTGCTTTCACCCATCATAAAGTAAAGAACAAAAAAGCTTATATAGCCTTGTGTGCTTAGTATGTGCTTGATCCTACTCAAACTTGTTGAAATTTTCTAGTATAAGCATTAATCTTTTAATTCACTACATAGAAATCCATGTCTTAAACTAAATGGAAAGGGTATTATTTTGAAAGTCCTCTCCCCCAAGTCAAACAAGCAATGGTCATCTTATTGTTTTGAGTACTTATATCAGGATCTTGTTTCTTGGGCAAGAGACTAACCAAGTAAAACTATTTAGATGGTCACCAAAAAGGGCAGTGCTTTGTCCAGATAATGTCATTGCCAGAATTTGCATAGAGAAATGCTGATAATAATAAGATACGGTAATGAAAGGGGAGCTAGAATTTGAAAATGGCACAACTTACCAAAAGGACACAAGCTAAGCCAGCAGAGAAGCATATGGCAAAACCGTAAAACCTCTGTTTGAAAGAAAGAGAGAGAGAAAGCACACCAAATTGTGATGTATTGGCAATAAAATTCAAAATAAATTCAAGTAAAACAAATAAATAATCACATCAGCATATAAAAAACAGAATGCATGTCCAACCAATCTTACTCAACAGCTGATGCTGGAATTCTGATTCCTCAATTTAGAACTAATTATCCTTTGTAATTTCAACCAAATTCCAATGCAACATCCATATCCAAAAACGAGTTACAATCAGGGTTTTTTCCTCCCAATGTTCACATACACATACATTGTTAAGAAAACATTTTATGACTTCAGTTGTCAATGTTTTGGTTGTCAGCGCAGGAAATTTAAGGCCAAAATTCCAAGCAAGATCCAAAACAAGTCCCATTATGCCTGATGCAGAGGCGTTTGGAACTAAGGGAATACACAAACTCTTAATATAGTTGAACCCTTCTTTCACAAACTCAAAATATTCTCTTTCCCATCTTCAATGGTATTAATTCTTTATCTTGAAAAATCTAGCTCCCACAACAAGTTTTGCATCAAAACAAAGCGGAATAGTCACCCACCAATCATTGAAATATAAAACATGCACATCATAAATTGTGGTATTAGTTTTTCAATCATTATAAAAAAATTACTTATTTACAAGCCATGATGACAACATTACATAACACTACAACGGATAAGCAGCCAAAGCAAAACCCTTTAAAAGACAATTCCAACGTCAAAACACGATACCCTCCTAACATAAAATTGAATCATGAAACAAACCCGTTAAAGAGTGAAATTCATTCGTTTAAAAACCAAAGAAAAGATACAAACTTGTTTAGTGGAGAGGGTGCAGTCTCTATTGAAATCATCCATGAAAGTAAAGGAACTGCTTTCCACTGTCGCAGCACCTTGTTCTTCATCTTCCACTTCCATTCGAACTAGCATCTTCACTTTCTCGAATGCTTGGTTCATCTTCTCCATTGTTTCTCGAGAAACAAACAGAACCCACTTCTGATCTCAATCTGGGTCTCACGGGTTCACTTGGATCTCTGACCGTGGAGGATAATTATGTACTGTCCTATGTGTTTTTTAGAGAGTAATTAGTTTTGCTTCTATGATAAGAAAATACCAGTCTTGAAAGGGACAGGGTTCCTAAGCCCAGCTTAACTTGGGCCCACTACAGAAACAAAGGAATCGTATTATTTAACTCAACTCGGTTCATCTGGGTAATACTTGAGTAACGTTAGATTTTAGATGTTTTAATTAATTTTTAAAAAAAAATACACATTGTTTTGTGGAAAAAAAAAAGTTTTTAGTGGGTCATATTATATCAAAAAATTTATTTACATTGAAACTTGGCACGAGCGAAGGTCTAAGATGAATGATTATTTTATATTAAAAAAAATTGAACAATGTGGAGAACTTATTGATCATCTACATTGATCTATGGATTACAATAATAATCTATATTGTTTTTTTTATTATGTTTTGGTAGTTGAAAAATTGAATTCATTTGTCTTTCTATTTTATCTTTTAATATTTGGATAGTGGAGAATTTGATTTTGTATTTTTTTTTATAGGGTTAGTGGATTTGCAGATTTAGTAGAATGACCCGAATTGTCTTGATTTACAAATTTGATAGGGTGTCATTTTTTTTCTAATTGAACTTGATTTTTTTATAGTTTTTTTTATCTCGTATAGTTAAGAAAACTAGAGAAAAATCATGTCATTAAAATTTATAAAGTAACAGAAAAACTAAAAGGCATGGGAAACCAATGTTCATCCACCCCTATCCCACTAATTAGGGGTGAGCAAACCGAACCGAATAACCGATTTAACCGAGAAAACCGAAAAAAAATAACCGAAAAAACCGAACCGAAAAAAAAAACCGATTAAACCGATTGTAAAATTTAAAAAAAATATCCGGTTCGGTTCGGAACCGGTTTTGTACGGACCGAACCGATTAAACCGAACCGAACCGGTCGGTTCGGTTAGAAATTTTAATATAAATAGCAACCTTAAGAAAACAAACCCTAGATTACTTCCTCTCGCCTCTCGCCAGTCGCCTCTCGCCTCTCGGCGTGTCCCTCCCTCTGCAAACAACCAAACCAACCATTACCCTCTCTCCCTCTGCATCTGAGCACATCGTTACCCCAGTTCGACAGTTCCTCTTTGTCATCGTCCCCATCCAATCGACACAGTTGCAGTTCACAAAAGGTAAGTTAATTGAACCTCTGTTTTATTTCTTGTTATATCTTATAGATCATCTATCGTAGAGTAGTCATAGTCCTGTGGAGTTGATAAATATGAAAGGTTTTTGCAGATTTTATGTTGAAAAAAATGATTTTTTTCCTGGTCATATCCTTTTAGATTTCACCATCAACGAGTGCGTTTGGTAATTCTTGTTTGTGGAACTGCCTGTGTTGGGAAGTCTACCATAGCCACCCAACTTGCACAGCGGCCGAATTTGCCTAATGTCTTGCAGGTCCTGCCTTCCACCTAGCTTTGAAGAGTTTTGCCTTTCTTATTTTCTTTTCATGTACCCACTCGTTTTGGCTCAATACTATGCCTCACATTTATGTTTTTTATGTGACAGACAGATATGGTGTATGAATTGCTGCGAACATCAACTGAGTATGTGTATTTCATGTCTTTCCATTTTTAATTCCGTGGTTTCTATTTCCGATGTTAGAAGCTTTTCTGTATAGAGGAATTAAGAATATCAGAAGCATGCCAAGCTATCTAGCATGCTGGGTGAGGAGCAAGAAAGGTTTTAATACGGAAGATTCTTTTTGAAAAATGTATATTGTTGACTGGAAATAAGGACTGGAATTTATATATAACCAGAGTTGTTTTTGACACTATATTGTTGTCTCTAGTATATGATATTGCATTCTACAATGGAGATTATTAGTCATGCTATCTATCACTTAACCCATTTTATTATCTGGATCATACTAGACTTCTCACTCTTCTCTTTTATCTGAGTTAGCGCACCATTGGCATCTACTCCTGTGTGGGCACGGGAATTCAGCTCTTCTGAGGAGTTAATTACTGAATTTTGTAGAGAATGCAGAATTGTTCGTAAAGGTAGACTGTTTGTTTTGCTATCTTTATTCTTTGATCACCCTTCTTGTCTGAAAAAATCCCCTTTTCCTTCCCAACCCATCTGATGTTCGTAGTTTTAATTATTTAATGGGATTTCAAAGATATTTGCTCTACTAGAAACTGTATTAATTTTGCTAGATGGTTTGCAAGTGCATGGGTTTTTGATTTGTTAAATCAATGCTTACTTCATAGGTTTGGCTGGTGATTTGAAGAAAGCAATGAAAGATGGAAAGCCAATTATAATTGAGGTATGATGGCTAATTTTCTGTTTTTATGCAGGCTGTCAATTAGATTGCATCATCAAAACTTTTAATCAACACTTATTTCTTTGCTGTTAATTCTGTTCTGTATAATATCCTCCCATCTGCTAAGATTCATACAAAACCATACATCAAATGGTCTTATGATGTGATATCATGGGGGATTAACAGAGTGAGCTGGACAATTCTTTTGGAATTTGATGCATGACATGGACTTATTTGATCTGCATATTAAAAATCTGGCACATGTTGCTAAATTACTCTCAGATTGTACCCCTTTTTAATTTAGGATGGGTAGGAGTCTGTGTTCTGCTCATACACGTGCATGTGTATCATAAGTGTTGTTCACATTACATTGGTGGGCTATGTAGTTCTTCAAAAAATTATATATAAAAAAATAGAATATTGTCTTCACATTACATTGGTGGTAAATGAAGTTTTACTACATGAAGATGACCTCGGTAGGGAAAGATTGTGAGGATTTTGTAGAAATGCGATACCATCAGAATGATTTGAGTCTTTGGATAAGAAAAACTGTAAAATTGCAATCTAACATTTCTATTATTTTTTTTTTTGTAGATTTTGGTGGAAAGTTAAATCTAGCGACGGATGATAATTAGTTCAAAACCGACTATATTTCTTGAAGTTTTTTATGTTAATGTTGCTTGTTTATTTTGAAGCCCTTTGAAGGCATTTTCTGTAATTTAAATTTAAATTTGATCACTTGTGTAGTTTTAATTATTTCTCATCATGCTAAGTTACACAAAACAAAAGTATTAGAAAGGTTAAAAAAAACTTAATAAACACTATATTAACAATTTAATACATTAATATTTGTATTTGTTGCAAAAAAAAATTCAAAATACTTTGGGTTCTGGTTTGAATATAGTTTTTCAAGCCCATCAGAAAATTTATTAGAAAACCCATCAAAAAGCCCATTAGAAGGCCCATCAGAAGGCCCAAAAACCAAATTCGGTTTTATGATTCTTTTAACCCAAAAAACCGGACCGAACCGAACCGAAAGTGGTCGGTTTTGAATAATTTCGGTTCGGTTTCGGTTTGAATTTTTTTTTAAAAAAAAAAATCGGTTTGGTTACTTTTTTGACAAAAAACCGGACCGAACCGAAAATGCTCACCCCTACCACTAATGATTGTAGCAATTTGCTTCTTATTTTTTCTTTTTTTGTTATGATTTTTCAATTTTATTTTTGTTGATTTTATCTTTTAATATTGAGATGATTAAGAATTTAAATTTTATGTATATTATGTTAAGATTTTAGATCAATAAGAGAATGTAATGAGCTTGCAAGATTGATGATGGCATTCTCATAATATTATACATGCTCATAATTTTGTTCAGAAAAATTATTTTATTGTGTCTTCTTTAAGATTAAATTGCACAATTCTAAATAATTTTATTTTTGGATTTGAACTAATTTTGTTTTTGAATTAATATATTTAATTATATATATATATACATAAACAGTATAACTCCAAAACGGCGCATCGAAATACTCTGAAAACCGAAACATTTCGTTCCAATTGAAAAAACAAAGCGTCAACCGAAATGAAATTAACAACCTTGGTTAAACCCAATAAAGTTCATGATTTTGCTAGGGGATTGAGGTAAATCTAATTTATCATTGTCTCCATAGCTTTTTAAAATAAATTATCATCTTGAAATGTGTTTAAAAGTTAAGTCATGCTTTTACCGGTCATTAAGATTGGATTTGAACTTGTGAAATCAATCGATTTAATTTGAGTTAGCTTCCACACGATGTAATTGAAAACTCAAGTTAGGCAAAGAGCTTACTTGGAAGGTTTCAAGACTGACCCATTTAATTAAATTTAATAATATTGTTAAAAATATCTTGCTCTCTTTTATCCATTTTAAATCTTTTGGTATGGCTAGTTGAAAAGCACAAGTCAATGGACTAGTTAATATTTATTTTCAATATGAATTATCAATTTTCATATTAAAATTCCTTATTAACTTCTGAAGTTTATGGATGGGACTAATAGTTTGGGAGAGAGTAGTAGTAAACCCTTGATGAAATATATTTCTAATATGAATATTTTCTTCACAAATTGTGTGTGTGTGTGTGTGTGAGAGAGAGAGAGAGAGAGATCATATGATAAATGTAGTAATTATGTAATTGGGAATAGATAACTTGATTAACATAGGAAGAAAGAAAAGGTGGTGCATATTAACAGAAGTTAAAATAAGAAATGAGAATAGTATAGACTGTGAGTGAAAACACTATTTGTTTGGAATAGAGTTTTCACTGTTATACTTTGCCACTATATACCTTAAAATAAACTATTAGGATCATTGAAGTCTTTTCACAAGTCTCATTAATCTTTACAAAACTTATTAGAGGTAAATGTCTTTTTTCATTTTTAAAACACAATGAAATGAACAAAAAACTCTTGAAAGCAAAAAAACTATTTTTTTTGTTTTTTCACAATATTTTTTCATTATTATCAGGTCAATTGAAAAAAAAAATTGTATTTGATATTTGACCATAAATAAAAATAAAAATAAAAAGCATAATGAACCGACCAAAATGCCTTTAAATGAAAAAATTTTAAATTGTGAAAATGAACTTTTTTGTCTTTCATTCTTATCATACCATCTTTGAGACAATTTGATATTGAACTTAATATTAAATTAATAATAAAAAAGATGTCTATGCACTCGTCGACGTGTAGTTTGCGCTCACACCTTTGAGCGATGAATGCAATGCCTTATAGCAACTAAAATCCCCTTTCATTGTGTCAATTGAAGCATTGTTGTGTTATTTTCCTTTTAGGATGACACATGTGGTCATTGATTGCATGGTTTGTCACTTTGAATATTTTTTTCCTTCTTTTCTCTCTCCTCTCCATTGAAATTAGTGTTGACCATGCAAAATTTCAATATCGTCATTTGATTTATGAGAAATTTCACTTTGGTCCTTATTTTTTAAATTTTTTATTTTTTTCCTGACCCTTTTGTAAAACTTTGATTTATTTTCAATCTCATATTTCAATTCTAATTTGGGATATGTGTTTTTTTTCCAATTTGATCTTCATTCTTCTGATTATTTTTTAGCAGTTTTGCTAAATTAATTTTTCTTTTTAATTTTACCCTTCAATAAAAAAAATAGTTGTATTCTTTATTTCAATTTTGATCCACATTCTTTGGATTGTATTTTTTTCATTTATTAAATTGATTTTTCTTTTCAATTTCATCATTCAATCAAAGATAAGATTTTTTTTTTTATCGTTCAATATTTGATTGATTAAGAATTGAGTTTCATAGTTTTTTTATATATAAGATGCTTCCAGTCTAATAACTTGTGTCACAAGTTTTGTGATTGTTTTTGTTTTCTTTTCTATCATGTCATCTCGAATTCATGACCTGAGTTGCAAATTTGGTGAGATGACTGGGTCGTGAGTGTAGTGGGATAACTTGGGTTATGTCGACCCCAATTACTTAGATTATAGGTTTGTCATGCTAACTCCGGTTAAGTCAACTCAATTTTTTTTAGCCTTTTTTTTTTTACTTAATTCCATTGTTTTGTATTTAATGTGAAATGAGCTTCATCATTATCCCTTTTTAGAAAAAGAAATTCTCAAGTTATCATGATTAGTTTAGTTTTTTTTAAATGTCCATCTAATTATTGTTGTTGATTGTCTTCCTTCTTTGAAACTGGTTTACCAAACTTGAACATCATTTTTTTATGAAAAAAATAGACTCATGATATAATGCGGGTACAAAATAGACTCATTTTTTTCCAACCCTAACCGACAAACGAACAGAACTTCCTGCAGTGGACACTTTCTTGAGGAGAGTAAGTGAGGATATGGATGGTGGAGGCGAATACCTTGAAGGTATGGGTGCCCCGTTTCATGATATTATGTGCCATGAAAATAAGGTATATGTACTCGCGAATTGTGGCACTCTTGCTGTTTGGGACTTGGGATCTGATAGTTTTCCTTGAAGCATTGACCATATCGAGTCTTTTCTGGATTCCATTGCGGCAAATGCTGAATGTTTCGAGTGATCTTTACACCTCCAGACTTTACTTGGTGGAATCATCTGGTAGGGTTTTGCTCGTTGTAAGGCGCAAAGGGGAATTTGTTGACGAGGAAGGAAGGGTGTTGCACGAAGGAGACTTGCTTACTGACATTGCTATTTGGCTTGTTTAGGATGGACTTCGAGAAGGAAACATGGGCGAGCATGAGATCGTTGGATGATCAAGCAGTGTTTATGGGTGGAAATCACTCCGCATCAGTCTTGGTTTGTGATCTTCCAGGATGTGAAGAGAATTCTGTTTACTTTACTGATGATTACTGGGAGCGAATGAACAAAAATTATCTGTATTGTGGTCATGATATGGGTGTTTATAACTTGAAAGACAAAAGGGTCAATCATTTTTATCAATTGGATGCATTGAAGATTCAACCTCCACCCTGTTGGCTCCTTCCAAATCCATGGTAGACCCATATCAGGAGTTTCCATGATGGTAATTAGGCTCTGTTCTATCTGGGTATTGCTAGTTTCTTGCTAGCATTGTCTGATGGATTGCTTCTTGATTTCTGTTGTACTATCAAGTTTATGTAATGCTTTGACGATTCAACCACCGCCCTGTTGGATCCTTCCAAATCCATTGGAAGAGATATACGAGGAGCTAAATCTTCAAGACAAACGAGAAATGGAACCACACTTTTTATTGATCATTTGATTTTGTTACATATTCAAATAAAGTATACAAAAGTGCGAGAGTAATCCATTATATATAATTCGGAAATCATCAATAATCTACACAAGGACAAGACTCTTCTCTTGGTTAATCTACAAGAACCATTTCACAACATTCAGTTAACCTTGCGGCAATCTGCTCTTACTTCTCCTTTTGATCCCTCCTTCACATCAAGCAAGCTCATTTTCACCATCGCCTGTTGAAAATCAAGGAAAAACATGGCCTGGTTCATAGCATAGTTGTTGACAATTGCTCTGGTTTTTGGATGGTTGTATAGGGTTTGGTCTGAAAATAGAACTCCAGCTTTCCTTTGCAACGCCTGGAAGTAGAAGCTATCAAAATTATTTCTTGTCATGTCGAAAGGTTGCTCTGCGTTGTCTCCACCTCGACATGTTCTGGCCAAAGTCTTCGAAAAGTCTGAATCCATTGTTGGATCAACTGGGTCACTCAACCTACTTTTGAACGATGAGCACCTTGACACTCCTAGTGTATGTGCCCCTGCATAAACCAAGTTACTAGATTATTGGAGAATAATATAAAACATATTATGGAGTCTCATTTAATAGATTAAGTTTTTAGGTGGGATAGTTTTTTGATATGGTAGTTTTTAGGTGAGATGGTTCCTTAATATGGTATCAGAGCCTTGTTAACTCACGATCACGAGTTCGAATCTCACCACTTTCATTCTATTTGATTAAAAACTAAGTACAAAATAATATGGGTCTGTGCAAGTTTCAAGGCCAAAGAACTTTCACTTAAATGAGTGTGTTAAAAAATAATATAAATCATATTCTGGAGTCTCATCTAATAGTTTAAGTTTTTAGGTGAGATGGTTCTTTAAAAACGATGACCACAAAACAACGACAAGCACCTTGACACTCCCAGTAATTTGATAGAAGAAGATGATGAGTGCTTACCAGACAAAGCAACCATGTCTTGGGCACTGAAACCACGCTGGCCAAAGACTCCAATGAGCTCAGAGGCATTAAAAGTGGGGAAGGGCAAGTTTATAGTGTCCTCGATTTTAGACCTCCTTCCATCTTTTCTTCCTTTCGGTATGTCATACACTGGACCTCCTGACTGAAACTCCCACCATCACCAGACAGTTCATATATCAGTAGATGTTAATAAACTTTGAAAGAAGAGAAAAAAATAGAACATGGGAATGATTCTGTTACCCAGGAAACAGCCTCCCGCGCAGCCATTGCAATGATATCAGCACAGGAGACAACACCAGGACACATGTTTTCAAGCTTCCCCTTTACATCATCAATCAATTCAAAACCTCTAACACTTAAATTTCCTGGAGAATCCTTCTCTGCTGTGTTATCCTTTGTCGTGTCCAGTAGGATAGACCCGTCACATCCCTATTTCAAATTATTTCAACAGTCACACGCACGAAAAGGGAGATTAATATAATGAGAGTGCAAAGAGAGAAAAGGATGAAGTACTTGGATCCAGCAATCATGAAAATGCATTCGAACAAGAGCAGCTGCCAGGGTAGGATCAGACTGCAAAGCACTTGCCACTGTGCTCCTCACAATTGGCTCAACTAACGGGCAGTTGAAAATATAATAGTTCATGCTCAAGCCATCTGCTCCAAATCTGTAGCCACCTGCTATAAACTCCATCAGTAAGAACACGCCAAGAAAATTAGCCGAAACCATCTTCGATGGCATCGAAGGGAGCTCTACGAGCAGCATATGGCAAAGGCTAGGAGCTAGCTAGCGCAATGGGAGAGATTTGGAAGCAGCTTGATTGATTGAAGAGTGAAGAGGAAGGTAGCAGTGTCTGTGTGTATATATAAACGTGAATGATTGAGGAGAGGTTGCCCCAAAGAAATATAGATAATGCATGCAATGTTAGGATCGAGATAGTGGATCTATCATTTTCTCCACCTAATTACTATAGTCTAGCTAGCTGCTTGTGTTTATATAAATTATATTAATCTTGCTAACTTTATGTTAATTATAGATTAAACAATGCATGCTGATGAACACATTCATTTGCATATGTGAATTACACACGTAACAAAGCCACAGCAATTAGTGTTTCTTGAATGTTCGATTTTACTCGAACCATGATCCCTGCTGCATGCTTTCAAACCATCATTCATGCATATAATATTATTGCACAAGAGTGGTGAGAGAGTTCGTGACCTTTTTTAGCACTACCATAGTTGGATTTGATCATCTTTCTTGAGAGTTGCTAATTTCAAGTCTTCTTTTTTAATTGAAATGATTAAGAAAAAAAATATAAAGTTTAAAGAGCAGAAAATGAGATGATTAAGGTCAATAACATGGTTGGTTGAAGAAATAAGAACAATGATATAAAATAAATTTATTCTTACACAATTTTAGAATATATTTTTATACTCAAAATATAATTAAAATATATGAACATGTTTTCTAGATTTTCATTTATTAGATTTATTTTTTCATAATCCCACTAGTTTTTTTCTCAACCATTGTTATCGGTATAGAATAATATAAATCATATCTTTGGGTTTCATCTAACATCTTAAATTTTTAGATGAGATAGTTTTTTGATATAACACCAGAGTCGTGCTGACCATATAATCACGAGTTTGAATCTCATCATTCTTGTTCTATTTAATAAAAACTAAACACAAAACAATATGAGTTTACGAAAAATTTAAGACCAAATAGCTTTTATTTGAGATAATATGTTATAAAATAATATAAATCACATTGTAAAGCTTCACTTAACAGCTTAAACTTTCAAATGAAATAGTCGACAATTATTTTAGAGCGATGATTCATGTGGATTAAACCCCTGACCCCACAACTAAATAGGCTTAATCAATCCAAAAAAACCTAGGTAATTGTCAACACCTGCTTCGACTATCGTACCCAAGAGATAAACCTCCCACTTATGATCTAACAGAAGTAACGTCTTGAAGTAAAACCTTGAATTGGTTGATTGGAAGTTTGTGGAAGCTGGCTGACAATTATGAAAACTTTTTGAATATAACCACTAAAATAAAAATAAAAGCACCTTGCAAAATTCAAACAAGAATATGTTAATGAAAACACATTGACTTGTGTGTAGTCGAGGTAATGTTACCCACGTGGATCAAAGAGTTAGTGGGGGATGCAGCTGTTTCCATTTGAGAGAAAACAATTAAATTTTAAAGAAAACAGCTGGTTTGTCTAGTGGGCGATTGACACTGTATCGCGCTACAAACAACCATTGCAAAGTGGAGGAAGCCTCATCTGCAATCCAAAGCTTCTTTTTGGGCATGAAATTTCAACATGCTTTTCTGAGTGCATTGTAGTGGTGCTCCCATCTTCTCTCTCCGTTTTTATATTTTATTTTTATTATTATTATTATTATGTTTTTTTAATGAAAAAACTTTAAAAAACATTTATAATAAGCATATCTGTAGTTAAAAAAAATTCATTTTTGTTTTTTTCATGTCAAGGAGCTCTTACCGTGGTCAACGAAATAGCCCACTCCTTCAGTAGCTATTATGGTGAGGAGGAGGAGGATTTGACGTCGAATATTCAACTCCTACCGAAAGTTGCCACTCCACTCTTTAATTGAATCCTCTAAACTTCTCTTCTTCCACGCCACCATTCAATTACAATACAAAATTGGAGCAGAAGTTGCCCTATTAATTTCATGTTGCCATGAAGCTGGAGGCTGCTGGTTGCCTCATGCGCGACCCACTTTGGTTTATTCGGAATTCCAATGGAAAGGAAAACTCCGAAGCACTAACCAGAGGAAACCCGATTCACCAGAAATCTGACCTAACCAAGGGACCGCTGGCTTTTGAAAACTCCAAAAGTAGAAGAAATTTTCAACCCCATGAAAATGCCACCCCCCCACTTCAAGGAACGCTCACGCATCAAGCCAAATCAAGCTGTCAATTTCATTTACATTGATGTTTTGTTTTTTTAATTAGAATAAAATATTTTAATTTCAAAATATATCGGTACTTTATTTCATAATTGTGTATATATATATTCCAAAAAAAAATGTTTAAATTCAAAAAAAATATTATTTAAAATTATACAATTTAATCTAAAAATAGACACAATAAAATAATTTTTCTAAACAAAATTATAAACATATATAATATTACAAAAATATCATTATTAATCTCATAATGTCATTTCATTTTTTTAATTGCTATAAAATTTTAACATAATATATATAAATATATCAAGAGACTCCTCATCAAATTTCATCTCAATCTAAAAGTTAAATTAAAAGATATTATTAATATTATAAAATTATTTACTATGTAAAAAAAATATAGGGCCAAAACAAAACGTACAGAACAAAACCAAATCATCTCGGCTGAATTTTGAGCAAAATTTGCAGAATAAATCAAAATTTTAAGCGAGATAAAAACTATTTTTTTTTGTTTTAGCTGATACGAAACATTTTGATGCATTCAATGTTTAAGCGAAACAACACTGAGCCAAAACACAGTCGGTCATTACAATGCCCAATTGATGCATTCACCGGTACTGTCTACCAACAAAACCCTTCCTAGACATCCATCCTCTATCCTCCAGTAAATCGTGGGATCAAGCAGGTAATACGATTTCACAGTTTACTTTTGAAGGGTTATTTATGTACAGAAAAGACAGTCACTGGAAAGACAGACCAACTGCATTTCACTCACCCTAGCGGATTGGAGGAAAAACTAGCCTATGAAGAGGTCGAAAAGATAAAACACATTTACAGCCTCTTGATTTCTCAGATGGGGTTGCTAGTTATTGTCTCTTCGGAGGCTGGATCCTCTACATCTAAGACAGACGAACTTAGCAGGCACCGAATCAGAATCCGGAATGCCAGAACACCTGGTGTGTTGCCACACTCCACAGACATCGCAAGCTAACATTCTCTCTCCATCATCGTCTTTTGCCCCACAGCAGCAGTCCACAGTCCATCTCTCGGTTCCTCTTTCCATTCTAAATTTACCAAGACCATTTTTCCCGAGGCATCTCCCTCGGAGCCGAACAGATTCAGTTGACCTTACCAAGAGCTTGACCTGGGTGGAATCATCAACACCACTATTGCCGAGAAGCTCTTCAGCGTCGAATCTTCTGAGCATCAAATACACGTCTTGAAATGCCCTGGATGCTTCACGCTTCAGATCAGATACTGTAGCATTTGAAGGCAAGACTACTGTTTCTGGGGGAAGATTTGGGACATTTTCTTCCAACTGGTCAGCAATTTCAACCTCACAAGACAGGAACATGGTGTTTGGTACAGACACCATCGCTGTTTCACAATTGTTGTAGTCTTTCATGAACTGCTTGCAGTCCAGTAGTTTCCTGGCTGAGCTGATTCTAGCATCACCTGTGACCTCATGTCCAAAGCTCAACATTGTTTGTGGGAGGAGGATGTTTTCATAAAGGAATCTCAGGTCCTGTATAAGGTTTTCTTCTGAAGGGCAGGTAATGACAGTAGAGCCAAGGGTGGCAGCAGTGCTATTTAAGGAAGGATTTCCAGGTTCCAGTCTGTATCAAATTCGAACACAAAGTTAATACATAGTACTGCACTGAAAAATCGCAATACAATAAATACGAAGCAAGCTGACAGGACCTCCCAAGCGAAAAGGGGGTTTAGATCTCAGCCCTAATAACTTAACAATACCATCCAGCTCCATCATAACCCTAAACTCAAATTGTTTTTTTATCAGTTTCCTAAACATAATTTTCCCAGAAAAGTGAAATAATAAAAATTACTTTCAAAGCCATTCATGTCTTTCCAAGATCCATTTTGTGCACAAGGAAGATGATTGCTATGTTGACCACTAGCTCAATCATTTTAAAATTAGAATAAGAATAGGATACTGCAGTTAATAGAATAAAACTTGACTGCCGGGCAGCCAGAAAGCCTCTTCAAATTTGAAGTAGTTCTATATATGGCAATCATGAATCAAGTAATAGAGAGATTAACTGCTGACCTGTACTCAAAAGCACCTGAACTAGGATTGCATCGGGATCTAACAATCACTCCATCAGCTGCAAATTTCCCTCCAAGTTCTTTCAGGCAATGATCAAGGAGCTCTGGAGGAGCCACTTTGAAAACAGCGCCTCTAAGTGCACGCCAACTTACCCAGTTGGACCCTGACACTGCTCGTAGTACTCTAAACATGGCTTCTTCAACACGTTCAATATCACTCCAAGTCCATGAAGGAGAAATCCCTGGTGCATAAAAATGACGCTTCTTGCAACTAGAATCATCAACCCTTGAGGCAGACTTGTGAGCATCGTGGATCAAACTTGTCAAATAGCAGAAAAGATCTCTAGTATTTACAAGCTCACGATCTGACAAAGATTGGTAAGACTTTATTGTATCTTGCAAGCGAGTGTGTGTTTTCTGTCCTTCATAAAGAAAGATGGACAAAGGTAGGTTGGAGAGTATTTCAACAGCTGACTTATATGCATCAGCTGTCAAACAAAAACTGCCAGCACCAAATTCATAGCCCCAGTCACCATACCATGAATGGCCTTTAGTGATAGCATGAAGTAGCCTGTACTCTATACCATACTTCTTTGATACATCCATCACACTGACCTTTCTGTTAATGCATTGGAAAAAGACAAACAGTTGGTTTAATCCCCGGATACAATTAGATGAAATCAGGAGGATCATAGGATTCATTCTACCTAACAGATAACCAACATCCAACAAGATTAAGAGAGTATAAAATATCAACGGCGTTTTGATCTCCAGAATAATATTGATGGGAACCGGTATCAAATATGTACAAAAACTTGATTTCAAGACAAGTATAAGGCATTCTATCTACCAAATTACTAGACAACTTACAACTTCCACAAAATCCACACCAAGATGAATTAACAAAAATGAACATTTCAATGACCCAAAAGAAAAGTCCCATAGATGGCTTCCACAAATTTGAGCCCTTCCAAAGCTATGTTTATCTCTAACAAGTAGTGGTCCCAAACATCAAACACTTCCCCATATTCAAATTCTGCTAGACCATGAATATCTTCCAAAGATAGCATCTACTTAGAGAACCGCTCTGAAGAGCTGAAGGTTTATGTGGACAACTCCAATAAAAAAAAAATGAGCTAGCAAATATTAGAAATCATCTTCTACTTAACAGAACAGTCTCACTAAGTAGCAAGCATGAAACTGAAGAGCAGAAGGTTCTTGTAGAGAACTCCAACAAAGATTATGAGCTAGCAAATATTAAAAATTAACTTCAACTTCACAGAACACTCTCACTAATTAACAAACATGAAACTGAAGTGCAATCAAGAATCCTAACCTGACTCCAAGACTTTTACATAACCGATCCCAAAAGTCCATGATATGGCATCCAGAAAGGACCCTGGAGCCCCCTTCTTTACCATTTACCCTAAGAAGGTGCCCGTAACCATTTGCATGGATTACCCCATGTAAGAGATGAGTGGTGTCTTCCAACTGGTGATAGACCCACTCTTCTACATCATCTGCAGTCATTATATGGTTGCATGTCTTGCACCTAAAATAGAAAATTCAGAATATCATCAAAAGCCACAAAAATGATGCGCAATACATAAAGTAATAACTTCAAATCAACCAGGGTTATCAACAGGTAAGATATTAGCATTAATCCCAACATGAATCAAGTTCAGTACACCAATGTATCAAAATTCAGTTCCATAAAGCAATTGGAAATGGCTATTAAAGCAGATCTAGTAAATTGTGTCTTCAAGCAAAATTATGCGGCGGATAAAGTGTAATCACGAGATTTTTAAAAGACAACCTATTTCCTTAGCCATGCTATCCCCAGACCAAAAACATGCATTTTTTACATCTAACTATCACAGAACGAAAATTATAGTTTAACAGAGATCAACATAATGTACCAGAACATAATTACTGTATATCATAATAAGTACGAACATTGCATTAATGAAAAACAGTGCTAAATTATGTCAGATAATAAGAGAACCTTGATTCAGACAGATGCAGGATGTTTCCGCAGCAAGAGCATAGCTTATGATACCCATCAATGGAGTTACCGTCAGCTTTAATGACAAAATGGTAACGCTTACAGCATACTGGATGTTCACTCCAGCCTACCATGCAGACGAAAAAACAGCAGATAAGTAACAAGCAAAATTTAAACAATCACAATACTATTTTTCTAACACAGAAAATTCGAAAAACATAACCGAGCAATGACAGTGCAAATAAAAAAAAAACACTTTTCACTTTCTATCCATCAGATATGTTGCATTCAACTAAACACATCACAAGTTAATCCATCACCCACAGTTTTCTCCTCAGCAATCAATCAAACAGTCATACTCCAAAGTGGCCCCATGTTTAACCCCATAACTTCATTATTTAGAAATACATAAGCTACAAGATTGAGTCCACTCCCTTCCATCTTTAGAGTACAAGTTTTACATTGAGGGGGAAAAATCATTCCATGGCCAACGTTACAAACTTCTAGACGCATCAAAAATAGGAAATTAAATTGTCAACTCCCAATCACCACTACCCCAGTTGAGACCCCATTAAAAGCAATATCTTATTCCAAGGAAACAGTACCATCAACTCATTATCCATTCCACAACCCAGCATTGCCCAGGCAACCGGAATAGTAAAAACACAACAGCATGGGTTTTACAGCCAAAACAAATTCAAGACCCCGTCAAAAGGAAGCAACACAGGTGCATGCTCGATACGGTCCCACCAATTCTAAACCAAAGGCTGGTCACCACAACAAGACAAGCAAGCATGCAGCATTACCCGCCAAAAAATACTGAGAATAGCTGTCACGCAAAGATCCATGGCACTATCAATCAAAAAAAAAAAAGAGGAACTCAAAGCGCGCCACGTGTCAAAAAGACTTGTCTATCCTAACTGGATAACATTAATCTATACCAGATCATTGTCTTTTGTCATTTATAATTCTGGGCCCCACATTACCCTCCCATCCAAGTTACATAAAACCACCACTTTCTCACGATAAGTTACCATCTTCTCGTTCACTCATTGTTACGCATTCAATGACACTCTCACGAGATGATCACGTGACATGGCGCGGTATTTTGATATTTTTATTTTACAAATAAAGTAAAAAAAGGAGAGGGAGAGGGAGCTCTCGAGTTTCCCGCCCCGACCAACAAATGGCAAGGGAAGAGAAAGCGTGAGGGGAAAATAACGCGTTTTTCAGTAACTCGAGCTGAGTTAACTCACCAACAACTCGACACTGATCACAGTATACAGATCTAGATCTAGCCACATCCTCCTCCACCACATCCAAAGAAACCACCTCCGGCCCCGCCTCTCCACCACCACACTCCACTAAGTCACCGACTCGAAACGAGATCTGCCATGTGAGCAGATGTGGGAAAAGCGAGGAGGGGGGAGATAAGAGTGCGTGTTCAGTTAAAAACGACCTGACGTTGGCTCTGAAAGGACCGCCAGGCGGAGGAGGCGAAGAAGAGGAGGAGGCAGGGAAAGTGAGGAAGTTATAGAGATCGGCTGTGACTCTCCTCTTCATCCTCTTAATCGGTCTCCCGTTTACAACCATGTCCGTGACGGCGGCGCTTGAAGGGAAGGGAAGTTATGAATGTTCTAGATCTGGTAGATCTGACGGTTGAGATTAAAAGATTAGAGAGAAAGGAAGTGTTTTCGTGATTAATACAAGATTGATAAGAGTAAGTGAGAGGGGGAAAACGAAACGTTTTGGGGGTTGGGGAGAGCGAGTGAGTGACTGTGATTTTGGGTTCAGAACAGCACGAATTTGATTTGCATCATGCCTTTTTTTATGTAGAGGATAAATCCTAGCCGTTAAGAGCTCGGACTGGTTGTAGACATTTACCACATATCGAGGTCTTTTCAGGGACAGTTACTGTAATGCCCTTTATGGAGGGACTTGGAAGTTTCGTGGGTGCTCTTCGAAGAAAAATAAAAATGAGAAACGTAAGTAAAGGGTAAGAATTGGTTCTTCTTTTGTGGTTTTAGGTTCAGTTGCTAATTTAATAAGTATTAAAAATTTATATAATTATTAAATTTAAGCTTATAAAAGTGGTTGAAATGTATCCAAGCTATATTTATATTAATAAAAAAAACATGAGTATTCATTTTTTTATTCAAATAAAGTTATTATTATTTACTTTAGTTTCAGTGACGCAATTTATTATATTTGGCGATTTGATTTCAGTTAATATATAAATTAATTCAAATTTATTAATTATTATTTAAATATATATAAACAAACAGTTCTCAAATAATGACATATGATAATCAATAAAATAGCAAATTATTTTCAATGTCATTATTTATGTGTTTATTAACATGGTAATATTGCTTAGTTGATTTTAATATATATATATATATATATATATATATATATATATATATGGAAAGATATATATATATATATATCTACGTGTAAACATATGTATATATATATATATATGGAAAGATACCTTATTATCTACGTGTAAACATATGAAATTGATTTTGATGGTGGACCAACTTGAAGATTCAATGATTTTCTAGGTAAAATTCTTTGTGATTTCTTCCTCTTTTAGCTAATTAATGATAATTGGATTCCGGATCTCTCCCATATGTTGCATCATCCTCACATTTGGGCCTTAATTATAAAGTATTTTGTTATTATGTCAATGATACGATTCATGCACACTTTGATGTCCTGATGCGAACTCTTGATCACGTTGTCAATTAAAACCCAACAAAGATGATATTTCTCTAAAAAAAATAAAAAAAAACTAGGTTAGAGAAGTGTGATATAATAGAAACTTATCCCAGGACATAAATACTATTAAAATTGAATTGAATGATATCACAAGATCAATTATACCTTGATAAGTCAGATTTGTTTTTTGTCCTAGTAAAGAAACCATGTTGCATCATGCAAAAACACAAGTTTATTTTATTAATTCATGGTTGTTAAGTTTGCAACATACAATTAACTTATATAATATTTCAAATAATCCTAATGGATCCCCATATATGTAATAATAATTCAAAAACTAATAAGAAAAGAATAAAAAGAATAAAAATCTAAAATTAATAACCTAAATATGCTAGTATAAGATTTGTCATCCTTAAGAAATTCCAAATTGACTAGAAAACTTATATGATCTCATCATCTTAATTAACCCAAACCAACTTTGGACCTCATGTGGCCCAAACTTATATTCATTAATATAAACCAAATAAGACCCAACACATATTCAAAATAAGCTTTCTTTATTGCCCAAAAGGAATTGAATAACAAAACTCGTGAGCCTGTTATGATCTATATCGCAAAGCCTTCTCAATCTCCAATTGATCTGAAATTTTATCCTTACATAGAACTATATCTCTAGAATTGTTTAGTAAAGTTTCAGTACAATTAAATGGTTAGATATAGAGATATGCTCAATAAAGTATAACTGAACAATATAAAACTTTATATCAAAGCTCAAAATTGACCATGCTTGGATCATATCATGACTACCATGCACTTAAAATATTGCTTCTTCTAGATTTTTTAGGGGAGTTTTTTGGTCTGCCTCCTCCTCCAGCCTTTTATATGAGAATTTTATTCATTTTCTAGTTAAAGTTAACCAAAAGAATGCTAGTAGATGATTGTTTTTTATGGTACTAGTTATTAACTAATACTCTAAAGAGCATGAATGACACTCTTCATCATAAGATAAATTATTATTGATTGCCACACTAATTTATTTTTTATTTTTTTATTTCACCTTTATAGGCTCAAATTGATACCCAACTAGAGCACATTTTTTCAAGAAAGGAAATATTCAAAGATAGGGGACTAAATTGAAACACAATAGAAAAATAAATGTTTGTTCTTGAACTGTGACTAAACATACTCTTTAGTCCTTCAACTTTTTATATTATGTTATCTTAGTCCCTAACAATTTATAAAATTTAATTTTGATCTCAAACTTTATTTTTTTGTCCCTGGTTTATGAGAGAAGAGAGAGTGGCTAGATTCTGGTGATAAAGAGAAAATATAGGTTGAGAATGATTTTGAGCACTAAAATGAGTGATTTTTATGTTAGTGAGTTCTTTCTGTGCATAAGGCCAAATCTTAAAAATGTTTTGAGCATATTTTCATAAATTTTTTGCATTTTTTCCATGTTTGAAAATGCATAAAGAATATCTTAACAAGTTTATGATTATCCATTAAGATTCGGCCAAGATATCAAAAACCATTCACCAATTATTTTATTCAATTTTTTTTATTTCACATAATAGGATTTAATTATAGACTTTAATATTTGGAGGTTGTAAAACTACATTGTAGAGTATATTTTTATATATTAAAGATATGAAAAATTGAAATGCGATGATATAATTTAAGCTTTAGAGCGGTTAGGATTTGATCCAATAAGATAGAGACTTCATCACACAAAAATATCTATCTTGAACCTTAAAAAAAAACCAACGAATAGAAATCTTACCTATAAAAACTATCAAACTTCAAGACAACTTACCTTAGGTAATGTATACCAGGGGTGACGTGTCTTCTCTTGCATAACAAGTTATCGCTCTCGTAGACCATTAGATTTTCTAGCAACCCTAATACTTAGTAACTTTTAAAAATTATAATTATAATTTTATAATTATATAAATTTTTTTTTCCATGAATCCCATCACCAGGAGGATTGGAAACGTCATATCGACAATAAGTAACAAGGTAACCTTCATTAACATGAGGCACACCACTAGAAAACAAAATGACTCGCCACACCACATAAGAAAGTTTTCGATAACTGGAAAGGACCTCAAACACCACTAGAATTGTGCGAAGGCCATCACACATAAAATGTTTTTCAAATTAATATTCATAAAATAAAATCACCAAACAACCCCTAATAAAAAAAATAACAACAAAACCATAATAAAATACCAAAATACCCTTGAAAGGAACCTTATTTTTTTGGATTCTGGAGGTAGTATTGAAATTTCATTGTTTTTTTTTTTTAAATCAACAAACATAACCCCCCCCCTAAATATATTCATTTTATTTTTCTTCTAAAGGGTATGGCCGTAACTTAACTGTACGAGGTTTACGAAAAATGCTGGAAAAAAACCATTGACAAAAACCTCTACATTTTTTTGCTCTCAAAGATAAAACATTCATGTAACCATATTAAAAGAAAGTGTTCAGATCTGATTACCTCTAAATAATTTGGAATGACTAATGCACCATTTGAAAAGAAAGAAAGAAAGAAAAAATTACACCTCCACTTGCTGGCATGACCATTGTTTTTCCCCGCAAGGATAAAATTATAAAAACACTCGTCAAGAACAAGTATCTAGAACACAGTAAATCACTTGTGAGTTTTAATATATTTTTTTAATTAATTCGTGACTTTGATTGTGTTATTTCATTCTTTCTTGGCAGGCAGGATAGCAACGAGGGCCTAGCAGAATCCTGTTGGCAGCAGTTGACTGCATACCAAACCAGCATGCCACTGGTCTCGCCTCACCAGGAGAATGTTTTAATATGCAGCAGCTTCGATCTCTTGTTGATCACGCCCTGCATCTCTGTATATGGCCATTCTTTTTGGAGCAATTCACTCGAATAATTATATATTAATGCCATACACTACAAATTTTTTACTTTTATTTGAAATTTTCTTTTTTTTTTATCTTTTTAGATCATTGTTTATGTAGACCAGGCCAGAAATACTGGCAAGGCCTGTGATCACAAGATTCACATCAATTTTCATGTATTTATATCAAAAATAATTTTTAAATAAAAAAACACTTTTAAAATTAATTTCAATTCTCTAGCGACCAGATTCCAAACAGTCTAGCAGATGAATTCAGCTTCTGGGATGCTCGACAATGACCCACCATCCAATCAATGTCCAACAAATGGCTCAGACTTGGTATTTCTAGATAGCATGAAAATAATTCAACACAGCATGGTGGGGGGCTTAATTTGCCTTTTCTTTCGTATTCACATGGCGCTACCTTTTGACTCATGATTCTTCTATCCCATTCGCAATAAAAATTAATAAAGGGATTCAAGAGATATATAGAGATGGTTTTGTAAAATGATTCTTGTTTAGAAAGACATATGAAATAATATTTTTTTTCATATTTGTTTTTAAGATTAATTAGCTTTCGAAAACTATTCAGAAAACATAAAAAAAAAATTGAAATACTTTTAGCAAAAATGCCTACTCTATCAGGGATAAGAAAACATGGTTACTAAGGTGCATGACATGATAACAAAAAACTTGAGATCTATACGGTAGGTCTCAAGTTTGAGTCAGGACATGCGTTCCTTGTAAAAGACTGAGACAATTAGCATTTTGCTTTCTCAACTGAATCTACAAAGTTTTTTTTAAAAAAAATGAGGTTTCATTGCATTTAAAAAAAATATATAGAAAAACATGACTGGAAAAAGAGTTTGAGATAGAATTTTAGTACCTAATTAATAAATAAATGAATAAAAACAACGAATACCAAGACATTCTCTTCCCCTTGAAATTTTAAAATCTTGTATAGTTCAATAATACCAAAACGAAGTTTGGTAAGCATGGGAACATGATAAGATGAAGGCAATTGATTATATTCAACAAATTAGACAGTCGGGGTATGGCGGAGGGGCAATTGTGGGCCTCAGCCACGCTTTGACACTTAAAAGCCATCCTTTTCTATTTAAATAAATGCAAATTGCAATGCAAGAAGTTAAGAAAAGTTGTTATCAATCATTATAAAATATAATAAAATAATAAAAAAGAAGAAGAAGAAAGAAAGAAAGAAAGAAACATATGATTTTACGTAATTAATCAAGTTGCTCCCTCCCTCCCTCCCTCCCTCCAAGGTGGACTGACATAGCTTCAAGATGACACAAAAGTTGCCGCCGAGTTGTTTTGACTTTCAAACATGTTAATTAGCACCTCGCTAATTACATAATTCTTGTTTGAACTTTGAACTATAGCCTAATTAATCAAATCCCACTTCATTAATCATGTCATGGGCAATTTTTTTTATTTTTTTAATGTTTACTAGGGATTAATTTGATCACCATAGCAAAGATGAGTGGCTAATGCATAAATATATATATATTAACAATGGGGCAAATGCCTAGTGGTAATTTCGTCTTAACATTAGTTTATCGATAAAGGCAGATCATGTAAGATCGTAGAAAGATCATATCATGCATGGTATTGACTATGATTTGGTACAATTAATTGAACTCCGGCCCGTAAAATATTATTTTGCCCAACAAAGGTGACGAAGGGACCATTAATAATTAATCAAGTGGTAGGGTTTTGCTACTATATAGGTCCCTACAGCTTGTCTTTCACTCTCTTTATCACCTTTTGCATTGTTTTTTTCTCTTTTTCTTCTCCCCCCCCCTCTCTCTCTTACTCCTCCTTTGGTGATCCATCCATACCCTAACTGCATCTTCTCTTCCCAGCAAAAGTTCACCCAGCTCACCTCCATTGCTTTGAGCTCGACCTCTCAGAGAAAGAAGACTACGAGCAAGGAGAAAGAAAAGTGTTTTTGTGGAGGTGAATAAAAATATATATCATCATGAGTTCAAATAACACGGGAGGTCAATTCGGAGATACCACTTACACCAAGGTGTTTGTTGGAGGCTTGGCCTGGGAAACTCAAAAGGAGACCATGAAGAAATACTTTGAACAGTTTGGAGAGATCCTGGAGGCTGTAGTTATCATAGAAAAGAACACAGGAAGATCAAAAGGATATGGATTTGTAAGTAATATTGTTATTCATCATTCTGCTATACTGTTTATGATTTGTTTTTCACATGAAATTAAAACTATATTGCCTTGAATCAAGCCTTAGATCTATACTTTATCTCTTGGTGAATATGTTTAGGTAACTTTTAAAGAAGCAGAAGCAGCAAAGAAAGCTTGCGTGGATCCTGCACCTGTGATTGATGGCAGGAAGGCTAACTGTAATCTGGCTTCACTGGGTGTTCAAAGATCCAGACCTTCCACCCCACAACATGGTACTCCCTTTTCTTCATCATTAATCCTGTCTTCCTTTTCTTCACAGCAGATTCTTCGTTTTTCTAAAACAAAACCATTCTCGGTGTTTTCTCTTTGTGAAATCTAATTATCAAGCAGCATGGAAGCGACAGTACTGATCTTCTTCTTCTTATATATATATATATACCCAATTGATTTTGATCGAAAAACTTATGATGTATAATAATAAAATGTTGTTTACAAGGGGGCAGGAACTTCAGGGCAGGAAAAACCTTTTCCAGTGGCTATCAAGGTGGGGTTGGAGCAGCAGCAACTTTTTCTTCTACGCCAACTCTCCCGCATTATGCCATCCAACAAGGAATCCCCTATGCTCTATATGCAGGGTAAGCTCGCTCGCCAACTCTTTCGTCTTATCAAACTCCGAGTGCTATATTCTCCAGCTCACTTAATTATTTTGCTGCCCAATTGTAAAGCTTCCATGCATCATCACCTCACATGAAAAAAGGCAAAACTTCTACCACATGCAATAATATTTTGGTACTACTTTAGCGTGCACGCATGTGATGGAAATGATGATCATCACTCGATCGTCACTCATTAGTGATTGGAGTCTGTTTGTTTGGTTTTGTTTTCTTAACATTAATTTTGCTTTTTTTAACATTAATTTCGCAACATCAGGTAAGAACTTAACTTCTTTTTTTTTTAAAAAAAAACATTAATTTACAACTTATTTCTGTAGACTATAGCTGTAAAACCTATCATAATAATACTAAACAGTACACGTTCAAATTAATCCCATCTTAGAAATGCAGCTAATTAACCACGTGGTTGGCATCATTCCCAAACAAAGCCTTGCTCCATTATTCCAAAAATGTTGTTCTATCCTGAAATATATGCCTGGAATGAGTTTGGCCATTGTTACATGCAGTTGTAATATGATCACGTGAAAGGGCTATCATTTATATATATATATACACCTATGTGTGCAAATGCTGCCCATTATTGGACGAGCACTCATTTAATTAGGGAAAATATATCCTAAAAGATCGAGCTGCTTAATTCTAATCACTGATGGTACTGCTGTAATTAATCACCTGATTTTGATGTCGTTCATTCCCTGTCATCTTCTCTAATCCATGATCTTAATTTTACCAGGTACTCTCCAAACTACGCATATCCCACGGTTAGTAATTTAATTACCCTGTGATCTTCGAAGGATATCCATGATTTAATCAAATTAATACGTACTGTCAATAAATACTATCAATTAACAGCAAATTGTCTTTTTGGGTTGCAGGCCTACTACAGTGTGAGTGGAGGCTCGGGCAGCCAGTATCTTGTATATGCAGCAGCAGAAAATGGAAATGGTGCTGCTGCAAACTCAGCTAATTTGTACCCTTACTGGCAATATGGACAGGGGTTTGATTATCAGTATCCTCTCCACTATCCATTTATTGCTTCATCTTCTGCTCATCTCCCACAACACCATGCTCCTCCACCTATGTCCTTCAATGCTATCCCACACTCACAACCAGGTTCGTGTTAATTACTGCTATATATTTTCATTGCCAGTATATGTACAATGTGCTCTACTAATTCCTTCTAAATATTGTCAGAATATTGTACTATATTATCTCCCGGTTAATCCATACATTAATTAATTTCGATGAAATATTGCAGGTGCAGTCGTTACCACTGCTCTTGCTGCTCCATCTGCTCATGCCTTGGCACCTCACTACCCTGCTCAAACCAACTCACTCCACCCCATCAGCAACATTTAAGCATCCCTATAACTTCCTGCATCACAGACGTGAAATTATCAACCCTTTTCAACCCTTTTCACACACATTAGTGCTCATCATCACTAGGGCCACGGGGATCATCATTTTACGTACCTCCTGGATTCAGATCACGAGGAGACAATTTGAAATGCTAGCTATTCGTCAAGTTTAGGTCCAACATAGTTTAGGTACATACATCGGCAAATGGAAAGAAAAAAGAACAAAACTTCCATTCATAAGCCTTAGCCCTTCTTTTCTTGTCGTGCATCAGACCGACTCAAGCCCAGTTAGCTCTTAGAAATATAAGTTGTTGTGAACCCCCAAGTTTCTTTCAAACTTCAAGCATACATCCTCTAATTCCTCCCTTTGGGAAAGGGAAGAAATTCTTTGCTAGCTAACTAGGCCTTTTTCTGTTCTTTTCTTCTTCTTTTTTTTCCAAAAAAAGTTCGTTGGTTGTAAAGATTACTTATTCGATCAGCAGGGCTGAATTTTGGGAGGTTTAGCCCTATTTTGACACATGGAGTGCAAATTAAAGGGGGTGCTGTTTTTTTCAAACCTAGGCCCCCTGCTAATCTAGTGATAGTCACTGAGGGTAAGCCTCGAATTAGAGAAACATTTAGCGAGCTAGCTAGGTAGATCATGCATACTGACATTAATGAGATAGCCGAAGGAGATATTTTGGTCCAAAGGTTTATCTGTCTAACCAACAGCCATGCACGGTGGCTATGGCTATAGTTTTCTGTACCTTCCACTTCCCCTCTTCCTCCATCTCCATTCTCCACTCCCCAGTAAAGCTCTAGCTATATCTCAATGAGAGCAGCTTTCTTATCATAAGCTCTTACTGCTCTCTTATTCTTGATATGATCATAAATGCTGAAGATGGTTTGTGATAATTAACCTCGAATCTTCTGTGGATCAGCGAGACTTGCATCATTTGAAGATTATGGTTTTAATTATAATTTTGTTTGTAATAAGTTTATTATCCTAAAATTTGAAGTTGGGTTTGTAATAAGTAGCATATACTGCGTACACTTGCTATTTGCAATGTTTGCTTTCATTCTTCTTCTTCTTCTTCTCCTGAGTTTTCTTGAGAATATTGAACACATGATCAGCAATTGTATTTTGCTCACTATAACCAACCTTTATGTGATTTGTTTTGCTACCTACAATTACAAATAACCTAAAAGGCATCGCACCTTTACTATTCATTACTGTTGCTCAAGACACATTTCACTGTTCATTGGCAATTTCACCCGCTGCTTCGCGGGTGCACCTCTGTCTTTTTTTTTTTTTCGTTTTTTCTACAGTGTATTGGCGAAAAAAGCCCCCGAAAAAGACAAAAAACGCCTTCTTTTTCAGGGTCTCCGCGGTAATTGACCAGCCCGGTCCGGTTCATCCGGGCGGTTTTTTTTTTTTTAATATTTCTTCAAACAGTGCAGTCACCGTTTTAGCCCTCGCAAACGATAAAATAACGCACAGCGACGAGGGGTGAAACGGTCATTAGCCAATTTTTAATTATTTTTCGCCCCGGGTCACTGTTGGCGCGTCTCATCACGCGCCGTCCATTTCCGCGCGCAAGCGTGTTTCGGGCGGCGCGTGCTCCCTCATACGGCGTCTAAAAATGATCAACCGGCGTCTAGAACGATATTTCGCCGTGCTCTCTTCCACATGTAGCGGCGCGTGTATACATGTAATGCCCAGGTACGTGTCAATGGGCGTTTGAATTCCCCCCCCCCTTATTTCTCTCTCCTCCTGCGCAAGCTGACGTCAGCGAGGCAGTGTTTTTGGTAAAGTTCACTTTGGTCCCTGAACGCCCGAATTTGTTGTTCTGGCCCTTATTGCAATTATATAAGTTTTTATTTGTTTCAATTGCGTCCTTAGATTCAAAATCATTGTAATATATAGTTTCAGTTCGGTATTTCCGGATTGGCTGTGAATGGCTCAATAAATTAGGTACACAAGTTTTGATTTTTTCAAATTTGTCCTTTGATTTAAATTGATAATAAATGTGGTTTCCATTTCAGCCCTTGGACTTTTAATTTTTCAATTTAATCCCTTTATATTTGATTTTCATTTCAGCCCTTATACTTTTATTTTTTATGTTTTAAGAATAATCCCTACTTTTGTCCATGTATATATAAGTGTACTTAGCACAATAATAATAATAATAATAATAATAATAATAATAATAATAATAATTTAATTGTTTTTCTTGCTTACTCTTTTGTTAATGTTTTTTTTCTCCAGATAATTTAATAATTTTAATTGTTTTGATGGTGATGGAAAAGATAATTTTAGATTTTTTTTTCTTTTTTTAAAGTTTCTGGAATATTTTTAGTCTTTCATTAATTATATGTTCTAATATTTATTGAATATTATCGTCTAGGAATACATATAGGGAGAAGAAAACATAACCTAGGATTTTTTCAATAAAAAAAATTAATATCAGTATTATTAAATACATTTAATATAATGATATAATTAATAAATCGGATAGCAAAAAAAAAATTTCTTCGAATTTTAATTTTGTACTTAACACAATAATAATAATAATAATAATAATAATAATAATAATAATAATAATAATAATAATAATAATAATAATTTAATTATTTTTCTTGCTTACTCTTTTGTTAATGTTTTTTTTTCTCCGTATAATTTAATAATTTTTATTGTTTTGACAGTAATGCCAATGATATTTTTTTTTTCTTTTGTTAAAGTTTCTAGGATATTTTTAGTCTTTCATTAATTATATGTTCTAATATTTATTAGATAGTATCTCATAGGAATATATATAGGGAGAAGAAAACATGACCTAGGATTTTTTGAATAAAAAAAATTAATATCATTATTCTTAAATACATTTTATATAATAATATAATGAATTAATCGAATAACATAAAAAAACATTTCTCTTCGAATTTTAATTTTGTACTTAACATAATAATAATAATAATAATAATAATAATAATAATAATAATAATAATAATAATAATAAAAAAAAAAAAAAAAAATCATTGTAATATATAGTTTCAGTTCGGTCCTCCTACTTTTAATTTCTGGATTGGCTGTGAATGGCTCAATAAATTAGGTACGCAAGTTTTGATTTTTTCAAATTTGTCCTTTGATTTAAATTGATAATAAATGTGGTTTCCATTTCAGCCCTTGGACTTTTAATTTTTCAATTTAATCCCTTTATATTTGATTTTCATTTCAGCCCTTATACTTTTATTTTTTATGTTTTAAGAATAATCCCTACTTTTGTCCATGTATATATAAGTGTACTTAGCACAATAATAATAATAATAATAATAATAATAATAATAATAATAATAATAATAATAATAATAATAATAATAATAATAATAATAATTTAATTGTTTTTCTTGCTTACTCTTTTGTTAATGTTTTTTTTCTCCAGATAATTTAATAATTTTAATTGTTTTGATGGTGATGGAAAAGATAATTTTAGATTTTTTTTTCTTTTTTTAAAGTTTCTGGAATATTTTTAGTCTTTCATTAATTATATGTTCTAATATTTATTGAATATTATCGCCTAGGAATACATATAGGGAGAAGAAAACATGACCTAGGATTTTTTCAATAAAAAAAATTTATATCAGTATTCTTAAATACATTTAATATAATGATATAATTAATAAATCGGATAGCAAAAAAAAAATTTTCTTCGAATTTTAATTTTCTACTTAACACAATAATAATAATAATAATAATAATAATAATAATTTAATTATTTTTCTTGCTTACTCTTTTGTTAATGTTTTTTTTTCTCCGTATAATTTAATAATTTTTATTGTTTTGACAGTAATGCCAATGATATTTTTTTTTCTTTTGTTAAAGTTTCTAGGATATTTTTAGTCTTTCATTAATTATATGTTCTAATATTTATTAGATAGTATCTCATAGGAATATATATAGGGAGAAGAAAACATGACCTAGGATTTTTTGAATAAAAAAAATTAATATCAGTATTCTTAAATACATTTAATATAATCATATAATAAATAAATCAGATAACATAAAAAAACATTTCTCTTCGAATTTTAATTTTGTACTTAACACAATAATAATAATAATAATAATAATAATAATTATTATTATTATTATTATTATTATAATAATAATTTAATTGTTTTTCTTGCTTACTCTTCTGTTAATATTTTTTTTCTCCGGATAATTTAATAATTTTTATTGTTTTGACAGTAATAGCAATGATAACGTTTTTTTTCTTTTATCTTTTGTTAAAGGTTCTTGAATATTTTTAGTCTATCATTAATTATATGTTCTAATATTTACTGAATATTATTGCATAAAAATATATATAGGGAGAAGAAAACATGACCTAGGATTTTTTGAATAAAAAAAATTAATATCATTATTCTTAAATACATTTTATATAATAATATAATGAATTAATCGAATAACATAAAAAAAAAATTATTGAATATTATCGCCTATAAATATATTGAGAGAGGAAAAAAATGACCTAGGATTTTTTCCTTAAAAAAAATTAATATCAATATTCTTAAATACATTTAATGTAATAATATCATTAATAAATCTTATTTAAAATATTTTGCCTTTGAATTTAAATTTGGTACTCTTTTGCTTAACTTTATTTCTTAAAAACAGATTTACAATATTTTCATTTTTAATATTTTAAATATAATATTACCTGGGAAAAAACTAAACTAAAAAAAAAAAAAAATTTACTTAGGTTATCTACAATTAAAAAATATACGGGTCACTTTCCATTTTGATTACATAGATTTTATCAATTATAATTATACTAACTAAATATTAAAATAATAAAATACAATACATATAAAAGCAATCAATTTTCTACATAGATAAAAAAAAACCGCCGCATCACGCGGGTATACCGCTCGTTTGATCTAGCTAGTATCGATCGTTTTTTGTTTCTATTTTCATATATTTGAAAAAGAAAATCACATTTTAATGCCGTTTATTTTTGCATTTAAAACCACCATTTGAATGAGTTTTAAAAATATATTTAGTTTTTTTTAAGAAATAAATTGGTGTTTTTTAATATTTTTTTATGATTCTAATGTACTAATAAGCAAAGTTGTAAAATCCGTTCCGGTCGCCGTTCCGGTTTTTTGATTGGAACGGAACGTTCCGGTTTCGGTGCATTCCGGTGTACTGTTCCGGTTTTGTACTGTTCATATATAATTAATTATATATATATATATGAAAAAAAATATTAATATAACAAGTATAATTTTAATTCAAGATAAATGAACTTTAAATTATACAATACAAATACAAAGTAAAAAAAACATAATCTGGGCATCAACTTTCGAGTAATCTGGGCATCAAAAATACATACTTAGTTATTAATAGTTTTTTTTAGTTAAAAAAATGCTCATAACTTTTCATATTTTTTAAATAGATTTTTGCTAGGATTTATTATTATTTTTTTCCAATCGCAACATGTTAGTTCCATTTTTTTTCCTTTCTTTATTCTAATTATTGTCACCCACTCCCTCTCTTAAGTCTTATCTACTAAGCTGTCTAAGCAAACAAAGCCTAAAACTCTCTCTTTCTCTCTCTCTCGGCCTCTCATTAAAAGCAGAGCAACAAGAAGGGAGGGAGGAAGCACCACCCGTACTACTCCACAACACCATCTTCATCAGCTTCCCTCAAAGGATGATGCCTCTTCCTCAAAAGTTGCTGCCTCAGTACCTTCATCTTCATTTACTCACCACTTTCATCAGTTGCTGCCTCCTCCTCCTCTTCTCCTTCCTGACCCTCCTAATATTCTCCTTCCTGACCCTTCTAATATCGGATTGTTTGATTTGGGGTTTCTTGGTTTTGGATCAAATTGTGATGGGTTGTCTTGGATCTTGTTATAGTTTTGAGTTTGCATCTGGGCTCTATTTTTTTATGCTCTATGGGAGCTTGATTTTTTTAATTTGAACCCGGAACGGCAGGCCCGGTACCAAACCGAGGCATTCCGGCCGGAATTTCCGGAACGGACCGGAATTAAAACCGGGACAAAAACGACGCCGTTTTGTCCCGGTTTTATGAGTGGAACGGCATGTTCCGGCCGGAACGGAACGAATTTCATAACTTTGCTAATAAGTAAACTGAAAACAATCTAAGAACTATTTTAATAAATTTGTAATAAAAAATAATTTAAAAAAAACACACTACATGCTTCACACAATATTGAACACAATTTATATAAACATGGATGCTTTAATTATATTATGAATGAAATAATTGTTGATTGATTTAGCCTATAATAATCAAAATCAGGTTCTTGATATTGTGTTTCAAAAAAAATATTTTTGAATTTTTTTATTTTTATTTTTTTACTTTATATTATATTATTTTTTTTATATTTATGAATAAAAAATATTTTTAAACACAATTTAAAATCAATGTATATAATTTTTTTTTATTAACTGTAATCTTACATGAATATAGCCCGCGAAAAAGTAAACAAAATTATATAAAAAGTGAAGTCCGGGACGTACGGACGCATTTACAACCTTCTTGCTTAAGTCGTTTAGTTCTTGTATAAGAGTTACTAACTATATTTTAACAAATTACTGTTGCGTCCCTATTGTTTCCAATTTGTTATAAAAAAGTGATTTCCTCAATTCCATATTCTTTTTAAAGTCGATAAGTCGTGAGATGAAAGCATTTTATCATAAAATAAATTAAAAAGGACTGCTAATTCAAGGATAGTCAACGTTGGTCAACGTTCTATTTACTCATTTTGATACTACAGGGACTAATTGTTTAGTTATTGTAAATTACAGGTAACATGTTTTTCCAACTAACTCTGTATAGGAAGTAGGAACCAGTGAAGTCGGGAGGAAGTTAGTCCCAGTCTACTTATTTTCTTTCCTTCGCTCCAAGCATTTCCCCCCTCCTACCATGCATGCTTTTTCCCTCCTTTCAATCTCTGAAGCGCGTGTTCCTCAATCTCAGACGGAGTCCGCAGCGAATTCCTTCTCTTTAAGGTGTTTCTCCCTGCATTTCCCCATGATTATCGCAATGATATCGCATTTTTACTGATTAAGAAAACACTGCATGATCAAAATTCAGAGAGAGAAAGATGATTTTTTGTTGCTTTTTTTTATCTTACGATATCTTATTTTGGTGTTTTTTTCGAAGAAAAGCACTTTTTTTTTGTTTCGTTTTATTATTTTCGTTTGTTTCATTATTTTGTGCATGATTTTGTTTGCTTTGCTTGTTTTTTAATAACTTGGTTAAACAAATGCTGCTGCTGTGTTTATTTATGACGTCATTTATGGTTTTACTGTAGTGTGAGAACTGAATAAATGTTTGAAATTATTTACAAAGGTCGGTCATATAATACGAAGCTTGAGGTTTGCAAGTTTTACCTGTAAGTTGTCAGCATATATTTTGTTTCCAAATGGAAATTATGTCAGGTAATCAAGTAGTTGGTGCTTAAAAATCTGTTTTGGTGACTTTGTTTTGCATGTTTTTCTCAGCACACATTTTTTGTGAGGATGAATTCAAGGGGAGGTGGAAAGCCTTTCGGTTCAGGTGCAAATACCAGCTTATCATCCAAGGGGAAAAATGCAGTAGAATCCTCTGGTCCAGCAGTTGAACAGTTGAGCCAGGGTGTGGCAGATATGAGTCTGGATTCTGCACAGGATGATGGAGAGTGGGAGGTTATTTCAAAGACGTCCAAGAACAGATCTGGAAGCAGTTCTGTGAAACCCGGGGGATCTCAGGACACTAATACTAAAGCATCGAGGAATCCTGATGTGATACAGAAGCTAGGCATGCGGAATAGTGGCGGATCAGGAAGAGCTCCTGGCAATGCAAGGCCCCGAACATTCAATAGGGGCATGCACAGCAACTATGGAACCCCACAACCTAATCCGTCCACCTCTGGAGCACGGATTGAACTGGCAAGCTAGGGCTGGTGCTACTCCACTGAGGGGTACAGAAGACCTGGAAACAGAGGAGAATGACGAGGTCAAGAAGGAAAGTGATGAAGACGAAGATGATGATGCCTTAGATGATACTGATGACGAGCTTTTAAGTGAGGATTTTGACTCTGATACAAGTCAACAGAGCTTTGAGACTCGCAAGAAGAGCAGATGGTTCAAGAAATTCTTTGACAGTTTGTCCGTTGAAGATACAAATGAACCAGCAAGGCAGTGGCACTGCCCAGCATGCCAAGGTGGTCCTGGTGCTATTAACTGGTACAGAGGCCTGGAGCCTCTGATTACACATGCCAAAACAAAGGGAGCTAAAAGGGTAAAGCTACACCGGGAGCTTGCACAACTTTTGGATGAGGAGTTGAGCAGGAGGGGAAGTTCAGTTGTTCCAGCTGGTGAAGTGTTCGGCAAATGGAAAGGATTGAAGGATGAGGAGAAAGATCATGAGATTGTTTGGCCTCCCATGGTAATCGTTATGAATACTAGGCTTGAGCAGGATGACAATGATAAGGTACAATCAAGCTTTCTTGTCTCTCTTCTTTGTTTAAATTTGTGGGACTCGACCTTCTTTTTCTATTCAAGTTATTTTTTTCTAACTCATAACAAATTTGTGTTTAATTCAGTAGCACCACCTGACTCTTCCGTGTATTGAATTGGATTGCAGTGGCTTGGAATGGGCAATCAAGAGCTACTTAACTATTTCAGTGGATATGCTGCTGTGAAGGCCAGGCACTCCTATGGTCCGCTGAGTCATCGTGGGATGAGTGTTCTGATTTTTGAGAGCTCAGCACGGGGACATTTAGAAGCTGAGCGCCTGCATAAGCATTTTGCCGAGCAGGGAACTGATAGAAATGCTTGGGATCGTCGTCAGGTTTTATTCTATCATGGTGGCAAGCGCCAGCTCTATGGTTACATGGCGTTGAAGGAAGACTTGGACCTCTTTAATCGGCATTCTCATGGTACTCTCTCTCCACACTCACACGTTGTCTCAAACACCCATGAACCTGGATACTCGTTGTCTCAGGCATTCCACAAGGAATCTTTTATTGTAACTATTTTGTTTCATACTTGGTTGGTTCCCCCCCGCATTGCTGTCTGATTTCTTTATATATTTTTTGGAATTGGCTTGACATTATATGCTGGCCGAGTAGGGAAGTCGAAGCTGAAATATGAAATGAGATCATACCATGAGATGGTTGTGAACCAAATAAGGCAAATGACTGAGGACAACCAGCAGCTAATCTACTTGGAGAACAAGGTTGTTAAAGAACAAAGGCATTCAAAACAACTTGAAGAAATTTCTAGGATATTGAATGAGAAGGTGCGGAAGACGGAGGAAGAAAACTATATTGTGAGGCGGAGAACTCAAATGCATCATGAACAGAACAAGGAAGAGGTATTGCTATTAAGTGGATATAATTTTTTCTGTCGTAGAAAACGTTCTACACCTGAAAACTGATGTTGGCTACTTGATGCTGCTGTGTGAATGTTATGTCCTTACAAAACCTGTAATTTTTAATCTTCATGAAAAGGACATGTTTCTAGATGTTTCTAGATTCATCCTCCGCAACCATGCTTTAGACATTTATCTCACTTTGGCTGACTTTTACTTCTGCGATGATCTCTCTCATGTGGTAGTCTAACTCTCCAATTATTCTGTCCAGTTGGATTTCCAAGAGCAATTTTTCAAAGAGCAACTCGAGACAGTCCATGAACAGCGAGGAGTGAAGGAAGAGGATTTTGAGAAACTGCAGCAGGATAAGCGTCAGCTGGTGAAGGAGCTAAATGCAAATCCTTGCAATACCGAGGACTACAGAAGCAGGTATAGGGTTCTCTTGATACTTTTCAGTATCGATTTTGAATTTTGCTATCCTGTTCGTGGTTGTATATCAACCTGATGGCCATTGTCATGGTGACTTTCTTTGATGTAATTGCTGATGTTCCCTTTTTCCTTTCGTGCCATTCTCTGATAGAGTGGAAGAGGTTGAGAAATTTATAGAGCTTCAAGACACAGAGATGGGGGAGTATGTGGGCGAGAGGGATGGCTTGATTGAAGAACATGCGGAGAAGCTGAGTGCAATGAAGCGTAGGCAGCATGAGGAAGAAGTGGAAATAGAGAAAGAGTTTGATGCTCGACTAGCCAGCCTTATGAAGAAGTACACTCCAAACCAGTCACAAGGCACCAACAATGCCTGAAGTTCCAAGGTGAGACTAGGAAGAAACGGCCATAGAAATAGAACAGCGCCGTGAACTCCTAATAACGTAGCACTGAGAATCCTGAGGCATTTTTATTTTTCTCTCATTTGTATACAAAACTTACAAAGAATAGAATGTTTTATCACACAAGGGATAGGAAATACGTGTCAAATATATGTAAAACTTTATCAGTTACTGCAAGACTGTTCTTATCGGGGCTTTTGCGGCGATGCCTGGTATGGATGGTTGGATATTTAGTTTTATTTGGTTAGCAGTGTTAAGGAACCATCTCACCTAAAAGCTCAAGTTATTAGGTGAGGTTCCAGAATATGATTTATATTATTCTCTAACACCCCTCCTCAAGTGGAAGCCTTTTGGGCTTGGAAACTTGCACATAGGCCCACACTACCTTGCGCTTGATTTTTATCAAATAGAATGAGGGTGGTGAGATTCGAACTCGTGACCGTTGGGTCAACAAGGCTCTGATACCATGTTAAGAAACCATCTTACCTAAAAGCTCAAGTTTTTAGGTGAGGTCCCAGAATATGATTTATATTATTCTCTAACAAGTAGGCCTTTTCTTCTTTCTGCATTACTTTTATTAGCCACCATTGCAGTTATTTATGTGAGGTACTGGGGTAAGAGGTTCAGGATTAGAAGTTTAAGTTTGGTTGCGGTTGTTTTTAAAAGTATTTTTCATTCAGGAATGCATTAAAATGATTTTTATTTTTATGAATTAACTTATAATTAAAAAGTTGTGGTCAACTAGCACTTTTGAATTGCGATATCAATTAACTTCTAAGTAATTTCTCAGTAATAAATTCTCATTTTTTTATAAGATTTATTATTTAGTTTGTTAATTGATAACTTTAGAGAGGTTTGTTTTTAATTTTAACAGCAAATTTTTTTCTTATAGAAACTATATCTTCACCTCCTGAAGCTGGATAAGTATGGAGCTCTTCTGAGTAGACACCGTGTAACTAGTTCCTCAACATATCTTATTACTGGACATCAACCCCATTACATGGTAATTAGTTCCACAACATAGAAATTTTCACCGTTGCGATCAAAAGTAATTTTAAATATTTTTATCATTGTTGCGGGCCATCACATTTCATAACATACTACATGTTTATCATGCATGCATTTAATTACAACACATACTAATTTATGCCTCTAAGACATAAGCCTTCAATTAATAATAACAATACACAACATAAGCAAATAACCATTGTAGATTTAACAATTATAAAAACACATTTAATAAAATAAATAGGCGAGATGATCAATAACAGGAGTTTTAGAACTCAATTTTGGGTGCGGTTTGTTATTTACAAAAGCTAAGATAAGGGTTGAGGTAGCTAGATGAGAGAGAGAGAGATGAGTGTGTTTGTGTGATCTTCAATCTAGAGAGACTTAAATTTTAATTGATGTCACAGTTTGGAAACACATGTTTAATGTCATGCTTAGAAATAACATGTAGTAAATATTATACTTTAGAAGCGCCATAATGTAAGAAAATAAATTTATTTCATAAAAAAAAATACTTTTTTTATGTGGAGGAGCATGCTTGAGAATGATGGCAGAGCTCCATGCCTTTGATGGGTTGACTTTTTAAAATCCCATAAAACTGGACCTTTTAGAAGTTTGGTTGGAGAAGTACTAATGGGAGTCATAAAATGCTCTTGAAATTTTTAGGATTGAATCCAAGCATGAGTTCTGCATTCAAGTTCCTTTTCCCTTGTGGCTAACGAGTTGTCCGAGGGGAATGCCATCAAATATATTCACATCCAAAGATGGGCCAGGAGCTGCCAGGGAGATTTGATGATCATGCTTATAATCGAGTTGAAACGGGATCCAAATCATGAAAGACTCGGAATTTTTCATAACAAATTTGGAAACAGATCTTCGTCTTGAATCAAAATCCAGGAACCTACCTGTCTGAGGTTCATTTCTTGCAGGTAACTAGCTCGCAATTAGCATCCCCTTCCATGTCTACAAACACAGAGGGCACAACCCAGGAAGGGGATTCCAAAATCACTTGCGCAATCAAATACGGTTCTTTAACAGAAATACAAACGGCCTACAACCATTATCTCTGGAATAGCATTCTATGATAATTAGTGAAATGAAAACAAAGGAGCAAAAACATTCAAAACATCCTATCTGAACTTCAGTTATGTGCCATGGTTTCAAGGGATTTGACAACAGCTCAGTTAGTCTTCTTCTCTTCCTCTTTTATAGCAGGTACTTCGCCGGCCGATGCCTGATCATCCTCGCCACCAAAACCAAATTCATTTACACGTGATCTGTCCACCGGATAAACCCACCTCTGGTATATGTATATCAGAAATATAAGATCTGCAACAAACGAAAATAGTAATGTCAGCAGTGCATAACTAGACCATCTTACATCTGACTGTCATTTCTATGGAATGTTGACTATATCTCACCATCGCGGAAGACAGAAAGCCGATGCAACATTGGCATTTTGATGACAAATGCAAAAAGATCATCAATGATGGTGTTAAGGAACTTGTATGTCATCTGCCTCCATGGAAGATGTGCTACAGACTTCAGCTTGTAATTTATAAACAACTGAGGGCACATCATGATAAAACCTGTAATGACAATTAATATTAAAAAAGTAGAAATAAAAAAAGACATCTCTAATTCCTGCTCCATAAAACAAAAAATTTCAATTTGTTGAGAAGGTTTTAAGCAAAATACAGAATAAGTGACGGTATGCAAGGAAACGGTGGCTTACCAAACATGTAAACACAGCTTGTGAGTGAAGAGAGAATCCATGAATACCAGCTCTTGTGGCGCTCATACTTTAGTGAGTAAACAGCAGAGCATGCAACAAGGAGGAAGAGCACATACGACAAATACTTCATTGCAAGGTCATCATATTCCTTTGTCTTATTCCCTGCATAAGAGTCGCGATCTCGGAACCTCAACATAGGTATTCTTCCGCTTCTATCGATCTGGAGACGAGAACAATTATGAAATTTGTCACTTGCCAATTCATGATACTAATTAGCAAACATTTATACAGCTAGCTGCAGGATGGATGCAATATAAGCAAATGTAAACATGCAGAATTCAAAAATGAGAAGATGAGAATTTGCTCCTAGAATGCTACAAAGACATGTAAGTAGATAAAGATAGAAGCAAAAACGTATGCAATAATGTTAATGTTGTGAATGAAGGATATAGGTGTCATAACAAGCGCGCAACATAAATAAGCCACATTGAAAAACAATTTACGTGTAAAGCTACTGTTTTTTTTTTGTATACAAAAAAATAGCAATGACATTAATCTTTGCCAGCTGTGTGGAGTTACATCCACACACAGAAGGAAACTAACAAATCTCAGAAAATATGATCAGGACTGATACCTCTATGTGCATGGCTTTCCCTATCTTCCAAAACTCAATGCAGCAGCCAACTCCAGAACTTCCGAGAATCATCCATGAAGTGTCATTGTCAAGCAGATAAAGAAAGACAATGAGCTGGGATATAAAGCTCACAACAACAGACTTTGCAGACAGTCCTTCCATAGACTTGTTTTTGTTCCAGAATTGGATATCTGCAGGGGGGGGGACGAACGGGAAAAAAGAGTTAAGAAGAAAGCTCCATATACATCCTACAAAAAGCATCAGCAGAGACAACAAATCCTAAAGTTAAATATGAATCTTATTATAGGACATAATTCACCATTCTTGAATGCCAAGAAGTCAAACACTGAATGGAGCATTGAAACAACCATGGTAATCACCAGGAGGTAAGGATTTCCTTCCAAGAACACCCTCTGAAAAGATTATCAATTAATCAGTACATGGAAAACAAGAAAACAGAGATAATTCCTAACTTCCATTTGGCTTTAAAGATTACCAAGGAAACAATCACCAGAAGAAGTTAGCTTCTGAACCTAGGGTATAGTTTCAGGTAGGAATTAATTATGCTTTTATCCATCAAGAAAAGATTATACAGTAATTTATGTAATATCATGGCTCAGGTGTCCAAGTCAACTAGTTAGAAACCAGCTTGAACTAAACAACCGAGTTATTTCACAATTCAGCAACTCCATGTTAATTTCCCTAATATAAGACGATTTGAAGTGAAAATCAAAGTGAGAGTATATGTAACTAGGTGGACTTTGAATTAAAAGGTTTAAGTTATGTATCATATTCACAGCTAAATCTACACTCCAGTCACCCAATTTCATACTATGATTTGAATAAAGATAAGTGGTACCTTCAGTTCATCAGCCTCGCCTTCAATCATGCTTCCATAACTACGATGAACCTGGAATGACTGATCAATCTGCATGAATATCTGCCATTTTGTCATGCTTATTGGACCCACCTCCAAATTAAGTGTCAATTCCGCCACTGTCTCATTAAGTGCGATCAATTTATCTCGAAGCAACCAGAATTCATTGAAGAATATGGTGGGGAAGTAATTCCCTGAAGTAGGCTCAACATTCAAGTCTGCAAATCTGAAGTCAAGAACTCAAAGCCAAAAGGACGACTTGATAATTTCTATTTTGACACATGCTGCAGCAAACGCTTCACAGCCACACATGAAGCACACTGTCAATTCTTTTGTAAACCTATCTCTTTGCTACTTACAGTAAAAGTGTAATTAATCGTATCATGACAGTAAAAGTGCAATACACAAAGAGTGTAATTGCATAATGAGTCATTTATGTTTGCATGATACATAGAGATATAATTAATCGTATCATGGTCAAATTAAACACTTGCCCCAACAACAGCAATGTGGCTGTCCACTGACATTAGAAAATTGTTGCTTTTATTCCTCCTGTTGGTAAATCTCTCTACAGCTCCTAGTGGGAAAAAAAATCTAAGTATAGAATTGACAATGGAGGGGGCTCACTTAGCCAGGTTAGGTATTTGAGCCATTCAGAATGGTACCCAACAAACTTCTTTCAAAATCTCTAGGAAATGGAAAAAAGAAATCATATAAACATATACTTGAATAAATAAAAGAATATAAGGATACAAGGAGCAATATTTGGCGGTACAGCATTATGGGGGTATCTGCACATGAAAAAAAGGGTAAAACAAATAGCATAATTACCAGCAAAGCAGAGCATAATCATCATTAGAAAAAGAAAAGTGTCTATTAGCATATACAGGCTTTTGTATTGTCAATGATAATAGGATTAATAACAAATATGAAAAAGGGAAAAGGGAAAAGAAAATCCCCATCTGCATTTTAGTTCTCCAAACCATATCAGATCAGATGATCAATAAGTTCCTATTTTCAACTTAAATGTTTTTGCTGATAGAAACAAAATCTTATAGAACCTTGATAATGAGAGGAAACATACTTTGTGAAATCATCAACCAGGTTAATTGTGACATTAGGTTTCCAATATGAAATCCATTCTACAGGGCCATCATCTTTAGAATCAGCTTGACTATCATCTACCACCTGAAGCAATTAACATAAATTTGGATTAGGACTGTAAATGCAGGACTGTGCAATGAGACAAAGTGTCACAAAGAAAAAAGGCAAGCAATGAGAAAAGGCAAGTTTCTGAATGCTAAGATACAAAAATTCTGAGCACCATTCAGGATTGAAGTGGGAACAGAAAACAACGGTGCCCCCCAAATCAAGGACAGGACTTGTTTTTTCAGAGGATTCAGCAGGTATGATTGCTAAAACAGTTATCATATTCATACATATCAAATAACAATAAGAAATATCTCTTTTTGATAGAACTCTACAATGAAAAAACCATCTTAAAGTAACTTTACAAAAGACAAATAGCCAAGAAGAGACCTGAGAAACCACTTCACCCTTCTTGGAGTCTTCGGAATTCCCCAACAGGCTCTTCCTTTTATCTGTTTTTGACTTGGGCAAATACACGACAACAGCTGGAATTGTTGAAAAGGTAGAGATACTAACATCAGGATTTGTATCGACCAGGATGTCATCAAGTAATGAAAGGAAAGATAAATCTGATGTGCATGGACAAAATCTTACGGTGTGTCCTTCCAAAGGCAGCAAGAGGCTGGTACTCAGGATCACTTGGATCTGGTGGATATCCAGAGCGTGCAAAGAAAACATGTGCATAAAGAGTGCCATTGTGCTTCAATGCCTGGGAGAGAAAATGCCTCCATGTTTATGGTAGTTTATAGGGGATACTGTCTTTTAGAATATAATCATAATGAATTTTGCTTGAAAATAGGGCATAGGAAGTTAGAGTATGTGCTTGCAGCCTGTAGTACCTCAGATGGATAGTATTTCAAAGAAAGAGACCTTGTGCTCTCTGGTCCCCAAATGGCATAAGGTATATTCGTTTCATGCCAAATAAGAGCACCTTCATTATTGAAGTCATTAAACCTTTCCTGCTCAGAGAGATAGAACCACATATCCTGAAAGCAAATGAGGTTCAATTAGATTAAAACTGCTAACAAAAAAAAATCGCAAGCAAAATGAAATTGTCAGCATCATTAAAATATATATGATAGGGAAAAAGGCAATTCAAAAGAGTTATTAAATCCAATGTTCTTCCACATGTGAATTTTGATCGCATTTTATCTTGTGATGCTTCATTCAAAATCATTAGCTACATATATCCATGTTTTCTCTGATGCCTGAAAGAAGATGAAAAGTTAGACGCCTCCTTGGATTGATTTTACCAAAATCACAATGTTAAGATGACCTCCATACATATTTTAAATGTGCATGGTTTGCTGCTTTCCAGCAACATACCATAGCCAATTACACGTTATCTTTGTATAAGAAGTACTAGACGTTGATTCACTACACAATTTTTATTATCTTTGTAATCAATATCATGCTTAAAGTAAGTACGTCCCTGCCTTCTATGCCACAATATAGGCATAAACACTCAAGTTCAATTAAATGTGGTGTAGCCGCTTCCGCTTGCCATTGAGAAGTTTAACTCCTCAACTTTTAAGAGTGTCTGTTTTTGCATTCAAAAAGCACTTCTTTGATAAAAACAATTTGCTTCAAATTATTTTTTTATGATTTTGGATTGTTTTGATGTGCTGATGCCAAAAATAAATTTTAAAAAAATAAAATAATATGGACTCGCTCGGAGGCTTTTCTCATTATACTAGTTGGGGCCCTCTCCTTTTCATTCCCACCAAAATTCTAGGTATGCCTAGCCCCCGATTCAGCAGTATCTATTCACCAAATCAACTTATCATCTATGATTACATGATAGAATTTTGCTAATAAAACTGTGAGAATCCAAGCGCACAGGACTGCACCCTAGCAGTAGTCACTGCCACTTTAAACCATTACGAGGCAACGGCTTGCAAATGCTTATAGATCCTACTTCATAGCTTACACTGTCAGTGATGACCAGGTAAAGGTAAATTCCACATCACAGGGCCATGATGCATAAAATTCCAAAACTGTGACCTTACTCGCAAATCCCCTAACAGAATCAGTCTTATCATTATACACAAGCTTAAAATTAAAACTAGCATGCTCAAAACAACTTCCTCAGGTGGCGATCTCTAAAGTTTGACAGTCTTTACAAATGTAACACCAGCCCAATAACACCCAGCAGCAAAAACACCAATCCAGGATCAACCCAGAAACAAAGATCGAAACTTTTTTCAAAAAAAGGGAGAAATCAGAGAGCTCAGATCGCAAAACAATAATAATTTTAAAAAAAAAAAAACATACCACATAATCTCCTTTTTGGAAGAGATTGGAGATAAGGATGGAGGGGTCCGTAGGGGCTTTTTTGGGAGAGATGAATTTAGATATAAAGTACCAAAAAACAGCCATCCTTATTATCCCTGTTATTGTTTGCCCCATCCCTCCTTGCTGTCGTTGCTGTCCTTGTCCCTGTTGCCCTCCTCCAGCAGCAACAGCACCTCCTCCTGGTCCTTCAGGTGGCGCCATCTTATCCTTCCTCTCTTACAGCAGTGGATGCAGATTCGTTACTCCCTCTTCAGAGAATGAGAGAGAGAGAGAGAGGTTTTGTGTTGATGGATTCGAAGTTGGACAGTGAAGGAGATTTTTTTTATTTTTTTATTGTGAAGGGACGCACTACGAGAGGGAGTTTGTATTGTGTTAGAGATATTTTGAGAATCGTTGTTTTGATGAAGTGGATCTCTTCTTGCTATACTTCAATCATAGTACTTAACGAATTAATAGCAATTTAGTCCCTCTAATTCAACAGACTCTATATTTCAATCCTTTTGTTTTCACATCAAATTATAGTTTGTCCTTCCATTGATTCGCGCTGACTCATTTCTTTTTCTTTGTTTCGAAGTGCGTGTTTAGTAACGTGGTTCATCATGTTTTTCTTAATTGAGAATATAATAAGATAGTATTTTTTAAAAATATTTTTATATTTAGTATATTAAAATTATTAAAAACACATAAAAAATATAAATTTGATAATTAATTTAAAAAACACTTTAAAAAACAGAATTTATTATAATATTAAAACATGAAATATAACATTTTCATTCAACGCAAAATAGCAAAAAATAAAGCTATTTTCAAAACCCTGAAATATAATGGGCATAATTAAGATATTGTCAAAGAGCTTTAATCCCTTCCATTTTATAATTTAAAATATTAAAAATAAAGTCAACAGTCTTTTATGTGGTTTTGCTCTCATAGCACCATAGGATTGAAACATTGTTATGATGTCTGTCTTTTTTTTCCACAAAATTGAAAGATGTTATCTTGAGAGTATTTTTGTATTTCAATTGGCATTGTTGATTTCATTGTGGTTGAATTAGTCTTCACATGATTTTTTTTGCACAGTATGATGACTTTCTTATACTTCAAAGTAAAATAACACATGCCTATCACTAGAGGCATCTGGGGTTTTGGGTGTATTTGGTATTACGATTGCTTTTGTGGTTAAGATTTTAAAAAAATAGTTTCATTTAAAGCACTTTTAACTACAGTTCATAATTGAAATTGAAGTGTTCGGTTAAAATTATGGTTGAGTTTGAGGTTAATGAAAAACAGTTTCATGTGTTTGGTTACTGAGCTTTTCATATTGTTGTCAACATGTGAAATTACTTTAAAGTGTGTATATATATATATATATATTGTTTTTTTAAATATTATAGATTTTAATAATCATAATAATAAAATGTAATTAATAATTCAAGTAAATTAGACACTTGATCGAGGACAACATATGATAAAATATCATCTAAAACAAAATTAAGATTGCGAGGCAAAAATTATATTATGATCTCCTTCTAATATATTTATTTATATTTTAATTAAGTTTTTAGATTTTTAGATTATTTTAATATTAAAAATATATTTTTTTATAAAAAAAAACTTTTAACAAAAAAAATAATAAGTAATAACTCTCCCCCCTCCCCCACCCACCCATTAGAGCATGGGATCTTGGTCTGCCAACCACAACCAAGTCACACAACAGAGGAAGAGAAAAGATGAGGGACAAGATGAGAAAGGATTTTTTTATGGTGAGGACGCTTTGAAAAGCAGCTAATAGCTGCTTTCTTACACCAACGTTTCCCTCATTTTATTATGTGGGACCTATGTCATATTTCTGCTTTTCAAATTTAACCAAACATTAAAATAGGGAGTTGTTTTTGCAAACACCTTTTACACCACAAAAACAAACACCCACTTCAAAACATTTATGGCAGTGCATTTGGTCAAATGATGGCTTTCAAGGTTGCGATAGAATCTTAAAGGCACTATCTTATTGACAATATAACACTTATTTCTTCTTCATCTCTGGTTTGTCTTCAATAACCATGTTTTTTCCCTTTATTTTCTCTTTCATCCTAGAAAAACATTATTACCTATATAAAAAAGTAATTTATATATATAAAAAAATTATTTTCAATTTCATCTCCAAATTGATTTTTTTATCTTTGAGATTTGGTCCTTATAAAACTCAATACAACCCTTTAGTTTTTTTTTTTCAAGTTTCATCCATACTCTTTTGATCAACATTTTCTTATTTGACATAATTTATAAAGTTAGATTTGTTTTTCAAATTTATCCCTTTTGATTTTTTTTTTCATATGTTTTATTTGGTCTCTATTTTTTTCATATGTTTTTCAAATAATAATAATAATAATAATAATAATAATAATAAGTAATGGATCCGTTAATAACAAGTTGGCAATCAAAGAATTGCTTAAGATTGATTATGAGGACTAATTTATAAGGGTTTCGAGCTCATAGGGGCCGAGTTTAGTTTCTTCCTAACTTGTTTAATTTAATTCTATTAAGTCTATTAAGTCTATGGTCTGAGGTTACTATCCTTGTTCTACAAAGATGCTTTTATCTATCAAAATGGAAGGTAAATATGGAATTTCCGTTCGCATGCATTTTATTCAGCAATCGAAGGTCCAGAGCCTGTTTTCCTTTCTTTCAACATGTCGGAATGTCCTCATCCTGGTTTTCTTGTATATATATATTCTTGTGGGATTAATGACCAAAATACCAAAAATAAACACACTTTCATGAAAAAATGAGCCTCCTAAAATTATAATACCAGTGTTGATAAAAATAAAAACAAAAACCAAAACCGATGACATTGCAAATTTCTACTATCTTTATCCATTATGCTGCCGTGAACATATATATATAAATAGAGGCTATCAAAATCCTGGCAGCCGGAATGCTACAATGCAATCAGAACATACAGTTCCTGACACAACCCTGCAACACAACCTTATATAGTTAACAGACCACAAACTTCATCTTCTCATAGATGCTTGGGAAGAGTAAGATACCAAGTCCCCGAAAGCAAAATGACTTAGGATGTCATTTTCAAACTGTTTGCAACGAAGGATAAAAAGCTATATAGATTAATGGAAATCATCCTCATCACTAGAGATGTCACTTGCTCCTCCGCAATCCATCCCAGCAAGTAATAAAGCCATGTCAAAAGGAGATAGATGTTCTTCCTCGAAATAATCCTCATAATCAAAGATGTCCAGTTGATAACCTTCATGAAAGGGATCGCAATAATTATCATAATCAAGATAATCATCATCAAACAAGTCTAGCAAATCTTCCATTGCTGGCCCAAGATAATCAAATGATGAATCCATGTGCCCTGCGTTGGATCTGCGACGAGGTGGTGGCCTCCTTGGAGGGGGCTTGTGATGTTTCCATGTATATGAGCCTGGCATGACAGTGTGCTAGAACACAACACAACAAGATATTCATTAGGAGGAGTATAAAGCTAACGATAAATGAACATAAAGGAAGCACCCTTCCAAGGATAAAGAATAATTTATTTCCTGGTTCTTAATCTGTTTTTTTTCGCATTTGGGGAAAAAGTGCCACAACATTCAGCCATGCCTCAAAAAAACAATTATAAAAATACATGCATGTACCGAGAGAAAAGGAGACATTCAAGACTCGGAGAGATAGATTCAATATACCCAAATTTAGAAAGTTATGGCAGCCAGCAATTGGGGCAATGGGGGTGTGAAGAGTAGATAAGTTATTGTCTAACAACACATGTTTAGACGACCAGGAAAAAAAAGGTCCCGGTAAGTGCAGTTAAGAATAAACATAGCTTTATAACTTTGGTAGCCTTCAGTTATCACTAAATATCTGTGGGTAAATTCTGCGTCCGTGAAAAACATTTTGAGATAAGCAAAAAGTATTCACAAGATACTCTTAACAGTGCAACAGACATAGAAGCAATACATTATTGAAATTGCATATTCAAATTGACTAATCTTACCTTGTAAAAACAATTGATGCTAAATGGGCAATTCCCATTCCCAAAGTTGAAATGCTTGCAATCTATTTTCCTGCAAAAACAGAAAATAAAAAATGAATATAATTGCAGATTTGCAGTTATTTCAGAAGAGAAATCTACAACACAAATTAAGGAATCTCAAGTTCTCTTAGGTTCATATTCAGTATCTAGCTTGCCTGTCAATGCTTAAGCTGATAATTTGTTCTGAATACGAGTAGAGTTATATCTCCTTCTACTACAATAAGATGTGGAACACGGATATCTAACAAGTGTCCAATTACAATAAGCATGTGTTTGAAATTATTTCTGGATGTATCCAAGATAAGAGTGATGATCAAACAAATCAGGTTGAAAGTAAGCAGAGAAATAGAGTTTCAGAAAGATTACCTGAGCCTGGCCTTGTACGTATCAATAATTTCTTGCTTTTCTTCTTTAGAGGAATACCAGATAAGACTTGGGATGACAAAGTGAGATGTTTTACGACATATGGGGCAGGCTCTCAACGCCATCCCAGAGGCCGGGGAACCATTACGCCAGTTCCTGATACAGGATATGCAGAATGGATGATCACATTCAGGAAGGACTGCAAACTTTCGTTCAGCTGCTGTGGGCTTTGAAAGTACACGATCCAAACATACACAGCACTCAATTTCTTCACTTTGTTTCACTGCCACATGAAACTTTTGGTTCTTTTCACAAGACTTCAAATGCTCCTCTCTCTCATCTGCCCGGAAGGGATGCAAGGAATGTTTTCCACAAGTAGGGCATAAATCACCATGAACAAAAGAACATTTATCTCCATGGGGGCAATCACCAGCAACATCAAATGAACAGAGAGGACGGTCTTCTTTTTTGCTATTCCTACTTGATACAGCACATGCAGGAACAGAACTTAAGATTACAGATTGATGAGGACTCATTGATGAAGATGATGCCCCGGCAGCACCACCAGAAGCTACCCAGGAAGATTTGACATGTTCATATTTGCATCGACTTCCATAAGTGCAATTTCCTTTTTGAAAAAAAGTACAAACCTGCTTCGATAAATAAGTAAAACGAAACCAACAAACAATAAGAGAACTAATCAAATTCTGACTGAACCAAGACCAATCACCATAAAAAAAAACTAATAAACACAATACCATTACATTTCTTGACAGAGGTTGAGGCTCTTTCCTTTCGTGCACAAACTTACAATGATCCCCTCGCCAGCATGCTCCTTGAGCAAAATACTTGCAAGGTTTCCTAAATACATCAAAAAGAAACCCACACAAGAATCACAGGGAGTTGAAGAATCACCGCAAACACTTGATTTCCAATTCACATCAAACATCAAAGTGACAACGATAACAGCATATTCCACAACGAAAAAATAAGTTCTCCTTCATCTCTTACAGTATTATTCATCAAATTAATGTCCCTTCGATTACCCAATAATCACAATAAACAAAGTTTCCCATTCAAATCAACTCAAATAAACCAAACATAAAAAACGATAAGTAAATCTCCTTAATCACCATGTCAGCGACCATTTGATTGCCCCATCCATTCACATCAATTCCACCAATCAAACATCATTTTTTTTATAAAAAAAAACAACCTACAATCAAAGTTTCAATATTTAATCTATTAAACTGTCAATCCTTAAATAAAACCCAAAAAATACTCAAGCCCATTTGAATTAAATTAAAAAAAACTGTAGAGATTAAAGATCGAACCTTTGAGACATAGAAACCTTCAGAATTTTGTCTTCTGTCTTCTTGAAGAAGAAGGGAGATAAAGAGAGCGAAACCCTATTTTGAATTATTTTTTTCTCTGATTGATTTGATCATAATTGACTTACTAATTAATTGATAATAAGAATCAACTGAGAGGGAAAGTGGGTGGGGTTGCTCTTGCTCGAGGTAATTTCGGGGCTTTCAGTTTCTACTGGAAATTCCCAAAACACCCTTCGTTGGATGGCGTATGCTGGAGGACAGGAAAGCCATTTCCTATAAGTAATAAATTCAAAATTGGACTGGGCAATACCTGAGAAATTAAGTGACCATTATAAAGCTGGAGTCTATTACCCAAAAAACAAAGTTGGAGACTTTACCATAGAATGTTCCAAAATTTTTCGAAGGAGGACCGGACCCAATTTAAGTTGAGCAATGAAGTAGGTGTTTCTTTGAAAAAATGGAACATGAATCAAGGAATTGGTGGGTTTGAGCGCAATTGGGGATCTTGCCTTTTGCATGCAAACTATTTGTTGAAATTTCCATGTGAAGAAAAAAGGTCTCTTTCTTTCATTTTACAGCTGAAACAACAACAAAAAGTTGTTTTTTAACTCGGGTTGTCGAGGAAAACAAGAGTAGTGCTGTTTAGTAAGATGGTTGAACCATATTTAAGAGCATGGAATTCGATGATAAGTGATTGTCATGGAGATTTTAGACAAGATTATCAGGCTGTTGCATCGATTCTCAAGTCTTGTTCTGGACTATCAGCTGTAAAATGGGGGAGAGCTCTTCACGGGAGTATTGTTAGAATAGGTCATGTTTCTTGCCATGCTGTGTCTAAGGCCTTGCTTAATATGTATGCCAAATGTGGAGCTCTAGATGAAAGCAAGAAACTTTTTGGTGAAATCGGTAGTTGTAATGATCATGATCCTGTTTTCTGGAACATTCTCTTATCCGGGTTTGCTGGGTCCAGAGTTTATGATGCTGAGACTTTGAGGTTATTCAGGGAAATGCATGGTGCTAATTATCCGAAGCCTAGTTCTGTTACTGTTGCTATTGTTCTTCCTGTTTGTGCTCGCTTAAGGGATGTATATATGGGTAGGGGTGTGAATTGTTATGCCATTAAATCTGGATTGGATACACATACACTTGTCGGCAATGCATTGGTGTCGATGTATGCAAAATGTGGACTAGTATGCCAAGATGCTTATGCTGCTTTTGATAATATTGATGAAAAAGATGTTGTTTCATGGAATGCGATTATTGCAGGGTTTGCAGAGAATAAGTTGATGGAGGATGCATTTAGATTGTTTAGTTCGATGCTAAAAGGTCAAATAAAGCCAAATTATACTACCTTAGCTAATATTCTGCCTGTTTGTGCATCTTTTGACGATAATATTGCTTACTGGTTTGGGAAAGAGATTCACGGTTATGTGCTCCGGCATAATGAGTTGTTAGCAGATATTTTTGTCTGGAATGCTTTGGTAAGTTTCTATTTAAGAGTTGGAAGGGTAGAAGAAGCTGAATTGCTGTTTCGAAGAATGGAATTGAGAGATTTGGTTTCATGGAATGCTATTATTGCAGGATATGCATCAAATGGTGAATGGTCAAAAGCTTTGGAATTATTTCATGAATTACTTACTCTAGACATGATTGAGCCAGATTCCGTCACCCTTCTCAGCATTATTCCTGCCTGTGCACAGTCTAGAAACTTGCAGGTTGGTAAAATGATTCATGGCTATGTCATTCGGCATCCTTTACTATGTGAGGAAACATCTGTCGGGAATGCTCTAGTTAGTTTTTATGCTAAGTGTAATGACATAAAAGGAACATACCAGACATTTTTTATGATTTCTCGGAGGGACCTAATATCATGGAATTCTATGCTCGATGCCCTTGTTGAGGGTGGGCATAATATGTGGTTTCTGGAATTATTACATTGGATGCATTGTGAAGGAACTAGACCTGACTCTGTTACAATCTTAAGTGTAGTTCACTTTTGTGTTAATGTTTTGAAAGCAGACAAGATTAAAGAGGCCCATAGCTACTCAATTAGGCATGGTCTTTTAGCATCAAAATTTGATGTTGAACCGACTATTGGAAATGCAATACTTGATGCATATGCTAAATGTGGTAACATTGGGCACGCATCTAAAGTTTTCCAGAGTTTATCAGAGAACAGGAATATGGTCACTTTCAAAGCAATGATCTCAGGTTATATCAATTGTGGGTTACTTGATGAAGCATACATGACTTTTAACAGGATGCCTTCCTCAGATCTCTCTGTTTGGAATCTAATGGTTAGATTATATGCTGAAAATGATTGTTCTAGTCAAGCTCTCAGTCTTTTCCATGAGCTACAAGCTCACGGAATGAAACCCAATGCAATGACTATCATGAGCCTCCTTCCAGCATGTGTTGAAATGGCATCTGTGCAATTGATGAAGCAGTGCCACGGATATGTGATCAGGTCTTGTTTTGGTGATCTACACTTGGATGGAGCTTTGCTTGATGTATATGCAAAATGCGGCAGCATAGGCTATGCTTTTAAACTTTTTCAATTTATTCCTAACAAGGATCTGATTATATTCACTGCCATGATTAGAGGATATGCCATGCATGGTTTGGGAAAGGAAGCTCTTGGGATTTTCTTTCATATGATTGAATTAGGTGTAAAGCCAGATCATGTTGTCATCACCACTGTTTTATCTGCATGCAGTCATGCTGGCCTTGTAGATGAAGGATTAAATATCTTTTATTCTATAGAGAATGTCCATGGAATGAAGCTAACCATGGAACAATATTCTTGTGTGGTGGATCTTCTTGCCCGGGGAGGTCAAATTGATGATGCATTTTCTATGGTGAATGGAATGCCTATTGAAGCTAATGCAAATATATGGGGGGCGCTATTAGGTGCCTGCAGGACCCATCATGAAGTGGAATTGGGCTGTTTTGTAGCAGACCGTTTATTTAAAATTGAAGCAGAGAATATTGGGAACTATGTAGTTTTGTCAAACCTGTATGCAGCAGATGCTAGATGGGATGGAGTCATGGAAATAAGGAAACTGATGAGGACAAGAGATCTTAGAAAGCCAGCAGGATGCAGTTGGATTGAAGTGGAGAGGAGAAAAAATGTCTTTGTGGCTGGAGATACTTCTCATCCTCATAGAATTAATATTTACAGAATATTACGTACTTTAAATGACCAAATCAAAGAGCCATTTCAATTAAATCAACTGTAAACTTACAGCTTTATGAATGTTATAAGTGAAAGCAAGCGGGGTTGCCTCCCAAAACATACTATTATAATCGGATATAAATTTTCTAAGGCAGAATTCTGCTACTTTGGGTTGTAGACACAACCTCTCTGTCATGTTGATTCAGTTGTTAAACATGATCCACTTCAAGTTAATCGAATGGATGCAATGCTTCCCAACTTCTGTGTCAGGATCAAGGAATGAGCTTCTGCTAAAGTTTTGGTATGTTTCCAACTTCAAATTAATATTTTTATCTTATTACTTCTGCAGAAACTTCACAATATGAGATAAAATCTAATGCGTCTAAATAAAGGACAAATTGTAGAAGTGTGGATCTCATTATACCACTTATTTGGCCTTAAAGTGTACAAACTCATCACAATAAGTCACTCCACAGTCCTTTGGAAGGCCTCAATGTGTCAACCAATTCCTTCTGCTTGCTTCATCTTTGTTGGTGGCATACCTTAGTGAGTTGTGGGTATTGAGATTGGATATTTTCATAATTATAAGAGACTGAGGTTTTCATAGCTGTATCTTGTTCATTTGTCTTTAATATGTCACCATTTTGTTGAATATTTGTCTGTCACCTGATTTATTATCAAATTAAGAGGAATTTTTTATTATTTTTTTGCAGATTGCTGTTCAACATAGTTTCTATATGGTTGAGCATCAAGGTTCAATGCCTTTCTAACTCACATCCTTCTGCTCTCAAGTATCTGTATTCCTGGAGAGGCAAGTCCCAACCATAGAACTTTTGACTTCATAAAATTCTACATGACCTTCAGCTGGTAGCAAAAGTTATTCTTTAACAACTCAATTGAACAATTTCTTCCAGTGACCTGGTATTGTTTCATATGTGTTATTATTTTGGAAGACTAGTATGACTCTCTCCCAACTGCTGGAAACTCCAATAGATAAAATGGATGCACCTTAAACTTTGTAACTTGTTCTTATTTAGAAGTGATTATTGCTGTGCTTAATGGAACTTTACCTCACTTGAATATAATTGAATGGTAAAGATAAGCAGACATGTCAAATATGACTAGAGAAAGTTCTATGCAACTTATATGGTTTATAAATTCCTGTTTTTTTAGCTTTCTAGACAATAGTTTTGTGTTCTTATGCAAAGAATTCTTAATAATGAACCTCTTAAGTATGATTATCTTATCATCTGCATTTAAAAGGTAAGGTAGGTTCAACTGTTGCACCACAATTTTTTAGTTATAGTCTAGATTTCAGCGTTTCAACCCTTCCCCTAGAAATATTTACCAGTAAACACACTTGTCAAGAAGTTCAGATTTCTTCTGTCATTTTTGTTAAGTGGTTGCAATGTCTCAGCAATTAGACCACAGATGTCATTCAACAAAAAGGCAAGGAAAATGAGAGTAAAATGGACACTGATTGTATAGCGAAAAATAACCTATGGGCTGACCACAGCGATGTCCTGAAAAGTTAATCATGCATGCTTCAAGAATATATGATGAAGGCTTCCAATGGCACAAAATCCCCTGCACTGCTACTCATTCATTATCTTTAAAAATGGATACCTTATTTGTCATTTCTGCACTCACATGAATCATGCTGCGTGCTTATTTGTGATGAAAAATGATCTCTTGAGAATCATAAGAACAATACAATACAGTACTCGGTGCTTTTTCAAAAAAAAAAAAATATCAGTTTATTGTAACAGTTATCATGACACAGTTCACCTTCACATGGCAAAAATCTTCTTCCAATGGGAGGATATGCAATGCCAAAATTAGTGTTTGTCAATTGCTTGGGGGGATGTTAAAGGAAACAAGGCAAGCAACTCTGGTTCAGTGTAACCTGGTTTAGACCGTGGTGATGGATGCAGGTAAAATCGCCTCTCTTTAATGGCTTTTTCTTCTTCCTCATTATTTAAGTCAGATATTGCTGACTCTCCTCTGTTCTCCTGCTCTTGGATTGCCAGTTTTGAGAAAATAGTAGAAGGGGAGAAAATGGTGGAAGGGGTTCCTGCAGGACTTGGAAGAAGACTGTGATTAACTGATGCTGTTGGCGATGTACTAGGTCTGAAGTTAAGAGGGGGTTTCACTATCTCTAGTTTGGGCCTTAGTTTCTGCCTTCTTTCATGGAGTTTAAGTGTTGATCTCTTTATGCCTGCAATCTTTGTTGCTGCTCCTACTGTTCCTTCTGCTGCATCCCCCTCTGATGGACCTGTTAACCGCTGAACAACATCACGAAAAGCCTTTGTGTCTGTTTGCACAAATGTAGTAATAGGTTTACCACCGACTGTGCTCTGGCTTTGTGGCTTCTCCATTGATACTTATCTCAATGGACAATCTTGCTCCCAAGTCATTTAGGCCACGACCTGAACAAGTTCAAATTTGTGAGCTGGAAGCCTCTCATTTATGTAACATGCTCTGGCTAGGCAGAATTGATGCATCTAAAGAGTAACCTCTGCTACATCAAAGCATGTACATATATTATTAGTGAAAGTGCCCATGAAATGTTTGGCAGCATCTTGGCTCACCTAACTCCTTCCATTTTAGAGCAGTCAAAAGTATAAACTTTAACTAAAGACGAAGGTAGGCTTTCATTGCAGTGGGATAGGAATTATATATACCATGTTTGAGTTACAATCCATAGACATGGAGCCGTATTTTGGACGTGGCAATCGCATTTGCCAATAACAAGTAGCAATTCCTTTTGCATGGTGTGTTTGAGTGTCTTGAGACACTTGTAATGGATTCTGGCTTGGCTTTAGGCTTACCCATTTTCATTTGACTCTTGAATCTCATCCATGGGTACAGGCAAGTGTTAATCTCTCTCCCTCCCTTCCCAATTTCTATTGCTTCCTATCAGTCTCAAAACCATGATTTTGACCAACATCATTCAAATTGAGTTGCTGTTTTATCTGGCTCGGGACCTAATGCTGAAGATGGTTCACATTCTAAGGTAATTTGCCCTTTATCTATAATTCTATTGAATTTAATGTATGGAATCTATCCTAATATATATATATATATATATATTAAAAAAAGAAAAAAAGAGAAGAAGCTATACTGTTAACTGGGGTTTGCATTGATGTTTCCCTCGACAGATCATGTAAAATTCCTCAAGGTTTTTCATATTCTGACCAGGAATAGCAGCATGTAGGAAGAACAAAACTCATCTTTCGTAATCTGGCTGACAAAATCTTGTTTTTCTTGCATGGTGCCTGTTATTGTTCTAATATCTATATTCTGAAAAAGCTTGACTCTCCTGCTCTCAAAACTACTAAAAAATATAGCTAAGATAAAGAGAGCTTATTTCCTCTGCCAAAACATGAATATACGGTATTTAGATTGTTTATCAATGCAGCAGCCATGAAATGCCATATAAAACAAATATTCAAATTCCAGTAACATGAATATGGCATTTGAGCAGGTAAAAAGACACCATACCTCACAGAACAGCCCTCTGTTTCCTCTGTGATGCAAGGCGGCGAAAACCCAGCTACATTCAGCAAGCAACTTGGAGGAACAGAATCAGGGAACGGAAGAAGAGGCTTTGTGTATGAAGAGATGAGAGGGAAAGAGAGAAGCTGGAGGAGCTTAAATACATATGTGCAGCAAAAAAGAAGCCAAGGTTGTTTGACTCACACTCGACAATCCAGTTAGGACAAACAAAGGGTAGCCTCAAAATACTTGCTAGGAATGGATTTATTCTTCATAGCTTCCTAAAAACACTCGCTGATTTTTAGAGAAATGATAATGGCATTGACTGATAACTTTGAAACATTCACTTTTCGTTTCCTTTTTTTAGTTAGATGTTACGTTGATAGTTGACTACTTTTGTTGAATAATTTTTAGGAGGGTATTTGATGGATTAATTTGTTGAGACATCATTCACTACTTATTATTGGAATGAGATCCATAAATCATCGTGATGTGTTCTTCCTATCATTTATTGTTTGAAAATTGTCGGTAAATAATTCTATCGTAAATTGTTGTGAAATTTATTGATAGGATATGTCCTTGCTATGTCCATCAGTATACATTGATAAAATTACAAAATATTTATAGTTTAGGATTTGTTTAGTTAATTTGTTTTTAGGATTCCCCCACATCAAGTAAGCAAAATTACATGTTTTCTTTTTGTTATAACTCATTTTTAAAATATTAATTTTGATATAGTATATTGTATAAATTCCATAAAATTTTATTGTATAAATATATGATTTTTACATATTAGGATTTGTTTGAGATTATGAAAAATTGTATTTGTTTGTTATTTGATGAAATTGATTTTGATTTAGCGACTTACGTGTTTTGTAATGAAATAAATAATGATTTATTTAATGTGTATGTTTCATATTTTATCATTTATTGTTAAGTTGAAATTTTTGGTAAATGTGGAGGAAATTCGATTTTTTGTAGAAAATTAATAATGATTTAAGTGTACTATTAAAATAGCATGAATAAGTTAAAGTTAAAGTTAAACCAATATTAGCTAATTTATATATTTTATATAATCAATTAATACATGTTATCATCAATATTCTATCCATTCTTTGATTTATCTGTTAGAGAATAATATAAATCATATTAATAATATAAATCATATTATGTTAAGGAACCATCTCACCTAAAAGCTTAAGTTCTTAGGTGAGATGGTTCATTAACATGGTATCAGAGTCTTGTTGACCCAGCGGTCACGAGTTCGAATCTCATCACCCCCATTCTATTTGATAAAAACTAAGCACAAAGTGATGTGAGCCTGTGCAAGTTTCAAGCCCAAATGGCTTTCACTTGAGGGGGTGTGTTAGAGAATAATATAAATCATATTTTGGAGCTTCACCTATAAGTTTAAGCTTTTAGGCGAGATGGTTCCTTAACATGGTCATTTTTCACCCAAATGGCTGCGCAAGTGGATTATTGTAATGAGATTGAGTATTTTATTAATTACACACTATCTAATTTAAGAGATATCAGTGAAGGCGGTATTAGATGTCAATTTAATCTGAAGGAGAACATTCAAACAAATCAACATGAATTGTAGATAATTTTGCTGTATAGGTTAATCAATTTATCTAGTTTTTAAGGCTACTATTGAACAAAATCATTAGCGCGGACACTATGATTGTTTGTTGGTTAGAGTTATTTATACAGCGGATCTGTTAACTAACTAACATTAATAAAAAATAAAAATTTAAGTTTTGTTTTAAGGATCAGTTTTGTTTCCTAAAGGAAAATGACATGTTAAACAAGACTAGTGGGTTTTAACCTAGCCCCAATCTCTCGAGGTCAAATTCTACTATTTTCTAGGGTTTTTAGGTGGTTTTTTGTTTTTTAGCGTAGGATTTTTGTTCAATTCACATTGTTTTCAATCTCTTGTGTGATCAATTTCTTTTGAGTTTTCTTGACTATTTATACTTGTAACCTGTTTTATCAGATTCAAGTACAAGTAAATCTCGAAATAGAAAACAATTTACATAGGTTACGAAAAGAAGCTCACTTTAATACCATGATACTTGCACGACAATAAACACTTAAAAAGCTCGCTACTCCTAACATGAGGAATAAACCATTGTGGATAAACTTTGACAATAATGTCAATTTCGAGATCAAGTCTAGCTTTATACACTTGCTGCTAATATTCAATGGATTTACTAAAGAAGATCCTTATACTCTTCTTAAGAAGTTCCATATGGTTTATAATGACATGAAATCAAATGGAGTTAACCAATAATATGTTAAGTTGAAAGCTTTTCTTTTGTCTTTAAAAAGGGCAAAAAAGACATGAATTTTCTATATTCTTCCAAGTTCCATTGGAATTTTAAACAATATAAAGAAGATCCTTCTTAAAAAGTATTTCCTAGCCTCTACAGTTGTCAACATAATGAAATATATATGTGGGATTCAACAATATCATGGAGAGATACTCTTCGAGTATTGAGAAAGATTTGAGCAATTGTGCATTCAATGTACTCATCATCAAATACTTGATTAACTTCTCATTTAATATTTCTATGAAAGATTGATGTCTACTGATCGTAGCATCATTGATCCAACAAATGGAGAGATATTGGTAGATAAGACACCCGAGGCTATACGCCAATTGATCTTAAATATGACATCCAAATGGAAACAATTTGGCACCTGTGAAGACTTCTCAAGCAAACGAGTAAATGAGGTATGTATTACTAACATTGAGAATAAAGTTATTGATCTTACTTTTCTTGTGTGTTCTTTGACTTGTGTAAATAAACAACAAGTAAAAGTTTGTATTATATGCTCTCTACAAGAATATACTTCAGATATGTATCCAACAATGCAAGAAGATTACATTGAACAAGCTAATGCAGTTGATGGAGCATGTAGACAACCTCAATGTAAGTATGATCTTTTTTCCAACATATATAATTTTCCAGATGGAGAGATCATCCAAACTTACGCTATGAGAGCTCGCCTCAACAAGGCAATCAAGGTTGACAATTCCATCTCCATGGATTCCTGTACTAACAGAACTATAAAGCAAGACAACCCTCTGCATTCATAAATTCCAATGTTATAGGGTCATCGAGTGATGATCTTCATGAGATGATGAAAATTTTGTCTTCGAACATAGTGACCTTGCAATAAAATGTCATGTCTCTTCAACATGAAATAAGGTTAAGTATTCACAACTGGAGAAGAAATGGGGCAAGTAACTTCAAGTGTAGGAAAGTTGAAAGCATAAATGAATGGAAGATTTCCCTTTAAATGCAAAAGAGAAATCATGTTGGGAAGTAGGTAAGAACTTGAAGAGAAAGGTCAAAACAAATTGTGATAGAGAACAAGAGGAGATAGAAACTTAAGTAAGCATAAAAAAGAAACATATTTTTTATCCACAAATTAAAATAATGACCATTACTCCGAAGGTAAGTCCTAACTCAATGAATTCCAGCTTTAAGAACACCTCTTTTTCACTTTGAGTTCTTATAGGTCCAAGAAAGAGGATAAAGAAAAAGAGATTTTAGAGGTTTTCAAGAAAGTAGAACTCAACATTTCTTTGATTGATGCTATCAAGCAAATTCTTAAGCACACAAAAATCTTAAAGGAGTTGTGTACTACTAAAAGAGCTTTCAAGCTAAAAGGTTACGAAACGTTAAATATAGGTGAAGTTGTATTTGTTGATGTTCAAAAGAATCTATCTTTAAAGCAAAATATCTAGGTGCATTTACTATTCTGTGTGTTATTGGTAATGCTAGTTTTATAAAGGCTTTATTGATTTAAGTGCATCCATTAGTGTTATGTTTAAACATGTTTATGATTCTCTTAGTCTTGATTCGTTGATTAAAACTAGCATTATAATACAGCTTGTTGATCATAGTTTTGTTTATCCATTTGGTGTGATAGAAGATGTCCTAGTTAATATTGATAGTTTGGTTATTCCATACGAATTTTATATTCTTGATATGAGACATGATTCTTGTGATTCATCAAACAACACTTTTATATTGTTTGGGAGACTATTCTTGAAAACTACCAATATAAAATTGATTGTGATAAGGATTACGGGTGAGCAAAAACTGAAAAAACTAATTAAACCGATAAAACTAAAAAATATTAACCTAGAAAAACCGCACCATTAAAAAAATCGATTAGATTTTCTTTACAACTTCTGGTCCGGTCCAGTTTTTGGGTTCTTAAGGAAAAAATTGTTAAATCAAAACCGAATTGAATCAGTTTAAATTAAAAAAACAATATGCTATATATTTTTATTCTTCCAGTTCAGTTCAAAGTTTTTGATTTGTTTCTATTTTGGTTAAGTGTGAGAAGGGAAAAGTTGGTTAAAGTAAATAAAAACCTACAAAACCAAAACTATTTTTTTGTTTTTTAATTAAAAAACCAAACCAAACCAAAACCGGTCGGTTTAAACAGGGTTTGATTAGGGTTTTGTTGAGTTTTTTTAGTTGGATTGTTTTTATTGATAAAAACTGAACTGAAAATGCTCACCCCTAGTAAGGATACTATATATCAGTAAAATATATATCTATAAAAACATCCAAATTAGATGAAGAAATAATATTAGAAGATAAACTATAACTTTTAAACAAATTTAAAATTAATATTATATGAATACAATGAATTCAAAGAATTTAAAATATAGCCTAAATTTTTAAGATGCTAAAAACCCTTATACAATTAATCTATATTTTTTTCCACAAGATAAACTATACAAAGTCTAATACAAGAATAAACCCTTAAGATTTTTTTCCAAACTTGTAAATATACTAGACCAATGAACAAAAATATTCAGTTTATCATAGCAAGAGTTTACAAAATATGCTTAAATATATAATAATAATAAAAATATGTTTTCAACAAAAATATATGCTTGTAACTGATATAAAATCAAAGTCCTAGCATGCATACTAACAATAAGAATAACTATGCTTAAATTAAAACAAAGAAGTGTATTTAGTTGTTGAAATACTTTAAAGTAAAAATATTTTTGTAGTTATCAAGGATTAATCATTTTTCCTTAAAATTTTATAGCTCCTCACTAGTATAACCAAGATATTTACAATATACCTTTCAAGATTCTAACACCACCTCAATGGTTTAGACTACTTTAAATAAGGTTTTTGAACAAAAAAATCTTGTAATTTAAAAAATTAAAGCATTACAAGAGAAGAAACACTATAATATGAGTTGAGATAAAACACATAAAAAAATATAAAAAACACCGAAGAAAACTCTTCCTTCACCTTTATTTTATAATGGATTTTGAAAGCTAAAAAGTTGAAGAATTAATCATAATTAATTCTCACATTATCATCAATCTTTGATTAGTTATTATAAATAAAGAATCAAATCTGAATATAATGACTTTAAATCTGTATTTTTTGAGTTGAAGAAACTATACATATTTGCAACAAAAGCTTCTAGAAGAGATTGTTAACCTTCATGAACATGAATGGACAAATAATAGTTTGAAAAATGTAGTTTGGTTGATGAACAAAAATATTTTTTTATGACCTAAATATTATTTTGCAATAGACCAAAACCCGAGCACATGATGGGCAGGCGATCATGCAAGCATAAACCTAAAACCCATTTTGCTTAGAACCTCTAAGAGCAAGTCCAATGGTAAAAGCCATTTTTAAGAGCCAAATCTGTAAAATGGCTCTTTGAATAGTGTTTGTATGGTTTTTTTGTTGATGTGTGCTCCAATGGTAAGAGCCATTTTGGAGAGCTATTTTTTTATGTTATTTTAAATATAGTGCAATTATTTTATATGTAGTTTAATTATGAAATTAATTATACAATTAATAGGAGTAAATTATATAATTACATAATTACTTTTGAAAAACCATCCAACATTAAAATTATTTTTTTTAATTATAATTTTAAATTTAAATATAATTAAAAGACCCGTAATATTTGAAATTTAAGCTTCTTAATGTATGTTTTTCAAGTAATTTAATTAATGTTACTTTATTGTCTTTGAGTGTTAGAAAAACTTAAAAAAAATAAAATGAACACATCAACAAATAACCAATAAGTTGAGAGCCATTTTGGAGAGTCATTTTTTTATATATTATTTTAAATATAGTGCAATTATTTTGTATATAATTTAATTATGCAATTAATTATACAATTAATAAGAGTAAGTTATATAATTAAATAATTGCTTCTAAAAAACCCTCCAACAATATAATTATTAAATTTGTATATAAATTTTTACTCTCTTGTTAAGATATTTTAAATAAAAATAAATATTTTTAATATATATATATATATATATATATATATATATATATATATATATATATATATATATATCTCACATGCACGCAGGAAGAAGCCCCAAAATTTTGACGCGGGAAAAAGCCCCAAAATTTTGGCTTCTCCACATGAGCTGCTGCAAATAGCAGCTCATGCACGGGAAAGCCATTTTGGCTACTAAAATGGCTTTCCCGTGAATGAGCTGTTGGAGTGCCGAAAATTACTCAAAACTTGCTAAAATATTCATTTTTTTATTTATAGCTCCCCATATAGCACTGCCGTTGGACTTGCCCTAATCTCTAGAAGATTTAAGTGTTATTTGAGCTCAATTCTAATTTTTTAACTTTTGACTTTATAAATACAAGAAAAAATATATTTATTTCATAGAGTTCTTTAGAGGGTTTTAGATTTCGCCAAAACATGTCAACCAAGAGTTCGATGAAATTAATTTTTTATTCACTCATAATTTATTTAAATCATATTAGTATTCATTATTAAAGAATATACATTAGAGATTAAATCTCAAAAAAGTTTTAACTAGAAAAGTGAGTAAATTATATATTTAATTTAGCCTCAAATATAAATAGTTACCACGAGTGATTAACCCGCGCGATGCGGCATTTTTTTTTAATCTATGTAGAAAATTGATTGTTTTTTTATGTATTGTATTTTATTATTTTAATATTTAGTTAGTATAATTATATTTAAGAATACTGATATTAATTTTTGTCCTTCAAAAAATCCAAAATCATTTTTCCTCTCTCTAAATATATTTTTAGGCGATAATATTCAATTAATATCAGACATATTAGAAATAAAAATATTGTACTTTGTTTTTAAAACATAAACTTTTTTTTTTGTGCTATAATTATTTTTTCTTTGCGTCTAAAAAGAACAGTCTAATGGAAACGGGAAGTGACTTGTATATTTTTTTAATTTGACTTGTAGATAATGCAGGTAAATTTGTTAACATTTTTTTTTGAGATGTTTTTTTTTTCCCAGTAATATTAGATCTAAAATATTAAAAATGAAAACATTGGAAATTCTAGTAAAGAAATAAACTTAAATAAAAGAGCACAAAATTAAATTTTGAAGCCAATATTTTTTTTTATATAAGATTTATTAATCATATTATTATATTAAATATATTTAAGAAAACATGATATGAATTTTTGTCCTTCAAAAAATCTTAGGTCATTTTTCCTCTCTCTCAATATATTTTTAGGCGATAATATTCAATAAATATTCAAACATATAATTAGTTTTACATATTTTAATTTGACATTAATATACAAATATATAATTAATTTGACATAATTTCAATAATATATTTAATTTAAAGGATAATCTTAGGCTATTTTGTTATCTCTTTATATATTCTTAGGCGATAACATCCAATAAATTTTAGAACATATAATTGGTTTACATATTTTAATTTGACATAAATACACAAATATATAATTAAAAAGTCAAAACACTGCAAATTTATTTAAAGAAATAAACTTAAACAAAAGAGCACAAAATTTAATTTTGAAGCCAATATTTTTTTATTTTATAAGATTTATTCATCGTATTATTATATTAAATGTATTTAAGAATAATGACATGAATTTCTGTCCTTAAAAAAATCCTAGGTCATTTTTCCTCTCCCTCTATATATTTTTAGGCGATAATATTCAATAAATATTTGAACATAATATTAGTTTTGCATACTTTAATTTGACATAAATATACAAATATATAATTAATTTGATATACTTTCAATAATATCTTTAATTTAAAAGACAAAATTGAAGTAAACCCAAACATTGAAATCAAATAATTCAAAACAAAATCGGAAATTAAAAGAACTGGGACTAAAATGAAACTGAAATCCATAATTAACTTGCATAGAAGGATAGAATTGAAAGAAATCAAACTTTTGATACCTAAAATATTAAGGATTTATAATAAATTTGCATGGAAGGATGAAATTTGCAAAAATAAAAAATACAAGTGAAAAAAAGGTCACCGTTTCTTAAAAGGAAAAAAAAAGAGTCTAAAATATAAATTTAAATTCAAAGCCAAAGTTTTTTTTTTATAAGATTTATTCATCATATTATTATATTAAATATATTTAAGAATACCGATATTAATTTTTTTTGCAAGAAACCGTAGGTCATTTTTTTCTCTCTCTATATATTTTTATGCGATAATATTAAATAAATATTAAACACATATACTTAGTCTCACATACTATATAGTGTGATCGAAATGGGAAGTGATTTTATATTTTTTAATTGTAGATAACCTAGGTAAATTTGTAAAAAAAAACATATGAGTTGCCTTTTTTCCCCAGTAATATTAGATCTGACACATTATATATAATAATAATAATAATAATAATAATAATAATAATAATTATTATTATTATTATTATTATTATTATTATTATTACTGTGTTAAGTACAAAATTAAAATTCGAAGACAAATTTTTTTTATGTTGTCAGATTTATTCATTATATGATTATATTAAATGTATTTAAGAATACTGATATTAATTTTTTTTATTCAAAAAATCCTAGGTCATGTTTTCTTCTCCCTATATATATTCCTATGAGATAATATTCAATAAATATTAGAACATATAATTAATGAAAGACTAAAAATATCCTAGAAACTTTAACAAAAGAAAAAAAATCATTCCCATTACTGTCAAAACAATAAAAATTATTAAATTATACAGAGAAAAAAAAACATTAACAAAAGAGTAATCAAGAAAAACAATTAAATTATTATTATTATTATTATTATTATTATTATTATTGTGTTAAGTACAAAATTAAAATCCGAAGACAAATTTTTTTTATGTTATCCGATTTATTAATTATATGATTATATTTAATGTATTTAAGAATACTGATATTAATTTTTTTTATTCAAAAAATCCTAGGTCATATTTTTTTCTCCCTATATATATTCCTATGAGATAATATTCAATAAATATCAGAACATATAATTAATGAAAGACTAAAAATATCCTAGAAACTTTAACAAAAGGAAAAAAAAATAAATATCATTGCCATTACTGTCAAAACAATAAAAATTATTAAATTATACGAAGAGAAAAAAACATTAACAAAAGAGTAAGCAAGAAAAACAATTAAATTATTATTATTATTATTATTATTATTATTATTATTATTGTGTTAAACACACTTATATATACATGGACAAAAATAGGAGTTATTTTAGAAATTCAAAAAAATCAAAGTATAAGGGCTTAAATGAAAATCAAATATAAAGGATTTAAATCAAAAATTAAAAGTTTAAGGGCTGAAATGAAAATTATATTTATTAATATTTTCAATTAAAGGACAAATTTGCAAAAATAGAAACTTCTGTACCGAATAAATTCATCCTTTTCAGTCCAATCTGGAAATTAAAAGAAGGAGGACCGAATTGAAAAATGGACATTGAATCAATTCCAATCGGAGGACCCAATCGAACTAAATCAAAACTTATATATAAGAAATCAGGACCAAATATGAAATTTAAAAGTAAGGGACCGAAGTGGAAGGTCTGTAAATAAGGGGGACTCTCCTGCACTTGTACGTTCAGGAGAGAGAGAAATGCTGACAGCCTCTTTAACCGGACGTCGGCGTGTCCACGGACGTTTTTGGGTAACACGCGCCGCGGGTAGAGGAAGAGCACACAGATGCGCACCGGAATAGACGCCGGTTGGACATTTCCGGACACTCTATGAGCCTGCACGCGCCACCTGAAAGGGGCGTGAGGCCGAATACTGTCGGTCGCGTGAACCGCACGCGCCGACAGTATTTTGAAAAATAAATAAATAATAATGGTCAGTTATTGTTATATCCCTGTCCCTAATTAATAAAGTTTGTCTTATTAGGGGCCATAACAGTCTTTAGCCTTCTTTTTTTTTTAAAAAAAAAGGGTTACGGCAGACCGGACCGAACCGGACCGGTCCGTACGCGCGCAATTACGCCCTTAACCCTCAGCCGAAAACGTTATTTTGTCTTATTACCGAGGCTAAAATCGTTACTACACTGTTCATAGGCGGAAAAAAAAAAAGGGTGGACGAACTCGCGCGACGCACGGAGGACGAAGTTCGCGTCCACAGTGACTTTGAGTGTGTGAGAACAGTAATATCCGTTTTGTTTTAGTGTATTTGTTAATGTTCTTTAAATAAACTTCCATCATAATTGAAAAAAGAAAAGAAAAAAGAAAAGAAGGCAGGAGTCTAGTGATACGAAACTTTGACCCAGTCTTTGAATTAAATTAAGCACTGCAGCAGCAACAATACTCCAAGCCTTCTTGAGAAAATCTGCAGAAAACCCATCCGGCCCAGAAGCCTCACTACTACCTCTGCTGATGCCAGTCATTAGAGAACAATGCTGAGAGTGAGAGGTAGTCAATTTATTCCCATAATTTTATATTGAGTTATGCTAAACCTTTTTTAATAAATATAATAAAAAATTCCAAGAAAATACATGGAACATTAGATCATAATCTTAAAATTAAATTAAATTGTAAATCCTATTAATCTCTAATAGCCATGTATTTTTTTAATATCATATTTTCTTAATATTTAACATTACTATTTTTTTTCCAAATCCTATTTATGTAAGACATTAAGGCTTAGCTTCTGTTTGATGGTATGATTAAAGTTGTTTTTTAAAATAATTTTTGTTCATAAATGCATCAAAATAATATTTTTTTAATTTTGAAAAATTACTTTTGACATCAGCATATGAAAATAATGATATAAAAACACTAAAAATTCTTAATTTAAAGTAAAAAATAAAATAAAAATCCAAATTTTTTATAAGGGAAACTATACTGATTAGGGTCCAAACTTCATTCAAAAAACAATGTTTTTTCTTCTATTAGAAACTCATGAAAATTATTAGTGAATTATTTTCCTCAAGGTTTGCTGCAATCCTTTATATAAAATTCTAATTGGAGTATTATCCATGAGAATGCTAAATTTAATGAATATCTCTTGAAAAAGGAGTAAACTATTAATCCCTTAGTTTATCGAAATTAATTAATTAATTAATTGACCATCCTTAATTAGTTTTTTTTTTTTTGTTAAAAAGCATTCTTTCCTAATGAAATTTCCCTATCTTCCCTAGCTCTCTCAACTCAAGAAAGAAAAAAACACAAAATAAATTGAAAAAAAGACTAAGCTGTGAATAAACTCAAAAATAAGGGATTAAACATAATTCTTGTAAGACTATAAGGATTGATTAATTATTTTATTAAACTTCAAGCGCTAATTTATAATGACCCTTCACCAAAAATCTTTTGCCAAAGTCAGGTACACTGCGGATAGAAAGAGTATAGACAAAATGGATTTGGAATCTGTGAGGAGATACATAGAGAAAGGAGGACATGAAGATGACAAGAAAGCATCAAACATTGAAAAAATGCCACCCAGATTCTTTGAAAGATTCGTAATGGAAGGTCTTCATATTGATCTCATCGAACCTGGGCGTGTTGTTTGCTCCATGAAAGTCCCTCCTCGTCTTCTGGTAACCACTACAAACCTCGAACTCTGTGCTTTATTGCTATCAACCTATTCGAATACATAATCAAGGTCTTCAAGATGTCTCCTTTGGATTCCTGGGATAACTTCCACGACGGACTATTGTTTGCCCTTAATTGGTTTTGACAACAGAACTAAGGCAAACTAGAGAAATGGTTGGATTACCCTCCATTTAGTTTGGTCGTCAGATAACTCATGATGACCAGGAAAAAAGTTGAGATTATTTTTCTTGGTCTGCTCTTTAGTTATGACTTTTGAAAAAAAAAGTAATTTTCTTTATATTCTGTGTTTTGAGATAAAATACTGAAAAAGTTCGTAAATTGTTCCATAATTTTAAGTCAAACAATGATTTAATGATTTCGGTTTTAAAGGGTGTTGCTGATTATTGGGGTTTTGCTTGATGGCTTAATGTGAAGAATGGTAGCGATTACTTGCATGGTGGGGCTGCAGCAATGCTGGTTGATGTGGTAGGGACATCTGCACTGATCTCAGCAGGAGTGTTCTTAACAGGAGTTTCTGTGGAAATTAATGTTTCATACTTGGATGCTGCTTATGCTGATGTGGGTATCATTCCCCCCTCTCTATTTTTCGATACTCGTTTCTTAGTGTTAATTTTATTTCTTCAATACCATCGATAGCACAATTCTAACCATAATTTCTTGAATGTCTGTTGTTTCATTTTGTAATGGTGTCAGTACTAGGCCTAATTGATGAAGGATTTGATTCATATAGCTATCAATTTTATCTCAAACCTATCGAACTTAGATGTAGCAAGCCTTACTGTACATTTCTAAGTTTTGAGGTTGCTTACGTTTAATTGCAGCTGCCATCTCACAAGTTATGGCACTGTCAAACTCACTTTGGAATATTATAAGTAGAAGTTGGAAATTGTATTGAAGTTTTTTGTGCAATGTTTTATTTATTTGCTTAGATGAACTATTAGGTCCACTCTGTTTGTTGATTAACAAGAAGTTTTCGTCAAGATGGAGTAAGGGAGATCTTAGATTTCTAGAACAATAAGATGGAGTGAATAAATCTCAAAGCTGATATAGTGTTGATTCCATTCATCATAGCAGCTGTGTGTATGTGTGGATGTTCCTTCGAACATGTAAAAATTACTGAATCATAAACGACATGCAACTTACCAGTCATACGAAGTTTTCTGTTTTTGTTCATTCAGGAAGAAATCGAGATTGAAGCCAAGGTTCTACGTGCAGGCAAAACTATTGGAGCTGCGAGTGTTGAGTTCAGGAAGAAAAAGACTGGGACAATTATTGCTCAAGGGCGTCATACTAAGTATCTACTTGTTTCTAGTAAAATGTAAACGGCTTGCAGATTTTTCATGGTAGTTCGTTCTCAAGAACCAATAACGTATTACAGAATATCAGCTTGTCAGTTGAGTTGCATGATGGAGAAGTTTGACACTTTGATAGCTCTGCTGAGAAGTAAATCTGGTTGCCCTCCTCGCATATTGCTGCAGTTCCTTTCCGAATTTCTCCTTCTTTTTCTAAACCATTCATCATATTTAAACTCTTTTTGTTACATTGATGATCTAGTGTGAACTTATCCTTACACTTGAATCAATGACCTAACCTTCTTCGTTCATATAATATCTCAGGCATGTATTCCCCCTTACTTATAAGTCCTTTCTCATATTAGAAGTCTTGAAGGGTTGTGTTACCTGATGGTCTTCCACTATTGAAAGGAGATGTCCTGAACACTATCTTATTCTTCCTTTCCACAACAGGATTTGATTATTTGTCTGATCAAACATATGTACTAGTGCTGTGGGTTTCAATATCTTAAACATTGGTCTGATATCATCTATGAGGCCATTAATGAAACTTGAAACATAATATGATTTAGCAAGTGAGGAGTTTAAGATACTAATTAAAGACTTGAGCTCCTCAAACTTTTCAACATATTTTCCCCTGCCTCTTTCTTGTGTTAACTTTGTTAAATTCTTCCACTACATCTTCCCTGCTACCAAATCCCATGAAGATAGCTTGTACAGATCCCTTCTAATTAGTCAAATCATTATTACTATATAGAAATTCTTTAGAACACTCCCTTGTCTTCCCTTCCAAATGAAAAAGACACAATCTCAATTCACCTATGATCTATAATAAAATGTAGTTTAAAAACTTTCTACATTTCTTGATCCAATCTTGTGGATTATCTCCATAGAATTTAGACAGCTTAATCTTAGAAAGAGTTCCATTGTAAACACCTATATGATCTTTCATTATTTCCCCCGTGTTCCTCCTGGATATGGTGTCGATGCTTACAGATTATTCATCTAGAGTTAGAATGACTTCTTGCTCTCTTTTTTTTTGCATCATGTCCTCCTATGAATGTCTTGACTGTAGCCATCAAACTCTTCAATTGTGTATTAATCTCCTCATTTTGTTTAGTTTGTTCCCTGCCATTGTCTTCTGTTCTCCATCATCGATTCTTGTAGTTTTTTATGAAGAACCTGGATTCTCTTAATTGTGCCTTCCATGTTCCTCTAAGGCATCATCCTTGTTACTTCCCAATATTTTGATTGTTCAAGAACATACAATACTCTCTTATTATATTCAATCACATTAACTAATATTTAACAAAATAATTGTTGCCATATTGACTTGTGTAACACGTGTCTGTATTTTAACTTTTCTCTAATTATTGTAAATGTCATTCCCTTAAAAAGTTCCAATTGGTTTTGCTCCTTCTGTCACTATAGAAGCTTCTTTTCTGCCCTTGTCATCAAAGCTGACATAACACATGAAACAATTATTCTCATACGTTGAGGTATAAGAGATATCTAAAACTAATATGTAAATATTTGTCATAAGATATGTACATTGAACTAACATGCATGAGAATTTCATATGGAGAAATCATATATGTCTATGAAAAAACTCACGTGATGATTGTATAAGTGATTCTTAGACTTGAGATCATTAAGTCATTTTATATAGAGAATGTTATGCTTTAATCTTACTACATGTTATCTTAATCGAGATAAAAAAAGACAAACATTGAGTATATTCTAAACTATATCTTACACTTAAGTGATCAAGAGATGATTCATCACCGTAGATAAATTAGAAAATCTGTTTCATCCATTCTCAAATAGTATTGACCAGAAATCTTTGATCAAGGTGAAATGAAATTTTAATAGAGTTTCAAATTTAAACTAATTAATTGTCTTATTAATATTAAATTAAATTGTTTAATCTATTTAATTACAATTACAATTTATAATTGGGTCAAACATGTTAGAAATCTAATAAGTCACACATTAAAAACTATTAGTCAAAAATTGAATTGGAATGAATAAATTAAATATGATTTAATTAAAATATATTTTACAAATTAAAAACTAAAATATAATAAATATAAGATTATTTTATAAATTAATAAATTCGATAATAATATCAATTGTGTTTGACTAGTCATCAGACGTCATAAAGGATATTATTATTTATATCCTAAAAAGGACCGTAACCTTAACCACAAGATCAATCTCTTAAAATTGTCATTGAAATGTGATCATTACCTAATATATAATAGGCGTGGGTGTTTCACTGTAGCTTTGGCACTGTAGCATGTGAGTGTGTGCACTGTGGATTGTAATAGTGTATTTTTGGGTCGGTTCAGTTCTCGGTTCGTTAGGTTCGGTTGGTTTGCCGGTTTTCCCATTTTTTTTTATCATTTTTGCACAGTGAAATAGCGCTTTTAGCCCTCGAAAAAGAAAAAAAAATGGTTATGGGTGGAGGGGCTCTGCGGTAATTGCACAATTTTGGACTGGTCCGCCTCCCTTTTTTTTTTTAATTTATATTTTTCTGGAAATGGCTAATTACCGGTATAGCCCCTAATAAGACAAAATAGTTGACTTAGGCACAGGGCTGCATCGGTAATTGGCCATCCTTTTTTTAATTTTTTTCTTTATACTGTCGGCGTGTGTGTCACACATGGCCGACAGTATTTCGCCTCACGCCCTCTTTAAGTGGAGCGTGCGTGGTGATGGAGTCGCCGGAGATGGTCTACCGGCGTCTCAGTCGATGCGCCTCCGCTTGGTCTTCCTCCCGGTGCGGCGCGTTTTGGCCTCCGACGTCCGTGGACGCGGTGGTGGCCGGTTAAAGCCGTTGCAGCCATTTCTCTCTCTCCTGCACGTCAAAGTGCAGGGGAGTCCCCCGGGTTTGATGCTTTTTCATTTCGGTCCCTGTACTTTTAATTTTGTTTCTGGTCCTGATTTTTGTTATATAAGTTTTGATTTAGTTCGATTGGGTCCTTTGATTGAAATTAATTGAATGTGCAATTTTCACTTCGATCCTCCTCCTTTTAATTTCTGGATTGGGTTTAAATAACTCAATAAATTCAGTACAATAGTTTTAATTTTTGCAATTTTGTCCTTTGATTGAAATTGATAATAAATTTGATTTCATTTTGGTCCTTATACTTTTAATTTTGGATTTTAATCCCTTAATATTTGATTTTCCTTTTGGACCTTATACTTTTAATGTTTTTTTTTTAATCCCTTGATTTCTTTTTATGATTTAAATTTTCTTAAAGTTTTTATGGTTTTTTTATTCTTTCATTTATTTTATTTTTTTCATTATTAACACAATAATAATAATAATAATAATAATAATAATAATAATAATAATAATAATTTAATTGTTTTTCTTGCTTACTCGTTTGTTAATGTTTTTTAGTTATTCTTCCTCGGGATAATTTGATAATTTTTATTGTTTTGGCAGTGATAGCAACGATAATTTTTGTTTTTGTTTTATTCTTTTGTTTGATCTTCTGTTGAAGTTTTTAGGATTTTTTTTCCTTCCATTTTTTCCCTTTCATTATTAACACAAAAATAAAATAAATAAATGAAAATAATAATAATAATAATAATAATTTAATTGTTTCTCTTGCTTACTCTTTTGTTAATGTTTTTGAGGGGTTTTTTCCTCGGAATAATTTGATAATTTTTATTGTTTTCGCAGTGATAGCAACGATAGTTTTTGTTTTTGCTTTATTCTTTTGTTTGATTTTTTGTTGGAGTTTTTAGGATTTTTTTTTCTTCCATTTTTTCCCTTTATTTATTAAGACAAAAATAAAACAAATAAATAATAATAATAATAATAATAATAATAATAATAATAATAATAATAATAATAATAATAATAATAATTTAATTGTTTTTCTTGCTTACTCTTTTGTTAATGTTTTTTAGGGGTTTTTTCCCCAGAACAATTTGATAGTTTTTATTGTGTTGACAGTGATAACAATGATAATTTTTAGTTTTTATTGTATTTTTTTGTTTGATCTTTTTTTGTAGTTTTTATAAATTTTTTAATCTTTCATTTATTTATTTATTTATTCTTTCATGATAATAATGATAATAAAATCAATAATAATAATAATAATAATAATAATAATAATAATATTTTAATTGTTTTTCTTGCTTGCTATTTTGTTCATGCTTTTTATTTTTTTCCCTCGGTATAATTTGATAATTTTTATTGTTTTGATAGTAACAGCAATAATAATTTTAGATGTTAAGACTCCGATATTGCTATTGTTATAATATTTTAAATTAATATTGCTTCCTTTTCTCCTTTATTTTTTTTATTTTTATTTTTATTTACTCTTTGTATTAAATGATTTTTATAATTTTACTATCTGCACAATAATGATTTTAGTGATTAAGTTTTTTTTCTTATAAAAATATTTTGCTCTTTTTTTTTAATGTTAGTTTGCGCTCTTTATTGATCTTTTATGACGCAATACCTACATTCTAAAAGATGTAATCTATGCTTGCGTAACAAACTCTACTTAAAATTTTATACATTTTATCTCTTAATCTATAACTTTTATTTAGTTATATCATATAAATTTATCGTTGTGGATTTAATTATGTTAAATTATATACACAAGAATGCCCGCGGCAACACGCGGGGGCACTTAGCTAGTGTTTAAATAAAAAGATAAGATAACACCTATGTATATTTGGTCTCTTTCTTCACTAACGAAAACAATGATAATTCATGATCAAATAAATAAAATGAAGCAATTAATTATGTTTTTATTTTATTTAAGTGGGATTAGGAAGATAATGATTAGTGCTAACAGTGTGATTGATAATAAAAAGCATTAAAATTGAAGTTAGTACAAAAACAATTGAACTCTTTTTTTTTATGAAATCCATGTTTTATGTTTTAAAGTATTTTTTATTTATAAATATATTAAAATAATATATTTTTTATTTATTTATTTTTTATGTTAGTATATTAAAATAATTAAAAAAATATAAAATATAATAAAAGGAACCGAAATAGCAAACAAGAACTTGGAATCTTGAAATGATAGTTCAACGGAAAGGGACAAAAGAGGAGTATTACTGTCTCTGACTCTCTGCCCAACACTCGTTCAACAAACCATCCTTTGTCTGAGACGAGTCAGAAACAGGAAAGAAAAATGGATTTGGAATCGGTGAGGAGATATTTAGAGACAGGAGGATATGAAGAAGACAAGAATGCATCAACCATTGAAAAAATGCCCCTCAGATTCTTTGAAAGATTCATAATGCAAGGCCTTCATATTGATCTCATCGAACCTGGGCGTATTGTTTGCTCCATGAAAGTCCCTCCTCGTCTTCTGGTAATCACAACAAAATGTCTCTGTTTTTATGTTATTATCTTATTCAGATACATAAACAAGGATTTAAAGACGACCGATTTGGGCTCTTGGGATAACCACCATAGACGAATACTGTATGCCCATGTTTGGTTTCGACAAGAAAACCAGGGGAATTTGGAAAATGGAAATTGAACGATTACCCAGTTCCTGTTTTTTCTTTTTCTTTCGGGTATTAACAATTGGAATGGTTGATTACTCTCCTTTTAGTCTGGTTGTTGAGATTAGTCATGAAAACAAGAGAAAGTCCAAGTCTTTTGTTGGTTGTTTTTATTAGGATTCTCTTTGGAAGTGATTAGCTAATATCAGAAAAGGTAAGGGAATTTCTTCCAAAATCTAAGCTAAAGAATGTTTTGATACTTTAGGTCTTAAATGGTGTTACTGATTATTTGGTGTTTCGTTTAATTCTTATTGCTTAGAATGGTGGCAATTTCTTGCACGGTGGGGCTACAGCCACGTTGGTCGACTTGGTAGGATCGGCTGCAATATGCACAGCTGGAGCTGCAGGAACTGGAGTTTCTGTAGAAATCAATGTTTCATATTTGGATGCTGCTTTTGCTGATGTGGGTATCAGTCCTCCTCTCTCTTATATTTAGTTCCCAGCGTGTTTTTTCAAATGACCTGATAGAATGATTCCTAACCTATTTGTCTCAGGGTTGAAACTCTGTCTTGAATATACGATAGAGTGAAAAAGGAAATGTTTTTCGAATATATTGTTGTGTTTTCTTTTTGATGGTTTAGCAACATATCTGCATCTGTCTGGTTTCTTTTGGCATGGTATCAATAGCAGACATATTTGATGGAGCTTTGCACCATAAGACTGTAAATCATATCTCAACCTATCGAACTAGGATCCTGCTAGCCTTATTCTATATTTCTCAAAAGTTTGTGGTTGTTTACCCTTTTGTTACTCTGTTAATCACATGTTATTGTTTTAATCAGGTGTTATGCTAAACTTAGTTAACTTTGGTGCCTTAGGAGTACCCAATAAGCTGCTGGTGGAATGTTTGTTTTTGTAAATCCAGGGTCCCCTCCTACAGAAATAGTTTTCTAAGCGTGGTATTGGAAAAAACATATCAAATTATTTCCCATCTATGCTAAACTGAACCAAATTTGCTTCTTTGAATTAAGTGAGGCCTTTCATGCTTTAATCAGGTGCTGTATCTGTCTGCTTTAATCGGGTGCCTTTTCTGTCTGACCATAAGGTTCACTTTTGTTTGATTAACAGTGTTGGTCTTACATATTATAGATCTATGCGTTAGGTTTTATCTGTATACAACATAGATTCTTGTACTGTGCTATAATCAAGGCATGAATTATTCAGCTGTTTCACCATATGTTACTAATAGTAGCTTCGATGGAGATAAGTTTCCCATGTTCAGCATAGCTTTGATGGGACTTCTTTTTTACTAACCAGCTTATGAATCCTAGAAATAGAGGGAGCTGGAATTTTAGTCTATAGGTGGTTGGTCATATTGTTTGTGTTCCCAACTATCACCATTAATTGTTGGAAATGCTGTCTACAAAATTTACAAAATTTGCATAACTTGGCCACACTTCTACAATTACAGGTTCGGGAAAGATGTCTAGCAATGAAAACAAACTTATTGATGTTAAAATCGCAGCCCATGCCCTGAATGTTGAGCCCAGATTGTTTAGCGTGTTTCTAGCTGAAGCTACTAAAAATCACTCGCCAGGCTCTTAAGATCTCCTTAGTATAATAGGTTGGCTATAGTTCTAGAGTCTATAAAATACTGGATTGCTCTCGCTTGCAAAGAATGAAAAATGGCATGTATCAAGCTAAATAGTGGACACTGAATTTTTGTAGATGAGATGCGGATAGTATTTGTATCTTGTAGATATAATTTCCTTTCCTTTAATAAATGCTTTGCAGGTTAGTTGTCTCACTCGTGGACTCTGCTGAACTTCTCTATTTTAGCCTTTACATGTTTATGTTGTGCTTTCTGACTCAGTAAAGAGTACACCCTCTTTCGCGCAACGCACTGTTGATTCTATCAGCGTCAACGTTGATTCTGGGTGTTAAATTCATTCATCATAGCAGCTTTCTAGTCAATGAATTAGTGTATACATTTCATGATGCGCCTCTGCACTTGTAAAATAACTTGAGCACAGCGATTTGCGACTTATTTTTCATTTGTAGTTTTCTATTTCTGTTCTTGTAGGAAGAAATCGAGATTGAAGCTAGGATTCTTCGTGTGGGTAAAGCTGTTGGAGTTGCCAGCGTCGAGTTGAAGAATAAAAGGACTGGGAAACTCATTGCACAAGGGCGTCATACTAAGTACCTGGCTATCTCTAGTAAAATATAATGACCTGCAAATTCTTAGCTTCTTCATATTCCTTCACTGCAACCAATACTGTGACAGACAAATATAAGAAATACTCTATAAGGCATGAGGAAATATTGTTCATTATGCCACTATTTATCAAGGAATAAATAACTGTGGATGCCTCAATGATTTGTATTAATTATTTCATCCCCATTTTCTATTACATCTTTATAGGCTCAAATTAATGACTAGTTAAAGCATATTTATTAAGAAATGACAATATTCAAAGATAGAGGACTATAACAAAAAAATATGACAAAAAAAGGTTTTTCTAAATTTAGGGCTAAACATGCATTTTAGTCCTTTAACTTTTCAAATTATAAACTTAAATTTATGACATTCACTTTTGGTTTCAAACTTTTTTGTTTTGGTATTTGGTTTGAAAGAGGAGCGGAAGTTGTCTAATCGCGATGGTAAAGAGAGAGTCTTTGGTTAGGATTGATTCCAACTATGAAAAAAAAAGGTTTTGGTGTCAATGAATTTTTTTTAGGGGAAAAATTTATACAAGATATTTTTTCCTCTTTTTATATGAAATGATAAATTTGAACCCAAATATTTTTTTTGTTTCAGATTTGATTGTGGATTTAGGAGTCAATTTTAAAAATAAAATATCATGAATGTCATACGTTGAGTTATAATGTGATGAGTCCATGACGATTAGACAATTTATAAAATGTGAATTTGTTGAATATTAAATTCTATCATGTTATAGTCAATAATTTGGGATCTTGTTTGTATAGAGAAGACTTAGTTGATATTTTTATAGATTACTATAAAACTAAGATTATATATGTATACAAAATAAGATCACCATAAAGAAATTAGTAATTATTTACATGAAATAAAGCTTAAAATGCACGAAACTTTTGAGGGTGGTATAGGTTGGAATGAGATCAAACTTGTTAATTTTTATTTAATTAGATGTATGTATGAACTTTTTGAATTCCATGTAGTAGTATTTATTTACAAAGACACGTACGTTCTAAGAGCATGTGCGCGAGCACAATTTTTTTAATGAGTTAGGGGATTATATAATGATTCTCCTACTCTAGGAAGGAAATCTAAAAGTCAGCAACATTATAGATAAAATGAGACTTTTTATTTTATTTTTATATGGTTGCGACTTAAAAATTTTATTTTAAATTTGTATTTTGTGTTTTATGGTTAATAAACAACAATTGAGTTTAGATATTTAAAGATTTGGGTCTTATTGTAAGTAAGTTTTATATAAGTCCACATCCTTGGGTATTCTAGGATTTAACTTCGGTTAAAAATACACATGTAATCCAAGTTTCACATTATGTTTTTTTGTTAATGATATTCAGATTACGACTTTAACTTTGTGTGCTTGTGAGAGTGAGAATTCTCTATTCCTTGTTCTCTAAAGGACTAAAAATGACTTATTGAGGTTCAAATGACTTCTTGGTGTCAATCCATACATCTTGTTCATGGATTGTTATTTGTTGGATGGGGGTTCAAATTCAATAGTATTAGTGCCTTGATACAAGTTATATTTGTGTCACACTGCTACCAAACCTAATTTACTTGACTTTATGGGAATTGATGTCTTTGAGTGTAGGTTGTTTTACCAAGTGTTCAAGAGGTTCACATTGTTTGATATCAAAGTTTGACTCCATTAATCAGGTTATATCCTTATGAAATTTTTGTTTCTTGTTGATTCTGCAAAAATTCCTTAGCATCCAATTTCTTCTTCTTGAATTTTTGAAATATAAAAAAAAGTGTTATTTCATTCCATTACTATCCAAAATATATTATTAGCATAAAAAAAGTTCATTTAAACTCATTTATTGGTTTTTACCTCAGAAAACTCAACAAAGGAAAATTGGTTTAAATCAGTTTAGAATTAGCTTAAATTCGAAAGTCTAATTATTGGAGTCTATTTGGGTTGAAATTGCACTTCATCATAAATTATTGCTCAATTAGACTTTTTTTTTACCTTAAGTTCCAGATTTGGACTTGTCGTAAACAAAATTTTTTTGTCAACTTTGAAATCGATCTTGTTTATGTTGTTTTCATTTCTTGTAGCATATTTAGAACATATCTAACATTTTTTGGTGTTGTTGCATCGTTTTGCATACTTTGTTTTTTTTTTTTTTATCTTCAGTTTCGTTAATATTTTAGATAGATTCGTTTGCTACTCACGAGACTATGATTGCCATTTTGTTTTGCTAGTTTATGTGTGTTTTTTTCTTCTTGAGTCATACACACCTATTTGGAATGTGTTGCAAAGCTAATTGTATTTGGTAGTTCCATAAGAATTGTAAGAAGATGAAACGAGAGGTGTAAGTGTGTGAGGATATTAATAGTGGTTGAACAAAACATGAGTGACATGAGGATTTTTTTATAGGTACTATTATGTCAGATCATGACAACACACCACCCCCTCCCGATGGTGAGCTTAAGTTTAAAAAGCATGCCATGATGAAAATGATAGAGAAGATAAATTTGTGATGGGAAACGCGTATGATAGACTTGATATAGTGGAGAAAAGTGGTAATGAAACCAGTATAAGCACATATGATGCAAGGAAGGTTTGAGTTGAACCGAAATCAAATAATGAGAATGGCCAAAAAGGAAGGTTAGCATTATGAGGTTTGTAAGGAGAACATTGATGATATTAAGGATGGTGATTTTGAGGATGAGACCATTGGCCATAGGGAAAGGTTTTTGATATCCTAGAAACCAAAGGGATTTTAAGAATACAACTTGGGGCCAATTCGGCCAAAGGGGAAACTATCATAATTTTAGGGGACAAAATGATGTAGATGGTGATTTGGATGTCATGAAACAAAAAATACCTACTTTTCTAGGGAAAAACAATCCTGAAGAAAAATGTGTATTGAATTTATAATTGACATAATTATTTGAAGGCAAAAAAGGTGAAGTTAATAATCATTAGAATTATAGAGTATACACTGATTTGGTGGAATCAGAATGTGATAAGTAGGGGGAGAAGTGAAAAAAGGTCAGTAACATCATGAAAGAAGATAAAATGTTAATGAGAAGGTGATTTGTCCCTAACCACTATTATAGAGATTTGTATATGAAAGTGCAGGGTTTGAGCCAGGGTTTTAAGTCTGTGGATGACTATTTAAAGAAGATGGAGATCATAATAATTCGAGCCAATATGATTGAGTATAAAGAAGTTACTATGGCTAGATTTTTTTAATGGGCTAAGGACATTGTGAATGTTGTACAATCATAACATTATATGGAATTGGAGGCCATGGTCTATATGACAACAAAGGTGAAAAGACAAATAAAAAGAAGGGGCGACACACGTTTTCAGACCAATTCAGCTTCATCTTCCTCAGCATAAAGGCTAAATTTAAAGAGAGAGAGAGGGTTGTCTAACCAAAGCTTTATATGCATGCAAAGGCCAAACCACCTAAGTTTAAAAAAGATGTTCATATGGATGATAAAAGGTAAATTTGAATCTCAACCTACTCGTGAAAGATATATTAAATGTCTTAAGTGTTTAGGGAAGGAGCACATTGCATCTCATTATCTAAACTGAAGAGTTATGCTTATAAAAGATAATGGGGAGGATGAACATGAAAGTGACAAATTTGAAAGTGAAATGATACCACCTGTAAATAATAATAGTGATAAGGAGATTGCATATCCTGTTGAGAGGGAGGCTTTAGTTATAAGGCATGTGCTGAACATACAAATCAAAGAAGATGATGTGGAAAAATAATGAGAAAAAATATTTCACACTTGATGTCATATACAAAACAAAGTGTGTAGCATGATAATTGATGGTGATAATAGACATCCATAATAGTTTGATCAGATAACAATTCATGATGGGTTTAGAAATAGGTTCATTATTATACAAGATGGTAAAACTAATATTTCTTAATTTAGATTTTGACAACTCTTATATTATCCAAACACCAAGTAAAGCTCTAAACTAAAACCTACTGGACAAATTTTATGTACTACTATGTGGGTGTTTGGCTCTGCGGTGGCTTCTACGGTTGAGGCTCACCGCAGAGCCAAGTTGTTTGGTAAAAAACTGAACCACAGTTTTGTGCGGTGGGGCCCACCTAAAAATCTGAGTTTGAAACTCAATTTGAGAAACATCTCAGACATGTTTTTCACCACACACATTTGCAAGCACACCCACCTGCATTCCCTCAGTCACACCATTCACCGACGCCTTCTCCCTCAACCACACTAGTCACCGACACCTTCTCCCTCAGCCACACCAGTCACTGAAGCCTTCTCTCTCAGCCACACCAGTCACTGAAGCCTTCTCCCTCACCCACACCAGTCACTGAAGCTTTCTCCCTTAGCCACACCCACCTTCCCTTCTTCCTCAGCCACAACTCCCTCAGCCTTCGTTCACACAACACCCTCCGAGCACCACTTTTCCCCTAACAAAGCCAAACACCAAACGCAGTCACTCCCATGAAGTGGTTTTGTAATAGTAAAACCCGTTATAGAGGCTAACTGCATTCTGAAATGCAAGACTTTCCTTTTTCATTCTTTATCAAGCACTTAAAATAAATAAAGAAGCAATTCGTATCCACCCTTTTTTTTCCATAGCTCTTTGAGGATTTGGTTATGGGTTAGAATAATGGTCAATTTCTATTATTAATTATATTATATTATATTATATATATATATATATATATTCAAAATGATGTAACTATATTAAAAATAAAAATATTTATTTTTGTTTTTATTAAAAAATACCTCAACAAGAGAGTAAAAATTTATATACAAAATTAATAATTATATTGTTGGAGGGTTTTTTTAAAGTAATTATTTGATTATATAACTTACTCCTATTAATTGTATAATTAATTGCATAATTAAATTATATACAAATTAATTGCACTATATTTAAAATGGCTCTTCTAAATTGCTTTTATCATTGGAGTAGATATAGACAAAAAAAACTATATTTACACTATTTAAAACTATATTAGTTTGTTTGTTACGTAGACATGATTTGTCACTGTATTTTAAAATATTTATGAATAAAAATAAAAAAATATTTATTTTAATTATTTTTGTTTATGAAGATATTTTACCAGATGTTGTTCATCGATCACATAGTCAGAAATCACAGACGCGTTCATGTATGAATTAGTTCGTGATAGAATTGAAAGTAGTTTGATAGGAGAATAAAAAAAAGTGTTTAATTTACTTGAATTTTTAATTACATTTTATTTTTATGATTTTTAATCTACAATATTTACAAAAATAAATTTTATATATATATCTGTGTGTGGGTGTGTATTTTAAAGTAATTTCACAAGGTGACAGCACTATGAAAAGCATGATAACCAAACACTCGAAACTGTTTTTCATTAAACCTCAAACTCAACCACAGTTTTAACCAAACACTTCAATTTCAGTTATGAACCGCAACTAAAAGCGTTTTTCATGAAACTGTTTTTTTTTCAACCTCAACCACAACATGAAACTGTTTTTTTTTCAACCTCAACCACAACAACAATAGCTGTGCCAAACATGCTCTATAATTAGTAATTTTGGGCATGCAAACAATATAACTAGGTGTTTATTATTGCATCAAAGGTTATGTTTTAGCTTTTAAAAAGACAAACCATGCCTAAAACCATTTTCCACAACTCTAGATATGATTACAACTTTGAATGGTGTTCTGGTTTAGTTAAACCAGAATGCATAATGTGCTTTGATTGTGGACTTGTGTTTGGAATGTGTTATGTGAAATCATGATATGAAGGGAATTTAGATTGGAATGTGCAAGTAATAATAATTATCGTTTAAAGTTGTAGAAGAGCGTGTGGGGTAAGACTCGATTTATAGGGAACTTGGATCATTAGAGTTAAGGTAAGGCAATAATGACACTACCACCAGTAAATATTTTATTTGACTTTTATTTGCTTATGCTTCATAAGTTAAAGGCATAAGCTTTAGCCTTGTCAAAAATTAAGAAATGCAGGAGAAATGCAAAAGGAAAGTGTAATCAATGCATAACCCTATGACAACTAAAGTAACCAATCCCTAATAGAAAAAAAATTAAAAAAATAACACCCTATAGAAATCATGATAAGGATGCATTATCCTATAGAAGCAACTAATAAAACCCATTTATCAATTCCCAGAGCTTATATCTCACATATAAAATATTTCCAAAAACTCATAAAGATTGACAAACATGCAATGAGAAAAAGATGAACCTCAAAAGAGAGAACACCAAAAGATCATACAAATAAGAATAACAAACCAAAAGGAGAGCAACTCATTAGAACAACCTGAAGACCATGGTAACTTGCATAACTAATCAAAGTCATTAAAAAAATCAACAAGATACTCTCAAAGAAACCAATATAAAAGAACAACGAAACATAATGAATAGAAAACAAATGAATTAGACCTAAAAGGGATGCATGAAAGAGAATGAAAAGTATATGCAAATAAACCTCCCTACGTGACCCAAGCAAAAAACCATGGGAAGCACTAGGACAATAGTAGCATGATAGAATAAATGTTTGTTTAAGAGTGTGGTTGCTGTTGTGTTTTTAAAGTGTTTGTCATTCAAAAATGCATTAAAATTATATTTTTTATTTATTTTTAAAAAATTATTTTGGACATTAGCACATAAAAAATATTTAAAAACACCAAAAAAATTTAATTTAATGTAAAAATATATCATTTTTTTTCAAAAATACTTTTAAAACGCAGTGTCAAACGGGAACTAAGAAACAATGAAACATCACCTAAATGATAAAAAAAAAAAAAACAAAGACCAACTAAAATGAACAATAAAACTAACCAGACCAAAATAACGCTAAAAATCATAAACTTGTTCACATCTAAACAACTTGTGAACACAAAAAAAAAGAGACTTGGAACTGAAATTCCTTAACCAACTATCTAGATCAAATAAATGTCTAATCAAACCTAATAACTAGTTGATCTTCCAATGTTGTCAAAGAACAAAAGACTTTGCATTGCATTTAATGCATAATCATGACCCTATGTAATCTTCTCTAAGGCAACAAACATTAACAAAATAAAATAACTCTAGCACAACCAAGTCAAATCATGGCCTGCAACCTCAAGCCACTTCCAAATCCCATCATAGCAGAGGCCCATAAAGTTGAACACACGACACCAAAAAAGATTTAGTCATCCAAAACCTAGAAGGAAGTGCAAACGACTTGTACCAACAACCTAGAAAGCAATGAGAGCAAGAAAGTTTAATGAAAAACCATGCTTTTAAGATTATAAAACCATCCAAAATAAGAGAAAATCGCCCCAAGGTTGAACCATATTGCACCCTAACATAACTTCATCCCACCATTCGGGGAAAGATGAGGTGCCTAAATGTATTATATAAGTCTAGAATTACTTGACCCTTAATTCACAAATCCACATAATATTTGCCCAAACCATTTAGAGTTTGTTAATGTTAACTAGCTATTTGACTCATGCTTCATAGCGATTAAATATTTCTTCTCCTAAAAAAAATATATGCATGTGTTTTCAACATATTTTTATAGTTAAAAAAATTAAGCTCTCTTAATTTTTTTTATGGATAAATATAATCAAATAAATCAAGAACTATGTGTTAATAAATAAATAAATAAAGTCATTAATGACTAAACATAAAATATGAAAATGTGTTAATAAATAAATAAAGTCATAATAATGACTAAACATAAAATATAAAAAATCAAGAGACAAGTATAGATTTAATATAGCAAGACAAAGATATTTACTCAGTTATGCTTGCGAAAATTGTTATTAAAATTAGTTTGTATTCAATCAAATAATAATATAAATAGACATACATATTAAATTAACTGAATAAAATAAAAAAATACTATGAGTTAATATGCCAAACTCATGATAAAAAGATACTTATCTGGTTGTATATGCAGATTTTATTTATTAAAATAGTTTTTTAATCAATCAAACAATAATAAAAATATATGTACACATTAAAATAAAATAAAAAGGGAAAAAAGTAATATGTAAGACAACACATTATAAATGATAATAGAAATGACACACATATTTTCATTTCAAAAATTAAAAAGGAAAAAAGTAATATGTAAGACAACACATTATAAATATTATATGAAAATAAATATTTTCATTTCAAAAATTAAAATTTGTCTATACAAAAGAGAAAAATATCTAGATGAATCCAAAAAATCTCTTTAAAAAATAAATTCTCGCAAAATAACTTAAAACAAATCTCTATCCACAAAAGATTAATTACGAAATAAAAGAATGATAATAAATTGAGTTAAACTATATTTTTACCGGTTATATGGTTATTTTCTACAAAACTAATTGAGTCATATTAAGTTAACCCGGATGATTTAATTTTTTTATATTTCAAGAATATTATTATTTTTTACATTAATAAAATTAATTCGACCGCAATGTATCACGAGCCAACCATATAGTGCGTGTATTGTAGTTAAACAACAGCCAAAACCAATAAGCACAATCCAATTACAACTTACTATGCTGAACACACACCATGGTTGCAGCGGCTTAATGCCCGAAATGACACCAGAACACAACATATAAATGGCATATTCACAAGACCCAAGTGTTTTCCCCATCTCATGAAACCCTCTACTTTCTAACAATTTGTGGACCTTCCAGTCCAACTATTCCTGCCTCTTGCGATCCAGTGCTTCCTTAAGTTTCCTTCCCAAAGCATATGCTAAAGGAGGAGGGACAGCATTTCCGATTTGCCGGTGCTTGTGATGAATATTACCGGAAAACTGATAGCTATCCGGGAATCCCTGGTCAAAGAAATAATAAAAAATGCAAAACTCAGTAGCCATCTTCAGTGTCTACTGTGAGCTGTTCACTCCAAAAGTAGATTACAAAAGACCGAAGGGTCAAATAGTAAGAGAAACAAATACAATAACGGAGCCATGCATTCGCCTGCAGGAGCGGCGGTGCATGAGTTATTACGTAAGATCATCAAGAAAGAAGCAAGGTAGACGATTCTTGCAAGCACTGGCAACTTGGTGTCCATTTTTATACCGCTTTCAGAATCACTTTATGTTATGAAGTCATAGAAACTTGAACAATGGTCAATCAGACTGGAGAAATTGAACTTACTTGAGATCGTGCACATTCACGAACAGTAAGAATCCTGTCCTGTTCAGGGTGAAAGCACATCCCCACCTTTCCCATTGGCTGAGGATCTGTTATGGATGTTGGGAAGTTCCCTTCCCAATCCAACCTTCCAAATAGCCCCTTCCACTGATTGTGTCGTTTAGCTGTGTTTGGCAAGCACCATGGTATCAAGTCAACCATTTGTCCAGTAGACAATTTGACCTGCAAATCATTACATCATAGCAAATTATTCATCTCTACTTTCACCATGCATTAGCCTCACACTGAAAGTCTCAATAAGGTGTGCTTGTACCTTTTCATCAGCAAGATCACGCCAATCAGCACCTGGCTGCTTTGGGATCTTCTTGCACCTGATAAGATTCAGCTCATTCATTTCTTTTGATATATGGTCAGTCAAGACAGCCATGTCGCCTCGAATCTTCTTTTGAAACCAAGAGATAGGATCATTTCCGTACTGCAAAGCAAAGGGGTTAGTGATCATGCCTGTGACCATATTACTTACCAGTAACATGTTTCAGATGAAAATTTCAACATCTTATATACCTCCAAATTTGTCTTAGAGGCACCATTCCGTACATCAGGGAGATCACCAATTGTATCTCTGACTGTTATTGCACGGAAAGGAGCTCCATAAGCAGTACTTCTAACAGCAGCATATTGTGATTTCTCAGACAATGCGATTTTTAACTCTGGGGCAGCAAAAACATGCATTGGCTCTGGCCATTCTGGGAGTATCTCTTCAGGGGAGGCTGCCCATATAAAGGCCCGTTTACGTGACTGAGATACTCCAAATGCTCCAGCCTCCAAAATACCAAACCTCACCTAACACAATCATACACATGTCGACACAGTTATATACAGTTAGCTCTCTGCTTACAAAAATTGAAGTACACGGCCATGGTTAATTCCAATGGCATCGCAATATCTACCTGATAACCCATCTGAAGAAGAGAAGCGATAGTTAAACGGAAAGTCTGGCCTTTATTGAAAGATACGAAGTTCCTCACATTCTCTAAGAGGAAATACTTTGGGCGGAAATAATCAGCGAAGGATAAGAATGCTAAGATCATCTCACATTGAACTTTACTCCAAGAGCTCTGATTAAACCTATTCATTCCAGAGAAGCCCTGCAAAGATACATTTCTTTTTTGAGCGTGGTCCATAAATTTCAGAGATATCAGATGCCTTGGGTTAGTGCAAAGAAAGGCCATGAATACCTGACATGGAGGCCCTCCATTGATGAAATCCACCTGCCCAGGCAATGGCAAACCATCAATCACCTTTGCATCAAGTGATGAAGCCAATTCAGTGGCCTCAGAAGTAGAAATACAGTCATCTGCATCTCCACATTTCTCCATGACAGCCCTTCATTACAATCCATGATAAGTCACTAGAAAATAAGAGAAAAAATGTTTCAATCACCATACAACCACTTACCTCAGGATCACATTGCAATTATTAATAAACATCAATGACCCTGCATGGTTGAGTTTAAATGCTTCCCCAGCAGGCTCTTCATATTCAATAGCCCACTTGGTTGATGAGACACCTGCAATGGTTAAAATAGCCAATTATCAATTTATCTTACAATAGGACTAAATCTCAATAATTACTCCAAGTGAAGCATATAGAAGGAGATGAGCACTACCAGCTTGCTGCAGTCCCTCAGACAAGCCACCACAACCGGCAAAAATATCCAACGTGGCCAAACGGTTCTCTGGAGATGCTTCCCTTTGTTTGTCAGCTTCTATATCATTTTCTCCTTCTTTAGACTTTCCCTTTCTCTTTCTACATGTAACATCACCATCTCTACCCACTGCTGAAAACTTCGATTTGATTTTAGCAGGTAGCTGTCCACGATGAAATTGGAAGATTACTTATAGCTCCCGGGAGCAAAGTCTAATAGTGAAACTCATTTATTGCCCAGGGAAACGACAGGAAGAGCTCACGTGCATGGTGCATTTGATGGCTTTAGAAATTTACTAGATTGACAATTTTCCATAAACTGATAGACTCGGTCAGTATGTAACATTATGGGAATGAACAAAAGATAAATCACCTGCTTAAGGGACCCTATAGAAGGATCATACATGTGCTCGCAGAAGAAGATATTATCAAAGATTGCAGGAGCAAAGCATGTTGGAATGTCATTTTTCTTTCTGACTTCACATTTCCCTTCAATTGTCTCGACTGATAAAAGATGTGTTTCTTCACTGTAATATATCTGAGATTAAGAAATTAAATTAGTAGCTAGAAAGAAGCAGCAAAGCCTACACTCCAAAAGCTTTGTATGGACTGAAGCAAGAAAAGGAAACTTAAAATTGGGAGATTGATAATTATTTCAACCAATAATTATGCAAAATCCAACACATTTCTGGTGTCAGAGCAGTTTCTAGAGTTCCTTCAGTACAAATTTGTCAGATAAATATGTATGAGACTATAAATGCCAAAATGATATGCTCAAAGTGTGATTAAAGACCCACAACTTATAAAACATAATTATACAGAAAAAAGTTTCAGAAAGAAGCTTTTACCTCCCTAATATCAGAACAATATGCCTTCTCAGGTGAAATATCATCTGGTCTGAAAAATCTTTGTACTCTGACCTGGGTGGATCTTGTTTCGGCTTGTTTTGGTTTCCTTAGAACAACCTCCAACAACTGGCACACAACATAAGGCTTCAATCCAACATTCCTTCCACCCTTAAAAGTTTCATTCTCCCCCCTTTCTGTAGAAAATTGATGAGGGCTCACGTAGACAAAATCGTGGACAGAGTACTCATTTCCCTTGTATGAAAACCCTGTCTGAGAAGAATTTACTCTGAAAATATCCTTGTCTTCTTCAGCTATTTTTAAGTTACAAGAGTGGCAGACACCAGACCCAAGACCCATAGTATCATCCGGGAGAGTAAAGAAAGCACCCCTTTCCGGCCAGTACAAGCTTTTACAGTAATATTCTACTTGCAATCCTTTCTTCTTCCTCTCTTCTGCCTTTTCCCTATCAATTCTATCAGCATTGGTGTTATCTTTCCTGTGATCGTGTCCCCAAGGTCTTTTTCGAACTTCCAGAATAATTGCTTGCTTAACATCCTGTAATTTATAATTCATGCACTCAGTTGTTAAGAAAACCTCTCTATCATTGGCAGTGTTACCAAGAACTGTTTCAGATCCTCGCTTCATCATTCTCCCATGAAACATTCTGCTTCCATTCCGTGTTTCAAACATGAACTCCACAAAGTAGATGGCAGGAAGTTCATCCGAGTCATCAACCTCCACCAAGACAGCATTCCCCACCAAGACGACCTCTCCACAAACAATGGCTCGCTTGTAAATGGCTTCTCCAGAAGATGTCTTGCTTACAGGATTCCCATCCCATCTTACTTCTTTTTGTGAGGTATGTGATTTAGTGCGTTCAGACACTGAATGAGGTTTTTGTGTTTTCTCTACCACCTCCTCTTTATCATCATCTTCATTTTCATCCTGCTCCTCAGCTTCATCCTCTTCTTTCACTTCACAATCAGCTCCCTCTTCCAAATCCTCTGGAGAATAGTTCGAATAGTACTCCCCCCAAATTCTGTTGATAAGCCTTGTGGTTGTTGCCTGCATGAGCTTCCTCTTGGATGCTCCAGGAGCCACAGAATCCATTGCTGCTCGAGGATTCAAATTGGATTGAAACTTTTGCACAATTGCTTTTTTGTTCACTACCCATTTAGTATGGTGCCTCTCCTCCATCTTACGATTCAAACCGACCACAAAAGCACATTTCTTGATCTTCTGATCTGGAAACTCGGCAAAAAGCTGCAGTATTATCTGTCCATGCACAACTACATACCTCTCGACAGCTGCTGAATCAGATGAAATGTAAGCATGATGATCCTTCTTGAACTCAGCCACTTTCCGGATTACATCTGCAAATGAAAGCCGTGATACTCGACTTTGCTCCTTCAACAATGTAATGATGCTTCTTGCAAGCTTTACCGTTTTTAGGACTGGCTTATACCAGGAATCATATTGTTTAGATGGCTTCCCAAGTCTATACCTGGAGATATTGAGACAGAAAAAACACCCATCAAGATCAGGAGAGAATAACATTATTCACTTGCAACACCAGAAATCTTCGCTGGATAAAACCCAAAATAACTTCCCAAGGGAAACATAAACTTGCAGTTAATTAGTTTCAACATATTACCAATGAGAAGACATATTTGATTGGCAACAAATTGTAAGACTTTAGTTAAAATGATCAGCAGCAATATCAAGAGACAGCAATAATTTTAGATATGTGTGTCTGTTGGTGGTAAGTGTTTGATTAATAACAAAATGGGAAGATGTACAATACCAGGCCATGTCTGTGCGTATTGATATAAAAATCATTGATGATCCAAACTCAATCATCCACTCCTTTATGGCACTCAAAAATATTGGCAAACCCATGTCATCCTCAGCCTCCGAAACCCTAGAAGAAGACTGATCAGGATCATCATCAAGACAGAACCCGCTTCCATCATCTTCAGTCATACTTCCTGATCCAAAGATGGTGACATCAATATCTTCACAAGGTTTCATTGGAAGGAGCTCCAAAGATATCAACCTTGAGTCTGAGTTATAAAGTGACCAGTTATGAAGCATTTTTCTTGGGAGATCATCAGGGTGCTCAATTACATCATCACTTGCAACAACTATGTACTCATCGGTTTCTTCATCAGAGTGTTTGTAAAACACAGGGAGAGGGTAATCATTTGCAATCTCATCTTCATTAATTTTGATGTATATTGTGTTGGATGCAGAAGCTGAACCCCGACTTTTCTTTTGCCTCATATTAGAGTGCCAATACTCTTCTTCCTGTAATAATCTTGCTAACTTTGCATCTTCATCTTCCTCAGCTATGGTGCTGGACTGGTTAGCCTGATTCACAATAGCACCATCCACAGACTTTGGATCAATCACCACGTTGCCACCAGAATTTACTGCTTTTGCTAGCAGAACACTTCCATGATTGCGACTTTCATCTCTCAAGGCAACTAGAGCAGGCAAGTCTGAAAACATTTTATCATTCTTTTTGCAGGTCTGGTCTAAACCAGTTATTTGGTGATAAATAAATTCACCCTGAGAAACGAGGAAATTCTTTACGGATGCTGAGCCAGAGAAACACTTATTTCCTCTCATTGCTCGCACAACGCCAGCAAGCAACTCATCAAGGGTCAATTCTGGGTTTCCTCCAGAAAATCTTGAGAGTTTTTTGTAAACTTCTGTGCAAGCAAGTGCCTTCTGAAAGAAATGGTCAAAGAACTTCTTGTAGCCACCGGCAGGTTTGATGCATTCATAATCTGCTACTTCAGTACTCAGCCAAATGACTGGGGATCCATCTTCGTAACCAGAGATATCCCATGCTTCTATCCTCCCAAAGCCTTCACACCTAACAGGCACTTCTTTTTCCTTGTCAAGGCTCTCCTCAAGAGGCATTATAACACCAGAGATAAACATATCATCAACTTCAATCATCTCCAAGGGTTGTGGGTTACCATTTGCATCATGCACAACAAAATCAATCAATCTCCTGTTGGGGCGACCCTCTTCTTGTCCTTGAGTCAAACGAAGAGCTAAAATCTCTTCGTTGACAACTTGTTCTTTCTTTGATTCAACAACAGAAGACTTCTCTTCATGCGAACGTAGACATTTCTCCTTGAAATCTTTGCAAGCAGCAGCTCTCCTAGGCCTTTTCAACGAACCACCACCATGATCTTCCTTGCTAGTATCAGAGACATTTCTCTTCTTTCCTTTAGCGTTTTTTTCTGGCACTTCCTTCTTTGCATTGGAAACTGAAGATTTTTGTTTTTCTTTCTTGTTCTTCCTCATTCCCACTGCAAAGTTCATGAGTTCAGTGATGAAGCAAAAAAAAGAAGAAAAGAAGTTAAGAATTTGATTGTTGAAGTCAATCATGAAGAAAAAAGCATTAGACTTCCAATGTACTATCAATCAATCAAATTAGTTCATGTATTACTCACTCGTACAATTTAAGTTTTCCAGTGGAAAAAATCTGGTATTGCAAATGGAAGTACGGTAGGGTTGGAAGCATAATATTGATCGCATTTCAGGGTACCAAATTGATGCTGTTCACATTTCCAAACCGGACTTCAAAATGGACTTGAGCATTTTTCCATTCGAGTAAGACTTTGATGAACATAGGCAAATTAATAAGGTTACAGAATCAATATGGCTAATGCTCCCACAAACGGCAAACCACATGCATGAAGTACACTTGGCAAATGCGAACAGGACTCATTACAGTCAAGGGTATGCACTAACACATTTTATACACGAAGGAAGGATATCTACATTCTTATATTTCAAGATGTCCCAAATGATGAACAGGTTTTGTTTTCTAGCAGAAGCTTTACAACTTCCTGTCTGTACACCACATAATTTTATATTTTGCACATTTTTAACCTTTTTTTATAAATAAAAACTGGATATTGGGTTTAAGGAAAGAAAGTCGGATGCTTTGCCTGACTACATAGATGATAATCATTACCCCTTAATCAAATTTTAAATAAAAGAAAAAAGAGTGAAAAACCAACGAACCAACCATAATCCAATCATCAAACGGACATCAAGTGGATTGAGATTGGATGAATACCTGAAGAAGCAGAAAAGGTAGAATTATCAACTGGGTCATTTGTTGTTTTATCCAATATAGATGAAGGTCCCATCTTTCTCTCTCTCTTTCCCTAATCAACAAACAATTGCTTCTGCTTTGTGGTGGCCTGATTTGGATTAGGTTGGGTATTGTAAATGACAGGAACCAAATGAAAATGTAAAACGTAATGATGGATTTCAAGCGAAAACAATGAGCGGGAAACGAAGCGAAAACGATTACTATACCAAAAAGTGTCCCTATCTCTTCCCTCCATAACTCCTACTTTTCATTTATATATATACTAGCCATTGCCCGCGCCTAGTTGCAGCCAGCACTATATTTTTTTAACTCAAAAAAATATTAATTGTATGAGATTTATTTATTATAATATAAATTTAAATAAAATAATAAATTTGTGCATAATTTTTGTTAAATACAAGTTTTTTATAAAATATATTAATTTTAAATCGATATAAATTTATCTATTTAGTAGGTTTCAACAAAATAACCAGCATAAAATTATCATCATCATTAAAAAATCAAGAAGATTGGGATATCTTAATTATTGAATTCAATTTATTAAGATTAGTTCATTTTATAATTCAATTTCAATTCAACATAAAAATAAAATATAAATTGTGAAAACAACTGCAATAATCAAATAACAAAAATAAGTAGTTAATTTTCTATTTATAAAAAGAAAAAAATATAAATTAAAAATTCATCGCTACGTTACTATCATTATCATTATTATAACAGTTAAAATTATTATCTGCATTACTTCCCAAACAATTAAAATCATTAAATTGCCCGAAAAAATAAAATGAAAAGGCAAAACATTTTTACAAAATAAAATAAAAAATAACCACTAAAATTATTATTATTATGGCGCAAACAATAAAATCATAAAATCATCTTATCCAAAGAACATATAAAAATAACAAAAAAGAAAAAAGGGAGCAATATTAATTTTAAAATGATCACCAATATAAATTAAAATTTCTCAAGACTGAACCAAATAAAAATAAATCCCTAATAAAAAATAAAACAAAAAAATTATAACTAAAAGCATAGATGCATAAATACGGATAAAAAATAAACATTATCCAAGAATGACAGAAAAAAACAAAGAAATTAATAGTAAATAAGAAATTCAAAGAATAAAGACTGTAATAAAAAATAAAATATATAATTAATTCTATTTTAAGGACAAAATTGAAACAAATAAAATCCTTAGGATAGAAACAAATAAATATATTTAAAAAAATTTGCAGTGTAATTTTATTAAAAAAAGAAGAAAAGAATAAGGATTGAAATGAAAAGTAGAATACATGACTAATTTCAATTGGAGGACACAATCAAAACAAATTAAAACAAACTATATAATTAATTCCAATTGAAGGACAAATTTGAAATAAATAAAATCTTGGGACCGATATAAGCACATAAAAAAATTGTTGTGTAATGTTTTTAAAAAATTAAAAGAATAAGAACCGAAATGAAAGATAAATATATGAAAAATTGAAATTGGAGGACCCAATTAGAAGCATTTAAAACCTAGTACCAAAATAATTAAAATAACCAAAAGAAAATCACAAATTAAAAGACGAATGACTAAATTGAAACTCAACATATATGATCAGCTTTAATTGAAATATATTGAAATAAACAGTAATAGAAGCGAAATCCAAAGAACATGAACTACAATAAAACTTTCACAAACCGCAAGGACCGCGGTGTATTTCCGGGTGGCAAGAGAGAGAAAAGGGAGAAAAAACTTAAACTTATCCACCGGAGCTTCATCGGCCACCGTAAGCAGACACGCACTGAACCAGAAGGAACAGGAAATGTGGGCGCATCATATGGCATGACGGACGACTGTGTTTTTATCACCGGAATGAGGAGCATGCACCGTCTGAAATGGCGCATGGCATGAAACACTGCAGACGCGTCCGTACGACGCACCTACAATATTTAAGAAAAAATAATAAAATAATAGACAATTACCTATACATCCCTGGACCCAGCGATAACTCCAAAAAAACCACTGTGGAAAATACAACAATATCCTTGGGCTCGGGGCTTATTTTTTGTCGTTTTTGAGGGCTAATTTTGTAGTTTTATTGTGCAAGGAATTCAAAAATACCATCCATGTCCCTTGAAAAATTCTAAACTACCCCCGCTTCTAGGTGCCTTCTTATGTTATTTTTTGGGGCTATTTTTGTAGTTTTACTGTGCAAAGAATTCAGAAATATCATTCATGTTTCCTGAAAATTTCTAAAATACCCCCTGGTCCCAAGGGTTAAATTTTTTGATCCTGAGGGTAAAATGATTATTTTATTGTAGTAATCTACAGTGAACTGTGTCTAGATGAACAATGAATAAATACGCAATAAAAGAGTCACGGGATTTATATTTTAGTATATATATATATATATATATATAAAATAAAAACCTCCTCTTGTCTTTTACTCCCATCTCTTCCCTGCCTCGCAACAGATTTCCTAATGGGCTGGGCCTAACAACAAAAGCTCATAATATTAATCAAAGTTTGTTGTCGTGGGCTGTGCCCTATTGAGTAACAATAAAGGTTGATTTTTTTCTCTTTTTCCTACTGTCAATTGAATTCTCCTTCCCTCCCCCCTTTCCCACGCTCAAGGCTTGTTTGTTAACTTTTCTGTTCAGAATTGTCAAAAAAGACTTGACCTTTATAGTAGGAGAAAATGGTTGCCAAGAAATCCAAGGGGAAGATCAAGCATCTAATCTCTGCAATTCAATCTCCACAGGTTAGTAAACCCCCCTTTATCTAATTCCATGCAGCACAATTTGAAAAGATTGTTTCTTTACTTCAATTGTCATGCAGGGTCTAAATGCACCCAACCTTAAAAGATTGTATGCTCTGCTTCACCATTGGTCAACTTTGAAGACCCCCATAAGTGGCAGTCCCCTAGACATGAAGTTTGAGAAATATGGGCTCAATTTCAAATTTAAAGACATCAACTGCCTGTCCGATATTTTGTTTAAGCAGCTTGAGGCTAGGTTTCATGGGTTCTTCTCTGCTTTGCACGAGCTTAATGTTTCAGCTGCTGATAATGGAAAATGTTTCCTGATTGAAGAACTGGCATTGCTTTTGAGATGCTGTTTGGTTATGCTGGTTTTGATGGAATATGACCAGCCTCTTCTCGTACAGAAGGGTTTGGGTATTCTTTACTTGCTTAGCAGATTGGTTACTACAGAGTTAAGTGGTCGAAATGGAAAGAGTTCTATTACATTCAAGAAGTTGATTTCTCGTCAAAGTGTTAGTGATGATTGCACCACCTCTATTACTGAGGAGTTTGTTGCTTCTTTATGTTTGTGGAAACCTTCTGATCCGCGCTATGCATTTCTTTGTGCTGTACTTGAGGTCGACCTTTTCGTTTTTGCATCCCTTTTCTTTTCTTTGGTGATATTCGTGTTTTTATGGGTTTATGATATATCTTGTTCTCATGTTTGCAAGAGTACTGCTTAATTTAAGTTCATAAATTATGGCTAGGAGGACTTATAAAAAAGTAGAACGTAGATTTCTTTACATTAGATGTGTCTTTTATGCATCCCTAGCTTCAATGAATTCAAAGTATACTTCACTTCTATGGATCGAGATAATCTCATCTCATTTAGATCCTTTTCCTTACTGGACATGAGATTTTTAGACCTGGATTTATCCTAACCTGAGGCACCGCTAAGTCTCACTGGAGCACAATATTTGGTTTTCTTAAGATAATAGGGGCAGGCATTTATTTGCATAATGTGAAAGAAATCCAGGTTTATCAGAGAGAACCAATTTTTTTGACGATCCTATCTAGGATGGGGGTACATTTGTAATCTGCCTGATGGTACATTGACAGAAAATCAATTCTAGTTAAAAGGTCATGTCGTAGCCTATCTATTTAAGGGAATGACTTCATATTTATGGAGTCTTTTCTCCTTTCATTTCCTTCTGATGCTTTCCTTTTTCTCCTGATAGCTCATAGCTGCTTTTTAATCAGAGTTTCAGCTGCCAAACCCAACTTAATATTTAGGTATCATCATTAGGTATTTGCAGATGAGCTTTTGGTGCGTCAAACATTGAGACAGTACTTTGTGATGATTGATTGTGCACCTTCCAGAAGCGAAAGGCTATTCATGTGCCCCTCTGGGCATGGCAATATTGGAAGTGTTCTGGAGGTGATTTGTGCTCATTTTGTCGTATCACTTTCTGATGAGCAAGCTTTTGAAAATTTCCACAACAGATTATTTTGGTGTCACAGGGACAATTTCAGAATTCCTGAAATGAGCTTGCCGGCTGCCTTATCATTGCTTCTCAATCCCATCATGCTTTCTGCACCCAAATTGTTTCAGGCATACTTGATTTTAATGGTTTCTGAAGCCATTGGTATTCGCATGCCTCAACCAAATACGATGCTGGATCTTAAACTTATGGATTGTTATACAGTGGCATTTGAAAGGTCTATCTTCTTGTATACTAGGCACATGTCTAGTTTGCATGTTGATGATGATTTTTTGGGCGACAATAGTTCTTTTATCAGATCAGATTTGCATGGGAGCAGCAGTAAGCTGAATTTTGATTGTTTTCTTCATCCAGCCACAAGAGACAAACTACATCATCTAATTTCCAAGTCATATGATGCATGGAATTCCTATTTAAGCAGTATGTCTTCTAGAACAAATTCTGAACTGGTGGCTGCCTCTATTGCCTTCATGAAGGAGAGCCTGGGCATTGTTGATGAATCGTTTAAAGATGAGGTTCTATCAATCTTAAGTTGCATAATACTTAGAAATCCATCTGATGATAATGGCGACACTTTACTGTACAAAAAAGAGGAAACCAGCTCTCAAGACATATATCTTCTAGCTTCCATCTTGAAATTAATGAGTAGTTCAATGTTGCAAGCTATATGGTATGTAAAGCATCTTAGGTTTTCAGTTTGCCCAAAATCACTGGAAGATGTGTCTTCATGCAAGGGCTGTGATGTTATCGTGGATATTCTTGGTTGTTTTGAGCACTTCAGCATCAGTTTACCAATTCAAAAGTTCTTATGTGAAACATTGCGATCTCACCCAGCAAGGCACAAGAAGTCCAAGTGGATGTTTTTTCACTTTTCAGGATTGCTGTCATTGAGTTGTGCTAGCGGGCTTGATTTTTTAGTTAAGGACTGTTTATTTGCACTGATGGTATTGTTGAATATGTTTATTATTGAAGAGGGGGATCTAGCTGCAGCTGATTCATTATTTGGTTCCAGCTTGGAATCCTTTTCATCTAAATCCTCTGATAAATTTGAAGGGGTAAGTTTGGTTTCTTAATTTACTGGCCTTCTCAGTTTTACTGTTGCTGTGTTTCCAGCCCATTAACGTTTTCCAATAATGATGCAGGTCACGGCAATCTCAAAGTCTAGCCAAATAGTTTCATCAAAAATTCGAAAGATTCAGGAGATGTACCTGAGGTAAATGATCTTGCCTTCTCAGAGTTGTTTATCCTGATGGTGCAAAAATTGTGAACAGGGAAAAATTAAATAACTCAAGTTTAGCATCTTTAGTTGTTGTTTTGTTTTCCAATTTTCTGTTGGTTTTTATTAATTAATATTGCAAGTTACATATAGGCATTTACAATTTGCCCAAAAGGATTTCTTTTCTCCATGCTTCTGTATTTCAAAAGGTTATTGTTTATATGCCATTATGCTTTGCACATCTAGAGAGTTAATAATTAATGTTGATGAAGCTGTATCAAATGCACTAGTGACTAGTTCTTTCTAAAAGTTACTTGGTCGTTGTAGATGTGTATTCATATAGTCTTCACTTTGATTTCTGAAATTATTTGATAGTTTTTGAAAAAAGAGACTTCTTTTGTATTAAAATGAATCTTAATGTTGTAATTAATATATAATAGTGAAATAATGCAATCATCTCATAAACTACAATGGAAATGTTGAAGTTCTATGCCAGAACTAGGGTTTATTTGGTTTCTGCTGGCTATTTAGTCAAGAGGGCTGCAGCATTAACCACTTCGGTCACTATACAGGAATAACCCATGTCTACAGTATATCAAATTGTTTGTTCAAATTTAATGGCGTCTCTTTTTCAAGTAGTACGATACTGTTGAAATATGCATGCTGCCAGAATTGTATTTTATGTTTATTTACTTTTTGGGGATACCATCCTTTTTTTGTTTAGACTGCATGTGTCAAGAAAAATGATAACATCACCTATTTTTCGCTGGCTTTTGTTGTTTTATTCAGAAAACACTCCACCATATGTTCCAACGACAGAAAACAACACAATCAAGCAGGAACTTCAGAATATGGCTCCATCATGAATGAGTTGGATTCTGTAGTCAGCATGGAAGATGACAAGGAAACCTGCAATGGTGAGATCTTCCTGAAGTGCGTGCTAGGGAAGTATGCAAAATCCAATGTTATAGATGATTTATCAGACTTCATCGAATGCGAGCAGGGAAAGAATTACTCTGGCTGGTTGAGGGATCGACAAAAATTTAGAATATGGAAGTACAAGAAAACGACAATTCGAAGGTGGAGGAGAAAAAAAAAGTCTTGGAATCATCTAAAGGGGTAGTAGATCAAGATGTTAAAAGCTTTTCTTATCTACTTGTGCATAAATGTCATAAAGTGGACTGTGATCTGTATAGGTTGTAAATTGGTGGCGGATCTCTTATTGAATTTACAGAGAAATAGCTGAATGTATCCCATAATCATGCCTCATTCGAATATAACAGAAATATTACTCTTAATTACTCTGATGTGTTAAGAACTATTCGAATCATTCCCCTTTCTGAATAAAGACATTTCTATTTTCTGTTGAGCTTGAGCCCCAAATGCGTACTCCAGATGTTTTGCAGGGACAACATGAGGATTCAGAACCCGGAAGATTCGCAGTTGTGGCAAAAGCTACTGTTCTCGGTGGTACTGGTGCAATTGCCTTCGTAATTACGAGCTACTTCGTCGTGAAAAGTGAAAACCTCCCTTCATCCTATCATCATTCAACTTGGGCCCCTTTCAAAGCTACGTGGGCCCTAAATTTAGTTTCTCCAATGTATTCAGGCCTGCAAATTTATAGTCCACGCATTGCAACTTTACGGGCTTCTCGATTTCCACTCCCGTGCCCACCAGGCCACCACCACACCCATTAACAGAACTTGGAAAACAAACGACACGTCCCTGTTATCAGGACAGGAAATATGATCGGACTCTTCCACTTTTTTTTTAATAATAAAAAGGTCATCGTTATTGAGCAAAATCAGATGAAAGCACAGACAGTATACAGATCGGAGCTACATCCAGCCAACTCTCATTCTCTACACCACCGAAGTACCAAACGTCTCGGCACAGAAGTTAGTAGGGAACGAGACATTACCCAGCGCTTTGCCACTGGAATAAAAAAATTTTATTTACTCGTTTTAATATATATAATTTTTATTTTTTTATTTTTTTATTTTTGTTGATATTTTTTTTTAGTTTCATCCCTTGATTTCTTCAGTTTTTTTGAGATAAATTTTTTTTTATTTGTATTTATACACCCATGTCTTTAGTTTAGACTGTTAATTTTTATTATTATTTTTATTTCTAGTAAATGCAGTCTGTGTTGAAAAAATAGTACATGGGAATAAAAAGCAACTCAAAAACTCTAAGGAAGCAAGAAAAATTAAAATAAAACTAAAACTATTATCATCATTGTGTAAATAATGGACAAAAACAAAATTACATAAAAACAACCATAAAAACAACCATAAAAACTTTAACAAAAGAGAAAATAAAAAAATTAAACTAAAATATCAACAAAAATAAGAATTATTAGTTGAAAGAAACTATTTCACTTGAAGATAAAAAAAAGAAAAAAAGAATTACTAACAATAACTATCACAATAAATTACATTTGTTATTATCATTATAATCAATAATGTCACTATTATTATCATGATTATAACACATAAAATTATTATAACTATTATTGTTAAGACAATTAAAATTATTAAATTACCTTTAGGAATAAAAAAAAAACCCAAAACTTTATAAAAAAATGAAGCAAGAAAAAAAATCTAAAATTATTACTATTATTGCGTAAATAATGGAAAAAACAAAATTATATCAAAGAATAAAAAGGCCTCAAACTCTAACAAAGAGCAAAAAATAAATGATAAAAATAAATTCATATTATTAGTTTTAAAAAACTAAGTTTATTTTTTGTTAGATGACGCTGACACGAAGAACAAGGAGATGAACACAAACACTGGAAAACTTCAAGGAACACTAAGAAAAACACGAAAATAACAGAATGATATGACCTTGTTTCGGAGCCTAGCTCTGATACCACCTGATGTGAACCTCGTGATCACGTGGTCACGCAACCCACAACCAAGAATGAGATATGATCCTGGAAAGCTGAAATAAGTCTGATAGGAGTGTGACACAATGGAAACATGCCCCAAGGCACCAGCACTATTGGAATGAGTAGAATGACGCCACGAAGCCAATTAATCTTTGATAAGTCGGATTCAGTTTATTCAAGAACTAAAGAATGCAAGAATTACTCTCACACATAAACTGAAAAGTTCAGAATTAAAATTAATCAATGGCTGCCGAAATTTTCCTAACATGATTTTAAATAGTCTTTTAAAAACTAACCCTAATGGACCTCTTATGTGAACTTAAAAGAGGTCCACTAAAAACTGACCCAAAATCCTAAATTGAAAAGCCCATGACTTAATGCAAGCAAGCATTGGATCCTAGCTGAAAACAAAGTCTTAATTAAGCCCAAACAAGCCTTGGGTTGTAGCTAACTAACTTAAATAAAACCCATAAGGTTTATTTATTCTCTTCTCCAGCCCATCAATCCCATGCTTCCAAGTTGTAGTAGGATTTTTTTGGCTCCTTTGTTGTCCTCACTTCATGGCCCAAATAAGGTTGTATTGGACCCCTCCTGCACATGGATAAGATGTACTAAGGTCTCCTCTTGATACTCCAATGATCCTTGCAATTCTGACCTAGTTGAAACCTTCAAAACCAATGCATTAATAGTCTCTTTCAATGCCTTTGTCCTAGACCGCGTCATTGGACTATTTGGCACATGTAATGGGTCCTTGCTGGTGTTTTTGGGCTGGTCCGTATCATCCCCTCTTTCCTCGAAAGGATTCGACCTCGAATTAATATCTGTGTCAAACAATGTAAGATCAGCAACATTAAAGGTAGCACTAACACTATACTCACTTGGAAGATCAATTTTGTATGCGTTGTCATTTATTCTCTCCAAAAATTATGAAGTTGTAATTTTGATTTTCTTTGGTTAGGAAATCGTTCCTTCCGCATGTGCACCCAAATTCAATCACCGGGTTGGAAAACAACCAGTTTACATTCCTTATTTGTTTTAGAAGCGTAAAGTCTGTTCTTTTTCTCTATTTGCAGTCAAACTCCTTCATGGAGTTGTCTCACCATCTTTGCCTTCTTTTCACCATCTAAACTTACCCTTTCTTCACAAGGTAAAGGAATTAAGTCCATAGGAGTTAGTGGATTAAAACCATAAGCAATTTCAAAAGGAGAAAAATCAGTGGTCGAATGCACAGTTCTATTATAAGCAAACTCAACAAAAAACAAACATTCTTCCCAACTTTTCAAATTCTTTTGTATTACAACACGCAAAAGTTGAGATAATGTTCTATTGACTACCTCAGTTTGCCCATCTGTTTGAGGATAACATGTTGTCGAAAATAAAAGTTTGGTTCCCAACTTTCCCCATAAGGTCTTCCAAAAGTAACTAAGGAACTTAACATCACGATCTGACACAATACTCTTAGGAATACCATGCAAACGTACAATCTTAGATCTGACCTTTTTTTTAATCTAAATTGTTACAAGTCAATCTAAGTCTTCTCCTTAAATTTAAACATGAAGTCTTGGTTTTGAAACCTTTCCCTTATTAATCTTCTTCTTAAGAAGAGAGATATGGAAATGTTATGAATCCTTGTCTTGTCAAGTAATTTCATATGGTAAGCCATCCTTTCTATCCTTCTGTGATTTTAAACAATCCCTAGTATTTGAATGCTAACTTTTGGCTTTTGTCTCTTTACATGTTAGACTATAAAAATGGATAAAGCTTCAAGTAAACTCATTCTCCCACCTTAACTCGAGCTTTTTTCTATATTTATTTGCATATTTCTTCCACCTAACTTGAAACTTAGTAAAATTGTATTTTATTATTCCAGAATCTCTTTTCTCTATGTAGTCGAGTTTCAATTTCTTGATTGTTTGATGAGCTTGTAATGAGATTAGTGATACTAGAGATGGATAGCCAAAAATAACTTCAAACATGGTAGTTTTTATAAAGGTGTGAAAACTTTAATTATAACACCACTCTATCATGGTCAATCAATATAACCAATCCTCTAATCTGTCTCCAAAATAGCATATTATGTAGCTTTATAGGGTCTTGTTAGTTACCTTAGTTTTCCCATCAATTTTAAGGCAGTATGTGGATGATAAATTAATTTGACTCATCGGACCTTGAATAATTCCCCTCTAAAAAAATATTAATGAAAGTTGGAACATATCAGTTATTATGTTTTCTAGTAATCCATGAAGTTTCATAACATATTAGGAGAATGATCAGACAACCTTAACAACATTGTAAGAATATGATAAGAGAATAAAATGAGTATATTTGGTTAACTTATCAACTACAACTAGCATAACAAAATGATGATTGGACTTTGTTAAACCCTCTATAAAGTTTAGAGAAATAAATGACCATAACCTACGGTGTATAGGTAAGGGTTATAGGGGCCTAAATGAATTTATATTTTCACTTTTAGCCTTATAAAAATCTCACATTTTTTTATAAACTTGTATGTATATCTTCATCCTTACCAAAAATAAATCTCTCTTAGCCCTCATAAATGTCCTTTCATAACCTAAATACCCCAACACTAGGTTATCATTAATATAATTCATGACTACATCCTTTATATAATAAGTCATAATTAGATAGCTTTTACCCTTGAGCTATAAAATGCCCCCTAAATTGATATTTGAGTGAGCCAAAGTCTTATTTTCTAATTGTTACATGATTCCTTAAACCTTTACATCAGATTTATACTTATCCATTAATTGATCTAACTAGTTAACTAAGATTTAGTAATGGCTTATAACTCACGTTCCTATATCTTGTTAATGGTTTTATATAGAGCATCTACCTTAATATTTGTGTTAAAGTGAGAACATGATCTTTGTCACGACCCGATTCCTAGATCCGTGACCGGCACATAGATATGGTTCCCCTTCAAGGTTCCACACCTATGCGAACCCAAACTTACACACACACTTAACATTCATATTCAAAGTCAACGCAACGGAAATGACAAAGTAAACTTTATAACATAATTCAAATGTCTTAATACAAAAGTTGAGTAATCTTGTTATAATAGTGGAGCGCTAACTAGACATAAAAATAAAAATGTCAATTACAACCAAAATAATAAGTTCTGAAATTTCAACGATAATGATCTGCTAACGAGCTACGAGCCTTAAAATAATAAATAATGAGGGGGTGAGTTCAACAACTCAGTGAGTAGATAACATCTAATATACACATGCGAGATAATACAACAATGAGAAATATATTATCGAATCTGCTCGGGGTTCTTATAAGAAAATTTCTCAAATAGGTCATATCAAGGAGATAATAGGTATAGCTCGTCAGAAAATCATAATGCAATGAGCATGAGGCTCCGTACTGTGGGATGATCAGTCCACACAGGTTGGTGACTCCCCCGACCAACTAGGATTTCAGATACGATGTGTACAAAGACTAACATTTCCCTGTTAGCGTGGGTATTCTGACTGGCATACCGTAGGTATGTATATATATATATATATATATATATATATATATATCATAATCAAACAAACATATTCATATCTCAAGGCTCAACTCATGACATCAATCAAATGAAGAGCTATCAATTCACAAACAAATATTGGCTCATATCAAGAACGTATATTCAATAATTGATTATGCTTTATCGTAACAAGAATAGTACTTAACATATATATTATCAAGAAGCATAATCCAAATACTATCAAATCAAATATTTATAATATTTCTCATGCATATTAAATATTATCCACTCACCTGACTCAAAAGCGATTGAAATTCAAAAGCAGAATATTGTCGGAATCCTACTGACGTACCGCGGGCAGAATATCAGGATTATCTGAATATATAAAAGAAATACATACTCAAAAATGACTCAAAATAAGTAGAATACCTTTAGTAAACATATCTAAGAGTTCAACTCATAATTCTATGTGTTTTGAATTAAACTATCTATTTCTCGCAAAACCTAAAAACAATGGTTTCTTTCTAAATCTAGTTCAAGATACACAATTCGTAAAATTAATAATAACTCATCAAATAAGCCTTAATTATCCATCAAACCAATCTGAAATAGTCAAATTTCACTCCAGGGACCAAACTGCAATTTTCCAAAGTTCGGGGACCAAACTGTAATTTTCCACCAAAAAGACTAAAATGAATTTTCTTCATCTTCAACCTCCAGCCCAAAATTCCAGCAAGGGTTTTTCACCATTTTCTCAATATTTTCTTAAACCAAACACATCAAAAACTTCAAAATCATCTACAATCAAACCTATTAACCATTACCCAAACCATTAAACCCTTAATATCTTAATCCATTCATCCATCAAATTCAAATAAAATCTACAAACCCTAATCACCAATGCAAGCAATTTGCTTAACTATTAAACAATACTTTTACATAATAACACATATACATTACCTTAATATATATTTCTCCTCCTTCCTTTCTCCCTTCCTCTTTTTCTCTTTTTTTCTTTTTTTCTTCTCCTTTCTCCTCTCTTTCGGCTCACTCTCAATTTTTCAGATTTGTTTCTCTTCTCTTCTTTTTCTATTTATATTTTACAAGTTACTACTATATCCTTAATTCATTTACACCTAATCTTAAGTCATTAAGGGCATTAATGCCTTTTTTATTCAAAGTTTCCAAACCCTAAAAATTCTTTTCCTATTTAAAATTTCAAAACCCTACAGTCTTCTCTCTTGCATTAATACTTCCTCAATACCTCTTTTACAAGCATCATATTCATAATGAATGTTTGATTAAAATCCAAATGCACTAGGAATAGCATCCAGACTATTTCTTTTAATTTTTCAAAGGCCTTATCTGCTTTTATACTTCATTAAAATTCTCTTTTTTAATAGCCTAGTTAGCGGGTCTTTAACGGCCCTATAAACCTAAATGAACCTTCTGTAATAACATATTAAGCCTAAAAACTACCTTAGTGACTTTAGGCTTTCTAGTTTGGGTCATTTAGACATTAGCTCTACCTTTCCTAGGACTCTCCAAACTTCTTCTCCTGAGACTATATGGCCCAAGTACTTGATCTCCTTTCAAGAAAGTTTGCATTTATACCTTTTGTATAAAATTGATGTTGAACTAAAGTTTATAACTCCAACCTTAACCTATTAACATGATTATTTCCATTCTTATTGTCTGTTAAAGGAAACTAGCATGAGTTTCCTAAGATATGGTTGAAAAACATCATTCATTAAGCCCTAGAATATTGAGGGGGCATTTATAAGGCAAAAAGGCATAACCATAAATTCTTAGTGATCGTTATGCGTTCTAAAACCATTTTTAAAGATGTTTTCCTCCTCTATCCTTTTCTAGTGAAAACCAAATTGTAAGTCTATTTTGGACAACAAGTGAAGTTGTAAAGCTCATCAAATAATTTATATGCCACTAGTATAAAGGATTTATCCTTCTTTTTTTTTTAAGAGTGTGATAGTTAAAACACATTCATCATAAACCATTTTCCTTTTTGACCAGTAATATTAGAGATGAAAATAGACTTTGGTTAGGCCTTATCCTAACTTAAGAAATTCTATCACTTGCTTCTTAATCTCTAACTTTTAATAGTAAAGATAAGTGTAAGGTCTCACATTGATAAAAGAAGTCCCATCTTTTTAACATAATTATATTGTCATGTATCTTGATTAGAGGCAAGCCCTTAGATTCTTAAGAAACTGCCTTGAATTCTTGTAATAGATTTTTCACCCATGTAGGATCTGTAACTTATTTAGCCTTCATTCCAAAAATTTGTAGGATTAAACCTTCAATTACTCTTAAAAATTCCTAAAATAAAGTTAACCCATTATCTACTTTTGATTCCTAAATCCTTGATAATCAAATTTGGACCTATAGCCTATTATGATGGATGTTCATAGTTAATGCATTGAAATATCATAAACAATATAGGTTTGTATGACAAACTAGTTTCCTTGGATAAAAATTCTAACATTGGGAATTCTTGCCTAACTAATGATTTTAGTGTCATTATGATCCTTACTCTAATAGGTTTTTGTTTGATGATATATAACCCAACTCAATTGGTTACTCGTGGGTAAAGGAAATTATGGGTACTTTTTGTGTCAATTAATATTATAAAAATAAGATTATTTACCTTAATTTACACATTTATGGTCTTAGGGTTAGGAATCTCAATAATAACATTTAGTAAAATCTTAATTTCCTTCTTATTCCTTTCTTTTGGCTTTCCTAAATTTTGTTATCTAGATCCTTCTTAATTTACTCTATCATGAACACCTTAGATCCAACCACACTTAAAGTGTGGACCTCAATTTACATCAAACTTAAAACAAAGTCATATATCTCTCTTTTCATTTATCGGTATTATTTCACTCTATTCTTTGATTAGTAATGGAACAATCTTTTCACATGACTTTTGATAGACCAAGCCTTTATGTTCTTCTCATAACCACCAGAAAAAAAAAATTGTATTCTTTCTAGACCATAAGCATCTATTAAATTTTAGGGATTCAACATCTTTACCATGTATTTGATTTCTTCATTTAACCCTTTTAAAATGTAGTTGAGTTGATATAAGTCTTATAAGCATCTAACTTGATTTGAGAGTAATTCAAATTGAGTTTTGTAAGCTTCAACTAATGTAATTTGTCTTATGTTTATAAGGGCTTTCATGGGATCATTATATGAAAAGACCCCGTGACAAATCTAGGAGAACAAAGGTTTTCCAACTCGTGAGCACTATTATCTCTTTCAATTCCTAATACCATGAAATCACATTTTTCTTCCTTATAAAAAATGGTTATAAATAGTGATATGAGTAATCTAATCGTGGAAGTATAGATCCTAAAAACCATAATCAACTCAACTTTGTCCAAGAAAGTTAAGATAAAGTCTAGAATTGGGCTTATTTGCTCTTGATCTTGTATGCCTCTCAATTGGACCTTGTAATAGATCTTTTGATGTAGTTTTGATAATATCATACCTTTTGTCCTCAAAAGGATTCGACTTTAAATTGTCACTTATATCAAACAAAGAGATATTACAAACATTAAAAGTAGTATTAATATCATACTCACCTAATAGATCCACTCTATAAGCATTGCCATTAATTTTGTCAAGTATTTGAAATAATCCACCTCTTTTCAACACCAACATAGATCTTTTTTGCTAAGGAAATTTCTATTTTCATATAAACACCTAAACTCAATCATTTGGTTAAAAATAAACCTCATTAATCTTTTATTAGCTTTGAATGTATATTGCTAGTTATTTTTTTGAATTTACAACTTCACATTCTAATATAGAGCCTTTACTACCCGTGTTTTTTATTGTCACTTTTTTTTGCTAATTTGTTGATCTATAGCTCCACATTCATTCTCTTAAATTTTCCGACTCAATTACACAAAATTGTAAAAATTGTGATGTCCAGGTAACAAACGACATATCACTCACCTTCTCTTCATTAAGTCTAAATGACACATCGTCTAGGGTTTTAATTCGAGATTGACAAGTTTTAATTGAGTCTTTGTTCTTCTATTTTTTTTCTAATTGCACCCATAATAACCTCCTAACTTTTAGTTTCATGGAAATTTCACTCTTGTCAAACTTAATTACAGCTCCAAAGGTGACCTACTATTTCATTTTAGTCTTTGATTCTGATTTTGTGTATTTTGACCCTTAATTTACCAACAAGTTTTTAATTTCTTTAATTTAGCCCTTGATTTGATCAATTCCGGCCCCTTCATTCACATATATTTTTTAGTTTGGTCATTAGTTCTTAATTTCTCAAATCAGGTACCTAATAGCCATCAAATTTTAATATTTATGCTTTTAAGTCCCTGATATGACCAAATTAACTATTAAGAATTGCAATTTGACCTCTATAATTTAATTTCTTACAATTAAAGCCTAAATTTATTTAAAAAATCATGTTTTTTGTTATAATTAATTTCTTATAAGTTCAATTAAACCTTGAAAAGTTCTAATTGGGTCCTTAAACATATAATTTTGAATTTTCCTGCTCAAACTGATTTTTTCTTGCAAATAAGGTCTTCATCAATTGAAAATATGTCGTCAAATCTTTCTATTATGTGTATTTTTATCCTTCTCAACTAGTTTTTGGCAATTTCTTCATGTTCTAATATATTCTTCTTACTGATATATTTTTTTTATTTTATTCCGTCATTTGTTTTTTGTTTTTTTCTGATTTATTTTGTTCATGTGGGTGCCTGAAAAAGGGTAACGATATTTGTGATGTCATAATCAAAGCTTTAGTATGCCTATAGTATCTTTTTTTCTTTTTCTCTCTTTTCTCTTTTCACACAATTAACTACAGTGAAGTTTTTGTCTTTTCCATAAAAAAACACTTTAAGCTTTAGTTTAAGGGTATTTTTATACATCCTATAAGTCATTTAATGATTGTACAAGGGTATATATTCTTTTCCATATTTTTTAAGCAGTAAAATAACTTCATGACCCCTTTTTTTTTTAAAAAAAAATAAAGGGTTGATAAAGGGTATTTTAGTTATTTTATTTCTTAAGAGTAGTAAGAAGTCAACTTTACTCTTATAGTTAAAGAGAAATTAACATGGACTTGGGGGCTTTTTGTTATTTTCAAATAGGTTTTACTATGATTCCTATAAACATAAAGGTAATTTTATCTTCTTATTTCTTAATTAATTAAGTTGTCGATGCATGCTTATCACGCATCGGTGCATGAAAGATGTCATGCCTTTTAAATGGACGAGAAGCATCTCTCGGTGACCGACAAGCTCTTTTGTTATGTCACTAGATACGTCATTGCATCTTATTCCACTAGGTGCGACACGTATAATCATCGTGTGGTAGGTTGTTGTTAGTTGGATTTTTTTCCCTTCTTTTCTCTTTCCTCCCAAAAAAATGTAGAATTGTCCCCTTTTTTTGCTATTTTAATTCCATTCCTTTTTTTTCTTTAATTGCTATCTTTTATCTTTGACCATTTTGTATAAATTTTATTTGTTTTTAATTTTGTCCTTCAATTCCAATTTGGCATGTTTTATTTCTTTTTCCAAATTCAATTCTTGTTGTTTTGATCTATAATTTTCTTCTTGACACTTTTATGATTTTTTTAATTTCTCAATTCTAATTTGTCATATAGTTTTTTCAATTTATTTTTTCTTGTTTTTATTTTAATTATTTTTCTCCTTTTTTTCTTTTGTCAAGCTTTTGGTGGTTTTCAATTCCATTTCTCAATCAAAGATTATTGATTTTTTTTTCTAATTTAGTCATCATACTTTTGATTTTTTTTCCTTTTGTTAAATTATTTTTTCAACTTAGCCCTCTAATCAAAGAGTTGTGCTTGTCCTCTAATTTATTTATTTTTAATTCAATTGCCATCCTCATTATGTTAATTGTTATTTTATATTTTAAATTCTTTTGTATAATTAGTTTATTTTTCAATTTTATCGTTCAGCATTTGATTTGCTAAGAAATGAACTTCTTAGTTTTTTCAAGTATGGTGCTTCTATTGTAATGACCTATGTCACAGGTTTTAAAATTTATGTATAACATAATTTTCAAAGTCAATTCAGGTTAATCCTTTTTAAAAAAACAAAACTTATAAAAATGACATCGTTTTGGAAAAAAAAATCAAAGGGTTTTGAGTAGTTTTTCCAAGGTGATTTGACTAAATCATATTGGGTCAATCCTCCCTCTATTTTTATTGGAGCTCGGCTTGGTCTAGGGTAACAAATCAAAGTGTTAGGTTGAGTCAAATTTTAAATAAATGATATGTCGGATTATCCTAATCTCATTGTTTAGGCCATATATTTTGAGTTAACTCGAGTTGACTCACTTTTTATTACCCAACTTATATATTTATCAAGCAACTTCGAGTTTGCTTGAGCCGAATACTTGTCCCTTTTTATCCAATTATATATTTCCTTAGGTTGTTTCTCCAAGATTTTCAGTCTTTTTTTTTTAAAAAAAAAAAAAACATTGTTTGTTTACCATTGTTGCCAAAAAAATTATAGTTTTATTTAAAATAAAATTGGTTTATTCAACATGGTCAAGACTATTTTTTTTCTAATTACTTTGATTATTTTTTTGTCCTTAAGTTCATTTTTTTTCAATTTAACCTTGTGATCAAAGAGTTTTTTTTTATCCTCTAATTTATTTTTAGCTTTATTATTTTAATTGATATTTTTATTTTTAGCCCTTTATGCAATGGTTTTTTTTTATGGTTTTATCCTTCAGCTTTGGATTTGTTGAGGATTGGACTTTTTTGTTTTTTCATGTACGGTGTGCGCTCTAAGGACTTATGTCCCGGGTTTTAAAGGTCATTTTTGTACCTTTTCAAATCAGACATGAAGATCAACCCTATTTTATTTTATAAATATGTAAAAATAACAGTTTACATATATATGTATATGTATATATATATATAAAAGGTTGGCTGAACAAGATTAATCTGGAAGAGAATTGACGACGGCCAACTCGTTTTTTTCTTATAAAGATGTAAATATAATTTATTTATTTAAATGAAGAAACAGAAAAAAATCAGGTTAGTTGACTTGTATCAACTTGAATGAAATCGGTTCACCTGGATTAACTCTTTTTTATTTTATAAATATATAAATATAGCATTGTTCTTTTTATATAAAAAATGTATATTTTTTATTAGGTTTTTTGAACTAATTATCTAATCTGAACAAACCCGAGATATTAAATTTTTATTATTTTTAAAAATGAATGCGCAACATTCAAATATTTTACAGCTAAAACTGACCCAGGTTTTCCAGGACTGATTATCCAAGTAAGCTCTAACCCAAGTTGTCAAATTTTTTATTTCTTTAAAAAAAATGAACATGCAACATTCAAATATTTTACAGCTAAACAGACCCGCCGCTGGTATATAGTCACGTTTGAGCTAAGCTAGTAATTGCTTTCGACCTCTTCATCAACGCTCCTCATCTATCAAACAAATAGAAATGCTGCCCTAGACCGACTCTTGGCAAAACATTAGAGAGGCGCTCTGTCTGGGGAACTCGCCACATGGCATAATTTATAATAACAACAAGACCCACGTTCCTAAATCACACAACAAACTCGCAAAGCAAAGTAACTATTTTTCAATGTTATGATGCGCAAGACAACAAGAAAGCAAAAGGAAAAGACAGCCACGTCATTACTGTTCATGTAAATGAAGAAATTCAGGCTGGACACTACCACTAACTAATAAGAGTAGGCATACAATAGCTGTATGCTCCACAACACCGGCAGGCAGACACAGAGAAATTGGCCCAAAACTTTGAAGAAACGCACTCCCTTGTCAAAACTTGAATAGAGTAGCTGAAGGACCTGAGAAAAGGATATGGTTTCTTTTGTCAAATACTTCAAGGAAAGTCAGTTCAAGAGGTAACGTAACTAACATCTTCAGTCCGGAAGTATCTGCTCGCCATCTGCATCTGCTTCCGTCTCAATCTTAGGCTTGGATGGACCCTGGGCTCCAGGGGCCTGCTTCTTCTTGATTCCACTCACAATGTCATCAATCCTCAGAAGCATGCAAGCGGACTCAATTGCTGTTTTGAAGGTTTGTGCCTTGACATTGTATGTATCCCATATCTGACGACAGAAGCAGATGGTTATCAAAACAGTCGAGATAAAACAAATTTTGTGGACTTGAGAATTCAATCACCACCATCACCATAACATATCTATCTAGTTAACTTCATACAAGAATATGTGACGACAAAGATAAGGTAATCATATCACAGACATGCAAGTACCAAACCAATCAACTACAGGGATTAAACTAAGATCCAAAAGAATGTTTGCATAAAGGGGTCATTATCTGAACTCCATTTGAAGAATGAGATTCCACCAAAGTTAATGAGATTCTATGAAAACAAAGCAACAGGACTTGAAACTACAATATTATACCTTCCTCTCTTTCATATCAGTAATTTCACCAGTGTTGCCATCTATGCCAATCCATGCGTTTTCACCATTTGCATGCTGCAGTAATGAATTAGACACAATATAAACAGAAGATGGATGAGTGGAATCTGTAGGTAGAGCTCTTATTCTGTAAAAGCAAGCTACAAAAAAGGTCCATACCTTTCCCTGCAAAGCAGTCATGGTTCGGATCACATTAACACCACAATTCTGAGCCAATGTCCTTGGTATAGCCTCGAATGCTATAGCAGCAGCTTCATAAGGCCACTGTTTCACAACCAATAGATATAACATTAAGGAAAATCATGTTAATCTATAATGTATATCCTACTTTTATTCTAAAAAAAAATTACATAACAGTTTGTCAAATCTAAGAATTATTGAAGGGTGATCCATAGGTGTTGGTGCAGGAGTCATTCACCTTTTCTATGCCTTCAATGGATGAACTTTTTTGCTTCAGAGCAGCAGATACAGTTAATTCTGTAGCACCCCCACCAGGAAGGAGTTTTGGATTCTTGAGTATATTTCTTGCTACAGACATGGCATCCTATATTGAGAGCGCGATTTAGAACATCAGATGGCTGAGGAATGTTTTAAAACAATGGAGAGAGAGGAGTGACAATTAAGCCATTCAATACCTGCAAGTTTCTTTCCACTTCATTCAGAAGATCCTTGCTGGCACCTCTCAAGAGAACAGTGCATGCCTTTGGATCTTTGCAATCAACAATGAAAGCAAAGAATTCATCCCCAATTTTCTTAACCTCGAATAAGCCAGCCCCAGTACCTACATCAGACTCTTGCAACTCATCTGGCCTGTTAACAATGGTGGCCCCACATGCCTTGGCAATTCTATTATTATCAGTCTTCCTCAGCCTCCTGATTGCACTAACACCAGCTTTGCTCAGATAGTGGCATGCTAAATCACTGAGACCTTTCTCCGTGATTACCAAATCCGGTTTGAACTTAAGTATCTGCACACACATATTCTCTATGTATTCCTCTTCCATTTTCAACAGGACTTCCCAGTCTTCTTCTCTAACCAGCTCGGCATTTGTCTGGTTCTCTCCTTTCTTATATTCAACGGGACAATCAAGAAGAATAATGCGAGGGTTGGGAATTTTTCTTTTCATTTTTCCTGGGGCAACCACATCTTTGTTAAACATAACCCCTTTAAGAACCTTTGAATCTTCCAACTGGCCACCAGGCACCTTCTCAACCTTAATGTATTTCTTAATGTCAACTTCCCGCAACCCTTGGCCAAGGTCAACACCAACTGTTGAGGTGGCATCAATTGCTAGATCCTAGAAGTTAGTAAGTAATTAGCATATACGAAGTAAAATTTGACCATAGCAAGGCTTGGGACAATGATTGATGTTCAAGGTACTTTTTGTATTCAGAATATTTTAAAACCAAGGCAGAAAAATAAGGAAATGCAATAAAAACATCAGCACTGCATCACCAAATATTGTGCTTCAGCTTAATTTTATCAAAATGTTGTCTATTCATCAGCAAGAAAAAAGTTTCACCGAATAGTACAGCTCTATTCAACTATGTTTCCTTCAAGTAGCAACATGTATTCATTGTTTGCATAAATATTCCTCATCCATAATTCACTAAATGAAAAATGCAAAATTTAAACATCTCATAGATCTTCATTGTTATAATCCGGGACAAAAATAACAAAGTAAACCATGCATAATCATATAACACAAAGAGACTGGAGTCTCACATTTAAAAGCATCCAATAACCTTGGATAGTTAGGCATCCGAAATAAGTATAAAGAAAATTCACGGTTCAGATAACAGAAAAGACCAAAACCGAAGTGAACTAATGCCATGTGTATAAGCCCTTAGAATGTGAAGGATACTTACAGCAATTAAGTCCCCAAATTGACTAGTGAACTTTGTGCCTATGCAACTCTTGATCAGCCCCAACATTGTCGGACCTGTCATATATATCCATAAGTTACTAAAACAACTCAACCAAAAGGATTTTTTACAATGCTTAATATCATAAGAAATCAGTACTACATTCCCTGTAAAATTAGTCAAACTCCTACAACAGGGTGTTCTTTATAAACTTTCATCTTTATCTTTTTCATATATATACATAAATTAACTAACCTTCTAGGTTATCGGATGAATATTACAAATCCCAACTAATGAAAACACCAACCACTAATCATCTCCCTCAATATAAACTCAAATAATTAACATAATAAGATTCAACCAATGACCATAAGAAGTAAATTGAAACGGCAAATAACACCACCAACAAAAAGGAAGAATCTTGATGAACAATAACAATCAGAAAGTGAAGGAGCAACAACTTACGATCGTTGACATCAATGGACACAGCAATTTTGTCAAGCACAGCAATAGCATCCTCCAGAGCTTTATTGTAGGCTGCAGCAATGGTAATAGAAATAATTAAAAAAGTTAGGTAGCTAGTTAGTGAGAAACAAACTGATGATCCATAAAAACCCCTAAATAATTTTATTATGCAGGACTAGTAGTAGATGTAGTTAAGTTACCTCGGCAAATGACAGTAGGATGATAGCTCTTTTCGATGAATGCTTCAGCAACATGAAGCATCTCTCCTCCTATTTTCATTTATCCAATTAAAGTCAGTAATAATATATTCAATAAGTAGTTTACTTTTAAGAGAGAGAAAAATACACAAGGCGGTACCGACCGAGAACAATGACAGAGGTCGTTCCGTCACCGACTTCTTCGTCTTGAGTGCGACTCAGTTCAATCATGGATTTAGCAGCAGGATGAGCCAGATCTAACTCACGGAGGATTGCATTTCCGTCGTTGGTAACAACAATACCACCGCTGGCATCGAGAAGCATCTTCAACATGGAACGAGGACCTAAGGTGGTCCTTATGATATCGGCAACTGCCTTTGCAGCCTGTATGTTGGCATGATGCACCTTCGTTCCTGATTCTCGTTTTAACGAATCCCCTGCAGCAGCGACCATACATTTTCATTTTTCATTTTTCATTTATTATTGTGATTATTATTTTTACAAAATACTTGAAAAGGAAAGATTAGGGTTTCAGAACTTACTGAGAACGAGAACTGGAGCGTGCATCCTTCCTTTTCGTTTGTTTCGGTTACAGGTAGAAAAACCCTAGAAAAGGAGACAGGAGGAGAAGAAGAGACTGCCTGTTTGTGTGTAAACTTTTAAGTTTTAAGTGCCTGCCTCTTCTTAAAAACGAAAAAAGGCCGCCAGCCCTCCCTCGGTGGGTTGGGTAAGCTTTAAGACTTGTAAATAGTGTTTTAAAATAATTTTTAATATCAATAAACAAAAATAACTTTAAAAAATAGAAAAATCTAAAAACCTTTCAACACTCAAGAAGAAATATTTTAAATTAACAACGCCACAAACCGATGTCGTTTCTACACCCAGCAGAATAGTAATGCGGCTGGAGGAAAGGAAGAGAAGAGGATAAGGAGCCCAACCCAACTATCCACTCTATCCTATTTTCCTCCTTTAACAAAGCCCCTTAAGCACAAATTACTAGTTGGGCTTACAGCTTGAGGGAAACACCGCTTCATGGATCCAAGTTTTGTATAGAACTCAGAAATTTCATTGAATAAAAAGGAAAAAAAATCCTTATTTTTAGAAAAATTATTTTGTTTGTGGGATTTAAAAGATAAATCCCCCTCCAAATGAACTCATAAATTTCATTAAATAATAAGGGAAAAAATCCCTAGTTTTAAGAAAAAATGATTTTGTTTGTAGGATTTAAAAGAAAAACCCCACTTCAGATCACCTCTCTCTCTCAGTTAACTAGATGCATCTCTCCTGTAATAGTGCTGGTAATTAAATGCCTATTTAGAACCATGTTTTTTTAAAATATTTTTTTTTAAAAAATAAATATTTTTATTTTTTTGTTTTAAATAAATTTTATTTTATTTTTTAGATCATTTTAATATAATAATATCAAAAATTAAAAAAAAATCATTTTATTACAGTTCTACACCAAAAAAAACAATTTAAAAGGCAATCTCAACAACCAACCCTAAATTTCCCAGATTGAAAGCATGCAAGTCGACTGGCATCCACCTATCCCCCTTTCCCCTGGTCTATGGTTCGAGGTTTTTTTTGTGAGAGAGAAGGAATTTTATAAACGTACCAAGCTGAAATCAACTCATCTTCAAAGTGCTGTCGGTGTAAGAAGTTATCAACAGAAGAATACAGAGGCTGAGATTTTGTAAAAACCACCTTGATCTTCATGGCTGCATCGGGTTAACTTCCCCAATCAACACGGTTTCTCTTTCCTTTGAAATGAGTTTCTAATTACAAATAGAGTAACCTGAGAGAGAGACTAGGACGACAAGAAATAAGCACTAATACACTTGCAATTACAACTCAAGCTCATTGCAGACAACAGATTGTACAAAGGATTCAACAAGTTCAGAAAGCTACTCCCAGGCTTGACTTCTCAAAAAATGTTGTTCCTCACTTGCCGAAAAATAGACCTCTCTTCTTTCCTTTCCTTCTTTCACCAAACTGCAACAGCCAGTAAGAGTGTAGATTATGGTTTAATGAGTGCTAACTCAACAGAGTTGTTCTTCATAAGTTATCTCATAGTAAACGAACAGCTCTGAATGAAGCGTCCACAGAACCAGGCAACCCTTTTAACAAAAAAAGTGTACGACAGCTAACGAGCCACATGACCACATTTCTCAAAAAAAAAAAAAAAAAAAATCATCACCCCCGACACTCTCATTCTTATAAATCCCAGTGCTACATACACGCCACAACGCATGATTTGTAATGTAGCTTGCATTGTATGTTGTATAGATATACATGTCACATGCAAGTTACAGAATTCCATGAAATTCACAAAGACGAAGTGGGAGAAAAAAAGGGTACAAGAACTATACCTGTTTGATAAATAATCTCAATGTGAGAACAATTGTATCTCTTGCGCTGCAAAAAAAGAGTGCATGAAAGGTAAGGCATAATGGATCAAAAATCAAAACCGAATTATTATTCCTCAAAAAAAGGAAAGGGGATATGTGCTTCCATTTAAAATAAATTAATGATGTATGAAAATTATCATAACCTTCCACATGATACACATGAGAAAACAAAATACTTGAACCTTTAGCAATCCAATTCTGTAGATTTGTGTTATTCTCTGTATTATGTACCATATTCATAATTATGAGGAAGAAAAGCATATATCTTATTTCTTTTACTTTTTGACCATGGTGGAGGAACAGGAAGATCACCCAAGGACAATAAAAATTCTAACTTACTAGTTGATATCTGTTGAGCTGTCATCTGCTTGTAGGAGATGCTGATGACCAGCAGAATCAGTTAATATAAATTCCAAAGCATGTCCGTAGGGAATTGTAACCTATAGAGGAAGAAAAAATAGAAAATTATGAGAATACCATAATAAGACATCGACCACCTTTGTGATTTTGAAAGATAACAGTTGGCATAAGGATGGTAATCTTCAATGACTGAGAGCATGAGCCCAGCACCACTAAACTTGCAAGACTCGCAAGATGATCACAATCACATCGAGACTTTGTGCAGACTTAAATTCCATTTATATGAAAAATATTCATATTGTATGTGCAAGTCAATTTATCATAACTACAATAATTGAAACTAGCTATTGCCACTTTCCTCCAGAAAGTGTGTGCATATATTGCAAGACACAAGTGTACATGCACAAGCTGATGCGACCCCCCCCAATGAAGATGATACTTCCCCATGAAAACCAAGAATCAGGTTTGAGAAGTGTGACGCAATGAAAACTTGTCCCGAGACACCAACACTATTGGAATTGAATCGAATGAAGCCACAAGGTCAGTTATACCTTGATAAGTCAGATTTGATCTGTCCCGGCAAAAAAAAAAACATGTTGCATCACGCAACACACAAGTTTATTTCATTAATTCATGATTGTTAGGTTTGCAGCATGCAATTAACTTATATAAGGTTTCAAATAACCCTAATGGATCTCCATCGTGGCCTGATTTGAGCCGACTTACAAAATTAACCCGAATATATAATAATAATCCAAAAACTAACAGCAAAATAAAAAATAAATAAAAATCCAAAATTAATATGCTAGATATGCTAGTATCAGATTTGTCACCCCTAAAAAGTCCTAAATAGACTAGGAAATCTGATCTGATCCCAACATAACTCAAGTCAACTTTGGATATCATGTGGCCCAAGCTCATATTCATTAATATGAACCAAATAAGACCCAATATACACTCCAAATAAGCTTTAGTTGTTGCCCAAAAGGAATTGTATAACAAAACCAGTAGAGTCTGTTATAATCTATATTGCAAGGCCTTCCTGAACTGCGATTGATCTAAAATTTCATCCCCACATAGAACCATTGCTCTAGAATCATTTGGTAAAGTTTCAGCACAATCAAACGGTTAAATATGGAGATATGATCAATAGAGTATAACTGGACAGTATGAAAATTTACATCGAAATCCGAAATTGACCATGTCTGGATCGTATCACAAGCATCATGCATTAATCGATCTTCATCCATGTAATTTCTTGACAAGAAATTTGCTGGATAAAGATCGACTAAAAAGTGAGTAGAAAGGTCCATGTCAGACTGCATTACTCACAGACTTGCACAACATCCACTATCAAAGACTGTTTGGGGCTGGATTCTGGTCTGAAGGCATTGCTTATTAGGGGCGTGAGTTTAAAAATCAGTTAATACATCCCATCAAGGCAAGTAGTCAGTTTTTTAGTATTCCATGAAAATATTTTCTTTAGTGGCATCCATAGCACTTAACATAATTGGAACTCTAAATTCTTTAGCATCAGGAGATCACATTTTTCATTAGATTGCAAGGCCCTTCATACAAAAAAATTAAGAGGATGTAGAGAGGATCATACACTTATCGTTTGTGAAAACTTCTCAGTGACAACCACACCCCCAGAATCACTCTTGATACTGTAGCCCTCCCTCTTGATGGCCAAAGTACCTGGTTCCCATATATCAATAAATCTAGTCTGCAATATCAAACACCAAATTACTATCCATCCTGTTTAAAAAGATGTATAAAAGGTCATCTGTAAGACCTTGATAACAAATGTGAGAACAAAATTTGTGTATAGATTCATACCCAAAGGCCTATTTTATATGAAACATGGCCACTATAAACAATCTTCTGTATGTGTTCATGCATCTCAGGATCTGTGACCAGGAAAGCAACAATTTGTAAAATTCATCCTATGGTGAGCAACTTGACCAGAAAAAATAAATTAAAATATAAAAATGCAAAGGAACTGTAAAGGGAACTGCAACTCCATAACAAATTCAATTCAATGTAATAAAAATATTAAAGATTAACTGTGGCCCTTAGTATAGGTTTCCAAAATCCATAAAGGAGTTGTCAGCTTGGAGTGGCCAATTTTGATGCCACCTGCAAACAGTATTAGGAAGACTTCTATCCCTAACTTGTACATGTGGAAAAGGTAGCTCTGAACTGTTGCTAGAACATAGGTGACAAATAAAGAACTTGAATCTGCTGACCATAGGCAACCAAAGTTAAAGGAAGAAGAAGATTGGATAGGGAAGAAAAGTCAAGAAGAAAAAAAATTCACATTGAATAGGAAGGGTGCAAGGATGCTTTTATAACTGATGTGAGGATCATAGCACAGGGAAAACAAGAGGACACCTTTAGTAAGCAATGCTTTTATGATGTAACAAGGGACATCCCATAAAAAAAAACAGAAGAATAAAAGAATAGAAAGAACTAAACTCCATCGAAACTGCATGTTATAGCATAATAACTAACCATATCTGATCTTTTTGTGCTCATTTGCAAAGACCTTTACAATCTCCCCCTGGAGACATCAAGAAATAAAAAAGGTTATCTCACCCACAATTTTTATGACAACTAACATATGTAGTGATGACAATAGTAATCACTCAAATTAGCATTTTTATCAGTACAACCCAAGAAGCTTGACAAGAAAACTATCATCAAAAAACTAAAACAAGGATAACTATTATGCATGTGTGTGTGCATGAGCACATTCAAATATTATGTATCTTTTGCGAATGGGCTCAAACAAAACCTCCAATTTGTATGCAGATCTAATCACCTGATGCAGTACAATTCTGAATATCTTGAATACATATATGATCCAATTACTTGGACTTAGAAAAGACAATTGAAAGGGTTTTCTGAGTTCTTTACCCATGCAGACATGAATTAACTCGGATGCCAAAATGCAACCTGATACACTCCCCTTCAAGAGCACATGCCCACACACACTCAAAAGTAGATGTAGCTCAATTCAATTCAGCTGCAGCCAATAGACTAATGTACAGTGTGCAAAAAAGTTTAACAAAAAAAGGCCTACATAACAGCAGGTATGCAGAAGAACACTAGGAGGCCCTTAGCAAACCCATCACAGTTGTAAAACCTATCATACATGAAAAAGGAGCCTATAACAGAGACAGCCTCCCATCTTGCTTTCTTTTTTTAATCTTAAATCAACTTCTGACATTGTTTTACCAAGATTCTCGTTAAATTTCGATGTTTTGTTCTTGAAGCATCAAGATACAAGCAAGCTACACCAGCAATTGTCACAAAGAAGTATATTGGCCCAGCCAGTAAAAGGAATGAGCCAAATCAATAATTAAACCTATATTAAAACAAGAGAACCAGTATGACCATGCAACCCTAAAACTGATGCAGAATGAGCTCTAAGCAAGTTAGGACGATAACATGAGCACAGGAAATCATTAAGGTGTATATCTGACAGCTTATTAGGTTGTTTTGGTTTTTTTACCAAGCTCTGCCAAATGTTGGTCTTCAATGGCCAAGGAGCTAAAGTTTAGTTTTTCAGCAATAAGAGGAAGCAGATAGCAAAATTGAATAAGATAATGGAGATCAAGACGATAAGGAGCTAGAAAATCCAGCAAATAAGAGAAAGGAGATAGAGATAAAAAAAAAAAAAAAAACATGAGAGATCTAAGACGGGGAAAGAAATAGAAGCAGCAGTTGGCATTTTCTAAATTGTACATCTACATCTGCAAAGGAAGGGAAAATTTCATATTGGGGGTTCTACAAAGACTGAGGATCTTAACCTCTTCCTGATCATCCTATACAGCTGAGAGTCTAAACTCAGCATGTACTTGGCATTTTCCACTCTAAGTAGCAACCCTTGCATGTGAGTTAAGAAGAAGCTCAACTATATATCCCAGGAGATGAGGTAAAAAATAACTATAAGATCTAAAAAAGAATAAAAATGAATATATATATATATACACTTTATCAAATTTAATCAGACTGTTGGTGGAGCAAGACGTATGGAAGCTTTTCAAAGCATTGCTTAATAACTTTTGAGATATTATTTCATTTCATTTAGAATATATTTCATAAATCTAGCTATATTCAGTATGAGTTAGAAGTTTTATTTTGTTCAAGACCATTATATTTCCAATCTTACTACAGGATTTCATTAAGATTTTAGTGTGTGTATAAGAGCACTCGTAAGAGGTTGAATTTAGCTTGAGAATTGTGAAGCCTTTGTTTTCTCCCTTTGGTATTCTTCTTCTATTTCTTTCCCTTTGTTCTATCCTCTCCTAAATCTTATCTCTGTCCTGGTCCTACATCACCTAGCTTGTCACAGGAACTTGGAAAACCAAAAAGAAAACCAGACAAGAAAATGACACGCAAGAGCACAAGAAGAACCAACTATTGCAAGCACATGGGAGTCACCAGCCCAAACTGAGAACCTTATACCTTGCGCTTCCTGTCATCCAGAGGCTGGACTTCTATAGCAAGGTAGGTTTCGACATCATCAGCAGTAACTAGATAGTTTGGTTGTTTTGCTCCTGGAACCAGAAACTCATTAAGAAACAGCCCTGGGGTACAGAAAAAAAAAAGAATGAAAAAGAGAGAGTACCTTCAATGTAATTAACAGATCCATCTTCCAAATGCCGTACCCACTACCAATGAAGAAAGAGAAGGTTATGAGAAACATTAACATTCTACCTAGATGCTTCCACATAAAGCTCAAGAAACTGTAACCAGAAGCAATAACGAATGGGGAGTTTAAGCAACAGAATCACACCTCAAAATTACAACTGGTTGTTCCATTGATGGAGTATCCGGATGCCTGGAGTTCTCTTCCTGGAAGTGCTTCGCCTGAAATCTGGAGGCCCTCTATTGCCGGTAATGGATCATCATCTGCAGCTGCATATCATAATACATCCAATGGGGATGTTCAGCAACAATACTTAACTAAAACCCTTCTTGGAGAAGAAATTCTCAAGCTTCCAACAACACTGCAATCTCACCCTCTGAAACAGAAGAAGAAGGCTCTTCAAGAACTGGAGGTAGGAAAGGAGAAAATGAGGAGCCAGGATCATCCAATGTATTTGAGTATATAGGGTTTCCTGATCCCCAATTAGCTTGAGGTTCTCTCTTGTCCAGCTGTACCTCTGCTTCAGGATAATCCATCTCACTGTTGTTGACAGGGTCACGAAACATGACTTGTTTATTTGTTGTTTCTTCACCATAATGAATAGCTTGTGCATCACCCCTAGTAACTGTAAAATGTGGTGGGGTATCATGAGCTGCTGAATTCCTGGTGAAAAGTCAATGTCACAGGATCAAGAGCAGCTTGTAGAAAAGCAGTAAATTGTTTTATCTACACAATTTCTATAAATTAATGAGAAAATTCACAAGAAATCCTTAAAAGAAACACGAAAAGCCTGTACAAATCTGAATAAATGAAGAAAAATAAGTCCCCTGCCAGAGGCAAAAAGGGGAAAGGGAAAGAGAGAGACAAGTATGCATGGTTGAGATAAATTGATTGTCAAAAGTTAATCTAAAGAATTTCTTGATGTGCACAGCTTACACTGCTAGGGATATGCACGATGCAGCGGCAAAATTATAAGAACTATATTGCTGAGATGGTTCAATTTTTGGTGAGCCGAAAGGTTGCACAGCCTTTGAATTTTACTTAAAATGGTGGAGTACAACAAAGTAAGAAAGAATGAATTCAATCAAAAGGAAAAATGAGATCTCCAATGCTGCCAAATATTCTTTGGCTGTTTAATACCTAAACATCAACCCTGACCAAGCATAGGTCTCCTGTGTGGATCCACAAGTTTAGTATAGTTTGTTTCCAAGGTTCCTCAAGTATATCTGAGAGGAAGTGTTTTTTAACAAAAAAAAAGTTTACTTGCCCTTGTTGGCTAAAGTTGCAGAGCTTTAAGGATTTTCATACGGAGCGCATCATGAAAATAAGAAGACTAAAAGAAGAAATTTTTAAAGGAATAAGAAGAATAATGAAACATGAGAGATGAATTAAAGTTTATGCAAAGCTCATAGCACACGATCATTCTCTCTTTTGATGATAAGAAGCTAGCACAAGCTTTTGTTTTAAAAAAGAATGGTTGATAATACTATTGTAAAAAGCACAATATTTTCTGATTAAGGAATGGAGATTTCATTACTTAAAAAAATTAAATCATACATATGACCAATTGGTGCAAGAATCTAATGAAAACAGAACCCACCAACAAATGCAGAGTGTACATTCAGTTCACAGTAGCAGTCTCCATTGACCAGGCTCACCTGCTAGCAAGAGGTGAATACCTCCCCACATCATCAAGATCCAGATTTTTTGCAGCACCATCAGCCAAACCACTCTGATGATGACTCAATGGATCCCAATCTGCTGCTGTCTGGGTATCAGAAGTCATAGGTATCTTTCCATGGGAATATGGTGGCTGTGGCACCAATTCAAGTCCACTTTTGCTCTGACATGTAAAACACATGAGCATTTAAAGAAATAATTTTCAAATGCTAGATGAAATTATAGCAAGATATCAACATACCAAAGCAGCATGAGAAGGTGACTGTGGAGCAAAATTTGAGTGGTTCACATCTGAACGCCAAGGTGCCAATTGATACTGGGACTCCTTGAGCTTTGACTGAGACAGAAGCAAAGAAGATAATGGGCACCCATCCATTCATTATGGAAGTAATAAGCCGAAGAGCAAAAGAAAACTACCATAACTTAAGTTAACTCGCTAATTACAGATCACATAAGATGAGTAATCTTAAACTATCTATAACAACCTCATATCTGCATAACATACCTCGGTATGAATAAGCTTCTCCTGGAGATGTCTGAACAGCACCTACACGAGAAATCTTCAGTGGGTAAACAACAAGCAAGTGATTTTATAGCATGTATAAATGAAACAAGAAGAGTGAAAAAAGGCAGGTGTTTAAGGTCAGCTTCATAAATGCTTCAAAGTAATGTCACTGCTCAAAAGTTTTTGCCTGTGTGCTCTATAACCTGATAATAAAAAACAGCACCTGCCCTGACACAACATAGCTATCCCTGGACAGTCTCTCCATTATGTCCTTCCCCAACAAGAAAATGTTTTTCAGGGGGAAACGACACAAGGAACAAAAAGGATATTGGAAGAGAATAAGTCAAGATACTGACAAGATCTTTCAAGTTCTCCCTTCAAAAGGAAGCTCCAGTCACATCACTCAATAGCCAGAAATATTCAAGCATCTGTATCTATACTTTACAGAACATAATTATAGCACATCCCTATGAAACAACACATCTTATATGGTGGCCATCTCTAAAAATCAAAAGAAATAAAGAAAAGAGAGTTTGTGCATATTGTGAAGCATTATTTTGGACAAGTTAGAATGTAAAAAAAATTAATTAAAAGAGGAGTTTGCTAGCTAAAGAAGTTGTTTCATCCCAGATGTGATCAGATGAGTTTATTTAATTAGACTCCTAAAACACAATGCATATGAGTGAACCATAATTAGAACCTTGTCTGGTTGGACGTCAATGCTTACATGCAAACTTTAGTCCACGTATAAACTTAAGCTTGTCATTCTGGAGCATCAATCACTTAAAAGTAGAAAATTTGCTCAATCCAGTATCTCCGAAAGAGACATGATGAAAAAATATTGTTTAGGGTTGTGTGTGCATAAAATACACCATATACCATTAGAAAGCATTCGGCACTGACCTTAACATTGCTAACAATAGACTGAGCATCAGGAACTGGTGGCTGCAAAGAATACTCCACGAGAAGAGGCAGCAATGATGATACAAATGCAGATCTTTCTTGCTGTGCAGCCTACAGAACCAGAGGATTAAGTCAAATTCTCTGGTTAAAAGTTGGATAACACAGTGAAAATATCCAAGAAAGAAATAGAAAACATAAAATCAACCCCCATAACAATGAAATAAAAAAGAGGAGACCTACTTGCAATTCATATGTAAGACGTATGTTCTCCTCGATTATATCTTGTCTGTATGATAGAGCTTTTGATGCAGCATCAACAAGGTCCTGTTGCTGTTGATCAAAGGCCTGGCAGCATGAAGTTCATTTAAAATTTGTGTGAAATATTCCTCAAAAAAAAAAATATATAGAGCAATGATAGGGGGGCTCTTGATCAAAGCAGGAAAGGCAAGAAGGTACACTTACAAGTCGCATATAAGCAATGCGCTTTTCCAGAACATACTTTTCATTCCGAATTTGTGCTTCCTATAAACAAAAACCAAATTACACAAGAGTTCCCATGATATAATGTAAGCATAGAGCAAGCAAATGATAATTAGTTCGGTTAATTCTACCTTGACAGAATACTCAGCAAGATGTTTCCTCAATTGCGTAATCTCTTCTTCATTTTCATGAACCTTGAGAGCAAAATCCTAACAAATATATAAAAAAAAAAAATCGTAGGTCTAAAGCTGAACTAAGGAAAAGCTAGCTTTGCAGAAGCACATGCAGATACCTGCTTCCAAAGATGACTCTGGGTAGCAGGATCCCCGTTGTTGGGAACCAGTACACTGGTAGGATCACCAGCAACGGCAGATGATGCTGAATGATGAACCTGCTCGTTCCATTGATCAGGAGAACGAGACCTTTCAGTCACTGGTTCATCTATTTTCTGCCAGGCAAAAAAGGGCCAAGTGTAAGAGAAACAGTTTCATTGTAATGAGAAAAGGTTGAAATTCACAGTAATTACATATTTTTCAAGTTGCTGAATCTTGCTCTGAAGTTCAGACCTCAATAGCGTATTCTCTTCCACCTGACAACAAAACCATTGGTATTAAATCAAAATCCAATATGGTTACTGATTATACACAATAACTGGATGCAAGGTATAACCAGGGTTTGCAAACAATTAACTATACAGGAAATGTTTGAATTGAAAGTAGCTCATTGTAAGTACGGATCTATTGTAGGAGGAAAAGGAGAGGGGGAGAAAACCTGTTGCCTGATGGTAGCTTCGGCAGCTTCGACTGCTTTCATGACCTGAAACAAGCTGTTGTTGTCGTTATGGCTGGAGTCGTTGTTGTTATTGAGGGATAATCCAGACAGCTTATCCGCTAATTTCCTTTCGTGACCACCGTTCTCCATCTTCTTCGTCTCCCTCCCAATCTTCCAGTTCCAATCGCACCTCCTCTTCTACTACTACTGATACCCAATACTGGCGGAGCTCGTATTTCCCAAACCCTAATTTATATTATAAAACACTACAAGAAAAGAATTCTCGAGAGAGAGAGAGAAAGACTCGATTTGATTTTTAAGATTAATTCTGTGTGTTCGTAATAACACTAATGATGATGTGCGTGTTAACGAAGTCACCCTCAAAATCTCTCTCTCTCCCAGACAACCACGATGCTCACCATTATGATCACCAATCATCTCGGCTTTTTTTATGTCTTTTTCCTCTCTTTTTACAAAAAGAAAAGGAAAAAAAGAACAAATTATAATTTTCCAAACTAAACCTTCTTAATGAAAAATAAATAAATAATATTCTATCCGATAAACATAATGTTTGATCGGAGGTTGTTAAAGCTGTTTTAAAAATATATTTTATTCATAAATATATGAAAATAATTTTTTTAATTTTAAAAATATTATTTTTAATATCAGTATATTAAAATAATCTAAATACATCAAATAAAAAATTAAAATTTCCAAATTTTTTTAAAATATTTTTCAAACACATCATCTATATGCAAGATTGACAACCTCAATATGACCAGACAGACCATCACCATGTGTTTTAATTAATTACTTTAACATGCATCACTTGGACTTAATGTATCTTTTATGATGCCTCTCGTAAATTTAATCATCAATTAGCTTTATTTATTTGAGTTGATTTATTTAAAAAAACAATTAAAAAAAAGAAGTTAATTACTTATTTTTATTGTTATTATTATAGTTGCATCACTATTTTTAATGTTTAAAAATAGATGCAATACTTTTTATGTTTTAAAAATATTTTTATATTGTTTGGATGTACTCATGTAAATAAAAAAATTTAAATATATATATATTTTCAGATCAAAAAATAAAAAATAAATGTTATCATAATATTAAACATGCTAATATAGATAAACAAATAGCAACATCAATTATCATATTCTATATAGATCCATATATACACCACGTAAAAGAGGTGATTTGTTATTTGGTTATATTCAAAAGTATTAAATAAATAAGAGTAGCCTCTAGTTTTAGAAAATATTTTTTTAGTTTTTTATCATGTTTACTATTAAAAAAATGATTAATTAAAAACATTCTAGTAAAACATATTAATTTGGTTTTAAAAAAATATTTTTCCTTTTATTTTTTGCGGGATGTACTTTTTTAGAATTTGCAAAAAAAAAAAAAGTAAAACAATTAGATCACTATTTGAAGAAAAATTAGTCCCTGATTTTTTTATTGTTATATATTTATTTTTTGAGCTTTTATTTTATTTTTTTAATCTCATCTCTTATAATTTTAATTTAATTATATTTTTATATCAATTTTAGTCTTCATTTTTTTTATTATTATTTGTTTTTATTTTATCCTTTTATTAATTTAAAAACTTTCATATATCAGATTTTGTCTTTATTTTTTTTTTAAAAAAAATAACAATATATAACATTATAATTTTTTTTCAATTTTATCATCTTTCAACTTTTTTTTATCTACTTAATCCACAATATTTTGATTGTTATTGTTTTATTTAAAATAATTGATTAATTGGATTGTCATTATTTTCAATTTCATTTTTGTTCAAATTTTTTATCTATTGAATTTGATCTTTATTCTTTTAGCGAACTTTTTTTAAAAAAAATCCAAGTCATTTTTCATGGCATATAAATAGCGGAAAATACTTTCCAACTTATTTTATAATACATTGCTAAATATCATAAAATAAATCTACTTTTCAAGAATTCACATGCCTTAAAAAATTAAAACAATAAGGTGGATAAATCACTATGCATATGGACTCAATGCACTATAGATAGGTATCGCACATGTGTGGCGTCTCAATAATCGTCCTTCTAGGTTGGGATATTTGTGGCAATGGGAGAAGAATAAATGATTATTGGTTTTTATTAGTAAAAGATGGATGAGGTCACCACGTTGTATCTTGCTCGTCAAAATGATACGATCCAAGCAAGGTTAAATTCAGACTTTGAAGTAAAAATTTCTATTATCCAATTTCATGTTATTGAGCATCACTTCATAGCAAACTATTGGATCAAACTAAAACTTTATCAAAGGATTCAAAAGGTAAAATGACAGGTCATTTAGAGCCCAAAAAACCTTGCGATATAGGTTAAAACTAGTTTAATGGCCCGCACTTCGTTGCGGGCGGAGCAAATAATTTTTACAACTGTTCATATTAAAATAAAATATTTTTACATGTAAAGTTTGATATAATAAAACAAATCAAAATATCATGTTATAACAACAATAACATTGAAGTGTTAACTTCTAAAATTATCATCACTCTTACTGTCAAAACAATAACAATTAATCAAAATACCTCAAGAGAAAAAAAAAAGCAAGTAAGAACAAAAACTTAAATTATTATTATTATTCTTAATATTAATATTATTATTCTGTAACAACCAAAAAAACAAAATTAGATCAAAGACTAAAAGAAGTCTAAAAACATTAACAAAAGAACAAATAAAAAAATAAAAAAAATGATAAAACAAAAATAAAAACTATTACCTGAAAAAATCATTTCACTTGAAAATTAAAAAAATTGACCGCACTATGTTGCGGGCTGAGCAAAAAAAAATTATGATTGCTAGGATTACAAAAATTAATAGGATTTGTTGGTCTAAAATTAAAATATAATATCTATATATACGAAATATAATATAATAAAACAGATTACCACGTCCTATCATAAAAATAGCAAAATCAAAGTTTTAACATCTAAAATTATCATTGTCATTACTGTCAAAACAATTAAAATTATCAAATTATCCTGAGAGAAAAAACATTCAAAAACATTCACAAAAGAGTAAGTAAGAAAAATAATTAAAATTTTTTATTATTATTATTATTATTATTATTATTTTTATTATTATTATTATTATTATTATTATTATTATTATTATTATTATTATTATTATCATCATTATTATTATTATTATTGTGTTAATAAAGAATAAAAAACCAGAAATAAATGAAAGACAAAAAAATTGTAATAACTTTAACAAAAGATGAGACAAAAAATAAAATCAAAATTATTAGGCAAAAAAATTAATCTAACTTGAAAATATATTAAAAAAAAAACAATAAAAAACTAAAAGACAGAGCAAATAAAAAAATATAATAGATGATAAAACAAAAATAAAAATTATTAGCTGAAAAAATCATTAGGGGCTATAACCGTATTTAGCCATTTTAAAAAATATTAAAAAAAAGAAGTTGTGGCGGACCGGACCGAACCAGATTGGTCGTACGCGCGCAATTACATCCGTGACCCTCAGCTGGAACCTTTTTTTGTCCTATTATCAGGGTTAAAATTTTTAAAACACTGTTCAAAAAACGAAAAAAAAATTCAATAAAAAAAAATCAATAACTTTAACAAAAAAAAACCAACCAAAAAATGAAAAACAAATATAAGAAAAAAAAAATTGACGTCAAAATAAATAAATAAAAATAATAAAAAACAATCAAAAGAAATAAAAATGAAAAAAAAAATCATAAGTGAAAAAAAAAAAAAAAAAGCAAACAAAAAATGAAAAGAAAATTAAAAGAAAAAAGTAAATCAAAGGCAGGGATCGAACCATGCCCCCTCCTTGCACAGGCGCGCCTGTTTTCCAGTAAGCCACTGGCCTCTCTTTATTACTCTCTGTGAAACAATATATAAATATCATAAAAATAGCGAATCAAACCGACAGTCCACAGAAAAAAAAAAAAAAAAACACTATTGAAATCCACAGTGTTTTCACTCACAATACACAGTGAATTCCCGTCCTCTTTTAGTTTATGTTACGAGCCATATGCCCGCGCGATGCGCCGGGATTTTTTATCTATGTAGAAAATTGATTAATTTTAAATGTATTGTATTTTGCTATTTTAATATTTAATTAGTAAAATTATAATTGATAAAATCTTTATAATCGAAATGGAAAGTGGTTCATATATTTTTTCCCAGTAATATTAGATGCAACACATTATAAATAGAAATATTGTAAAAAAAAAATTCCAGAAATAAACTTACATTTTTTTCGTGCTATAATTAGTTATTTCAGTGTTTAATTACTAGAATTGCAATAAATAAAATATGTTAGAAATGAGTTTTTTGCGTGGTATAATTAGTATGGTTACCCGCGCATTGCGCAATGGTTTTTTTATGTAGAAAACTAATTGATTTTTTACATGTTGTAATTAGTTGTTTAAATATTTAATTAGTAACATCATAATAGATCAAATATGTCACAAATAATTTTTTTCCCAGCCTAAAAGGAATAGTGTAATCGAAATGGGAAGTGGTTCGTATATTTTTTAATTACATATAACTTAAGTAAATTTGTAAAAAAAAAATTTGAGTTGCCTTTTTTCCCCAAGTAATATTATATCTGACATATTATAAATAAAAATATTGTAATTTTCTAAGAAATAAACTTAATTTTTTTGCGTGCTATAATGATTTATTTGCCGTCTAAAAGAAACAGTGTAATCGAAACGGGAAGTGACTCGCATATTTTTTAATTGTAGATAATTTAGGTAAATTTGTCAAAAGAAAAAAATTTGAGTTGTTTATTCTCCCAAGTAATATTAGATTTGAAATATAAAAAATGAAAATTTTGAATTTTTTTTTAAGAAATAAACTTAAACAAAAGAGTATCAAATTTAAATTTAAAGCCAATTTTTTTATAAAATTTATTAATCATATTATTATATTAAATGTATTTAAGCATATTGATATAATTTTGTTTTAAAAAAACAATCTAGGTCATTTTTTCTCTCTCTTTCTCTATAGATTTTTAGGCGATAATATTCAATAAATATTAAAATATATAATTAGTCTCACATATTTTATAGAGTAATCAAAATGAGAAGTGGTTCGTATATTTTTTAATTGTAGATAACCTAGGTAAATTTGTCAATTTTTTTTTGTATGAGTTGATTTTTTCCTCATAGGTAAAAGAGCTAACAAGAAAAATAATTAAATTTATTATTATTATTATTATTATTATTATTATTATTATTATTATTGTGTTAATAATGAAAAGAACAGAAATAAATGAAAGACTAAAAAAATCCTAATAACTTGAACAAAAGATCAAACAAAAAAAAAATTATCAGGTGAAAAAAAATTGATCGAACTTGAAAATAATAAAAAAAACCAATAAAAAACTAAAAGAAAGAGAAAATAAAAAAATATAATAGATGAAAAAAAATTATTAGCTAAAAAAAATTATTTAATTTGAAAATCAAAAAAATATATGTTCTACGTTGCGGGCTGAGCAAACAATTTTTATAGGATTTGCTACAAGAAAACTAAAATATAATATTTATATATGCAAAATTTAGTATAATAAAATAGATCAACACACCCTACTATAACAATAGTAACATCAAAGTCTTAAAATCAAAAATTATCATTGCTCTTACTATTAAAACAATAAAAATTATCAAATTATTCTTAAAAAAACACTCAAAAATATTAATCAAAGAGCAATCAAGAAAAACAATTAAATTATTATTATTATTATTATTATTATTATTATTATTATTAACTAAAAAACATTAACATAAGAATAAGCAAGTAAAACATTTAAATTATTATTATTATTATTATTATTATTATTATTATTATTATTATTATTATTATCATTATCATTGTGCTAATAATGAAAGAAACAAAACTAAATGAAAGACTAAAAAAATCCTAAAAATAGATAAAAAAAATTAAAAAAAAATTATCATTGGTTTGACTGTTAACAAAATAAAAATTCTTAAATTATCCCGAGAAGAAAAAACTAAAAAACATTAACAAAAGAGTAAGCAAGAGAAACAATTAAATTCTTATCATTATTATTATTAACTAACAAACATTAACATAAGAGTAAGCAAGAAAAATAATTAAATTATTATTATTATTATTATTATAATTATTAACATTATTATTATTATTATTATTATTATTATTATTATTATTATTATTATTATTATTATTATTATTATTATTATTATGTTAATAATGAAACAAACAACAATAAATGAAAGACTAAAAAAAATCAAAAAACTTTAACAAAAGACCAAACAGAGAAATAAAAAAAAAATTATCATTGTTATTACTGTCAAAACAATAAAAATCACCAAATTATTCTTAGGAAAAAAACACTCTAAAAAATATTAACAAAAGAGTAAGCAAGAAAAAGAATTAAATTATTATTCTTATTATTCTTATTATTATTATTATTATTATTTTTCTGTTAATAATGAAAGAAAAAAAAAGAAAGACAAAAAAAACCCTAAAAAGAAATAAAAAGAAATAAAGGAATTAAAATAAAAAAATTAAAAGTATAAGGGCCGAAATGAAAATTAAATATAAAGGGATTAAAATCCAAAATTAAAAGTATAAGGGCCAGTATGAAAATTAAATATATTATCAATTTTAATAAAAGGATCAAATTGAAGAAATCGAAACTTCTGTACCGTATTTATTGAATTATTTAAACCCAATCTGAAAATTAAAAGAAGGAGAACCGAAGTGAAACATTGACATTCAATCAATTCCTATCGGAGGACCCAATCAACTAAATCAAAACTTATATAACTAAAATCAGGACAAACAACAAAATTCAAAGTCTAGGGACCGAAGTGAAAAGTAACAACAAATGGGGGACTCTCCTGCACTTTTACGTGCAGGAGAGAGAGAAACACGGACAACAACTTTAACCGGCATCCGGCGAGTCTATGGACATTTATATGCTACACGCGCCACCGCGGGAGGAAGCCCACACAGAGGCGCATCGATAGAGACTCCGAAATAGCTTCTCCGGCCACCTTATGAGTACACACGCGCCACCTAAACAGGGCATGGGTTGAAAAACCGTCTGGCGCGTGACGACGACGCTTTGACATTCAGCAAAAGAAATAATAAAAAAAGGAGGTCAATTACCGTCCTGACCTTGTGTCCAAAGTAACCTTTTTTGTCTTATTAGGGGCTAAAACCGTATTTAGCCATTTTCGAATAATAATAAAATAAGCAGAAGACCGGCGGGGCGGACTGGACCGGTCCGGGCCGAGGTGCGTAATGACAACGGAGCCCCTGATTCTGGCGGTGTTTTTTGTCGTTTTTGGGGGGTAAAATAGCTATTCCACTATTCATAAACTGAAAAAAAAAAAAAGCGGACGAACTCGCGCGACGCACCGGATCAAATGGCGAATGAACAGTGCACATGAGTCTACAGCTACAGTTAACCTACAGTGAAACACCTTCCTCTTTTAGGTTCTTTGTTAATAATAATAATAATAATAATAATAAACTGAATTTTGTTGTTTATTTTATTTTGACTTGGGATTTCTTATTTGGCAATGACCCTGGCAAGGATGTGGCAATCAATTTTTGGGATATCATATGGTTCAATTTTTGCATTGGATTTCTTATAGCGAGCATTCAGTTATATGTTTTATGATTGGTTGTTAATATGGTACAATATATGGTTCAGCCCTGAGTTTTTCATCATATGATTTTACATAGGGATGTATCCGGTTAAAATGAAATTCTATGGATGATAGATACAACCTAATTTTTTTGCGAGTAATTCAGTCAAATCAGGTTAGTTTTATTCATGAGATGCTTTCAAACAGCAAAGAAATCTTATTTGAAGTTTATTTTGGGTTTTATTTCGTTCATATTAATAAAAATAGGTTTGGGTCATAAGAGGTCTAAAGTTGATTTTGGTTAATCAATATGGTGGGATCAAATCAGATTTGCTAGTCTTTGTGACTTTTTAGGGATGACTCATATTCTAGCATATCTTACAATATTAATTTTATATTTTTTTTCTTAGTTTTGGGTTTATTATCTCTTATTTGATTTTATTTTGTAAGCGAGCTCAAATTAATGGCCTGGGGTAGATCTATTATGATTATTTGAAATATTATATCAATATTTTTGCATGCTACAAAGCCGGATTTATAAAATAAACTTGCATGTTTGCGCAATACAATATGCTTTCTTTGCTTGAACAACAAAGATCAAATTTGACTTATCATGGTTTACATAATTTTGTGGCGTCTCTTGATTCAATTCTTATAATACTAGTTTTTTGAGACAAGTTTTTTATTGTGTCACATTTCTCAATGCATGATTTTCAAAATTGTTAGGGAAGTATCATCTTCGTTGGGGGGTGTTCACATCAAAACCCTAAATCTTGATTTTTTTTCATGCTTTTTAAAAACATGTTCATGATTTTTTGATATCTTTTATTTAACTCTAATTTTTTTCAGACAAAAAAACTCAAGTAAGAAGCTATTTGAGAACATCTTAAAAATGATGTTCCTTAAAAATTAAAATTTTGTGTTTTACTTCAAATTAATTTTATTTTTATATTTTTTTAATATAATTAAAAAATATTATTTTACTATATTAAAAAAAACTAAATTAAGATAGTCCAAAAAGATAAACGGTTTCCGGCGGTAAGAGAAAAAAAATAAATAGAAAGGGATAAATGGCAGTAGAGGAGTGGTTGGAAACAGGAAAAAAAAGAAAAGGAAGGAGAATGAAAAGGCCCAGCGGGGAATCGTAAGAACGGGTCAGCGAGGTGATTGCTGATTTGGCGAAGAAGCCCATGAAAGAAACAAGCAAAAACAGATTTCATATTAGTCCCTCCCTACCCACACAATAGCAATAGAGACTGACTCATCGATCAACGTCCGTTTCTTTTCCTTTCCTTCTCTCTTGGCCTCTGTTCATCACTCACCTCTGTCTCTAGAGAGGCGAGTATGCAGCAAAGCGATGGACTGATAGAGCAGAGTTGTCGCAGGAGTGGAGTGGAGAAACTATCCTTTCTTTACTGTAAAAAAGGGTATTTTTTCTATGTATTCAGTTGATTTCTGCTTTCTCTCTCTTTTATGTACCGGATGGATGGATGCCTTTTCTGTCTTCACTGTATTGTCATTATTATCATCAATTATTGTTAGTGATTCTGCTTGCATGCAGCTGCAGTCTATTAGTGAAGGAGGAGAGTGATTATTAGTATTGATAAAAGAAAAAAATGGGTGGTTTTGTCTGGATGGAAGAACTTAAAGATGGCCCCCCACTGTTTGCTCCTGCTTCATCCTCCAAAAGAAAGGCTCGAACGCCCAGGAAACAGGAATTTGCTGGATGGGGCTCCACTCTCCTCATTGAATTCCTTCAATATATTGGTACACGTACGACCGATCAGATTTCTCAACGCGATGTTACTGCCATCATTAACAAGTATGTCAAAGACCACAACCTCCTCCACCCCACCAAAAAGAAGAGGGTTCTTTGCGACGAATGGCTTCTTCCTCTTTTTGGAAGGAAGACCATCAATAGAATCCGAATCTATGACCTCCTCGAACCCCATTTTGCTGAAAACAAAGTTGGTTCTGATGATGATTTCTTCGATACTACTGATGATGACGAGGATAATAATGCCTACCATCGCCAAAAGTGTTCAGCCTCGGATAGAAAATGCCATTCTAAGGAAAAGGTTTTTGAAGCTCCCAAGAGCTGTTTTGCTGCTATTGTTCCTGATAACATCAAGCTTGTTTATTTGAAGAGGATTTTGGTTCAGGATCTTGTCAAGAACAACCCCGAAACATTTGAAAGCAAAATTGTTGGCAGCTTTGTAAGAATCAAGTCTGATCCTAATGATTACCTCCAGAAAAACTCTCACATGCTCGTGCAAGTCACTGGTTGGTTACTTACCGTTATTGCATCCTTTGCTTCTGCTATGAAACAATACTTATTTATGAACCCATTTGAGCTTCTATGTGCTAATTCACTTTGATAACATTATTAAATTTCTTTTATTGCACAGATGCTGGTATATTTGGATTGCACGTGTTAGTTAATTTTGTTGGAAAGGAAACATTTGTTAGGACTTATTGATCTCCACTACCGATGATTAACTTATAGTGTTTGTGCTGTCTATTCTCTAGGTTTAGCGCAGTCTTCAAGACCTAATGGTATTGACACTGAAATTCTTCTTGAAGTTTCAAATTATATGAAAGATGTGTGCATATCTATGCTTTCAGATGATAACTTTTCTAAAGTAAGTGACACATTTCGCTAGCTCTTTCTAAGTACTGCTTAGTTTTCTTGTTGTATTGGCTCCGATACCTAGCTAGATATGGCACTGTCTTCTTTTCTTGTTGAATGCTTACTGGTCTATATTTTCGTTGAAGTTTTGAAGATGCTTATAAGTCTTAAAAACTCAGCTGATTTCAAGTAACCAATTATATTCTGTGCTAGGAATCAATACTTTTTTTAAATAAATTAGACCATGGTTCTGTGTTCTCTTTAGTTAGAGTTTCACTTTTAATATGAGGTCTTGTGATGGTCTTGAGAAATGGCCTTGAATGTATCGATAAGAAGTTGGAGACTGATTCAGGATAACAGAGTCCACATTTTTGTTGAGTTGCTGCAGATAAGATTCTGCAAAATGTAAGCTCGTAGAAAATTACATCAAGGTGTAGTCATTCACTTCTAGCCTTGTTTCTGTTGGTTGCAGGAAGAATGTGAAGATCTGAATCAGAGAGTAAGAGATGGTTCACTCAAGAGACCAACTATTGTAAGTTGTCTATTCTCTTGCATAGTTTTGTAGTGTTTCCTCTGTAGCTCTGGTTATTCTCACTGTGATTTATGTTAAAAATATTTATGTTTTTTGTATGACTTTCTTTATGCCCTAAGCTTTATATTTGATTGGCAAAGAAATTTCATGGACAGAGAAGAAAAATAATAACCACTATTCTCCGTGCATGAAGAAAGTCATGTCACCTAGTAACAAGATGTGTCTTGTTTGCCTTGGTAATTGAGTTGTCTGTTTTAAGGTTCTCCATCCCTCAATCTTTTGTTAATGTACTTTCTAAACTTCTTACAGGTAGAGCTTGAAGAGAAGGTTCAAGCTTTGCATGAAGATATAACAAAGCATGTAGGTACTTGACTAAAAGGAAAACTCAACCATGAACAAAATGGCTGCTTATCCCTTTTTCTCGTTCCTGTTCTCCCTGTAGTTCATATTTGCTTACAGGTTGTTGATTGTTTCTGTACTGTTTTACTAGTGAGATTGATGTGTCAGGAACCCTATATAAAGTACAAATATTCCTGATGTTCCAATATGAAAAACTTAGAGTGCATTTGTAAAGATGTAGACAATGTGCATTTGCAATTAAACTTATGAAATTGATAAACTAGGCATAAACTCTGAACTATAATTTCATCAAAATGTTGTTGTATGCAAGCTTGTAGGGGATTGTAATGCTAATTGACCATGAGCTTGCAATTTTTTCCGTTGTAGTTAAAAAAAACCCCATGTAGATACCGCAGGAAAAAGAGAGCCTTAAATATGCATTGCAAAATTGATATTTATATGTTTGAAGTATTGAATTATAAAGATTAGCAAGTTTATATTGATAATGAGAAATCTCAAGCACTTTATTTTGCCCCTTGATGCATCTCAAGTTTGGTTGCGCTATAGAAGTGAATTATTCACTGGTAAGTAGAGAATCCAGCACACAAATGTATCGTCTCAAATGTGGTTAACAAGGAAAGTTGTTATAACCACTATAACCTCCAAGAGAATCCCTCTACAAAATTTGCGAAGCACCTAGTCTCAACTTTTATAATGATGTGCCATTCCTTAACGCCAATTTCTTGTCTCAGTTTTTGTGCTGAATGCCATGCAAAATGATAACTCGGACAATAATTGCAATGATGGTTTTGTAAGATAAACAGTTCTTAGTTCTTTCTTTATTTTGAAAAAGCAAGAAGTAAGAACATGCTAAATGTTTTGAAGATGGTGTCTTGAATTGTTTATTATGTTATTGTTGTTTTGATGTTTTTAGATATTATGCTATAAAATTTATAAAAAATTCTCTCTCCATAAAATGAGGAATCCTGATGGAAGATGTCATTTTTTATTTTATTTATTCCTTATGTTTCTCTGTCATGTTCATCTGGCTTTTGACTGTCTAGGTATCGAAATGTGCATCTATTACCAATTATCATACATGCTTTATAAAACCTGACTCAGACTTTAAATGTTGGTGTGGAAGAAGCCATTCTTCACTGGTCCATTATGTTTCTCTTTCACGCGCTTTGACTTGCTTAAGTGTAACTACCAAATTTGAATGTAATTATCTTATATGCTCTGTGACAGTAAGCCACTTCATATACTGGTTCTAGCATCTATATAGGGGATCGTGCATGTTCTTCATGATTTATCTAAGGTTTGATTCTTCAACTTTTAAGCCACTAAATGTGGATCTGTTGCAGTGGCTTCGTGGAGAACTTGCTTTTCTTCAAAAGCTCATTGATCGGGCAAATGAAAAGGGTTGGCGTAGAGAATATCCTTTCTTACTATTGCTATTCAAATTTCCTCTGATATCACTATGAGGCCAACATTTCATGAATTATCATATTAAGTTTCCCCAGCTAATATAATCCAGTCTAAACTCTAGGTAATAAAATCCAGTCTAAACTCTATTTTAAATATAACAAGATACTGATTATCAGCAAGAAACACTGTAATTGAGGGAAAAAATCAATTCAATTGAGCTTATCAAAGAACTCGGGATTCTCTATGATTAGTGGTAGCAAAATTGCTCAATAATTGCATTGCTCTGGCTGGTGCCAATTAGTGTTGGTTGAGACTGGTATGCTTTGCTTCTTAAAAGCTGTGGGCAACTAGTTGCATTTTTCAGGTAATTAAACATGGATGAGTTGGATAACTATCACTATTTCCTTGAGGAAATTCAAATCATAGGAATCACTGCACGCATGCCATCATTCTTCTTGTTTGGTATTATGAAGAAAACTTATCACAATTTGATTTCAAGACCGAAGAGTTGAGGTTCAATCAGGGTGTAATAATGGAAAGGGAAGTGTGTTGATGCTGCTCAAAATGAAAATCACTCAATAATTGTATGGTTGTGGCTGGTGCCCACCGGTGTTGGTTAACACTGGTATGCTCTGCTTCTTAAAAGCTGTGGGCTACTAGTCACATCTTCTCAGGTAATAAATCATGGATGAGCTGGATAACTATAACTATTTCGTTGAGGAAATTCAAATGACAGGAATCACTGCATGTATGTCATTGCTCTTCTTGTTTGGTATTATGAAGAAACTAGTCACAGTTTGATTTCAAAGCCAAAAAGTTGAGGTTCAATCAGAGCATAATAAGGGAAAAGGGAGTGTTGTTGAGGCTGCTCAAAATGAAAAAGGATATGGGATCAGAAATGACACATAGATGTGTCTTGAAGGTCCTTGCTAAGGCTGGTATTTGCAAAGGCACTATGAAACTTTCTAGAAGTAAATGTTAATTTATAATGGCATACATCTTATCCATTGGGGTAGAATCCTTAATCCATATGACTGGTAGGCTATTTCAGTTTCTCAGACGGTCAAAGTTTAGGGTCTAATTTGTACTTTTCTTTTTTTCCATTCCCATGAGATTGGCTTTCATACTTTGAACTGAGCATAAAATAGTCATGTAGAAAAACTTTTTTTCATGTAAATTTCTTTTCTTCTTATTATATACAAAAGGTTTTTTCTTACTCTAGGAACCATTTTACACTCAAACAAATGTCAAAGTTTTCCCTTTCCTCTTTTTTGCCTTCTATGATAAACTATATCACCAAAGGACATGTTTCTTAGAAATGCACCACCCTACGTTCATCTTTTCATCTGTTCCTGCATTATACTTCCTCTTGGTTTGTTACACCATTATATTTTGAATCCTTAACTCACCTGAGCTTTACACTGTTTGATTACTTGGAAAGAAAGAAGCTGCTTGAGACTCCTGATGAACAGACACGGCTGTTGCTTGACATTCCAAAAGTCATTGCCGATGAAATAGAAAATGAGCCTGCACCAGAGGATTTTCCAGTGAATATAAAACAAGGAAATGATGTTTCACCAAAACCATCTCTGAATGGAGTGTTGGAAATTCCTAATTCTGATGTAGCTTCAAATAAAACTTCGACTTGGATTTCTTTCAGCAAGAACTCTGCAGGTATTTTAGTAACATCCAGTTATTCTTTCCAGCGATGTTTTATTTGAAATGGGGACTCCTAGAAGGTTTTATTTTTTTGTTTCTCCTCAAGTGGGTGCATATTTACAACATGCAATTGCATGTGTGTCCATGCATCTATTTGGTCTGGTATTTCCAACTGGGGAAATGGAGAATGTTGCCTTTGATTATGAAAGCATTTGTGGTTTTTCCCTTTTCAGTTGAAAGAAGAAATTTTTATTAGAAGGATGGAAAAGGAATCATAAATAAATTTAAAATAAGACATCCCTTCAAGTAGGAAAAAGAAACAATAATCTAGTCTTAAATAATACAGGGCACATCAACCCCATTGGTGATCTACTGTAGAAGTGCTGCCAATTTGACAGATAGGAATGGGAAACCACTAAATAATACATAATCTCTGAAAAAACATGCGGAGATTTAGATTGTATCTTGATTTTCAAGGCTGCAGTGATTCACATGTGGGTTCGGACAATTCTGGATCATTTATAAGCAATTTGCAAATTACATATCATATTGCAAAATGCTTTGCATGATCCTTCCCTATAGTGGGTTTTGAAATCAAAATACATGCAAAAGGTGCGACCAAGCTAAGCTTGGAAATAAGCAGCAGGTTTAACATTTAAATACTAGGAAGCTTGTGGACAGTACATGGCATGGCAAGCTTGTAGGAAATATAAGACCTCTTAAGTTTCTGTTTCTTCTATACAGGGTGATTGGTCAGCTATATGGTGAACCCTCTGTTTAAAGGATAACTTATCAGGGAGTTGATGTTGGGTGTACCCTTAGAACATCCATGGTATAAAAAGCTTTGCTATGAGTATGGGTGGCTATGTTAACCTCTCTCTCTATATTCATATAGATCTTAATATCATTATTTGAAGTATTCAGAACATTACTTCTGGAAAACACTGATCCATTGGATGCACATTTGGCACGCAAAAAGTTAAGATATCCCCACCTGTACTGTAGAACCGAGGAAGGATTAACTTGCCCATTCATCTCCTGATACCAAGCAGAGTCAATGGAAGGTTTCTTTGCAGTAAAAGTTAAATATTCTTTCTTTTTCTCCCGAGATCAGCATCCAAAATAAATGTGTCAAAATAAGTTGAAATGTTGGATGGTATAAAGCCTCCAGCAATGCTGTGAGGCATAACACCTTCAGTTTTATTAAACAATCTGAAATTATTTTCTTCCTTTCTGCAGGGGACCAAGCTGTCCTGGCAACACCAAAACAGAGCAATAGAATGGGTAAATTATATTTTATTCCCTTCTCTTTGCAATACAATTATTTGGAATGGGGATATCTTTTTGTTTTTTCTTTGCTGTTTGAGAATTTGGAATCAGGATATCTAGATCAGAGGGAAGGAAACTGGAAATTGTTCTACAAATTATTATGTTCCAGAAGTGCTTGGTCTATTTTCTCCTCCAAGTTCTTACGTGAACATAGATATGTACATCATTTTACATGAGATATTACAGGCATTCTGGTTACTGTTGTCTATCATAGGGAGTGATGCAATTTTATCACATTTGGTGGTAAGGGGTAATGACAGAGAAAATAGTGAGATTTTTTATTAGACTAGGAAAATTGAATTGATTTTTTAAATTAGACAGTAGGCACTAAAGGAGTATGAGATATTTATGAGGTAAAGATGCTGCATACTGAAATACCTCAACCTACAGCCATCACTATTTTAGATGTTTTATACTAAGTTCTGCTGGGAAGAAACTATGAAATGGTTTAAAAAAAGGAGGGAATTCATTTGCTTATCTTGGTCATCGTTAATTAATTTCTATTTAGATGGTTTCTTGTCCGTGCAAGAATCAGCAGGGTAGTCTGTTAATTTTCAATTCTTTTGCTCATTGGTATCCCACGATTCTATTTCAGATCATCAGCAAGATGTTTTTGTTGAAGATCAGCCAAAGCAATTAACAAATGAAATGCTGCCTGTCAACATAGAAGAGAACAAGCACTCTCAATGCTCGATTGCCATGCAGGTGATTGATTTGAGTGACGACAGTGAAGAAGATGAAGGCCCGAGTCATAGAGATAGTGTTCAGATTATTGATTGTGATCCGGGAAGTTTTTTGTGGCATTATTTAGATCCCCAAGGAGATATACAAGGTCCCTTCTCATTGACATTATTAAAACGTTGGAATGATGCTGACTACTTTCTTCCAGGGTTCAAGGTTTGGAAGACAGGACAGAGCCGAAACGAGGCAGTATTATTGAGTGATGTTCTTGGCCAGTTATTTCCAGATGTAGTGTCTAATAGTTGATTGTGTTTAACTTCCCAAAGTCCCACCCTTGAACAACCCCACCTCTGTTTTCTATCCCTGCAGAGCACTGTGATTTTAGATTATTTCAATGATACATTATGAATGGGTTGCTATTATGAAATTCATAGTAAAAAAAAAAAGGAAAGATGACAAAATTTAAAAGGGGCGTATTTTTCTAAACCATGGAATGTAATTCATGGCAATTTAGAGAAAAGAGGAGAAGTGTAACAAGTGAGATGGAATGAGTCCCCCCATTTGAATCCCGGTGTAATCCTGGAATTGATTCTAGTTAAAGTGCTTGATGGTTTAGAGATGGAATAAAGGGATGCCTTAGAGAAAGGAAGGGAGGAAGAAGAAGATAGAACAAGCACCCGCACACAAATGAGAAGTATTCAGTTTTGCATACTATTCCTAGAGAAAAGCTATGGCTTAGCTTGTAATGCAAGAGTCTACAAGATCGGAAATGAAACGGGTGAGTTTCATGTTATTCAATAAAACGGTTTTGATGTGATTCCAAAGGTAACACAGCCAGAGCAATAATTGCTGTTGCATTTGTTCTTCGGGTGTGTTTGGTATTGTGGTTGCTGTTTTAGTTGAAGTTTTAAAAAAACAGTTTCATGAAAAATATTTTTAGCTGCGGTTCATAACTGAAATTGAAATATTTGGTTAAAATTCTGATTGAGTTTGAGGTTTAATGAAAAACAATTTCGTGTGTTTGGTTATCATATTTTTTATATTGCTGTCAATTTATGAAATTAATTTAAAGGACACACACATATTTTTTAAATATTATAGATTTAATTATCATCATAATAAAATATAATTAATAATTCAAGTAAATTAGACACTCATTTTTATTCTCCCATCAAACTACTTGCAATTTCATCACGAACAAAATCCATACGTCAAGACCTCTGCGATCCCTTGCTATTCTGGTAAAATATCATCAGGAACAACATCTGTGATCCATAAATAGTGTTGTTTCAGGATCTCTATCTACAAGTTGTAGAGATATAATTCTAAGGCCAAATCCAGTTGCAAGTTTCTGATCCATAATCAATCGAAAAGGAACAGGGTTGTGGAGTGAAACGAAGTTACGTGCTTTTTCCTTTCATCAAAGCTGATCTCTATCAACATAATTTTTAATTTTTTTAAATATGATTTATATATATATATTTTTTAAAATCGGATTGGGCCTATCACAAACTAAATGGGTCAACCCAACCAAGTTGGGCCAAAAGGGCCTAACTCTGCTGGACTCGGGCTAGGCCGAGAGCAGGTCCAACCCAGCCTAAGAATTAAGAGTTAATAAAAGAAAACACAAAACAGTGCACAACACTGTTCATCGTGAATTAATTCACGCAGTTACTATTCACATAACACATGAACAGTAACATGGTCGATGGTGACGAGAGGCTCACCTGCTAATACCAATGGGTAGAGGAGGCCAAAGTGATTCTTCCTATGGTGGTGGTGTCGTAAATGGTGGACTGTGATGACCGATGACAACGTTGGAAAGTTGCTATTGCTGTTGGTGCAGCTGCTGCTGCTTGACGCCGGAGCTGTGGGAGAAGATTGGATGGTGCAGGCGCTGCCGGTGAAGAGGAGAGGTTGCCTGTGTCAAAGGAGGAGCTGGTGGTGCTCATCGGTGACTGCTGAGAAGAGAGAGAGTTGCATCCATGACTATTTTGGAGAGAGAAAGCTGCAACCGAGAGAGAGCTTTCAGTGATCCTGTCAGCACCAAGGTTGGTTGTTGGTCAGTGGTTGTGTCATCGTCTTCTTCCTCTCAGCTTTGGTTAATCTGTGCCATAGTCTTCTTTGTTCATATTGCTACATACCAGTCACTGTAGAAATGAAACACATGTAAAATGAAACACGATAAAAGCTTGAAATTTCTGCTTTTTGTAAACGGTGGCTCGACCATGTTTTGGTGGGTCCCATGACAATTAAAATTGCAGTTCATTGGTTACCAAACGCGTGCAAACTGTGTTTTCCTTAAAATGCAGTTTGCACCACGTTACCAAATGGCCACTTCCATCTCCTTTGTTGCCTGCCTCTCTTCTCGGGCTCTTCAAGTTTTGAGGCAGGTTCTGTGACAAGAAGCCTTTTGCGTGTTCACATGTTGACTGCATTTAGTTCCTCTTTGTTACTGTGTTTTGTTTTTGAAAAAAATTATTTATTTTTATTTTTTACGGTAAATTAAAATTTTAAGGTATTTTTAGATTATTTTTATATGCTAATGTCAGAAATAGTTCTTTAAAAATAAAAAAATATTATTTTAATGTATTTATGAACGAAAAACATTTTAAAAAATAACCTCAACCACACTGCCAAACAATCACTTAGCCTTTGATTTTGGTGTTTATGCACTCACTTTTTAGATGATTTTGACATTTAATGAAGTCGGAAAAAGTAAAACAATATTTAAAAAAATTATTTTGAATATTATTTTAAAACTTATTAAAATGTGTTTTATGGTTAGGAATGAAATTTTGAAATTTCATGAGAGGGTTTCATGTTTTTACACATGTTTGGATTTTTTCTTCTTTTCAAAAACACTAAAAACTATTTTGATGGATGATATATATAGTCCATCTCATATTTCATCTTTAAAGACCCTAAAATATAAACGTAAGCCTTGGACATAACCCGTAAAACTCATGATTCAAGTTCTAAGATTGGGATAACTTTATAGAAAATAAATTATAAAGGTTAACATCTAATAAATCCAATATTTAAGGATAAAATAAAAATAAAAATCCTTAAATTTTAAGGATCAAAGTAAAAATAGCATTTATATTTTACTGTTCATTGTTGTTAAAGATATACTATAATGCACACACACACAATTCTTCACCTTATCGTCAACATCTGACTTTTATAGCCATTTTCAGAAAGTCTTGCGCTGTACATGTGTTAAGCATGGTAACCACCAAGAAATAACAAAAAAACTAATTCTAACAACTTTAACAAATTGTAACCTAATTGAAGAGAATGGGAAAGTAAGGAATAAAAGAAACAAATTGTAACAATTAACTGTCACTTTAACAGTTTATCATTCCCTCCCTTAAACTGTATTCAGTTTATTTTTGGAGCTTCACATATACCCACCAAACTTCAAAGCCTTTGAAACACCTCTAACCTGAGAGGTTTTGTCATGATGTTAGCTACTTGATCTTTAGTGTTATAGTGATTCAAGTTAACCACATTATCCTTTACCATTTCATGAAGAAAGTTAAATTTGATATCACTATGCTTGCTTTTGAAGCGCAAAACAAGATTTTTTGAAAGTTTGATGCTTGAATTATTATCACGCAAAATTATAGTGCATTCCTTCTGCACACAACCAAGCTGCTTCAGGACTCTTCTTAGCCACAAGAGGCAACATCAATGTACTCAGCTTAGGTGGTTGATAAGCTAACAACATGTTGCTTTTTGGAAGTCTATGATTCTGCTCCAGAACTGAGTACAAACACATAACTTGTAGTATTCTTGCGATCATCTATATCTCCAGCAAAATCACTATCTAAATAGGCTATTAGTTGATTACAACCCCCTTTCTTATAGAGAATCTTCATATTCATTGTTCCCATCAGACATCTAAGTAACTTTTTTGTTGCTAACCAGTGTTGCTATGTTGGACATGACGTAAACCTGCTAATAAGACTCACACAATACATTAAATCGGGTTTGGTTACAGTTAAGTACATAAGATTGTCAAACACCTGCTCATATATACTTGCATCAACCTTGGTTCCTTATCTTTTGATAATTTGCAGCCTGGAACTATAAGATTCTTTGCTGAGTTGCTTTTGTCCATGCCCAATCATGTTAAGATTTCATGAGCATAACCTTCTTTGACAAATGTAAATCCTCTCAGAATTTTGTATCACCTTAATCCCCAGAAAATATCCCATCTTCCCCAAGTCAGACATATCAAATTCCAACATCATTAACTTTTTGAATTTTTCACACATGTTCCTGTCATTTCCAGTAAAGATTAAATCTTTCACAAAAAGACTAACAATCAATATCTTATTTCCTTTTTCTAGTTTAGTGGATAAGATGTGTTCACAATAACACTTTTCAAATCCTTCTTTAGTGAAATAAGTCTCAATTTTGTTGTACCAAGCTCACAGAACTTGTTTGAGACCATATAAGGCCTTGTTCAGTTTATAGACTTTGTGCTCCTCTTCCTTTTTCTCATATCCCTGGGGCTGTTGGACAAACACTTCCTCATCGAGTTCACCATGCAGAAATGCACTTTTCACGTCAAGTTGAAAGATGCTCCATTCTTGTTGAGTTGTTAAAGCAATTATCAGACGTATGGTGTCTAATCTTGCAATTGGAGCAAATATCTCTATGTAATCAATCCCATACTATTATGCATATCCCTTTGCCACAAGTCTAGCCTGCATTTGTCTATCTCAACATTTTCATTGAGTTTTGTCTTAAATATCCATTTAACTCTAATGTTGTTCACCCATTCAGGCAGAGTAGTCAGAACCCATGTTATATTGTGTTCAATAGCCTCAATTTCCTTATTCATGACATCTCTCCATTTCTTGCTCTTCATAGCTTCCTTGAATGTAGAGAGATCAACTTCTGTTAATCATAACATTTAAATCTTCCTCTTCTGACAAACTCTCTCTTGTTTCATAATCATGCATCTAGAGTGGAATTTGTCTTATCCTATTTGAAACTAAGGAATTCTCATCATGTGTCACACTGGAATGCGTGCAAGTATTACCTGGACCTACTTCATTCATGTTTTTTAAATTGACTTCTTCATTCTCATTAACTTATGTTCCAAGTTTTTCATTTGAGTTAGCCTCTTCAGTTTGAGTTTCTTCTTCAACATCACCCCATTCTAGCACATCTGAAGTTATTTCTTCCCTTCTCATGTCCCAATTCCAACCTTTATTTTCCTAAGAAACAACATCCCTACTAAAAATTATTTTCTTAGATACTTGATCAAACAATTTATAGGCTTTGGACTCATCACTCACTCCCAAAATAATACACTATGTTCTTTTATTATCCAACTTAATTCTTCTTTGGTCTAGTATATGTACATGAGCTAGGCATCCATCTTTTATTATCCAACTTAATTCTTCTTTGGTCTAGTATATATACATGAGCTAGGCATCCAAAAACTTTGAAATACTCTACTGTGGGCTTTATACCACTCCATGCTTCTTCTGGAGTTATGTTTTGGATGGCTAGAGTAGGGCTCCTATTAAGCACATGCACACACCATCTCACAACCTCTGGCTAAAAAGCCTTTGGAACCTGTTTGTTTGTAAGAATGCATCGTACTAAATTCATCACAATTCTATTCTTCCTCTCAGCAACTCCATTCTGCTGAGAAGTATAGGCTGAGGTTAATTGCCTAGTTATGCCATTCTTTTTGCAAAATTCCTCAAACTTATTCGATGTGAACTTACCATTTTTTTCAATCCTTAAACATTTGAGGTAAGCTCCTGTTTCCTTTTCAACACATGTTTTATATCTTTTGAACATGATAAAAACTTCTGATTTTTCATGCAAAAAGTAGATCCATGTCTTTCGACTTAAATCATCAATAAAACTAAAAAAATACTTCTTGCTGCTGTTTAATTCTGACTTTATAGGGCCATATATATCTGCATGCACCCAATTATAGTTTAGGTGATGCCCTCCATAGGCTCCTTTTGGGAATGGATTCCCTGTGCTGTTTGCCAACTAGACAGGTTGTGCATATCTTTGCACAAGCTGTTAGTGAAGGCCAACTAAAAGGCAAACCTCTAACCATCCTTTTGGATTGAAGGATTTTCAACCCTTTGAAGCTCATGTGGCCAAATCCGCATTGACACAAGTATCTTTCATCATTTTTCATAATTTGAAGATAAGTAGTAGCTTTAGGTATAATTCCTGCAAGTACAAGAAACATCTTGTTTGCACTCATCTCAGACTGAGCGATTAAGCTTGTAGTTGGATGGAACACGCTCGCAATCTTCAGACGACATATGTGATTGCCTTGAATCATCAAATGATGGTCTCCAAGGTGGCGTTTGAATCATCTCGATGACCCCTCCATCCGAGACAGTGTGTGTGACTAAATCACCTTTAGTTTGACATCGACAACCATTTGTTTATTTTTTCTTCTCTCTCCTCCTTAAGTTCCGTGTTGACCATCCAAACTCTCAAAACAACCCTTTTATTCTTTTACCTTCAGATCTAATCTATATTTTTTTTAGTTTTTGTTTTATTTGAATTTTTTTATAAAATCAGATTTGATCCTTATTCTTTTGATATATATATATGTGTATATATATATATATATATGTGTATATATATATATATATATACATATACCTTGGTTGATGTTCAGATTGATATTTTTTTCTTAGTTTAGTTCTTTAACATTAATTTTTTTGGCAATTAAGCTTTTTTTTTGCATCCAAGTATAAAATTTAATGGGTTACAAGTTTCAAATATTAACCTAATTTTAAAGGTTCACTTGCTTTTTTTTAAGAACTTTTCAATGACCAAAATACCCTCAAATACATTTTGTTTTTATCTAGTGTCCCATTCATATGATGCAACTTGCAAATTTAATAATTATACTCCGATTTATAAATGTTTAGATTTTTTTTGGGCTTCATTTTTTTTTATCTTAACTTTTTATATTTAAATTGTTAGTGATTGAATATTATTAATTTTTTAATTTACTTCTTTGATTTTGGCTTGTACTCCTAATCCCACTTTGTGAATTTAGCTCTTGTTGACTAGATTTTTTTTTTCAATTTGTTTTTGGGTTATCTTGATTCCCTCTTAGTTATGGTGATTATTTTTGCTTTTAATATTAAGTTTATTTACTTTTTTTTTTTGTATAATTAATTAACTTGGTGTTTCTTCTTCTTTACAAGCAATGCTCGACCATTATTTTTTATTTTACAAAAAAAATCAATTGGGGAAGCCCTAACCACTTAAATAGCAAATAAATTAAATTAAAAAGAGAGAAATAAAGGGGAAGAGGGAGAGAGAAAGCATTTGTGGTTACTGACCGAGTAAAAAAAAAAGAAAAGAAAAGAAAAGAGCAGAGAGCAAAGCAACAAAGTTGCAGAGTGAGTGATTGTGTATTTCTGCTTCCTTTCCTTTCTTTCTTTTTGGTAAGAGAAGAGGCAAGTAAGATCGATCTCCCAATTATTAATCACTCTAATCTCTCAATAGCAAAAGCTAGGGTTTCTTTCTTTCTTTCTTTTCCCAATCTTTTTCTATAATCACTGTAATTGATTCTGCTTCTGCTACTACATACTGCTGCTACATTCGTTTCCATGATATTGCTACCAACTTTTTTCTGCTTGTTTGTTGCAGAGAGAGAGAGAGGCGGTGTTTAATTTGACCAGCCCATATCCCATTCCCATGGATCAGGTAGTCATCTTAAACAATTTGTGTTGTGTTCTGTACATTCCTTTTGTAATCATCTTTAATTTTGCGTTTGATTGTTTTGTTGTCTATTGCTTAATTAATTTTTATTTTTTTTGTTTAAGTATGAGAAAGTGGAAAAAATTGGTGAAGGAACCTACGGAGTGGTCTACAAAGCTCGTGATCGTGTCACCAATGAGACCATTGCTTTGAAGAAGATCCGTTTGGAGCAGGAAGACGAGGGCGTACCCAGCACTGCTATCCGAGAAATCTCTCTCTTGAAAGAGATGCAGCATGGTAACATTGTCAGGTCATTTCCATTTCCTTTTCACTTTTCACTACCTTAACGCATGCCAAACTGTACAGCAAACTCCCACCTGAGGTGAGAGAGCCTTCGGAGGTAACCTGGAAAGCATTCTTATGGACCAGGCCTCCAAACATATTTCTAAATGCCTTTCACAAGTTTTTCTTGGCAACTCTTCTCTTTCAAGGCCTCAATTTCCTCGCTTGTTGGAGTGGTGGAGATCTTGTTGAAAACATGAAGTTGTGGTGTTGTATTTCATGGAAACAAGCAAAAGGGGGTTAAGAGTTTTCCTTGTCATCTTTCTTAGATGATTATAGTTGGTGCTTAGATCTCTAGCATAGAATTAAAGCTTTTTCAAGTCTAAATGGTGCTGCAGTCCGTCTATTCATTGTTTATACACATGACCGCCTTACTAAGTTGTAATAGTTCCTTTTGCTGAACTGGTAAACGTTACTTATCACCACTTTTGTAGTGTCAAATCATCTTAGTTTGTGGCTCTGTTACTGTTTTTCCTATAACTTTCTTTCTCCTTTGTCATTTTTCCATCCTCAACTGTCTAGATCTTTTTTTTACTTCTTTTGATTTATCGTATAACAAATTATCTGATTTTTATTCCGGTAACAGACTGCAGGATGTGGTGCACAGTGAGAAGCGCCTTTACTTGGTTTTTGAGTATCTAGACTTGGATTTGAAGAAGCACATGGATTCTTCACCTGAATTTGCTAATGATCCACGCCTGGTTAAAGTGAGTTGGATCTTCCCCCCCTAGAAGTTCATGTGTTATTCCTTTTAGAATACCTCTTTCTATAGTCGTCATTTGGTTATGTGTTTGTGTTCCTTCTCTGCAGGTCTCTCTTAACATGACTAACCTTTTCTGTCTCGACTTGAATGAATGATTGGTGATAGTTGTGATCATAATACTCATGATTAAATACATATGTACAATTCTTGTATTTGCAGACATTTCTTTATCAAATTCTCCGTGGCATTGCATACTGCCATTCTCATAGAGTTCTGCATCGAGATTTGAAACCTCAGAATTTGCTCATTGATCGCCGTACCAACGCGCTGAAGCTTGCAGATTTTGGACTGGCTAGAGCATTTGGTATACCTGTTAGGACATTTACACATGAGGTATCTGAATGATGCCTTGGGTTTTATTTAATGTAATGTTCCTGCGTTCTAGTAAGCACTTGATTAGAATGTCTAATCGGAATTACCACAATATTTAGTTTATTTACTGTCAAAAGAAGTATCTGTTTCTGCTAAAAACATGCCTTTTTGCATCTTGTGTCTGGTCTGAGGTCATTTCTCTTGTCTCTAGCAACTCTAAAAATGTACACGCACCCAATTCTAGTTAGCTCTCACAGACACACACACACACACACACACACACACACACACACACAAACCCTGTTTGGGTTTGGCATGCTCTAATTATATTTATGCAAGGTATGGATCTGTTTCTCTTAATTTACAATTTTGTGTTTGGTAAATCATAGTTTTGATAAATCATTAGGGTATGATATCTGAATATAAGAATCAACTTTTCTTCAGATAAACAAAAGTAGAAGCTTCAAAGTATTAAATATCCAGCTTTGTCGGGTGTTTTCTTTTCTTTGATATTTTCCTGCATTTGTAGGAAATAATATGACAATCATAATCGGTGTTTAATTTGGGCATATGAACTATTGGCAATTTTATGAGCCAACACTCTGAGGGTATCTGGTTTTTCTCTGTAGGTTGTTACCCTGTGGTATAGAGCCCCTGAAATTCTGCTTGGATCTCGCCATTACTCGACTCCAGTTGATGTTTGGTCAGTGGGATGTATATTTGCTGAGATGGTGAACCAGAAGCCACTGTTCCCAGGGGATTCCGAGATAGATGAACTATTCAAAATTTTCAGGTGTTATTGCTTCTCAACTGCCTTCTGGCTTTCTTAAAATGTTTGTTAGATACATTGCTTTTGTTTGGAATACTACAGTTGTTTTCTCTATCCCTTTTCAATTCTTTTCATCTAGTAAAGATTAAATTATAACACATGTAATAAGAAAATGAAGATAACATTAAGATTAAGATGGAGTAGTGATGCTAACCTTGTCTTTCTTAATATGACATAAGTTGCTCTAGCCCAACCTGTGAAGCAACTGATTTTAGCTTTTTACAGTGTCTTGGGTTGTTTCAGAAGACGAGGATTGCCTTTGGAACAATCTCACATTAGGGGTTAAAGTGTTGCTTCAGAACTGATATGTGCTGATATAAAACACATGCATCTTGATTTGTGTTTTGTTGTTTATTCATAAGATACAATATTTGATGATTCTTCTATGGTAAGTTTATTTTTTCCTTTTCTAAATCAACATTGAGTTGTTTTGATTTGACTCGTGGTTTTAACAAAAGACAAAACTGTGAAGAAACGGAACACAAAAGAGCCTTTGAGCCAGTCAATCCAGAAGAACTAAGCCCTACATGGGTTGTATTGGCTTTTGGTTCTAATGGCTGGGTTTGGGTTCAAATTCTAAGAATCAACCTGACCTTGAATTGGTTGTGGCTAAAACCCAAACCAAGCTGCCCCAGAAAGTTTTTATATATGGCTAGTTTGGAATCACAAGTTCCATATTTACTGTGCTCCTTTAGCGCTGTCACTTTTCCTTTGTTTGAATGAGTGGGATAAGCTGCCTTCAATTTTTTGCTGAAATTCATTTTGAGACATAATTATTGGCCTTGCACAGAATTGCTAAAAATGCGAAGCAGCTGACTAGTTAAATAGGAGAATGTTGTGTGATATAATTTTGTTAACCAATATGAATAGCCTCTTTGCTATACGTTTATAACTAGACCTTGTGTCATTTACAATATGGGTTACGATCACCTCATGGATGGCCCTCCACCTCTCTTCTTCTGAAATTTATTATGTTTTGAAGTTAATTCATATGTAACGGCTTCCCTGGCCTTTGGCTATGATTTACATTGTGTTTTTTTATGTGTGTGGACAGTTACCTTGCTTGACGTAAATACTGTAAATGTGCAGAGCTATTCAATTTGCGTGGGATGTTCATACATGCTGTTGTAAACAAATATGTTATGGAAGAAGTTACAGAAACACTGATTTTAAAGGCATTTAATTTATTAATGCCTATTCACTCATTGTTGTTTTAATGTGAAGAATCTTGGGTACTCCAAATGAGGACACTTGGCCCGGTGTTACTTCTTTGCCTGACTTCAAGAGTGCATTCCCTAAGTGGCCTTCTAAGGTGTCATTCTTCATTCCTTTTTTTCCTTGTGCCATTCAGTTTTCTTAAGAGTTGTATTGTTTTGAAGTTTCTGATGCTTGCTTTAATTTGCAGGATTTGGCAACTGTAGTTCCAACTCTTGATAAAGCTGGCGTGGATCTTCTCGCTGTAAGTGGATTTTATAGTTATACCCAACACTCTACACTACCACTAAGCGATGGAATCTATGCAACCGAAGCGTAATAATATTTGCTGTTTTTTCCCCCCTATTAATTGCTTATATATAAAATTTTACATATCAGAAAATGCTTTGCTTGGATCCCACTAAAAGAATTACTGCCAGGAGTGCTTTGGAGCATGAATACTTCAAGGATATTGGTTTTGTACCTTAAATGCCATTTCTCGTCTTCTTTTTCAAGACATTTCTGTCTGTATCGATGTGAGCAACTCAATGGGTTATGATTTTGTCCCAAACAAGCGTGGTTTCATTACTTTCTTCTTGGCATTGAACTGATTATATTACCTTTTTTTTTTTGTGCAAACTTGCTTGTAAGTTGTAACAGACTTCAGTCTTTGCATTGCCTAGCGTCATCTATTTGATTTCAGTTTGCTCTACTGTGTTTTGTTTTTCGTTTTCTGTGGTTCTGCTTCTGTACCTCAATGTCTAAAAAAGCCAACAAAAATAACCCATGATTTTGATCACGGTTATGCCGCGCATCCCGATTTCCCCCATCTCCAAACACTTGCCCGCGTCAGTGTTTTATTTTTTCCCTCCCGAAGGCCAAATGGATGTTGGGTTATACAATGGGAGATGGTCCTTTTTTATTTTGCATAATAATGGGATAAACTCTGTTTTACTGGAGAAGGCTATTGATGTAATTGTGAAGCTATGTTTGCTTGTAGCAGCACCACTTGTATATTGAGTTTATACGGTATGGTTCTAGTCATGACTTGACTAGATCACCTCCTCTATATGCTGTAGTTAATATTTGTGGACATTTAATTAATAAATGAGAAATCACTTTGTGCCCCCAGCAAATTCTGAAAATGAGATGAACGAATAATAGCTAGGCTTGATTGGAAAATTCTAATTAATATTCCAAGTAAAACCAGTCAATCAACCAAGGAGAAATGATTGGAAAATTCTAATTAATATTCCAAGTAAAACCAGTCAATCAACCAAGGAGAAATTACGAAAATACTAGTAACTGAATTTATTTCTTTCTACTTGCCACTCGGGGAGGGGAAGTCATGTTCAGGGACCTTAAAAGAAGGTTCAGAACCAAGACCAAGCTCCGCGTTTGAGGTCGATGAATCAGTTGGGGATGGCCGCAACACTGTCTCCACAGCAAAAAAGCACCTCGCAACAGCAGCATTGAATCCTGCGTGAAACAATCGGCCAACGTTTTCAAGAAACTGAAATTGATTTTTACAGCAGCTAAAACATCGATGAAAAATTAGTTAATTGTAATATTAAAAGACTTGTATAACTGGAATGGTATTTTCAAAGTCTACCCATTAAACCAAATATACCTTCCCCAAATTCATTACAGTTCAAAAAACAAAAAACATTCTAAAATATATGGATATCTGATTGTTTTCATCAACAGTTGCAGTGTTTACAATTACAGTTGAACATCGCCATATGGTGAAATTTATAAGCTCCGACACTTGCCAAATCCTAACCTGATATCATTGTCGAGTAGTTTGAGTTCAAATGTTGACGAGTTGTTGGTGCGTGCACCTCTTGTAAAAGCTTGAGACAACCAAGGTTTTATTCGCTCACCTGTGTCTCTTGTAAGAGCCTGAGACAGCTAGAGTCAACCAGGTGTAGTTTTATTATCCATGAAAAACACCCCCAATCTTTTTCTTGAGGATTTTTTTTTCCAGCCTGGGTTGATCTTCAAAATTAGATCTTGCAATATGAATATTTTACAAATTGATATTAGATCATTACGGAATCAATTCAGCTGTTGATCGTTTACTTATCGAAGCTAAACCTGCTATGTATTTCAGTTCGTGCTCTTTAATGCTTGCATGTTTGTATGCTTTTCTCACACAACTCCCTCCTTGTACGTGAAAAGTCAAATGCCATGGTGGGCTGGTCACACGCTAGGAATCGGTCTAAATCCTAAGTCATTATAGGATTTTAAGCACAATCCAAATTCATGTTAGCCATCTAATACTAGTGTTGAGTTATTGGAACACATATACACAACAAAAATAACAAACTCAAAATTTTCTCAAGAATTTTAAGGATCTTGTTAGACAGACCTAGATTTTTTTGGAGTTTATATAGAAATTACTTGAAGATCATATATTATTTTTATCTTTAAATAATTGTTTCAATGCTATGTTATCACAAATCACAAGTAATTTAAATGTACGACACATATGAACTATTAATGAAAAATCTTCCAAACCTTTTTAGGAGAGAGGAATAGCAATGCCTTAAAGTGCTATTTTTTTTTAATGTTTTTCACGTGTTCTATAACTTACTAGCAAATTGCCCGCGCGTTGCCGCGGGTATTTTTTTGTATATAATTTAACATAATCAAATCTACAATGATAAATTTATATGATATAAGAAAAAAAAAGTTATAGATTATAAGATAAAATGTTTAAAATTTTGAGTTGAGTTTGTCACGTAAGCATAGATTACATCTTTTAGAATATAGGTATTGCGTCATAAATGATCACAAAAGAGCGCGCATTAACATTAGGAAAAAGAGGAAAATATTTGAATAAGAAAAAAAACAAAATACTGAAATCATTATTGTGCAGATTATAAAATTATAAAAATCAATTAATAGAAAGAGCAAATAAAAAAAAACAAAGGGAAAAGGAAGCAATATTAATTTAAAGTATTATAACAATAGCAACATCGGAGTCTTAACATCTAAAATTATTATTGCCGCTAGAATAAAAACAAAAAAAATTATTAAATTATACCGAGGGGAAAAAAATAAAAAGCATGAACAAAACAGCAAGCAAAAAAAACCAATTAAAAAATTATTATTATTATTATTATTATTATTATTATTATGAAAGAATAAATAATCACTATTATTATAATAATAGAATACATAATCACTATTATTATAATATTAATAATAATCACTATTATTATTATTATTCTTATTATTATTATTATTATAATTATTATTATGTTAATAATGAAAGAAACAAAAATAAATGAAAGACTAAAAATATCCCAGAAACTTTAACAAAAGATAAAAAAAATAAAAAAAAATTATCATTGCTATTACTGGAAAAAAAAAATTATAAAATTATCGGGAGGGAAAAAAAAAACAAAAGAGTCAGAATGAAAAATAATTAAATCATGATTATTATTATTATTATTATTATTATTATTATTATTATTATTATTATTATTATTATTATTATTATTATTATTATTATTATTATTATTATTATTATTATTATTATTATTATTATTATTTTTATTATTATTATTATTATTATTATTATTATTATTATTATTATTATTATTATTGTGTTAAATACACTTATATATACATGGACAAAAGTAGGGATTAAAAAAATAAAAGTGTAAGGGCTGAAATGAAAATCAAATATAAAGGGATTAAATTAAAAAATTAAAAGTCCAAGGGCTGAAATGCAAATTACATTTATTGTCAATTGAAATCAGAGGACAAAATTGCAAAAATCGGAACTTTTGTACCGAATTGATTGAGTTATAAACAGCCAACCCGGAAATTGAAAGTAGAAGGACCGAAGTGAAACTTTCACATTCAATCAATTAAAATCAGAGGACCCAATCGAACAAAATAAAAACTTACATCAAAGAACTGAGGACCAAAAACGAAATTAAAAGTAGAGGGATCGAATTGAAAAGTAACGCAATATGGGGGACTCCCCTGCACATTGACGTGCAGGAGAGAGAGAAACGTGGCCGGCGGCTTTAACCGGCCTCCGCCGTGTCCACAGACATTTGGTGGTTACACGCACCACCGTGGGAGGAAGATCACGCGGCGGCGCATCGTTCTGGCCTCTGGTAGATAATTTCCGGCCACCGAAAGAGGCCGCACGCGCCACCTGAACAGGGCGTGAGGCGGAAAACCGCCTGGCGCGTGCGCCTCACGCCCTGACAGACACGGAATAAAAAATTCGAAAAATAGGACCAATTACCGTTCTAACCTTGCACCCAATTCAGTGTTTTTGTCTTATTAGGGGCTATAACCGTATTTAGCCATTTCAGAAAATAATAAAAAAATTAAAAGTTGCGGCGGACCGGACCGGGCCGGTCCGACCACGCGCAATTACACCGGTGCCCCTAAGCCGGATGCCTTATTTTGTCTTATTACCGGGGGTTAAAGCGTGATTACACTGTTCATATCTGAATATTTTTTTTTTTAAAAAGGAAAACCCGAAATTAGCCCCGTTTGACACCGTGATTTTGCCGCGCTGCCGAGGGCCAAAATCGCCCGCACACTGCTCAAATCCACAGTGTAAGGTGAGGCAGTCCACAGTGGAAAGGCCACGACAATTAGGTGTTTTGTAATATGATTTTTCTTTCTATTTGTGTATTGTATAAAAAATAAACAGCATAACATTCTATTTATAGAAAATCTTGAAAACCTTATAAATGAAAAAAAAATATCAATTTTGTCTCTGAATAATATCACATATTATTTCAGTATAATTTTATAAATTTATTCAATCAAGCTCCTAATTGATTTTTTTTCTAGGTTTAGAATTGTAATCCCCAACATCTATAACATTGTAGTCTCCATTTTCTAAAGCTTATTTATAATTAAGTTGCACTTAATTAATCAATCAAGTTTAATTTATGATCAATGATTTTTACGTGTATGACCCATTAAGTTCTCTAAGAAGTTAGTTCAAATATAAATCATAATTTTAAATAAATAAATAAATTATCAATTTAAAAATTGATTAATTTATATTTGCATATCAAGAATAATATCTAGTATCGTATCATGATTCTCCAAATATTATAAAAATCATAAGTTATTTGACTTAACCTTTCAGTCACAAGTTTTTAGTGTAATTACTATCTTTTCATCATTAATATTCTGATTTAAATATTATAACATAAAGTATATATACTTTGTTAAATCATATTTGTTTTTAATGCCATAGTTATTGAGTATTTGAATAAGATTTGAAACTCTTTTCAAATCTCATCTCACATTGCACAAGGATTACAATCAAATACTATTTGAGAACAAATAAAATATTCTTTAATTCATATAGGATAATGTGTTGTAGGATCAAACATTCTTAAATATCTAAGGTGATGAATGATTACTCAAATATCTTTATAAAATTCATGTTATACCCCATTATATACCAATTTTTTTTCTTTGATTAGGACATCATGTAACAAGATCAAAGCATATATTTATATATATATATATATATATATATAACTTAGTTATCTCAAGTCTAAAAATCATTTATATAACCATTACGTGAATTTTTCCATAAACATAAATGATTTTTTCATATAAAATTCTTATGTGGTTCAATTTAATACACATGTTATCCGATAAACACCAATATATTAGTTCTTAACATCGATTGTATTGTAGCTTATGAGAATGATGAAGGTGGAGCAAAAGACCAAGTTTTCATAAGCTACTCTTACATGATACATGTGTACCATTAGCAACATTTTTCTTAAAGAAAAGAAGAATATTCATTAACTTGATGAAAACCTATATAACTTAATGGGCTAGGGAAAAAGTTGGTTGAACCCATAAGCTTTGACCTTCTATTTAACCTATTTAACCGTGTATGCACTACAAACTCCATCATCTATTATTGAGGTAAAAGCAAATAAAGCCACAAGAAAGAGTTAAATAATAACATCAAATTAGTTTTACTTTGGATTCAAATATTGTAATTGAGATTTTGACCATGGCTAAGTGATTCAGATAGGTTATGTTTTTGATTTTTTTCATGGACGCATGTTTTCCCACCTTTTTTTTCTAGTAGGTGCATGGAACGTGGCTGAATAACCCAGTTTTTTTTCATCTATTTTTTTTTATAGAGAAAAGGAGAAAGGGTGCGGTATGGACTTCAGGGGAGAGGCAAACATTTGTTTTTTTCAATTATGGAAGAGAAGGTGGAAGTAGTTTTGAATGAAAGGGAGAACGAGGTAGAGGATGTAAGGGCTAGATATTGTAATGGCTCTACAGATTGATGCCACGCCCTACTTTTCCATTCCCCTGAAGGGAGATCATTTCTAAGGCTTTTGCCTGCACATTTCAATGATTTCCATACGGAAGCAAAATCAAAAAGAAGAAAAAAGCAACTTCAATGAGCAGTTAGGTGGCGTTGATTCTAGTTTAATTTCATTTCACAGAACAAATAACACGTTGATTTATTTGACAATTCGATTCATCCACCCTTTTTTATTCTTTTAAAAACAGGCATAAATATAAAAGAGCAAAGAGTTACATAACTAATTGATCATGGATGCGCTCATTCCTAACGAAATCATCAAGACAAACTCATATACAGATGATATGAAAATGACTTCTTACATAACAATTTGGCATTTCAATTTTATTTTCAAAAAGAAGCTACTGATGCTCGAACGATTCTCACATGTAGAGTCCCCAAGAGGTGTGACGTGATGACAAAGGGCTGGAGATCTGAACAGCAAGTCTTGAGTTCGAATCAGGGCATGCATCTCTTGTAAGAGCTTAGAATAACCAGTGTTTTACTCGCTCACCTGGACCCATGACCCTTCAGTTTCCTTGCATTGCCACTGACGAATAGCCAGATATAGCATGGCAAGAAAACTGTGACAAACACAAGCCTTACACCAAGTTTGAGCTTGCAAATTTGTACCGAAGTACACTAGTCTAAGCACGGATTGGAACCAAACTGGCACAAATCAGTCAACAATAACACTGCTCTACCATTAAGTAACTAATCATTCATAAAACCCAAAAAATAAGAGAAATGTTACTGCACCAAAATTATCAAAGGGGTTAGACTAGCATAGTACCATTCTTGTACTTTGTAATGGATATATCATAACCAACGTATTTGTTGGGCATTAAGATGACCATAACAACATATTGATCACAGCATGAAAAACATTTGCTAATGATTTACTCTACTTTCCCTCTGAACAGTACAGGTTTTAAGGATACATGTGCCACACCTGTGATTGAATGAACCCAAAGTGGTGCCAGTTAAACTACTGATTGCAGTAGCATGTAGATTTGTAGTATGAAATGGTTGGATCTGGGGAACAGAGGCAGAGTCACTCACTAACTACAAGTGCAAACAGGAACATTCAACCCAATTTCCAAGCAGACAAGCCTGGATGATGCCAGCTAAATGATAAATAGGAAATAATCAAAACATTGAAAATAGGTGAAACTTGAGGAGGAAAGATGAAGCCACAAGTGTTTTTTTTTTCAATTCTACAAGATGGTGGACGTGCAGGCAGAGGGCACAAGGCATTGCAAGCAGCAACTACACTGAATAAGTGGAAAACATTATATTTGGTGAAATCAAAGTGACAGAGACCCTTCAAGAAAAAAACATAACCTGTTCAAACCTAGAGTAATCCATCCAAAGACAAATCAAACAAGATAATGTTGATTTATTAAAAACAACAGTATGATTTTATTAGCGGGACTTCTTAAGGCGTTTGGGGCCCCTCATTGTTTCTTTTCTTGAATCATCAACAGCTTTTAATTCAACAAATGGCTGCAAGTAAGTATTTTTGACAAACACATAAGTAATAATAATTGAATGAGAAAAATAAAATAGATAGATAGAGGGAGTGACCTCTTGGCAATTTTTCTGCAGTTCCAAAAGTTGCTGACAATAAAAAAGGCACTGAGCGTGGTATACTGCTGCCAGCTCTTTGATCAACCCCTTTCTTTTAATTACACCAATCACTATCTCAAGGTAAATCAATCAGTCAGGTAGATAGATACATGGACAAAAAAGAAAACCCTACAATAGAAGAGAAAGGGAATTTACTTCGACTAGGATCGAATGGAGTAGGAGGATCGGATTGTGCTTCCGGAGCCCTACTTCCTTCAGCGGCCGCGGAAGGAGGAAGAGGAGGTGCAGTTGGGTTTTCTCCTTCTTCGCCCATTGGACTACGACTCTCTCTCTCTCTCTGATGAATTGCGAGACCATAAAATTATTATTATAAAACAGCACAGCGCAGCTCAGCTTCTGAGCTAAGACGCCTTTGATCCAAACTATTTTTTACAATTGATTTTAAAATCGTTTTTTACCCAATAGAATGATGGCAAAAACTGTAACAGATGGCAAAAAAACCAAATAATTATGAAGGGTTGTTTTTTTAAATTAAAAAATAACAGATTTTTATAAACACGCAACAAAAAATGAATTGTTACAAATAAAATAAAATAAATTTTGAGCATATTTATAATTAATCTAATAAAATAATATACAATATATATTTTTCATTAATAATATGAATTTTTAAAACATTTCAAATTGTTTGTGTAACCCATCATTTGGGCCTTAAAAATTAAGCCCAACGTTTTTTCTTTTCAAAAAGAGAACAAAAACAACATGTCTCTTGTTGTATCTACGTCATCGTATTGTTCAGAAGCTAACTACTACAAAGGTAGTTGAAAAATCAGGAGGATATCTTTTGAATTTAAAAATTTATTTTTAACCTATATTAATCTTAAAAAACCCTCAATTAATGCTATTAGATCCCAAAAAACCAATTTAACAACTCAAAAAATCCAAAAAATATCCACAAACACAAAATATAACTAGGATAAAAAATTGTTTTTGAACCTTGATCTACCTTTTCTAACATGATGGAGGTTTAAAAAACATGTTAATGAAATTCTCCTTGTTGAATGAAACTCATTGATACCAAGACGAATATTATTTTGTTGTTGGAATGAGAAGAGCCTAGAACTTTCTATTTTTTTTGCCTCTGTCCGATAACTTTCTCTCTCATATCTTAAAACAAGGATCACAATGCAGAGAAAATAAACATTTGGACAAAAAATAAGATCTATACTAAAGGGACCAAATATGAAATTTGGCCAACCTTAAAAACATTTTTTTTCAAAGATAAAGAGAGTCGAAAGCAAATTAAAACAAATATCATAGTGCAATCTCTAATAACTGCACTATCAAGGGACAAAATAAAAAAAGAAACGCAAACAAAAATAATTAGAGGATTGAAAAAAAAGATAAAAACAAATGAAAGCAACACATTGTGTGGATCATAGTGACTTGTGATTGACTAAATGGTAAAAATTGGATCCCTTTTAGATTTCTTATAATAATGCAAAAAAGGGTTTTCAAATAACATTATTTTTTTGTTTATAAAATTTTAGAATTAACCACTTGCAATTTCTTAAAATCTAATTTTGGCTAAAACTTTTATTAGGCCTGCTTCAATAAGATTGATAACATCTTGTTGTTAGTCAGTGTCCCTTGCATTAATAGATGCAAGTTGATTGGGGACCAATCTTCCAATAAATAAATCGAAAGTTCTAGACCTTTAAATCATATGAAATTTGTTTCTAATATATATATAAATCCCCTTTACATTATTCATATTTGACCATGACATGTTTATTTCTTATTCGTCATAATGATCCTTTTAGTTAGACATGACTGAAGAAGAAAATATCATGTTTGAGTAGACTTCGTGATTGTCTTCTCTTAATAGGTTTAAGGTCATAAAAAGACAAATTGAATTATAATGCATCTTTTTAGGGAAGTTGAAGGAGAGGTTGACGAAGAATATTCCATATACCATCCATCTTGTGCAAAACCACTATGGTTTTGCAGCTTCTAGTTTTTGTTTGCTTATAAAAAGGCAAGTGCTATTGAGTAGGAGGAGATCTATTGAAAAGAGTAAAAGGATAGGGAGGAAAGTGAGGAAACACAAAGGGATTGATAAGAACATCTTTGAATTGGTTAAAAAAGCTATAAGGATTGTGTGCTAAGAAGGAATGAAGAGAAGTAAGACCAATCTTAGATTGATAAAAAGCTAAAAATGAAAGGAAATAAACAAATAACCTAGGTAAGGAATCAACATTATGTCTACAAAGTATACCTTCAAATTTGATGGGAAGGAGGGTAAAGCTCAAGAACACTCCATCCTGCTTGCAATTGGCTTTTAAACCCAAGTTTAGATTGCTTATTGTATAACTTCTATTTTTATTATCAATTTAAAATGAAATAGAGTTTTGTGTTTACATATCTCTTTATGACATGATTTAACTTGTATATGTATATTAATGTTTTGTTGATTCATAGGTTGATATGTTATAATTTTTAATATGATTGTAAAAGTTAGTTTAGAAGATGGTTCAATAAGTTTTATATAATTTTTAATATGATTATAAAAGTTACTTTAGAATATGGTTCGGTAAGTTTTATATACACCTCTGATTTAAAAAAAATATTGTAGTATGAATATATACATTTGGTGAACTACCTTAAGTTGTGAAAGTTATAGAAATTCACTCCTATAATGCAAATGAACAGATTTCCATTAAAGGAACTTGATTAAATGAAGGGATGAAATTAAAAGAATGGAAAACTACTAATACTAATTAAACAAAAAAGAAAAGTGTGGGGTTTCATGTGCAAATAAAAGAAACATAGGGCTACAAGAGTAGACAAGGAATGTTTGTAGCTATATAAGCATGAATATCATATAGTTATGATTATTTTTAAAAAAAAGAGAAAAAAAATATGAAACAAGAAAATAAAGAAATAAGTAAATGAAAACTACATATTTGACTATTCTTTTCTTCTTTTCAACAAATTGATTCATGCATCTATCGTTAAATCTAGAAATTTAGATCAATATCCATAAAAACAATGACCTGGCTATCTAATTAGCCTTGGCACATTCAACTTTCAGAAACACAAATACATGACTCATCCTTTAATAAGCAAGAGAGTTGCTTATATATATTCTACAACATGAAACCCGAAGCTGATAATCACTCTTTATAATTTACAAAGCAGTCACGCTATGCACAGATACAAGGCAGTTTGAATGCCATCACATCGCTATAACTGAGATGCAGAACGTGCGGCAAAACCCTGCAGACAGCCACATATTATTTGGGATTTCACACAAGAAAAGAAAAGAAAAGGCAGTTATGTGCTGGTTATGACATTAAGATTGCACCAGCAGATAAAATTCCAATCATGTAACGTTGGCATTATGTATGGAAAGAAGTTAGCACCAGATTCCAGCTGAACAAACAAAGGTTAACTAGCTAATAGAACACGAAGAGTGATATACCTGATTGATGTTTTACAGTTCACTTCCTTCAAAAACTATGATTAGTTTGTCTGACTGAATCTAATTTGAAAGTTGGTCGGTTGGTACTGCATCCTCCAGAACCCGAAATATGGCAACTTTCATCACAATTTCTTTTGCATGAATCAACTCAAAGATACAAACATCCCCTTCCTCCAAATTATTTTCCCAAACAAATTCCGTCCACCCCTGGCCCAACTTTGCTTTACCATCCTTGAAAGAGCATCGGACAGGCCATTGTTTTCCATCACAAACCTGAAGTGTGACAAATCCTGTAACCCTGTTCAAAAAGGCCCGCGCAAAACTGGATGGGATGTGCTGTAAAAGAAAACCATCAAAACTTTGTATACATTCTTTACAAATGAATTTGGGATTATTTTAAACAATCCAGTCCAAGGGCTTACCAGAAGAAATCCCCTATATACATAAGATGGTCGCAAGATAACCTGGAAAAAAGGATTGGCAGGCCTGAACATGTGAGCTGCACGAATCGTCCTTTCCTTTTCTTCTGGTGTTACGGCTCTCTGCCTCCTTGTATGAGTTTCAGAAGTATTTTTGACACTCGACTTTTGTTTCACGTTCTGGATGCCTAGAGACTCATGTTCATCAACATCTTCAACAAACTAGTAATGTAAAAGTCAATTAAGAACATCTCGTAAAGACAGAATGCAAGTTAAATATGCTTACTATTCTCACTCATCCGTTTGCTTCCACTGGTTTTTGCTGTTATGCCTGAGATAATGGAACCAACTCCATCCTCGGTACTTGTAAGCTCTCCCCCATTAAACTGTGTACCTACGTCTCGAGAAGATTGACAATTTTCTCTCAAATTGTATGCATTGGTTCTTACATGTGGCTTCTCTAGACTAGCAGTGTAAGTAGATTGAGGCCAGTTGCAATGGACATATTCATTAAAATTCTTGCTTGTTGTCGAGGAAAGGAGATTAGGAGATGGAGGTCTGAAACCCAAGATTTTTTTTAAGCCATCATCTTTCTCGTGGGGTAATAGACATGGATTGTCATGACTGGATTCTTGCAACTGACTAATAGAATTACATGGATTCTTTATCTCTGAAACCGTCAAATCATACATATGGACATTGAAGTTTGATTTTCCTTCATATAGGAAGACCAAGAAATACCCAACACGAATGGAGTAGCATTCTACAAATTCATGCCAACCCTTGTGAAACCATAACTTGCCGTTATCGTTTTGCAATTCCACTAGACAGATACCACCACAGGGAACAGTAAGTGTGGCAATGGAAGAAAGTTCATCTCCATATTTGTTGACAAACTTTTTTGGTATCTTCTGTTGGCATAAACAATCAAGTCACATTTCGAAACAAAGACACCATCTTTCAAGACAACCTAGGCACTATCTTTAAAGTCAAAGTCAAACAAAACATTGAATACTCTTGTACAGTAAACAAGAGCAAACCACAGAAAATACCTTAAAAAGGAAAAAAGAACAAGACGTTAAGGCTAAAGAAAAACGAAAAATAACACCATTCAAGCCCACATACAGAATAATTAAGGAAAAGAAAGACCCATTAGGCAAACGATGATGCAGAACTCAAACTGTTTGTTAAAACAATCTGGAAAGAGTGAAGAGACATTAACAGCAAGCTAATTTCCAACTCTTTCTTCAACCTCGCCTATAGTTAACAAATTTGAAAATTTTCATCTCCCATGAGGATAGAAAATCATCAAGCAAAATTTGCAATAAGACAAAAAAGGATATTAAAAAAAGTCGTGGTCAGTAATCAAAGTTCGATTCTAACTGGAAAAACTATAACTCCTTCAATTTTCTCAAAAGCCAAACAAATTTCTACATCTTGAGTACCTAAATAGGAGCTAATACTATAACAACAGAAGAGCTCTTCTCTTCATTTTCTCTGTACCCAAACAAGCAAAGAGAGCGAGAAAGTAAATTAAAGGGTACCAGCTTTTTGTCTTGGAGAATGGAAGCAACCATCAACTTGTAAAACATGCAAGATTTTCTTGCCGGAGAATCAGACCCGTCTGGCTTTCCTGCTGCTTGTGACATTTCTCTCAGCTAGCCTGTAACTGTGATGATAATGACCCAATTACAGGCCCCGGTTCATCTCTATGCGATGTAAGAAGTAGAGATTTTTGGTGGCGAGTGCCAGCCATGGTGTACGAACCACACGTGGGGCCTTGATACTAAAAGTTGAACTGGGTGATTAGGATAAACGATTAATGATAGCACCAGTCTCCCCGACAACAAGTACAATCACAAAAGCTATTTTAGAAAGTCAAAATTTTAAAATCGTTTTTTAAATAATATATAAATAATTTTTTTATTGATGTGTATTCCAATGGTAAAAATTATTTTGAAGAGCTATTTTTTTATATTATTTTAAATATAGTGCAATTATTTTGTATATAGTTTAATTATGTAATTAATTATACAATTAATAGGAGTAAGTTATATAATTAAATAATTGCTTTTAAAAAACCCTCCAACAATAAAATTATTATTATTTTTTAATTATATTTAAATAAAAAAATGAATTTAAAATAAAATACCCACAAACTAAAAAAACAATTTATCAAATACTAAAATTAACACACTAAACAATATATTTCAAGTAACCAATAAATTTAAACATAATTAATTAAAATACATTCCATTACAAATAATTAAATCAAATTAATTACAAATCAAAACCCCTATTTGTCATAATTTTCAACTTTCTATTTTGAAAATACGCTTCAGAAATTGAATCCAATGTAGAAGTATCTATCTTCATAATTTGATCTTCTTTCTCAATCCTATCCATTTCTTGTTTCTCTTGCTTTTGTTTAATCATTAGAGCTTGTTGCTCTAATATAATTTTTCTGTCTTGTTTTTTCTCTCACTCAATTTCAACTAAAGTATCCTTGAATTGTTGTAAGAGATTTGTTACACTTGTCTCCCCAACTTTCTCTTTTCCTTGTCTGCGTTTAAGTCATTCCTTTGCATTTTCTAACTAATTGGTCTATTTTGATAAATAAATGCATCACTATCTTCTCCTAAACTAACAAAATCAGGGGTTGATGGAGTTGAAGAAGCTGGACTTGCATTTCCATGATTTTGTTTTTGTTTCTTGTTTGACTTTTGATGAAGACTTGCAGGCTCAAATTGCCATTTGGGTTCTTTTTTTAAGATAACCCAACAATATTCTAGTTGAAATCGTTTGCCAACGATTGAAGCATATATTTGCCGAGCATCATTACTCTGGTAAAATAAATTCAATAAATAAAACTATGTTATATAATAAATATGTTAAACAAATAATTTAATATGAAAATATTTAAAAAAAAATTATCCTTGATTCTTCAGTCGTTCCACTTTGTTGATAATTTTCAATTTGGGTAACAATGCCAACAAAATTTTCAACTTCTCTATTTATTTCTTGCCATCTGCTTGAGATGCTTATTTGGGAACGATTATTCAAGTTTCCTCCGTTCTCAACAAAGTAAGCATGTACTCGAGCCTATAATTGTCTTGTTTGTTGTTCAACTCCTGTAATTGGATCTTTGCTTGTATTTAACCATGTAGACACAAATAAACAATCTTCCTCTTGTAAGAAGTTTTTACTTCTTTGTGTTTTTTTATTAGATTGACAATTAAATTAGAGTCTCTGGAGTCATAAGATTGTTGAGTAGGATCACTTGGTTGAGTTACAATATCTTCAGACTCACTTACAAGAAAGTTAATGAATGAGTTTGACAAATTTGAGTCTATCTAAACAAAAAATTCTGTTTAAATTAAATGATACCTTTAAAAGAATTTTCAACTCATGCATACAAGCACCTACTGCATGCAGGATTAAAAGCCATGCACATCTTGCATTTGCAAGCACTGTTTGGCATATTAATTCAAAACAGGAAAGAGGACTGTAAAATTAAAAGGAGGAGCTCTTCCCTAGTAGCAAACTATCATCAAAATATTTTATACTGTAGGTGCTATAGAAAACTAGTCCTCATAAGACAGCCATTTGATTACAAATTTTAAGTTCAAATATAATCCAATCAACGGATGCTCGAGTCTGTCATGGAGGAAGAAAGGGTGAAATTTTTCGAAGCAAACTTCAATTATTTCTAGACTTATACTCTTTATCCTTGCAAGGCCATGTGTTTGGTCCCTGCAAGTCACCCATCCTGACTCATACTCACGGTTGAAAATTCTAATATTGCAAGGCTACTGATTATCTCACTAAGAAAAAAATACCTTGTTATGTTCAATATTTTGTTTCTGAGTACAAAATCTTGAACCATATAATTAATAAATAAGAAAAGCTTCCCACGTAGAAGCTATACATGTAATGTCTGTAACGCTCACACATGCAAGGTCATATGCTCTTCCATGGAAGGGCTGTAAGAAATCTCATGGATGATGGTCTCCATCAGTCCCAAAACCGTTGATGCAAAAGCAATTTCACTCATGATCATGTCAAAGGTTGTCTGAACAGATTAGAAATTTATTAACACACACCCTTCCCAACAAATAAATAGATTGAGAACTCCCACCTCCATGGCTGTGTTCTTTGTCGAAATGGGTTTTGTTAACTCTATAAATAAATTTCAATTGCAAACAGATTGACATAGAAAAGCAGAAAGGAAGATTTTTGCTTGAATATTAATAATAAGCTAGAATTGCTATCGGTTTTTCACACCCTTCTGTTAAGAAGTTAATATCTGTTATGTTACAGGTAGTCAAAATGTTGTTACTAGCCGTTAGTAAGTTGCTGTTACTAGCCGTTAGTTAGCATAGGTAGTCAGTTGAAATGCCTGCAATACTTGTATATAAACTGAGAATGATCATCAATAAAGACGTATTATTCAGTATCAAATCCAACATGGTATCAGAGCCCCTCAAAGAAAACTAAAGAAAACAAAAACAAGAAACTGCAGTTTCTTGGACAAGAAATAATAAAGAAAGAAATAGCAGACTAAGGTGCAGAAAGTTTTTTTTTGGAGAAGAAAAGAAGGGAAGAAAATTGCAGTAATCATGGGAACAGAAAATGGTAGTTATGTGCAGCCTGCAATACCAAGATTCGATGGTCATTATGATCATTGGTCTATGCTCATGGAGAATTTTCTTAGATCAAAAGAATACTGGGGATTGATAGAAAATGGGATTTATACGAGTAAAGAAGGAGAAGAGCCCACTGCAGGGCAACACAAAGTGATTGAAGAAGAAAAACTGAAAGATTTAAAGGTAAAGAACTATCTATTCCAAGCCATAGATAGGATTGAAACTATCTTTACTAAAGAAACTGCAAAGGATATATGGACTTCCATGAAGATGAAATATCAAGGCTCCACCAAATATCAAGGCTCCACCAAAGTGAAACGTGATCAGCTACAAGCTTTAAGGAGGGAGTTCGAGCTTCTTGGTATGAAAGAAGGAGAAACTGTGGATGATTATTTCTCAAGAACCTTGATCATTGCTAACAAGATGAAGGGGCATTGAGAAATAATGACACAGACTACCATTGTGGAAAAAATTCTAAGATCAATGACTTCAAGATTCAACTATGTTGTATGTTCTATAGAAGAGTCTAATGATCTCTCAGTACTGACCATAGATGAATTACAAAGCAGTTTGTTAGTTTATGAACAGAGAATGCAAGGACATCAAGAAGAAGAACATGCTCTTCATGTTATGAATTCTGAAGGAGGAAGGTATGAACGTCGATATGAAGGCAGAGGAGGCTTTCGTGGCAACAACAGAGGGAGAAGTAGAGGCAGGGGCAGGCAATCTGTTAACAAAGCACCGATTTAGTGTTATATTTGCTAAAGATTTGGACATTTCCAATACGAATGTCCTAATAAAGTAAGGAATGTAAATTACACAACATTTCATGAAGAAGAGGAAATGTTGCTGATGGCATATGATGAAGGAAAAGGTAAACAATCAAGAAACCACACTGCATGGTTTCTTGATTCAGGTTCCAGTAATCATATGAGTGGTCAGAAAGAGTGGTTCTTTGATTTTGATAGTACATTTAGGCAATCTATCAAGCTTGGGGATAATTCGAGCATACTGGCTATGGGGAAGGGCAATGTTAGGTTGTTTATTGCAGGATTAACTCAGGTATTTACAAAAGTGTATTTCATACCTGAGTTAAGGAACAATTTGTTATGCATTGGACATCTTCAAGAGAAGAACTTAGCTGTTCATATGAAAGGAGGCATCTGTAGAGTATATCATCCAACAAGAGGTTTGATTATAAAATCCCAAATGTCAGCCAACAGGATGTTTGCCATTCCTGCTACTGCCATTCCTCCAGCCTCCACCTGTTTTCAAGCAACATCCAAAGACATCACAAAACTATGGCATCACAGGTATGGACACTTAAGTTGTAAAGGACTGCGAACTTTGTTTAACAGAAAGATGGTTACATGATTGCCATTACTAAGTGACATACCTAAAAAATGTGAGGATTGCATGGTTGGAAAACAACACAGGGATCCAATGCCCAAGGAAGATGTCTGGAGAGCTACAAAAAAATTACAACTAGTGCATGCAGATGTATGTGGTCCTATATCTCCATAATCCAATAGTGGAAAATATATATGCTTACCTTCATTGATGATTACAGCAGGAAAGTGTGGGTATACTTCTTGACATAGAAATCTGAAGCACTACTGAAGTTCAAGAAGTATAAATTGTTTGCTGAAAAAGCGAGTGGGGAGATGATTGGGTGCTTAAGAACAGATAGAGGGGGGATTTACCTCTTTGGAATTTAATGAGTTCTGCAACACTCATGGCATAAAGAGACAACTTACTGCCCCATACACACCCCAACAAAATGGGGTGGCCGAGAGGAGAAATAGATCTATCATGAATTTGGTAAGGAGCATGCTATCAGCAAAGGCAATGCCAAAGGTTTTTTGGGCTGAGGCTGTCAACTGGGCAGTTTATGTTCTTAATAGAAGTCCCACTTTGTCAGTTAAGGATGTTACTCCTGAAGAAGCCTGGGGAAATATGAAGCCTTGTGTCCATCATTTTCGTGTTTTTGGATGTATAGCTCAGGTGCATGTCCCTGATGAGCAGAGGAAGAAACTTGATGCTAAGAGTGTGACATGTGTTCTGTTGGGCACTAGTGAGGAGTCTAAAGCCTACAGACTATATGATCCTGCAAGGAACAAGATTCTTATCAGCAGGTACATAGTTTGCTTTGAAGATAAGAAATGGAATTGGGAGAGCAATGGCCAAGCAGGTGACCAAGATATATTGGAATGGGCAGACAATGGTGAGAGTGCCAGTGAGGGAGCTGTGACAGAATTACCACAAGCAGGTAATAATCCTTCACCAGCTAATGACACAGGCTCAGAAGATAGGCCAATTCCTGAAGCAAGTACTAGTGAAGCTGTTACACCTGTGACAGAAATACAGCTAGTAAATGCATCTGTGGGGAGAAGCAGAAGACAACTTGCTTGGTTTCAGGATTATGTAACTAGTCAGGATTTGAATGAAGAAGAGGAAGACCACAGTCTAGCTCTGTTTGTATCAGTTGCAGACCCAGTCACCTTTGCAGAGGCATGCAAAGACTTGAAGTGGAGAGAAGCAATGGATATGGAAATCCAAGCAATTGAGAAAAACAAAACTTGGGAGCTGACTACCCTGCCACATGGAGAAAAGTCCATAGAAGTCAAATGGGTGTTCAAGACAAAATTGAACGAAAAAGGAGATGTGGACAAATATAAAGCTAGACTGGTAGTGAAGGGATATTCACAAAGGCAAGGGATTGATTATAAGGAAGTCTTTGCACCAGTAGCAAGATGGGATACGATTAGAATTATCCTAGCACTTGCAGCTCATAAACACTGGTATGTCTTCCAACTGGATGTGAAGAGTGCATTTCTGCATGGGGAGCTGCATGAAGCAATCTTTGTGGATCAACCTCAAGGATACAAAAAGAAGGGGGAAGAAAATAAAGTGTACAGACTAAGAAAGGCTTTGTATGGCCTTAAGCAAGCTCCCAGAGCTTGGTACAGCAAGATTGATAACACTTCATTAAGGAGGGATTTGAAAAATGCTTCTGTGAGCACACTCTGTTTATCAAAACAGATAATCAAGGAAGGATTTTGATCGTCATTTTGTATGTAGATGACCTTATTTTTACAGGAAACAATGAAGAAATGTTCAAGCACTTCAAGGAATCAATGCAGCAGGAATTCGACATGACAGACCTTGGTAAGATGAAATATTTCCTGGGAATAGAAGTCATACAAACAACAAATGCAATTTTTATATCTCAACAGAAATATGCTCATGAGGTACTAGAAAGGTTTGGCATGCAGCAAAGCAATTCTGTGGACAATCCCATAATTCTAGGATGCAAAGTGTTAAAGGATGGAGGTGGTGGATTGAATGTGGATGTTATAGAATACAAGAAATTGGTGGGAAGTTTGTTGTATTTAACAGCAACAAGGCATGATCTTACATATACCGTAGGATTAATTAACAGATATGTTGATAAACCTACTGAGCTGCATCTGCAAAATGCTAAAAGGATACTAAGATATTTGAAAGGAACTGCAAAACTGGGCATCTGCTATCAGAAGGGAGGAAAAGGAAACCTGATTGCATTTGCAGATAGTGATTATGTAGGGGACATTGATGATAGAAAAAGCACCTCTGGCTATGTGTTCTTCCTAGGAACAAGAGCTATCTCGTGGTCTTCAAAGAAGCAGCCTGTCGTCACCTTATCCACAACTGAAGCAGAATTCATAGCAGCTACTGCGTGTGCCTGTCAAGGAGTATGGATTAGAAGAATTCTTGAAAAACTTGGGCATGCACAAATTGGCAGTACCACCATCTACTGTGATAATAGCTTTGCTATTAAACTCTCAAGAAATCCAGTATTGCATGGCAGAAATAAACACATTGATATTAGGTTTCACTTCTTACGAGAGCTTACAAAAGGAGTAGTTGAAGTGGTGCATTGCAGAACACAAGAGCAAATATCAGACCTGATGACCAAACCAGTCAAAGTCGAAACATTTCTGAAGCTAAGAAGCAAACTGGGAATGTGCGATGTAATTGATGTAAACTGATTACTATGTATGATGTAATCAATGTAAACTGATTACTAAATATAACTCAGTTTAAGGGAGGATGTTTAAGAAGTTAGTATCTGTTAGGTTACAGGTAGTCAAAATGCTGTTACTAGCCGTTAGTAAGTTGTTGTTACTAGCCGTTAGTTAGCATAGGCAGTCAGTTGAAATGCCTGCAATACTTGTATATAAACTGAGAATGATCATCAATAAAGAGGTATTATTCAGTATCAAATCCAACACTAATTGCTCCCATCATCTCTGGTATAAGTAACCTCTAGAGGTTAGAGTTCTCACAGACATCTGCCCAACATTTTGTCCATATATGAAAGCCTAAGCTGATATCTCGGGAGGTGATTTCAGGAATGATTGAAAGTGTTGAGATGACGCTGCAAAGGTGGAGAGATCGAAGTCTACCAAGAATTCAGATTGTTAATATCAGAAGTTGATTTCTAGGATAGCCTCTGGTAGCAGTTACTTAGAAGAGAAGAATGTTTTTGACAAGATGAAGCTGTCCTTGATAATACAGGGGAATATCTATGAACTTGGTTTTCCTGGAATCAGGTAAATTCCTCATAGCTGAGCTTAGGGTTTAGATGTAAATGCTAGTGAAATGAGTGAGGTTTCATAAGCAGAGAACATCATCAACAACTCAGGATATACAAACCAAGTGAATTTCCAGACAAAATAGTAGTAACCATTGTTTAATATTAGATCTTTTCTTCTCTTTTCAGTTAATCTTAAATCTTGATATGCAGTAAACTCTAGAGGACTGAGGATGAGATAGAATTTGAAGAGCTTGTGAAAGGAATACACTACTCTGTGATGGAAATAATAAAGAAAAAAGAAGAAAAAGGTGAAGACTGGACAATTTAGCAGTTGCTAAATACAATTTCTATAGCACAAAAGCAGCTAGAAAGAATAACATAGCAACATGTTTGAAACAATTTCATGTTTTAGAGTTTGCTTGAACCGGTAAATTTGATTAGACTTTGAAAACAAAAATAGATTTTGATTAGAGTTTGGATTTACTGTAATCTTCTTAAGACAACAATAGGATATGAAGGGAGAGAGAATAAAGAAAGAGGGAAAGACCATCTCACATCTGTGCTTTTCACGCCAAGACTTTCACTAACTCCAGAAAATGTAACAAAAAGGAAACATAAAACAACATATCTGTCAATCCCATTATCTTGAATTCTATAGCTCACCACAACACCTCCGTCCGCTTCTAGTGTAGACAAGTCTCACATCATTAAAGGAATTCATGTTCTTATTTTCTCACTAGAATAACATGCAATAATTTTATCCCATCTAAACAATAAACCTTTTATCCTTCAAAAGAGTATTAATGGCTGCAGCCTCAGCAGGTGAGGGAGAGAGTGTGCGTTCGGTAGGCCAGAATTTGTAAGCTGTGGGAACTAGAAGTGCTACTACTTGGTGTTGCAGAACTAACTAACGATGGAGGGTACCAAGATTGTGCAGGATTAACGATGGACAAGTGTGTTGGAAAGTTAAGTTGCTGAGCTGGAAATGCAGTAGCATTAAAGGAGAAGAAGAAGAAGAAGTTGCAGTTTAATTCTGTTATGAAACACGCAAGACTTATGTTCAATTCTGTTATCTGTGTAACTAAGAAGAGAAAACAATATTGACTTCTTTTCTAGTATAAGCATGGTAGTTACAGGCTGTTGTAACACATGCAATTCATGTGCTTTGCCTCTCCATATATAAGAGGCATAAAGTCAAACAAGTTGAATGCAATTAATACAGGAAACGAATTACCTTTTCTGCAATTATCCTCTCCCTCAATTCTCTGAAAATATCTTCCCCTGCTTCCTCAAAATCCAGTAAACACTAACCTGCAGAATCAAACAACAAACACAAAAGAATCAAACAACAAACATAAAATCAAAACTTCAACATGGTATCAGAGCTGACTTGATCAACAAGGAAGGGACTAAAATCAATCTGTGATCATACAAACAAAAATTAAAGAAGAAGAAGAATGGTGAGCAATGGTCAATAAAGATGGAGACAATCCTCATAGCATATGACCTATAGGATGTGATTGAGTTTGGCATACACACAGACTCTGGATTGACAGCAGAATCCAAGACAGAAAGAGATGAAGGTGAATCTGAAAAAGCTTCTGGTTCAAAAGGAAAAAAATGTTGAATCTGAAGAAGCTACTGTTTCTAAAGAAGCTAGGATAAAAAATGCTAAGGCATTAAGTATCATACAAGGAGCATTGACAGATGAGCTCTTTCCTAGAATTAGAAATGAAAAAACAGCACAAGGAGCTTGGAATGTGCTAAAGAGAGAATATAGAGGGGATAAAAAGTAAGGGCAATGAAGTTACAAGCTGTGAGAGGTGAGTTTCAGTACATGAGAATGGGAGAAAATGAGAGCTTGGATCATTACCTGGCCAAGTTCTTTGATACTGTAAACAATCTGAAAGCACTCGGAGAAGAGTTGTCTGAAAACATAATTGTACAAATTATTAATAAGCCTAAGTAGAAGATACAGATCTATTGTTTCTATCATTGTAGAAACAAGAGATCTGGATGTAATAAGAGCTGTAGAAGTGATAACTTCTGTCAAAGTTTTTGACAGAAGAGAAGACCTGCATGATGAAAGGGAAAGTAGTGCAAGAATTGAAAAGGCATTCAGCAGCCTTAAGGTTGGTTATAACCAAGGGCATGCTACTGCAAACAGGCCTTCACATGGAAAATGTATTCCTAGGTGGCCGATACAAGATCAAGGCCATTCAAGCTTGACTCAAGGGAGAAATCTGATGAATAATCACAACATGAACTGGAATCAAAGAGCTGAAACAAGCGATGGCAATACATTCAGTTCATAGTATAGACATATGAGTAACAATCAAGCAAATGCAAAGCCACAATGCAACATATGTCAAAAGTTCCATTTCGGTGTTTGCAGATACAAGGGAAAGTCAAGGTGTGGAAGATGCAATCTTTTTGGGCATAATACAAATGATTGCAATGATTACAAGCAATTGGCAAATTGTGCACATGAGGAGGAAGAAGTGTCCATTGCAAATTTATTTTATGCTTGTCATGCAGCAAGTATAAAGAACAAGGATGAATGGTTTGTGGATAGTGCGTGCAACAATCTCATGACATCAAGGGAGGCCGAATTGATTAATGTTGATAAAACAGTAGCTTGCAAGGTTAAAACAGGCTTGGGAGAGCTTATGCAAGCAACTGGAAAAGGGACGCTAGCTGTAAACACTAACCAAGTGGAATCTATTTCTACATATATTTCATTTGCAGGTAATGAAGAAACAAATGAAGATCATGCAGAATAGCAAATTGAAGTCATGCATGATGGTGTAGTAGAAGAAGGAACATTTGAAGGAACCTCAAATCTTAGGACTCAGTTAAGCAAAGAGGCAGTCAAGTCCATTTCAGAAGTTCATGCTGAATCAGAAGATACTGAAATCAAAGTAAAGCATCCGAAGGTAACAACAACTAATATGGCTGTAGAGGAAAATCAAAGTGAGAGAACGATTGACGCAACTGAAATCATACACGATAAACTCAAAAGTGAAGAGGTAACCAAGAGGGAAAACCAACAGATCATGGAGGAAAGGGAAGGTGCCAAAAATGGTGACCCAGTAACCCTCGGTGAAGAAACAACTAAAGAGTGTCAGGAAGAGTATGAGCTGAAGGCTGAGGAAAGTCTAGGAGATAAGGGAACACGAAACGACATTCAAAATGAAGAGTTATACAAGGAAGTTGAAAAGGCTGATGAAAATGAGAGAATTGAACAGATGGATACCGAGAGAATCATTGGGCACCTTCACTCAGTTGCTGTTGAAAATGAGACTATAAAGGAGTCCTTTCTGGATGAAGCAAGATCCGAGATGCACCTTGAAAATCAGATCTGTGGGACAACTTCTGGAAATGATGGCAGAATAGAAACTGCGAATGTAAAAGAAGAGGAAATGGATGTGGACATATCACAAAAACAAGGCCTTTCGGATCTTGTAGAAGCCAGTGAAGCTACCAGAGACATTCATGAGGAAGAGGAAACCTCTAAAACCACTACTGAGCACATTGAAGAGCATGTTAAAGAAGTGGAAATAGAAGTTGATGAACATCCTTCTGCAACAAAGACAACAAAAAACACATGCTCGCAAAAAGAAGAGACCAAAGAGCAAGAAGAGTGTGGCTCAGGAGTTGGATGCAACATAAACATGCAGAAGAACGATTCAAATGAATTCGATGAGGAATCACAAGCAGAAGCAACACTTTTATTGTGTGATAATATGTCAACAATCTCAATGGCTAGAAATTCAGATTGAGGTTGAATCTTGGGGTTAAACCAGTCAGCAACTTTGGAGAGGCTGTTGGAAAGTTAAGTTGCTGAGCTGGAAATGCAGTAGCATTAAAGGAAGAAGAAGAAGAAGAAGTTGCAGTTTAATTCTGTTATGAAACACGCAAGACTTATGTTCAATTCTGTTATCTGTGTAACTAAGAAGAGAAAACAATATTGACTTCTTTTCTAGTATAAGCATGGTAGTTACAGGCTGTTGTAACACATGCAATTCATGTGCTTTGCCTCTCCATATATAAGAGGCATAAAGTCAAACAAGTTGAATGCAATTAATACAAGAAACAAATTACCTTTTCTGCAATTATCCTCTCCCTCAATTCTCTGAAAATATCTTCCCCTGCTTCCTCAAAATCCAGTAAACACTAACCTGTAGAATCAAACAACAAACACAAAAGAATCAAACAAAAAACCAAAATCAAAACTTCAACAATTTGTCCTAGTTGGTTTGTTATAGACAAATGGTCGAACATCGTGAACATGTTCAAAGCCAAAGAAAAAGCAAATTTCAATTTTCATTTACATTTCAATTCAGAACTAAGTTTTCCATCAAATTCCTAGAGGAAATGTAAATTACACTAAACTTTATGTAAATCCAAGACTAATGACAGACACGGTTTAAACCACAAATGCTTGTTCATATTCCTAGAACACAAATTCTTCTATTTAATATCAAAATGCATAAACACATGACAATCAATTAAGCAAAAACCCATATTAAAACCAAACCCATATCAAAACTCAAATCAACCAACATTTATTTTGCCTCTCAGATCAAGAAACAGAAAATAGAAAAAGATTAGAAAACTTACCTTTACGGGTGGAAGCAGTGGATTCTTGAGAGCAAGTCCAAGTTCTTTCTTTTTCTTAACTCTCGTGTCTACAAATCAATCTCTTGAAGAAGATACTGGTTCAGGGTGATTTATTCATTTTGATGAAGTGTTTATGAACAATATTTCAACGGTAACATTTACTTTTAGCTTTTCTCTTTTGAGCAGCTACAAATAGCAACCACGAAATAACTTAGTTGTCCCGTTGAAGTGTTGTAAAATGAAAAAAAAAGCTAAAAGTATAGAAATTTTGGATATGGCTCTTCATATACCTTCACCGTTGGACTTACTCTGATTTGTGACTTTTTTGCGGTGATGAATCATAATGGTGGTAAACTCACAGTATAATGGTAAGAAAATATATTCTTGGGCTCACTAATCACTGGGACCTTTAGGACCTATTTGACATTGTGGTTGAGTTTGGAAAAAAGAAGTTTCATAAAAAAACGCTTTTAATTGCGGTTTGTAATTGAAATTTAAGTGTTTGGTTAAAACCGTGGTTGAGTTTGAGTTTAATAAAAAACAGTTTTATGTGTTTGGTTACCATGTTTTTCATATTGCTGTCAACTTGTGAAATTATTTTAAATTATACATGTACACATACGTACATATATATAAATATTTTGTTGGAATAATTTCATATATTTATTAATAATTATAATAACAAAATGTTTGAAATTGAAGTAAATTAAACACTTATTTTTATTCTCCCATCAAACTACTTGCAATTCCATCATAAACTAAATCCATACGTGAACGCGTTTGCGATCCTTGACTATTTGATCGAGGAACAACATCTGGTAAAATATCTTCAGGAACAAAAATAAGATTACGATCATATTCAGCAAAAGTAATATCACCTTGTGATCATCTAATATAGAAATCGTAATTATCCAACAAGAAAAAGTTGTGGTAACTAGCTTTATTTAGGGCCTTTTCTAGTTTATATTCATCAGCCTTCTTAATTTAAGTCAGTACATAGAAAGGAAAAAAAACTAATATGCTTTATTTAGGGTCTTTTCTAGTTTATTTCCATCAGCCTTCATAATTTAAACAATAGAAAACAAAAGGAACAAATTGTGTGGAATTGAGTTAGTTTACCAGATTAACATTCTTAGATTACTAAAACTTCACTTGTAACAAGACGTCAACAACATTATATACAAGCTGATTAAAGGAAAAGGTGCTCAGGTTTTTCAAATGTAAGTCAATTAATTAATGCATGTATGTCATTTATCTTGCTCCTCCTACATTGCTCAGTTGCTGAATGCTTTGACCGCGATGTGTTAGGTTTTTTATCATTGCTTTTTCTGTCTATCTTTACCCTTAATTCCCCTGGAAAAGAAGAAGAAGAAAAAAGGTCCTCAATTGCACAAACATGCGGCTCCAACATTCCTCACAAGTGAACAAAGATGGGGTTAGAGAGGGAGAAGACAAGGGTGAGGGAGGTCTATGAGGGAGGGAGGGAGGGAGAAGACAGGGGTGAGGTCAGGGAAGACAGGGATGGCGTGAGGGAGGGAGAAGACTGAGGTGAGGGAGGTGAGGACGAGGGAGTGTCCCGTATCAGAGATGATTGCGTGTGTGGTTAATTTATGCAGCAGATGTAAAAGCATCTCTCAGCTGCTTTTGCACCTGCGACCGGACCATTATTTGGGCGTGAGACTCACAGTAAAAAACTAGAGTCCCGTTTGGTATACCTACCATTTGGCTATGCAGTTCAACGCAACCACATGTTGAACCGTAAAGCCAAACACCTATTTAACCATTTTATTGACCCCTTCACCTGTATTCCTTTCTTTATAGTTACTCTTGACTTTTTTAGAGCTTGAATAATACTCTAATTTTTTTCTCTTTAGTGAGTGAGTGCTGTATACACACCAAAAAAGTAAAAATAAAATCTAGTTCTAAGCATAACTGTAAATTTCATCCGTTTCGGCTGAAATATTTTGTTTTTGTAAAATAAATGAGACAAAACGATGTTGCTTTTACTTTAATTTAAATTCTGGCTCGTACTGAATTTTTCAACCAAATACCGGTCGATAAGTGCTTGTATTACTTCGTCTGTTCTGTTTAAACTATAAAAAAAAATCATCTCCTGCGCCACTCATATCCCGCCTGGATGAGACCTGATGTAACCTGTCACTGATGCTTTGTTCCATAGAGGATTTTATAATATATATATATATATATATATATATATATATATATATATATATATATATATAATACAACTATTATTGTGCATGGAAGTGTGGTTCTAGAAGAATCTTCTAACTTTATATATGGAGAAGCTAGTGGTTGTTTGATTGTGATGAGATCTTTTAAATTTATATTTATCTTATATTTGAAGCATACAATAATAGGAATTACTGATTTACTTTGTTAAAATTCTGGCTCGTACTGAATTTTTCAACCAAATACCGGTCGATAGGTGCTGGTATTACTTCGTCTGTTCTGTTTCAACTATAAAAAAATATCATCTCCCGCGCCACTCATATCCCGCCTGGATGAGACCTGATGTAACCTGTCACTGATGCTTTGTTCCATAGAGGATTTTATAATATATATATATATATATATATATATATATATATATATATATATATATATATATATATATATATATATAATACAACTATTATTGTGCATGGAAGTGTGGTTCTAGAAGAATCTTCTAACTTTATATATGGAGAAGCTAGTGGTTGTTTGATTGTGATGAGATCTTTTAAATTTATATTTATCTTATATTTGAAGCATACAATAATAGGAATTACCGATTTACTTTGTTAAGCTTTGCATAAAAAATCTCGTAACATCTTAAATGCAATGCATCTTATATCAACTACCAAAGCATTGCTTTAAACTTTAAGAGATGCAAGGTTTGGTCTTTTTCTTGCACATGTACAATCTATTTGCATACAATATAAGATTGACATACCATATATAAATGTTTCATATAATAGGCTACAAGTCGTTCATGTCAGCAATAATAATTAATGATAGTTTACCAACACTATCATTATGATATACTCAATAATAAATTTTAGTTGGAATAGTTAAATTCTAGATTCAATGATGGGATAATGAGAAGACTTGCACTTAGCTTTGCTTTAGAACTTAAGAAAAACTTTAAATCATTTAAAATCAATGTTAGTTATAAGCTTCTTGGAAAATTTTATCCCAAAGATTATCAAATTGATGTGATTATTTGAGATGAATTACTTGAAAAACCTAAGAGATGCATATTTGAGATCTTAGCTACAACATTATTAAATTGATGTGATTTATCATGAGATCTTTTAGAATATGTCAACCATTTTTAAATTATATCAAGAATTAATTGAAATAAAAAAAATTACAACATTATCATTTCGTTGACATGGTGATTCGTCTTGTTTTGATTTTGCCAATTTTCATTGCCAACACAAAGTGAGCATTTTCAACTATGAGACATGTTAAAATTGTTGTAAAATTTATAATAGATATTTCAAAAGACTATCCCACATTGGTAAAACACAAAGAACCTTTTGAGTGCATAGAGTATATATAGGACTTACTATCCCACATTGGAAAAGAAAATTTTCATCAAGTATTTATATAATAAAACTTGAGATGGGATAGTAACCAACAAAGAAAGTAGAGTGAGCTCGCGCAAATAAGAATGAGTCGAGTAAGAGGAAAACCTCTAATTCACCCCCCTACGGGTGAGGCAACGCCTATACTCTCTAAATTTTTTATTTTTTTGTTAAAATATTTTTATGACCCTTAAACTGAAAACATTAAATTTATAACCATTAAAAAATTATTTTTAACATTTACAAATTTTAAGACATTTTTGTTTATTATTTTTTCAGCTATATAATTGTTACCATAATTTAATTTTATAACAACCATATTTTAAATTATTGTAATTGCTATTTTAATTTCATAATTAAATTAAATGTGACCATTACATTATGTAGCCTATAAATACTATGCAGATTTTACAAACAAGATACAATCCGAAAACTACTTTTCTTCTTCTTCTTCTCATTTGCCGGTCTTTTCTTATTTCTAAGTTGTTTCTGTGTTCTCCTCTTTGTTTGAGGAAGAAGTTGTTGAATCCTGGAGAATACCTTATTGTTGGGCAAATATCCTTAAGGACAGTGTACAAGCACGCCTCAAGTTTTTGTTTCTGCTCCTTACATTTCCATAATATTTCACAACAATCTTAAGGATATTACTTTCAACATGGACAGAAACACTACTGCTGACAATGCCTTTACCCTCAACACTGTTGCTGTTGCTTCTACCATTGTCGTCCCTCCTCCTACAACCACTGTTCTGTTGGCCAAGTCATTTCCTGACATCTCTAAAATTAAGGTGCTCTCTGGAAAGAACTTCCAAAGGTGGCAAGAAAGTATTTTGACATTCTTGACTTGCATGGTATGACTTGAGTTCTTGCAGATCCCAAGGATGCTGAGAATGATGAAGCATGGACACATGGAAATAAGGTTTGTAGGCACTCCATTTTAAGCACTCTCTCTAATGAGTTGTTTGATGTATATTGCAGCTACAAGGAAGCAAGGGAGATATGGAGCAACATGGTGGCAAAATATATTGTCGAAGATGTTGGAAAACAAAAATTTGTTATTGGTAAATTTTATTATTGGGAAATGGGTGATAACAAAGACATCAAAGCTAAAATTAATGAATACCATAGACTTCTTGAAGATATGAAGACTGAAAATATCAACCTTCCTGAATCTTTCGTTGCTGGAATACTAATCGAAAAACTTCCTAACTCATAGAGCGATTACAAGCAACAACTTAAGCATAAGCATAGACAACTATCGTTGATTGACCTTATCACTCACATCATAATTGAAGACATAAATAGAAAGGAGCTGCAAGCTACAAGGAAGAAGGAGATGACCACTAAAGCAAACTTGGTAGAAGGGAATTCGTATAAAAAAAAGTATGAGAATAAATTTAATAAAATTTCGAAGTCCAATGGTAATAATATCACTGTGTTCAAACCCCAAATCGACAATTTTAAGAAAAAAAGAAATTTTTTGTGCGTGGTATACCTGTCCACCATGAAACTCAATGCTGAAATAGAAAGAGAAACAACAATCCTCCTAAGACTATGATCAACATGGTGGAAGGAGAAGATATCATTGTTGCAGTTGTTTCTCAAGTCATTATGGAATTGGGTGATAGACTATGGTGCTACTAGGCACATATGTGCAAATAGAGAATTTTTCTCCACTTATACACCTTTTAAGGATGGAGAAGAAGTGGTCTACCTTAGAGATTCAAGGACAACAAATATTCTTGAAAAAAGCAAAGTCCTTTTGAAAATGACTTCGGGGAGGACGTTGGCTTTGAATGAGGTGCTGCATGTGTCTAATATAAAAGAAAATTTGGTCTCTGTAGCCGTGTTGGGAAAATTTGAGATTAAAGTGTCATTTGAATCTGATAAGATTATAATGGAAAAGAACAATGTATTTGTGCATAAAGGATATTGTAACCATGAACTTTTTGTACTCAATGTTGCTGAAAATATGAATGAAAATGCATCCTCTTCTGCTTACTTGCTTGATAGTATTGATTTATGGCATGCTAGATTAGGACATGTTTGTTTATCTTATCTTAAGAAAAATAACTCTCTTGGTTTAATCTCTAGTTCAAATTATTCATCTATGAATAAATGTGAGGTATGTGTTGAAGCTAAAATTACTAAGAAAACATGTACATCAGTTAAAAGAGAAACTGACCTACTTAGCTTAATACACACATATTTAGGAGATTTAAAATAAACTATGACTAGAGGAGGTAAGAAATATTATTTGAACTTCATAGATGATTTTTCAAGATATACAAAGCTTTACCTGCTTAGAAGTAAAGATGAAGCTTATATCATGTTTTCATTATATAAAGCAGAAGTAGAAAATCAACTAAACAAAAAAAAATCAAACAAGTTATATCAGATAAAGGAGGTGAGTATGTTCTAATGAATGATTATTGTGAAAAGGAAGGTATAATACATAAAGTTACTCCACCTTATTCACCTGAGTCAAATGGGGTAGCTGAAAAAAAAATAGAACTTTAAAAGAAATGATGAATGTCATGCTAGTTAGTTCTTCCGTGCCTGATAATTTATGGGGTGAAGCTATCTTATCTACATGTCATTTACAAAATAGAATTCCTTTTAAGAAAACTAGTTTAACACCATATAAACTATGGAAATGTTATTCTCCAAATTTAAAGTATCTAAAAGTATAGGAGTGTGCTAAGGTTATGCTATTTGAACCAAAAAGAAAAAAGATAGGTTCAAAAACTTCTAATTGTATGTTTATTGGTTATGTCGAAAATAGTGCTGCATATAGGTTTCTAGTTTTAAGAAGCGATGTACTAGATCACAACACTATTATAAAAACAAAAAATGCAGAATTCTTTGAACATAGTTATCAATTAAAGAAAAAGATTTCTCATGCACCTATTAATAATAATAGGATTGATGAAACTCACATTGAGGAAATAAGAAGGAGTAGGAGACAAAGAAAAGAAACTTCATTTGGAAATGAATTTTTTACTTATTTAGTAAATAATGGTCAAGTAACCTATACTGAAGCTATCTCTTCCTCTGATTCTTTATTTTGGAAAGAAGCAATTAAAGTTGAAATTGATTCGTTTTTACAAAATCAAACTTGAGAGATTGTTGATTTGCCTCTTAGTGCAAAACCTATTGGTTGTAAGATCTTTAAAAGAAAATATCTTCCTAATGGTTTTATAGATAAATATAAAGCAAGATTAGTAGCAAAAGGTTTCACTCAAAAAGAAAATGTGGATTATTTTGGTATATTTTCACCCGTAGCTAGAATTACTTCAATTCGAGTTCTGATTGCTTTAGCTTCTATTCATAATCTCTTTAAACATCAAATGGATGTTAAAACTGCCTTTTTAAATGGTGATTTAGAAGAGGAGATATATATGTTACAACCTGAAGGCTTTACACTTACTGATAAAAAAAATAAAGTTTGTAAATTGAGAAAATCTTTATATGGCTTATAGCAAACTCCTAAACAATGGCATGAGAAATTTAATCAAGTAATTTTAAGTGATGTTTTTTCATTAGTTAGGGTGGATAAATGTGTTTATACTAAGACTATTGAAAATGAATATGTGATCATTAGTATATATGTAGATGATATGCTTATTTTTGGTTTTAGCATGAATATTGTGCATAACACTAAATATTTCTTGGCATCTAAATTTGATATGAAAGATATGAGTGAAGCTAGTGTAAAATAATGATATAAAAACAATGATATAAGGAGAAACAATGATATAATGTTAACACAAGAACATTATGTAGAGAAACTTCTTAAGAAGTTTGGTCATTTCGATGTGACACCTGTGAGTACTCCTTATGATGTAAACTCTCAATTAAAGAAAAATAAAGGCGATGTTGTTGGTCAACTTAAATATGCTCAGATCATTAGGAATCTAATGCATTTAATGAATTTCACTTGACCTGATATAACATATGCTGTATGTAGACTAAGTAGATATACACAAAATCCTAATCATGAGCATTGGGTGGCAATAATCCGACTAATGAAATATCTGAGAGGTACCATGAATAATGGTATTCTATATAATGGATTTCTCACTGTATTGGAAGGATATAGTGATGCTAACTGGATTTCATATTCAAATGAGATTAAATCCACTAGTGGCTATATCTTCATTCTAGGTGGTGGTGTAGTGTCTTGGAAATCTTCCAAACAAAGCTTAATTGCTTGATCCACCATGAAATCCGAATTTATAGCACTAGACTTAGCAGGATATGAAGCTGATTGGTTGAAATTTTTTTTAATTGAAATTCCATTGGGAATAAAATCAACACCTTCTATACCCATGCATTGTGATTGTCAAACGGCAATATCCATTGCAAAGAATAAATCTTTCAATGGTAAAAATCAACATATTTGATTAAGACATAATGTAGTAAAACAACTATTAAAAGATGAAGTCATTTCAATAGATTATATGAAGTAAAAAATGAATTTGGTCGATCCTCTGACTAAACCACTTGGTAAAAAGATGATATTAGAAACATCGAGAGGAATGTGACTAATGCTAAAGTAAGAAATCAAAATAATGGTAACCCAACCTATGAGATTGGAGATCCCATGAATTATGTTCATATGGGTAACAACAAAGGTATTTATGATTTACAACACTATAAAACAAGTCTTTTTTCTATGATTTGAGAATAGTGTAAAACTGCAAATCAAAGAGAGGTTGAACTATAAAGTTCTTAATGAGTTCCATATTCCTTATGGATAGTGTTCCAAATACAATGAACACTTGATGAAATCACCTATATGAGTATGAAGTGGGGCCTCTCCCATAAGATACTAGCAAAATCTTAAAGCATTCATGAATAACTAGGCACGCGCATGGCCTGTTAAAAGCACAAAAATGAGTCAAACAACAAGGAATTGTGGGGGTATAATGTGAATGATGAGATACCTAACTTACATTGAGAATTATTGTGTTCATAGAAATTAAATATTTCACCAATAACTCTGTAAGTTAAATCTCATACTTTCTATAATCTGGTTCATAGTCCAAAAGACACTAGGTTAGACGCATTACACTCATTTGTGAAAGAGATCCAACAAATTTATTTACTTATTTATTATTATTATTATTTTAAAAAGCCTTTTGAAATATGTGGGGGATTGTTGTAAAATTTATAATAGATATTTCAAAAGACTATCCCACATTGGTAAAACACAAAGAATCTTTTGAGTGCAAAGAGTATATATAGGACTTACTATCCCACATTGAAAAAAGAGACTTTCATCAAGTGTTTATATAATAAAACTTAAGATGAGATAGTAACCAACAAAGGAAGTAGAGTGAGCTCACGCACATAAGAATGAGTCGAGTAAGAGGAAAACCTACGATTCACCCCCCTACATGCGAGGTAACGCCTATACTCTCTAAATTTTTTATTGTTTTGTTAAAATATTTTTATGACCCTTAAACTGAAAACATTAAATTTGTAACCATTGAAAATTTTAAGACATTTCCGTTTATTATTATTTTTAGCTATATAACTGTTACCATAATTTAATTTTATAATAACTATATTTTAAATTATTGTAACTGCTATTTTAATTTCATAATTAAATTAAATGTGACAGTTATGCTATTTTAATTTCATAATTAAATTAAATGTGACAGTTATATTATTATAGCCTATAAATACTACATATATTTTTCAAACAAGATACAATTTGAAAACTACTTTTCTTGTTCTTCTCATTTACTGATTTTTTCTTATTTCTAAGCAGTTTCTGTGTTCCCTTCTTTGTTTGAGGAAGAACTTGTTGAATCCTGGAGGATGCTTTATTGTTGGGGAAATATCCTTAAGGACAGTGCATAGACACGCCTCAAGTTTTTGTTCATGTTCCTTACATTTCCATAATATTTCACAACAAAAATTGTGCTTCACATTAAAAGAGAAGAGGAGTTCTTAGCAAATTGTATATGGTTTATATTGAAAAAGAACTTGCTGAGGGTATTGATTTTAATTCGATCACAGATGAATTTTATTCCACAAAACATTGAAAGGTGCAACTTCAATAATGTAGTTTACTTTTACACCTTTTTTTTCTTGTTTTATGTACTTTAAATTTTGTTTTTCTTTTCAGATTTTGTGTTATGTATTTGGATTGTTAACTTGATAAATTTATGTATATGAGATCTTGATTGACCCTGGAATTTTTTTTATCTGTATTTGCTTGGCAGCCCAGGATAGAAGAAATTCCTGGCTCTACCATTGGTTGAATAAGAAAATAGAAATATAATTGAATTTGAATCACAAGATGTTATATTTTTAAAGAAGATACAATTTGACATGGTTTTAATAATCCAAAGAAAACTTCAGCTCTTTCAATAACTTGAATAATATATAAATTTTAGCTTCTTGTTTATTCTTGATTGTAGTGTCGAAAATAAAAAAATTAAATATGAAAAATAATATTGCAATTACACTACTGCTACCAAAACAAACAATAAATTATTTTAA